>JAUYWG010000032.1:7892694-7918843 GCA_034779775.1 Enteromius afrohamiltoni
TATTTCAGTTTTTCTTTTTTAATAAATCTGCAAAAATGTCAACAATTCTATGTTTTTCTGTCAATATGGGGTGCTGTGTGTTACATTCATGAGGGAAAAAGATAAACTTTCCTTACCCACTGTATAAACATGATTCTCATGAAAAGAAAAGTTTTGGTCCTATATATTTAAAATTATTAGTCATATTTATAAAACCATTCTGAATTCTATAAATGTAGAAGAAATTTTTATTATATTTTATGTAAAGAAGCAGCAAATACCTAAAACCTAACACCTTTTAGTAGCAGAATTTTGTGTAATATTTTTTCAACATGCCACTGTTCTGATGACAATTAACTTTAAAAAATTTAAAATTCAGAAAATAATTGTCTATGAATTGTTAGTATGTTAGTGTTACTACATGTAGTAGTGATGGAAGAATTAAGGTATTAGTCAATTAAATATTAAGTCACACATTAAATATTTGTAAATTGGTGCAGGATTGTTGTGTATTTTTTGCGTTGGTAAAATACGACGTGGACATATCATAGTGAGATTTAAACTTGAACAATACTAAGGAGAACATGTCAATACTGTTTTTTTGTGCTCACCCCTCATTTGCAGGTTTCTTGCGCAAAATACTGGGTCGAGGAGACGTCACAAGTGAAGGGGTTCCAGCGTTGGCACTCTGATTGTGCGTCTGAGCCACAGTAGTGGCAGGCTGACTGTTGCTGAAGGCATTGCTAATAGAGTTAGCCACCAGTGTGGCACCATCAGCCAGAACAACTGAAAAAATGACACCACAGAAACACACTCATCTTTACTCTTTTTTTTTTGTAACTTCAGTGCTACTCCATTCCAAAGTTAATCACTCACCCCCATGTTGTTCCAAACGGGTAAATGCTTTGTTCATCCTCTATGCACAATTTAAGATACTTTAGTATATCGGGGCCTTGACTGTCCCTTTTGACTGCCAATCAATTGCCAAATCAGACGATGTCTTTCATATTTTTTTGCACCTAGACTGTGGCAATTGTTTGGCAGTCAATGGGACAGTCACAAGCCTCCTGGTTTTCATCTAAATATCTTAATTTTCAAAGATGAACAAAGCTTTTATGGGGTTTGGAACGACATTGATTAATGACACAATTTTCATTTTGGGGTGGGGTAAACCTTTAAGATTGATCACAGCTGATCTGAGGTGCCTCACCTGAAGCTTTAGACTCTGCTGGGGGCTGTTGTTGGTTGACGGGTGTAGGTTGAATGCTCGGGGTGGTGATCTGGGCAGATGTATGAAGGCCCTGGGCTGGGATGGGTGTGGGTTGTATGCCCTGCGCTGTCATGGCAGCCGGTTGGATGTTCTGAGTGTTGATCTGAGTGATGCGGTCCACCGTCATCAGCTGCATGGAGTTCAGATGAACTGCTCCTACACTGGCTTGAGTGGGCATGGCTGCACTGGGTGCCTGAGCAGTTACTGAGCCCACATGACAAATAACTGTTAATAATCTAAAGCCAACATTTTTCAGTACTCATCAAATCAAGTTTGCAGTGAAAGGAAATCATTTATCTAATTTGATGTAGCACCATGGTACCTGGATAAGGGCGTATGGATGACACAGAGCTGGTGATGGGGGTGTATGTGTGGGTCAGCGGGTACGGTGCTGATGGGTAGGTGGGCAGAAAGTACTGAAACTGCACTGGAACAGATTGTCTGTGGAGAGCCATAAAACATCTTATCAAAAGCAAGGCAAACAGACATATGATAATCCTATACCAGAGGTGAAAATAGCCAGTTTGCTGGCAAAAAAACATTTTCAATGTAAAGTAGATAGAAAAAGAGCGCACCTGTTGTCAGCGCGGCTCTCCATGGTGATGGGGTTGGGAGAAGAGCGGTGACCAGAAATAGGGATGAGGTTGCCCCTTTCTCCCGTGTACTCGGACTGGATACGCGGTGACGTGTGTGTGATGGGCTGTGGGACCACTTTAGCTAAAACAGACAGGGCAAAAAAAATCAAGTTAATTCCATCAGTTAAAGTTTCACAAGCAAAATCTTGCAGGAAAATCTCTGCTTGCAACTATGCAAAGGTGCATTCCCAGACTGTTAAATAAATGCATGGTTTTACAAAGTTTTACGCATCCACCTCAAGTCATTTTAGATCAAGTCTGCCGATACAGTCGTTATGCCTCCAGGCAGTTATTTCCAGCTATTCAAGTCCAGCTTCTATCTGATTGAATGCAGAATTCATTCAATGCATGTAAATCCAAGTTTCATATTTGAAACCCACTTCTTTGAAAATGATGCAGTGTGTTCCCAGCACAAGTAACAGAACTCTTCCATGGTTGCATGTGCATTCATTTTTGCACAGTGATTTATGCAATCAAGAGCAATCAAACTGCTGATTGGCTGTGCAATATTGCGTACGAGTATGATTAAACTGTCTCTGCTTTAATATGCTCAAACTGTTACAATAAAGTCTTAAAATTAAATAAGGTAATCCTTTTGTATTCTACATCATACTAAACTGAATGTCACAAAGACTGACAAATCAGACTAATAAATACAGAATCTGTATTTTTACTGTACATTTCAGCCATAGTCTCTAACCTACTCCTAAATATAATGTGGAAACTTTTGCTTTGCAATGATTTGTATTGTGAAAAGTGATATCTTGAATTGAATCACTTAAAACATTTCCAATATTACACAACACTTGTGCTAGTAGAAAGAAGTCAAGTTCAGAGCAGATGAGCTATACAGGTAACTTACCCACAGGGATGGTGGACGTGGTCACTGCTGTGGCATGAGAGGAGTGGGAGGCCACCGTCATTGTGACAATACTGCTACTGGATATTTGAGTGTGAGGGGTGGAGCCTTTAAAAATGTGTTAAAATGACACAGCAGGCCTTTAGTACTGTAATACATATGTAAACACAATAGTCTTTGCAATTTGAATGGATGTCTCTGATTCACTGGTGTGAAGAGTAGATGTTTTACCCACCTGTTGTAGTGGGTGATGGTGCAGTGTTGGTGGCCTGAATCGGAGCCACTGTCGCTGCAGCAACAGGTGTCACAGTGCTGAAGATGGGCTTCTACGACAGAGCAAGAGAGAGGTATAACTTCCTGCTATTTTAATATTTCCAAAAGGATGAGGCAGAATGATTTTAACCTGTGCAACAGAGTGAGAAAGAGCTTTCTGAGCAGCAATGGCAGGGTGGGAGGGCAGGGTGATCCGGGTGGGTGTGTCCCGTGAGGGCGGAGGGCGCTGGATACTCAAGGTGGCTTGGGGAGGGTGGATCGTCATTGGTGAGCGGCTGAAATCCAGAAAATCCAAACAATTAATCTTTTTACTAACATAAACAACTAAACAGAGATTTTGATGAGCCATTCTATTCACTACATGACGTATGTTTAAATAAATGTCATGAAAACGGGTTAACAATATAATTTAAAGTGTAATAATGTGCATATAATGTTCCTCGCTAAAGGTTTAGTTGATAAATAAACAATAGACAGTAAATGGGTTATGTTAATATATGTTTACCTAACAAGTTTACAAGCTGATTTATTGCCGTCTTTCTTGTCTGATTACATATCTTATGTTTATTACTATTTATTGGCAGAATTCGAAACAAAAGACTTGAGATTATGATAGAAACTGTATTACCAATTAAATTATTAAACATGTTACCTGTTGTAACTTATCCTCAAACAGACCCTGACAGAGTCAAAAATGCAGAAGCGCTAATCAACCGTTTTAAGTTCAGCTGTCCGAAAATGTTTTATCACGGTGCGTCTTACCCGTGTAACATGTCTCCAGAGTGGGCAGCCACTGTAGTGATAACCGGAGACTGTGGTCTGGTTGCAGTCACCGGAGCCACTACTGCAGGCAGCACTGCCGTTGAGGTAGTGACTACAGGCCTAGACTGTAACATAAACAGATATGTATGAAACACATCGGGATTAATCTGTGTGCAAAGGAACTGTCAACAGGTGTTAGATGTATGAACCTGAATCGGTTGGTGGATAATATGCTGGAGTGTAGGCTGCCCCGGGGCGGAGCTCGGACAGGCTGCTGGTCTCAGCACTGTGGTTCCTTTGGAACTTGACATCACCGCCGCTGCAGCCGCTCCTGTGACAGCAGAACGAAATCAGTCAGAGCGCCAACATCACGGTTGGTTGAAATGGAAAGCTGGTTGAAATCTGTAACTCACCTCTGGGTAAATGTGAGGCGAATGGATGCTGAGGGGCAGCGGTGGAGCTGATCTGCAGCGCAGGGGCTCCGCTGCGGATGATCTGCACATTGGTCATTAGATGATGCAGACCAGCAGTGTGACCCTTATTGGGACAAAAACAACAAGAATTAAAACCAAACCAGACACAATGCAAGTCCTACTAATGAGGAAATATGACCCCCTACATGTGGGGCAAGAAGCTCATCGGGGGAGTCCTTTCAAAAAAAAATTTTTTTGAATCTATAAAAATACATTTGTAATTTTTTTTGTATTTTAAAATACTAGATGAGATATTCTGTGTAAATGTAGTTATTTTTATTTCAAATGTTTATTTGCAAAAAACAAACAATTAAAAAGGAACCGATTGCCCTGCATTATTCTCTACACATAGTGCGATCTGATTCTGAACACAAGTTCACCTTTTACTGCAGGAGCTGACAAGTGCTCTTGTTGTTCCCGAGTAGAAGCCGGTACCTGCATTTTAGCAAATCACCACACTGTATTTAGGTCAGATGACAAGGCTAGTCATAGCTGTCTAAAAGTGATCAAGGATGGATCATTTTGATGAACATGTGATAAAGCTGAATGTTTTCATGGAACCTTGTAAAAGCTCTGTGTGAAATCACATACATACAGTCTATGATCACAACCATAACGTTTGTCAGGCCTCTACATTGTCATGAGGAGATTACAAAGATTAAACAAGTGTTTTTAAGTCTAAAATATGAATGGAGTAAAAAATGACTGTTTGAGTTATCCGCTTTTGCTATAAAACTCATTTTTAATATGTAAAAAACAAACAAAAATACTGTCAATCAACTTAAATTTCTTAAATAACCAGTATTTTTTAAATCATTGTTACTTAATCAAAACAACCCAACTGCAGTTTGATTGATATCTACGGTGGCCTAGAGAGCTCAACCCGTTGCACCAGCAGAAAACATTTTAATCAAACTTACAACACACTCGCTGCAAATCCACACAAAACATGCAAATTCAGAAATGCTGCAAATTGCACAGACCACAATGGAAATGTTTCAAGGGGAACCAAAAAATAAAAAAAAAAAGTGACAGAACCGCTGGGGTTTGCTTATTCTGCAGTGGGTATGGGCTAGGTGCACAAGAGGGCGCAGATGAGCTTCGGCGACATGAGTGTGTGCACGCATACTCCCTGCTCACATTTACTCCAAGGGTAACTCGCACACAAACTGGGCTCAATAGAATTAACGTTTCGCAAATTTCATAGTGGATATGGTACATCAAAGACCAGAGGAAAAAATTATTGCGTCCCTCTGTGTGAAAAAAGAGTTGATTTTATTCTGACAGCTGTTTACAGGTCCATAAATGTTAAACGCTAAGAATTCTCAAATAGTTATATCACAACAAACAAGGATAGAATATATAATAAAGGACACTATCCTAATAGGTTTTTATTCAGCTTTCAGGTGATTTAGAAATCCCAAAAACGGACCCTTACTGTTTTGTGGTCCAGGGTCACACATAATAAGCAGCATGTTTAGTACTGTATTTAATTAGGAAATTCAACGTAAAAATAAAGTAATCACTATTTCAGAAGACTGCACTTGATTAAAACAAGCCTTATATGTAAGCTAATTAAACTTACTAACCTGCTGACCGCTGATGGTTGCCACAGGAATACCAGAGGCCTGTGTAGACTCCATAGTAGCGGTGATATGACCAGACACCTTAGGTGGGAGAGTGAGGTGTCCCGGTGTTGACACAGGTGCTGGAGCTATTACACGGCTTGGCACGGGCGTCTTCAGAGCAGACTGGAGTAAAGAGGTGCAAGCAGACATGATCGTTCCTTTTACACTTGCTTACATTTGACTTTTCATGAAGACAACAAAAGGGATCAGCTTTATAAGCTAAAGGTACTTGTAAATATACCAGTGTACCTTCAGAGGACCCTCAGTGAAGGCTAGGGAAAGACCCTGAGGGAGGTGGGATGGTGGTGCTGACACAGACACAGGTGTGCCAGCCTGGATGGGGAGGTGCTGAGGGAGAGGAGGGGGCAGAGACTGAGCTGTTCCATGGGGCGGGGGCTGAGTCTGGGGTTGGGGGTAGGGTCGCACCACTATCATCTCCTGCTTGTCATCTCTGAACGCTGTGGCTCCGCCGGACATCAGCTCACGTGGCGCATGATTAGAGTCTTCGTGTCCTCCTTAAAGAAACCACATTAAGTCAATTGATGGTGTAAATACAAGACTGTTTGTTTAGAATCATCTCCATGAGTACAACAACTCCCAAGCTGTCATCTACACGCAGGGTTCTCAAATAGGTTTCTACTTCCAAATCCACCACAGTTCAAACGTTTAGGTCTGTATATTATATATTTTTAATACTTTTATTTAGCAATAATTGATTAAAAGGATCAAAAGTGACAGCTAAGACATTTATAACGCTGCAAAAGATTAATATTTCAAATAAATGCTGTTTGGAGCTTTCTATTCATTAAGGTATTCTACACGAATATCAAGCACCACAACTGATTCTGGCAGTGATAATAATAATAATAATAAATCAAATCAACATATTAGAATGATTACTGAAGTGTTATAAATGTTAATAATATTTCCATTTTTTGTAACTGTGTTTTTGATCCAATAAATGCCACCTTGGTGTACTTAAGAGACTATATCTAAACATTTTCTAATGCCATATTAAGCATCCACTAACATTACAGAGGAGTAACATTTTAGTTATTAATATTAGTCTGTAATAGTCACGGTTTCCTAAACCTGTGTTCTTCTGGCTTCCTGGAAATCCTGTAGTGTTGCTGCCTTGTGTTTGTCCCAGGCCAGATGGGAGTCCAGGACGAGGATACTGCTGAGAACTCATCTTCATGACCTCTCACGCTCTTCCTGAAGAATCAGAGGATGAAAAGGACACCATGCAGCAAGCAATAGAGAAGATATACGTTTAATTCAAACAAAAGGACTCATCACATTGTCTGCAGGTTATTACTGGATACCTGAAAAGCTCACATTAGAGACATGGTGTACAATGCCATATGCTGAACCCAACCAGCCGATATTTTGTGTTCAGGCGGTTCTCTTTCATGCAGTGCCATGTAATAATCACCAAAACTAAAACTATTGAGTCGACTAAACCACCAAGCACCCCCAATATTTCTGAAATATCAAGCAAGTTAGCAATGCCCTTCTCGCAATGTCAGTGAAAAACGTTTACTAGGGTTAGACAACCTTCAACTTCACCACAAATGCGAAATCACCAGCACCTAATAACAAGGTAATCTGGCTGTATTGTTTCTGAAGGCTGGCGAATGATGTTACATGGACGGTTGTCAAGACACCAAAACGGGCAGCTTTTGTTCCCGGATGAGCTCGTGAGGTTACTATTTATCTTGTAGATGTTAAAACACACATGCAGTCTAATTTAAAACGCAGATCAGTTCATAGCAACACAATATGTCTCTTGAATTATAAAAAAAAAATTAACGTTAGTTTTAGCAAAAACACTCGCGGCTGCTAGTAGCCCACTGAGTCGTTTCAACGGGACATGGTCATTTCTCTCAGGTACGCATTCATTGGCGTAATTCTGCAACTGTAGAAATGCGAACGCGACTAAAACGTTACCCTGGCCGCATTGTTGTTTCCAAATGAAAAATCGCAGATTTACCGTAAACACGACGCCTGCACTCTCCATCCGTTTCGTATCCCGGCAAAGCGACCATTGGCATCAACGGGAATCTAGCTGCAGTAAGCCACTTCCGGTCTTGGATTTCAAAATAAAAGTCCGGATTCCACTTCATTGGGGTCAGCGGGTATTTTGAGAACTATCCACGCGCGCCCTTCATCGCACTTACTTCTTATAAAGACCATTTTACGACACTCTCCTCCAGTTTATATTTCTGTACAAGGATACAAATGTGGTGTCTTTCCAATATTAAGTACAAGTTGTGATATTTATATTGTTAAATCTATTGATTAATAAGTAAAAAATCCACTTTATAATACTTAAGTCTGTTATGCCGTTATAAGATCATAACAGGCTGTACTGTCAAGTTTAAAATGTTTCATTTTTGCTGTTTCATCAGCATGAGGTGTATTCATTTTGTAGTCAATGACACAAAAAGATCATATAAAATGTAAATTTATAAACACACTGATATAACCTAAACTGAGAATGAGCTTTAATAGTTCAACAATTTCAGCTTTCAATATATGATAGCCTGTATAATGCACATTGTTACATATTTACATAAATACTGTAAATGATCCCATTCCCCTTGTGCTACTTTTTATGGTAGCAAAGGAAACACAGCGAAAAGACCTACAAGACGTTTCCACCATGCACTTCAAGTTATATGGTTTTGGATTTATTATAAGCATCTATTGTATTTGCAATAGTCCTGAGGATAGCTGATAAATGTATAGGGTAGTGAATGCTGTATGCATATTCTCCTGCAAGTGATGTCAATCATGCACAAACACAGATCACTGCAACTGTCCCATGATGTAACATACATCTGCCACAAGCGTTTCACTGAAAACATTGTTTACTTTATAACCATACATTATTGAGAACCAAAAAGGGTAACTGGCAATCGACAATGAAGAATAACATGTCAAGCAGGTATGCTTTTTAAAAAGCAATGTCATCAGACAATACGTATCTGACACAAATACATTTTCACTTGTATAATACTTCAGGCGAACAGAAGACTCTTCTTCCAACCGCACCATTGGAATACAGACAAAAACGTCCCCCTTTCAATCCGTGTGCATATTCTCTCAAGTGATTGAATAATCAATAATATGACTTCAATAGATGCATTTAAAAACATTGACAAAAATCTGTACATTTTTGCAAGTCAATATTATGTGTAAAAAAAAAAAAAAAAAAGACAAAATAATCATAAATATAGTTATCAGGTAATTACAAAGCACTGAAGTGACCAGAAAAGTGCACAGTTACTTAAATAAACTACGAAAGGAACTTCAAATGCGTAACAAATTGACTTCATGTCGCTGACCATCAAGAAACATACGAATAATGCACAAGACCTTCTCAGATCACACATGCAGAACAGTTCTCTCATAACGTGTTCTCTCCGGACAGGTATTAAACCGTGTTTAAAAGGGCTTTGAATGTCAATTTCAGGCATTTTAATGTTGACAGATCATTTTTGGTCATCCAAAGACCAATGAGTGACTCACAAACAATTATAATTAAAAACATGTGATTTTAAAAAGGCACTACAAAGGCAGATAGTTTTTCCCCTTTAGCTGATCCGAGGGAGCATCTATCACCAAAGCTTGAGAGTATGTACTTTATCCAACACATGGGGCTACAAAGCTCTGCAGACACAAACAGTATGCTGATAAGGTTTGATCTAGTTGGGCTCTTTCCACGCCACCAGGCTGTGCTGAGTGGGTGACGTACGTTGAGCAGAAGAGTGACGGGGTAGAGAAGGAACACAGTCTTTCATTCATCGCCCCTGCATAAAGGCCCGAGCCAAGGATCCTTTCCACCAGTGTTATAGCTTTGGTGCAAAACCAGTCTTGAAATGTACCTACTTGTGATACGACATCTTATTCACGGTGCCTATGCGAGATCTTGTCCGTTTCGGACAGTATTGTGCCAACAGTTTGATTCTTAGTGCAATGCGCAGTGCTGTTATTAGATAAACCCTGAATACCGCCCCTGGTCCTTTTGTTTGCTTATTTCTATTACAGTATAAAGGTTTTTTTTTTTTTGTTTTCTCATTTCGTTTTTGTTTGTTCCTGTGCATTCATGTTGCTTTCAATACCTTTCCCTCTGCCCCCTGTCAGTTTGGAGGCCTCTCTCATGCAAAATCACGGCCGAGCAGCTTCCTTGTGTCATGTGGATGTGGCTTCCAGGTAGCTCTGGAGTTTACGTACAGTCGACTCATCCAAGGAGAACAGGTCAAAGTCAAAGGTTGTATTGGTGATGTTGAAATGGCCAGTCTTTTCTATTAGGTTCACAATCTACAATACACAAATGCATGTGTCATATGGCAACCAAAAAGCAGCCAACGTCCCTCCTGAGAGGTGACTAAAGTGATGAACCACACATAAATCAGCTGTACTTCAATACCAGAAATCTTATTCTGGGATGCATTCAATTGAAAACTACAGTAAAGACATTTACATGCTTTTAAAACTGTTGGTTAAAAATGCAATTTTTTAAAAAACTTTCTGAAAAAAAATATGAACTTTCCCGCAAAAATATTACACAGATTATGGTTTCAGAAGGATCATGTGATACTGAAGACTTCTTTGCCATCAAATAAAAAAATGCTTTTTAAATATATAAAAAATTTACATTTTGTATTAAAATGTTATGTTTTTACCGTGTGTCTGATCACATAAATGCAGTCTTGATGGACATAACATAATACCTCCAAAAACCTTTGAACCATAGAGTACGGGAAAATAATAATTTTGGTATAATGCGTGATTATATTGCCATTTATGAGAAATTACAGAAAACGATTGTTTCACAATGCCAGTCTTTTGTCTGGGACAGACGAAAATTGTATGGCATGTTTTAGGGCTACTTTATTACAAACATACTGAATGAGTATTGTTTGACCTCTTTTAGACAACATACCAAAGAAAAACACAGTCCCCTAACTCAAGGATCACCTAAAATACACCCAAATAAAGTCATTTTTACCTGCTGTAAAATGTTCCTCTCTCTCAAAGCCATCAGCCTGCGATGGAGGTCCACAAGCTCCTCTGTATAAGCCTGTAATCAGAACAATCATTTCAAAGTTTCATTGTTGTTTTATGAGCAGTAAAAACAGAATCTTAATTTCAGTCACTGATGAGTATGATTCAGTTATTTACCCTTCCTACCTTGTCGTATCCCCTCTTGAGCACTTTCTCGCGGGTGCAAGAATCTGGGCTCTTTTTTCCTAACATCTGACAAAGGACAAAACAATTTAAAACTGAATTTATACAGACAGTCGGGCAGAAATGATTCAGACATCGATTTTGATATCTTTTTTTACTAGTGGTTGCAGGACGCTATAGTTCATTAATGTAAGTGAGGATAGCAAAATAAAGTTAACTGTGACATGTTTTGGGAAAAAAATTATTCAGACACTTTGACATCTCATCAGTAAAGCCAGTTCTTTGATTAGCACTAAATCTTCGTCAGCTGTTTTTAAAAGGAACGCCAGCATAAACAAAGAGCCATGGGCGTAAATCCCATGGGATGTCCCCCCCGATCCGAGGGTTGCCCCCCCCCCCAAAATCATAAAAAAAAAAAAAAAATTGCACTATTACGAAAAATACATGTATGTATACCTAAAAATCAATTGTGTAAACTGAAATTCAAACGCAAAAAATGCATTTCTAAATAGTTGAGCTCCCCCCTCCCCTTTCTCGCAGTGGTTTGGCCCACTGCCTCCTATTACTCCAGTAAGTAGGGGATTTTATTCACTTTAAATAAAGCGATTCTCTTTAATGTAGTTGATGCTGATTCTTTAATAAATTAGTTGTGCCAAAAATTCTGATTACAGATGTCATTTTTCATGAATCTGCTATGTTAGCGATTAAAAAGTTACTTATCTATTTAACGTTAGCTTGTGAACTGCAACTAACATGCCAAAGCCGTTTCCCATGCATTATATTTTATTTGTGGCAACTTGGCATAATGTTAACATTAACAGCAGACATCCCAAGTCTCCGGGAAGTTCCGGAGTCTCCCGTATATTGATAGTGGCCCGCAAATTGTATAAAATATCCCAGAATTTTGACCAAGCGGGCAAGCGTACGTCATTTGCCATTTCTTTGTTATTTTTTGTGAAATTACTTTTATTTTTGAGTGAAGTAAATCTTCCACCAATTTAGATGAACCGTTTTATCATAAACCACTCCAAACAAAGTTTCACTGCAATGTACTGCCAATCTTACCTTGAGGTTTGCTGAGCTGAGTTTGGGCAGAGGTGAGGGGGCTTCCTGGCTGGGAGGACGGGACTCCTCATTACCATCACTCTCGCTGTCCATGCTTAAACTGAAAACAGAATAATTGAAAGAAAAGAAATATAAACTGCATCCGGTATGCAATATTACTACAGTAATATTAATGTGTGGACATTTTGATTTTTTAATGTTTTCTTTTTAATAAAATGTAACTATAACACAAACAAGACCAAAATAGATCAAATACAAAGTTCTTGGCACAAACCGAGAGTCCTGGTTAGGTGGAGTCGTCTTCTTGAGTGTCTCGACCTCAGAGCTGCTGTCATCATCTGAGCCTTCAGAGCGCATATCCTCTACCATAGTGCGTAGCGTCCCTGGACACAACCGTCACGTTCAGCCAAACTTAGTGATGTGACGCACTCCTGTTTGTACAATTCATGATTAAACCTACCTTGGCCTTGCTTCTGCGATGGCTCAAAGTCAGAATCAGAGCTGGAGCTGGAGCTGGAACTAGAAGGACTGGATGGAGCTGACTGCTAAATAAACAACAGCCTTGAGCTTCACTACATGCAAATCCATCCAAATCCACATACTACTGATGGAAAAATGCAAAACGTACCTCCGATTTGGAAGAAGCTTCATCCTCAGAGTTGGATTCGTCGGATTCTGGCTGCCTTTTCACTTCCTGCACCTCTGGTTTCATCTTTGCCCAGTGGCCTTTATCTTTAGGGGCTTTCTTCTCGGGGTATGTGGAGGGGGTTGTTGAGGTAATGCGGGGAGAGTTGCTGCTGTAGCTTCCGCTCACAGGCCCCTTCATGCCCTCAGAGCCCATCCTCTTCTGTTTCTTGGTACTCAGTTTTGGAGACTCGGTGGCGGACGAGGGCCTCTTGCTCGGGGCACGAGCGTCCGGCTGTCCCCCTCCGCCCGTCACCGCTCCTCCACCTTTTGGAGACATGCCATCCATCTTGGACTCTCTGACTGTGAGTTTGGGCTCTTTGAAGGCTGCTTTGGGCACAGTTTTCCCCTCATCTTTTGCTCTGGCATCTGGGGCTTTCTTTGAAAAAGAGGATGAGGATTGGTCTCGTGAGGACTTGCCACTTTCGCGGTCGCTCTCTCTGGATGTGGCCTTGCTCTCTGAATCCTTTCGTGTGCGCTCTCGGTGCTCTTTGGTTGCCTTATGGGCTTTGAGGGCTTTGCTGCTCCCACTTCCTCCATCTTTACTTGACTCCTACAATAAAAGTTTTGAAATGACTAATCATTCAGCACGTACCCAGAAGCAACCGCATATCCACCCGGAAAAAATGAGCTTGTTTACTAAAACTTCCAGTGAAAATGTGATTTTTTTTGTTATTATGTATGTAGCTCTAGTTAATTTCCCGAAACACAAAAGAAGATATTTTGTCACAAAACCTGAGAGCTTTATGTCTCTCCAATGAAAGTTAATACATATGAATGTAATGGTTTAATTATAAGATATGGTTGACTGAATCTCAAATTAGAAGTTGTCTGCATTTTTTGTGACCCGATGTGGCATGGGACAATTTTTGAATTGCAGAGTATGTGTGCGGGAGGAAAGATATTGGTGTGTGCAGGAAGCGGGAAACAGAAAATGACTCTTAAGACTCCCGCAAAATATAACCATGCAAAAATAAATGAAAGGCTACTCAAATTCATTTCACGTTTTAAGGTACAGAATGTTATTCGCCTACTGTGCTAAAAACTACTGCCACTGATTTGGATATTCTCCATGTCTTTCCTTTGTATGGGACAGCAAGTGAAAGCACCTTCCTTTTTTCTGCTTTGTCTTGTGTGTGGGAATTGGAAAATATAGCCTATGACACTTGAGTGGAACAGAATCATATTGGAAGGGACTGAAAAAATCTGCATACCGTAAAAATCTTAACTACGGGAATTTGAAGGCAGTGGGACAAAACATAAAAGTGGAAGTGGGAAGAAATGTAAGCTATTTTTAGCAGAAACAAGTCAAAATGACGTAGAAAAGGCTTTTGACCGCATCGAGTGGGACTATCTATAAATGTTGCAGGACAGAAAAATGTGTTTGCATGACACTCCAAACTAAAATCTATGTACGAGAGGAAATTAACATTTATATATAATAAAAAGCCTAAATGAAATCTGATTGCCATATAAAGTGATTGTAGCTCTACAGACTGCTTGATTCACCTGAATTAGTTTAAGAAGTTTTTTAAACTATGTAAAAGATATCGAATATCTTAAACAATTAAAATATAATAGTTAAAAATAATAGTTTTGAATATTTATACTTATAATACTTATATTTTGAATATAAGGACTTTATCACTAACCTTTACTGCATGAGACGACTTGATCTTCTTGGGGTCTGAGAAGGCAGAGAGTGGAATAGTAGGCAGCATTGGATAATCTGGACTGGGCCTTGGCATCATCTCCGCTCCCTCAGGTATAACTACAGCCTGCGACGAGAACAACATCCCGACGGTAAGAGAGAGCGAGTATCCGTTGAAAAGAGCTGATTATAGAAGTACAGAAAAAGCAAAGAGAAACAGTCCCACTCACCCCACCGGCCTTGACCAGCTTGCGTCGAAACTCGTGTGTGGGGTTGTTGAAAGTGAGCTTCTCACAGCGCAGGTGGTTGACAGGCGGGTTGCCCTCCAGGTTCAAGAAAAGGTCATAATTAAAGCACACCTTTTTAGGCTCCTCCTGTGATAAAAAAAGGGTCAAGCATGTTCAGGCTTTGTAAATAAAGACAAATATTTAATAAAGAAATTGTGCTGATGAAAGTATGAACTTGAACCTCAGACTAGCTAGTGTGTGAAATATTTACAGTAAAGTTAGCCTAAAGTAAAGTCTTTGGTAGATAACGGTTCAGGGAACGAGAGAGAAAATGGAAAACCCCCAGAAATATTCCACCACGTAGTCTGGAAAAGTAAATATGCAAAATGATAGCGATATTAAACGGAAGTAAGTCTAAAAGTAAAAAACAAATTGGCATATTCTCACCATTTATGCCCCCTCCAAGTTCTCTGTGGTTCAACAGCTTCATGTCAGTTCTCTGTTAGTGTGTCTGTTAAATCTGTTAGCTCCCAGCGCAAATACTGAGTTCACCTAGTTGTGTGACCTTTACCTTTACTGAATTGCAAAACTCCTCATCACGACATTTTTCCAGTACTGGTGAAATAACAGCCTAACACATCTAAAAAACACAGCGTGCTGAACTTTTCTTAAATAGCGCTTATTCATAAGAAATGTAGATATTGCTGCAGATATGGGATGTGCTCACCTTGTTTTTGAAATAGACTTCTATAGGCATGAGAAAACCAGCATAGCCTGACTCTTCCACTTTAAACGGGGGTTCTTTACAAACTGTGAAACAAGAAAAATACTCAAACTAAACTACTGACACAATGGAATTGCGAAAATGACCATTTTTTCTGAACACTCTCCCAAATCACACCGTCGGTTTAGTCAGAGTTTGACATATCAGTCCACTCAAACAAACTGTGTCCAGAGACAAAGTGTTTACACGTTTTGGGAAGTCAATCTATAAATGGCTTACTTATGGTTGTCTCTGCACATTTAACTGGGACAGGAGAAAGCGACTTCAAAACAAATGACACACTTCACCTTCAAATGCAACCGGCAAAGGATCACACCGTTCGTCCCGTTTCTTTAGTTTGTGGAAAATAAACAAATCACAGATGTGACCCAAACATGTTTAACAGCTGAACCTTTATTTGTGAAACATTCCTAAAACAAATTGAAGGGATAGTTCAACACCGTTTAGATTCAAATAAAGCCTACCTTACCTCTACTCGTCATAAAATGCAATGATACATCTTTACAAGACTTGAATTAAATGACTCACTCGATTCGGATTCACGTAACTTTATAACCTTTTTTGGTCTTTTAAGTTTTGGTAACCTGGACAGAAAGCTCTCAGGTTGCATTAAAAATATCTTAATTATTAACCAAACTCTGGACTTGAAATCACACGAGGTTGAGACTGTATGTCTGATATCTGTCTGTCTTGAAACATTTAAACAGGTATGAATATATAAAATCGAATATATAATACTATTAAACTGAATGAATGAAAATGAACACAATAACCAGAACTATATGACCAATCAGTCAATTTAGCTAAATAATAGTAATTGTTTTCACAGTTCACATGCATTTTTAAATCATATTATTTAAATAAAATATATGCAAATAGTTCATTAAAAATAGTTTCATGTTTAATTTATATATGACTTACAAATACGCATTACATTAACTGATTTTTTAAACTGACGTCTAAATCACTGATCTATACTAAAGACAGATATATAGTCATATGCTGGTATATTAGTTTGGGCGACACATTTTAATCATGATAACTCAACAGGAGAAAATGGGCACACACACAAATGGTTTCTTTAATCCTGATTGAAAGGGACTTTAACTGACACGGCTGTGAGTGTTATACAAAGTTACAGTGTTACGACATTGACTCAAATTAAAACCTGCCTCTCTTGGGTTTTGGGAAGCTGTCGTGAAGGTGGAAGACAACTCTCTCCACAAAGTGCTGGATGTCACACGCCTCTGGGCCGCGAACAAACACCATCCAGTCGTGTGTGAAGCCCTCGGTAGTGACTTTCTTCCTTAACTGGGCTCTGTGTCCCAGCTCCAGTTTCACCTGCACAGTGCACTGAAATAAGAGGAAAGCAGCAATCATCTGTCAGTCTTCTCTATTCTCAACATGATTCTTACAACTGTAGTACTGTAGAAATGGAAAACAAACAGCAATACTTCATTAGTGAGTGACATTTATAACTCAGAGACATAAACCCCCACTAAAAATAAGCTCTTGGTCAACGTCTCAACACCACTGTTGTATCTACTGTATATATATATCTGTGAGAAATCAGCCAGCTTTTGCTCTCTGACAGCTAGAGACGGAAATTCACAGTTCTGTGACATTCTACATGCGTGTGATGGTTTACTGTTTACAGCTTTTCTTGGTACGGAAACAAAGTGACTGATAGGCTTGTATGCGTTAGCTCAACGGTTAATAAATTCCATGCCAGGGTTGACTGAGTTTGCATCCTATCTGTGCCTAAAACATTTTTACAGTGAGTGCACAGCACAAAACTACACCGGCAGTGCATGTCAAACATAGTATATCAATACATGCAACATATATACTATATTTTGATTATTATTTCTATTTAAAATCAAACCATGTCTAATGAAATACCAATTTAGACTGGACTTAACAGAGATCTTAAGATCAAGATTTTGTTATTCAATACTGACCAGGCCTAGTGGTATTTATTTCTATTAAAACATGCCAGATGTGTTTTAATGAATTAATTGTGATCATTTATATCCATGTAGTTACTTCAACTTCAAAATTTCATTTCCCACTTCTAGTACCATGTCAAAAACAGAGCCGTTTTACTTTTCTTTAAGCATTTAAAGATGCACAACAGCAGACTGCTCAGTGATTATCTCTAATCTAAGCTTTGTTTTAATACAACAAGCCAGCATTGCTCATGCGTCCAACCTTGAAATGGAAGAATTTTTTCCCGGTGGTTGTCTCAAATCCTATGCGAGCACACTACCTAGACAGCATGTTTGATCGTGGAAGAGTTTGAACGTTCGCGCGCTCCCAGGGCGCCCAAAACGCTGTCCATGTAGGCAGTTCACTAGGTTTTGAGACAGGTCCAGGCTAGCTGGACAGCTAGTGACTGCTGGAACTCAAGAGTCTATCTGTCCTATAAGCCAAGTGCTGAGGTTTAGAAAAGGACATATTGGTCTCTACAAGCATATCTTCGTCACGACATAAATTTACATAAAACGCTAACGTAATTCCGCGGGTTTTCTTGCTTGAAGCCTCGTAAGAAGGATTAGCTGGCTAAGTTAGCATCCTAACCATCTTCACAGAAACGTTGGCCTCGTCCTTTAGTATAAATGTTTTAGTAATAAAAACCATGCATATTCCTCACGGCTGGCTGTCTGGCAGTGTCAATAAAGTCTTATTACCATGTTCTCCATTGTTGCCTATGTTCCGGTTGTTTAGTCTATTTACAAAAGCGTTGAAGTAGATTGAATGTGCATCCTCGCTGTTACACATCTGATGGAGTGTGAAGGGAGAAACTGAACAGTTTGAACAAATGGCCGCGACACTTGACAGTTTTTAAAATAAAAGCAGAATGGCTCTCATCGACCCGTGTGTCTCTTCCAGATACCTTTTTCATTTGATTATACACGGTGCAAATACATAAAGTTAGTCCACCTATGACTACATTTTACCGAAGCTTTGTTTCGAGCGGCTTTTAATGTTTTCTTTCGGTTTATAGCCATTTTCACTTGGACATATAATGAAATTAAACTTTAGAAACATTGCATAAACTATAAAATTATTAAAACACATTAAGATGAGATAAACTCACTTCACAATTTAAATTGTAGTTTTCCTGACAAGTTTTATTCGTAGTAGAGTACAGAAACAACTGGGCTAAAAACAAAATTGTTTATTCTTGAATAAACAAATAGACTTAACATTCGGCATCATTTGTGTTTTTAATTTTAACAGATTTATTTATTTTATTAAGTTAACACAATTGCTGTTCTCCGCTGCAGATACTGAAAGAAAAAAAAAAAGGCATAAAATTACATCCATCTCCTTGTTTATTTTATGCCGTTTCCAAATTATTTAATAAAACCTAACAAGACATTTTCTTAGTTGAAAACATTTCTCTAGAGGACTCATTAATGCTTACTAAAGATAAAGCATGCATGCTTCATGTGTTTGAATAGTGATGTTGACAGATCCAGACCACAGATGCTTGAGTGTGGTAAATAAAAATCGAGTCTTCTCCTTCTGAATAAAATGCTACTATAATGCTTTGTCAACCAGCAGGTTTAGCATCTCTTTACAGGTTAGAGCTGTGTATAAGTTGAGTTCTCAGAGTTTAGTGAAGTCTTAGCCAGTAAAGATGCGGTGGCAATCTCTGTATCTGAAAAGTACACAAAAGGTTCAAGTCAGGTATGATAACATGCCTATATTGCGCATTTACTTTCAAAAGGCTGCTGGAATACAGTGCACTACATGACTTTTCTAATCTAAAGAGCTTTTAAAACACTAGGCATCATAATGTAAATGTTTAAAAGAACCTGAGGTAAAGAAATATACCAAAAATGAGTGTATTTCAGCCTTTACTATGATTTTCTCACGTGCACAATCCCCATTCCTTCAAGACTGAAATACACTACGCATCTTTTAATATTGGAACGTATTTTCCAACACAAGACGTCATGTATTTGCCCCTAACCATAGAAGCCTTAAAGGGATAGTTTTAAAAAAAAAATGAGTTAACGGTAGCCAATGGTCAATGCCAACTATGTGGTTACCCACATTTTTCTAAGTATCTTTTGTGTTTGGAGCAGCCATGCCAGGTTTTCAGTAAATTAATAGAATTTAAATTTTTAGGCTATCCCTGTAACCCAATGACATAAAATAAAAAGTGCACTTTAAAAATCAATTAAACAATGAAGCACAGAAGTCATACCATGATCATTGTTCACTTTGCCCCCCGGGTTCTTGTGTTGGCCCTCAATATGAGCAGTCATCTCCCCTCGGTCTGGGGTGCAGTGGCCGCACTGTAGGCAACTGTACCGACCTCTTGTGTGCTCCCACAGGATGCGGCAGTTGAAGGACTGACCTGACAGATTTAATGAACGGGGAGTCATTAAAATCAAAATGAACTTGCTGACAATTATACTCATGGTTATACGTGCATTGAGAATGTTTGTAGACAGACAGGAAAAAAACCTTCACCAGTAAAAGTATCAGATTGAGCTGAAAAAGCACTGGCTCATACAAGAATTAAACCATCATTAAACCCAGTTTATGAAAGATGAACATGGGGACAAAAGTGTTTGAATTACCAAGCACTGTCAACTTCACCACGCATGGTCAACTTTTACAATACAGCACCATCTCTTGCCAGAAATGACCACCTGATTTTTGCAAAACGCAAAAAGGGGAAGTGGAAAAAGTAAAGGAACAACGGCCCTGAAAGCACACTCTCTGATGTTTGTTTGCATGTTAGTGAAGCACCCGGATATATGGGTTTAGGATCGGATGGCAGTGGACTGAGTTGTACAGCTAGATGGCAAACCCAGGGAAACACTGAGTCCGGTTAGAGCAGGGGAAGGGGAGGAGGATTAGCATCTAAAGCATCGTTTGAGGGAAGATCTGATTGATCCCTCAAGTAATGTGTGTGTGGATTCTCTGTGCCTCACCTGGACTTCATCTCTATTTAAACTCTGACTGCTCGGAGAGTTCCATCTGTGCAAAAGGGGCCCGGGCGGGTCTGGCAGGACAGTGCAACACGACAAAACACAGTTCACTCAAAGCGGCCATGGCCAAGGCTTAGGCATTTCCCCCCCAAGTGACTTACAAATTCCCTTTCATTAGGACTCACACCTGTTGATAAGCAGGTGAGATCAGTTGAGCAAACTGGAAAATACACAGGTGAACAGCCTCCAAAACGTAGGACGATTTAAGGAACACTGGGTCTCATTCAATCATAATTGTGTGGATCTAGATTTACGCAGACAGGAGAGTTTCTCATAAAAAAATATCTGGCTAGCAAGAGGTGATGAATTTGTTTTCAACTTCGTTGAGTGAGTTTAGCTCATTCTAAACGAATGAAAGCATGTCAGAAGCTTATCATTAGAATTACATTTTAAAATGTAATTTATTCCTGTGACGGTTCAGCTGAATTTTTAACAGTCTTCAGAAATCATTCTAACCTTCATTTGCAACATTTATTATTATTATTATGAATGTTAAAACTAATTTTTTATTTTATATTTTTGATACTGTATTTTCATGCATTGAAAGCAGCCTAAATATTACACTTCTGACCAGGACTGTACTATTTAATAAATGTCACGTTAACATTTTTTTATACATTTAGTTTTTTATACTGACATTTCTCTATTCATTTAGAATATTTTAATACTTTATTGTATGGATCATGATCAGATTTGTGCGCACACAAAATTAGTGAATGAGACCCATTGTGAGCAATGACAACTTCTTTAAACTGGCTTTCCTCACTCACAGAGGAAAGCTTTATGAGATCCATTCACCTTGGTTCTTCCTCCAGACTGCGTTTGATCCTGGTAGCGATGGCAGGGGGGGCGAAGCGGGCAGACTGGGAGGACCAGACCTAGGGGACCTCTGCTGCTGCTGTAGGCCTGGATCTGCCTGGAAGGCTGGGTTAACAGGAGACAGAGTAGGTGGAAAGGAGCTGTAGGGGGATTCTGGTTGGTAAGGAAGGTTTTGGTTTGAGGCAGGACTTAGAGTGGCATGAGGCACAGCTACAGGTCCTGAAGGTATGGGGTTAGCGAATGCGTTGTTTTCTGGAGACCGCTGGGTTACGGACATGCTTGCCAGTGTTGGATTTGTGGGCAAAGAGGGCATTGATGGCATAGACTCCATCTCCTCGGGTGTGTTTGAAGCTCCAGATGATTCCATGTCAGTGGAAGCGGGCGGAACATTGGTGGGATCTCCGTCAGGTGCCGTTCCAGTCTCTATTTTGGCAGCCTTGTTCTTGGCAACTTTAGCACAGGTCTGCAGGTGTTTGAGAAGAGTGCGGTAAGAGCGCAGTTTGGCCCTGCAACTCTCGCACCTGAGAGACATAAAAATAATGATAATGAAGAAGCATTGCAAAAAACATCAGAATTTGTTCTTCCAGTTTAACATCAAACATTCACTGAGAAAAGTTTCCAAATCAGAGAAATGACCTCTATAAGAAATGATGGACTGCCAAGAAATGTTAAAACAAATAACCTTATTAAGAAATAAACCTAAAAGCAAATCTGTAAGAACTCACAGGAAAAAATAATTTGGCTTGTGATGGTGCCTCATATGTTCCATTAGCTGCTGCATGTTATTGAATGTACCATCACATCCTATATGAGAGCATAGGAAGGTTTTCCCTAAAGAATAAAGGACAGTGCATTAGAAACCTGAAACTGTTTCAGATTACAAAATAATTGATTAAATGTTCGCAAACAGCATTTTATTTCATACACCAAGTGCAGTAGTAAAAAATGGTAGGTTCATGTTATACCTGGAAGAGACTGGGCAGTGTTCTTTTGATGGTCCTGAAGATGATTATTCAGTGCTTCTGGACTATTGTAGGTCCTCTTGCACCCAAAAAACGAGCAGGACATTTGACAGCCTGGTGGAACATTGCATATTAGTTCTACTTATGCTGGGCTTTAATATGCATGAACATTGTAATAGCAATTTAAAGCATACTGATAAAGGCATATGTTACCCTCCATCATGATTGCTTGTAGTTGAGAGTGAAATGGTTCCTGTTCCAGCCAGACCTACACCGAAGCATGACAATTGCCCTTATTTAGTCTAAATAAATGTGATAATATATGATATAGTACAGTATTGCTCATACACACTTTAGGTGAATAGCAAGTATTAAATACTAATGCGGGTGTGTATAAATGAACGGCGTAAGCAGTTAGTAGAATAATATGCACACGATCGATAGTGTTTCAACAATAAGCAATCAATTGACTTTACTGATAAAGCTAACAGAACAGCTTACCAACGTAAACAATCAGGGACGTGCGCAGACAGACAGCACACGCACGAGCTAGCAGAAAACAAGACATAGCATTATCGGCTTATTGAACATTTGTGTGCATACGCAATTATTTATAGTGCACTTACTATGACACTTACTTTGAACGGATTTACCAAAGTTTCCAAACCTTCTTTTTAAACACAGGCGTTAACTGAAATGAAAGCGGTTATCTAGCTGCACGTATTTCCACCTTGTCTACGTGCGTTACGCTCGTCATGAAATATCGCGAGAACACAGTTCCCGTTTCAGTCTTGTTGACTCGCGACAAGATGATTGTATTTGCATTAATCAATTATAAGACACAGTTGCTGATTAGGAAATCTTATTAACAACAGATTTTATTTTTGCAAGAGTTTATAGTCATTTGTTATTCGCTCGACATAGCGAAATCTTGTTGACACGGCCTTTATATATATAAATAAACTAATGAAACAAATCTGTCAAATCTGTAACAAATGCTTTCCGAGTCCTTTGCATGTTTTAAAGTGCTATATTTGTGCCTGTGAGCAAATTTATTTAGTTAGCTAAAGAGAAATGTATCTAAGATATTATAGTACGTGACGTTTGAACATGTTTCGTAGTTGACGTCATAATTTTGTTTTTTTGTTCAGTCGTTAAAAAACTGTTTTGATAAGAAATTTGCAATCCTATTAGCTTTCCTACTAATCGTTTTGTCTTCATTTAGATTGCTTATAGCACGTATGGTTTGATAAATTGTAATTATATATATACATATGTGTGTGTGAGTGTGTGTGTGTGCAAAAAAGTTTAAGTTTAGATACATAAATGTTTAACTATGGCTTTGAAACATTTCCCATATTTAAATCAACGTATGCATTTATTAATATGACAGTATATATATGTATACAATTAATTTATATAAACTGTACTATTTTTCCACTGCCCAGTAGATGGCGCAATAAAGAATCCAGTCTAACTGAAGCGCCTGTCCAGTTTGGATTCTGAACATATGACGTTGGGAACTTGCTGCTCCGCCCCATTACTAGAAATGTCCAATAGTGTCCTGAGTTTTTAATTCTGACTCTCAAAGCAAATCATTTTGATTGGACGTGGAATGCAGAGTGGGCGGTGCGAAAGACACGACCTTATATATGCTTTGAGCTCTCAATTACACTCACAATTGACAAACACAGAGTAGTAACCTATTACACGGTGGGTTGAGCAACGGCGTGAACGCTGGCGTCTCACGGCTAGTAACGGGGTAAGAGAGGAGTCGCTTCTAAAATGATTCCTGGAACTCTTTTAGAGAAAATAATACTCCAGTCTTTCTGACTGCAACCGCATGCAAGCCCAGAGAGAGGTTACTCCGTCATCCTGATTAAAAATA
The DNA here is from genome assembly GCA_034779775.1 of Enteromius afrohamiltoni. NCBI lineage: Eukaryota > Metazoa > Chordata > Actinopteri > Cypriniformes > Cyprinidae > Enteromius > Enteromius afrohamiltoni. The sequence goes on from JAUYWG010000032.1 coordinate 7,916,862, forward strand.
GCTACTGACAGCTTGTCAACTAAGATTAAATAGATTGTGAACAACTTGCATAAGACTTGTCAGTTAATATATCTCAATTTTAATAGCAAGTTAATTCATTAGATTGTTTCCAGAAGTTTTGCATCTTGCAATGTAAAAAAAAAAAAAGCTTTACGTGAGTTTCCTCTTTTCTTAGGCTAATGATACACTGGGCAACTTTTTTAAACGGGTTTTGTTGGGCAACTTTAAGCAATGATGCTTGGGCACTTTTCAATTGAGAATGGGTAACACATTTTTATCTGGATACTTAAGATCTTTCCTGGGCTCGGTGTCTCGCCAAGTTAACTGCAACATTGCTTAAAAATTGCCCAGTGTATCATAAGCCTTATTGATGCCGTTTCTGTCTGTCTGTGTAAGCAGGAATCATCTGTTGCACGACCACCTTGAGGTGATCAGTATTTTATTGAAAGGAGCCACTGCACTGTGATTAAGGCACCAAGCTGCATATTATCTGACCATTTGAAAACATGGTGCAAAACAAAACCACGGAGGTCACAGGATTCCATCGCTCCTTCAAGGTTGGTTAAGACTTGCGGTTTACCCAAAAGTGTTTTATGTGTCCGACTTTAATTTCGGACCCTTTTTCTCCTTTTCCTAGGGGCAAAATCCTTTCAAGACTGATGAATTCATTGATTCGGAAGCCCATGTTGACTCATCCTTCAAGTTAGACCGCTCGCCAAGGCCTGGTACAGCTGTTTTTCCTACTTTTTCATTAATATTGACTTTGTCATTATCAGTCCTTGAGGCTGACGTAAACTCTGGTGAGATACTTACTGAGGTGATATTGCTTATCTTGCATGCATTGCTGGGCAAAGTTCATAGCTGATTGAAGTCATGGACTTGGCATACATTGTTCATCTTACCTGTTTTGTTTTTTTTCTGAAGACATGCCATCCAGCCAGCCCATCGATATCCCTGATGCCAAGAAGAGAAATAAAAAGAAAAAGCGATGCAGAGCCACTGACAGTTTCTCCGGACGTTTTGAGGGTAAGCCCTTTGTTTCTTTTTTTTTTTAATGCTCAACCCTGGAGAGTTTAGCTTTTTGTAGAGGGTTAATATATTTTTTTAATTTATTTATTTTTTGCAGATGTTTACAAACTACAAAATGAGATTCTTGGAGAAGGGGCTTATGCTGTTGTTCAGACCTGCATCAATCTGATGACCCATAAAGAATATGCAGTAAAGGCAAGAATCAGCACCGTCTTTTATTTAAAGCAAAAACTATCAAATAATCAGTGTCTTATCTATGTTCAGGTTAAACTCCAGTTGCAATGGAGAAATTACTTTTCTTTTATGCCGTACCCAGACCACAATTGGAGCTTTGTGTAATTGTTAATTATAATCGTTTAGCAATGAAAGAGTGGTTTCTAAATTTGAGAAGCGGTAGGACATTGTTAGTATATTCTCTTTAAATGAAGTTAGTGATTTAATGATGTTTATTAGTGAACGCTCCAAGTGTTTGACTCTAGGAATGTGAATTGAGGGAAGCAAACTCTTAGTTATTATGTGCCCTGCCTTCATTGTAGAGTGTTACTTAAGAATAAAAGAGGGTTTATGCTGGGACAGATGGCTGTTTATCAGTGTTTCAGCCCTCTTCAGGAAATACTGGACTCTAGTTTTCATTCATGGTTGTTTGAGTTGTGTCCATTTTATTTGTCATGTGGTGTTATGTGTACTTCTCTCTGGAACAATGACCTTCTAGCTACTGTGCTGTTGAACACAAATATAAATGACCATAGTGCCTGCTCAGCAGAGAAACATCCTCTTTTTAGTTGTTGATATTGTGTAGCAGGACATGTAATCTTTGAAAAAGCAGTGTGGTGTCTCTCGCTACATCGATTTGACCTCTAGTTAATAGAAAGACACTATGTATATGTATATGTATATGTATATGTATATGTATATGTATATGTATATGTATATGTATATGTATATGTATATGT
>JAUYWG010000032.1:7918943-7941038 GCA_034779775.1 Enteromius afrohamiltoni
TGTATATGTATATGTATATGTATATGTATATGTATATGTATATGTATATGTATATGTATATGTATATGTATATGTGTAAGGAAGGCGTGGGGGCTAAATGAAGACAAGTCTGTTGGCGTTTGTCTGTGCGGTGTGAATTGGCCTTAACTCGCCAAAGGAAATGCAAAATTGAAAACGTCCAGTTTTTCACAATGCTAATGTCATGGAATATTGTCAGATTGAAAGAGTCTTATGAGCTGGTGCTCTTATGGAGCCAAAAGCCTAATTCTCACCACACAAACGCCAACAGACTAGTGTGGTACCCCTGTCAGATATTAGTTGGAGTTTGTTTTCATTTAAGTTACAACAACCATGGCTTCACCCTCTTTTCATGCGAGTAACGACACGCAAATACAAGTGTAAAATTTGGATTGTGACTATAGGATCATCTATTTTTTTCCGGTCAGTGTCTGTCTGGAGCGGTGTGAACAGGACTCTTATTTTTCAGAAGATTCTAAATACAACAGCCAACTTGAGCAAACTAGTCTGCAGGTGTCCGTTGGCGTTTGTCTGTGCGGTGTGGACTGGCTTTAAGTTTTGTATTTTGCATCCTGTTTGCTGTAAACTGTGTAATTAGGATGAAAATCTTGGCTAACGCTTAACCTTTTGGGAAACCTTCGCAATGCTCATCTTCACTTTGAAATGATTTGACACCGTATCAGTTACATGGAATAATAGTCTTATGCCAAGGTAAATGGATTTTATTAGGTACTGTCAGGGACAGATGGCAGATAAACCAGCACATGGACTGAATTAAGACGGGCAACCCTTTTTTTTAAGCCCAATAGAAATATACACAACTTTACAACGGTTTGGGGATAGTAAGAATTTCGTTAGGGTACACTTTTATTAAGCAAATCATGTTTTTAAAATTTTAAAATGTTTTAAATATTATAATAAAACTTTTATTATAAATTATTATATTTTATAATATTACAATATTTGTGATCTCAATAGACAAGTTCTGCCAATAAATTCTATTTGAAAAGTTACCCCACCCCCAATATTGTTCCAAACATGATTTTTGTTTCCGTACAAAAAGTATTCACTACTTAACGTTACAATTGAACTACTGATGGCAGATGGTCTGTTCTGACGATGTCGTTCATACTTTTCTGGACCTTGATGGTGTTTATTTCTCGACAGTTAAAGGAGCAGTCACAAGCCTCCCGGTTTTCATCAAAAGTATCTTAAATTGTGTTTGGAGGACTACCAAATCTTTTATGTGTAATTACAACGTTCCTGGCTGTTGATGGCCTTTCGATGGTTGTGCACCCAGTAAATAAAACCAGAAAACTGGTGGCATTGTTGGTTCTATGGGAGAATTTAATAGTCCTCTAGTCAACCCTTACTTTGGCATGAGTTCACTGCATTGTCTGTGCTGCATGGTCTGGTTGCCCTGTATGTTGTGAAAACTGATCGTCTAGTTTAGTCCGCCAGCTTGTAAAGCCTGATGACCATGTGGCGACCTGCTGAATCAGGGGTCTGAGATGTTCTTTTGTAGGCAAGCGGTGGCGTGTCATCTGTGTGCTAGCTAATCTCCCACACGCGCCGAGTGAGGTGATCCATAAAGGTACACACAAATCTGTCGACTCAAGCTCGATACGGAGATGACGTGGACGCGTCTAAGGGTTTTGCCACTTCTGGTCTGTGTCCAGCTAGCAGAAGAGCCCCTTCAAAGCTGACTGAGTTTCCTAGGGTTTGTATTAGGTCGGTCACTAATATGATGTTTCAATGTTATGCAGATAATTGAGAAGAGGCCAGGCCACAGTCGGAGCCGTGTTTTCAGGGAGGTGGAAATGCTCTACCAGTGCCAGGGCCACAGGTGTGTGACACTACTGTACAGATCTGTTCAAAACCTCTAAGTGAAAATTGCATGTAACTGTCACAAATGCGCACTGGTATTTCTGTGACCAACTCTTGGAGGGGCAAAGAGGAGAGAGAATTTATTTAATTCTCCTAACTGAACTAAAGTACCGATGTAATGCTTTATTACTAATGTCACTGCTGATTATTTATGAAATTTATATCTTTATGTACTGTGGTTTGCTTGGATAAATGAAATGAATGCTGTCTATGAATGTGTATAATTGATGGCTTATATTGTTTTTTTTCTTGCAACAGAAACATTTTGGAACTGGTTGAATACTTTGAGGAAGAGGACACATTTTATTTAGTGTTTGAGAAACTGAGAGGAGGTAAGGTATATTTTTGTGTGTGAATGATTCCTACTAATATTTTTATCTTATCAAAAAGATATTTACATTTACATTTTAACTTCATGGGTATAGTCCACCCAAAAAAAAAGAGTTTTGTTATAAACCTGAGGTGCACACAAAATAAGGCTAATTTGAAGAATTCTGGTAATTTAAACGGTCGATGCTCCCCATATTTCTTTCCTTATTATGGAAGTCAATGGGGACCAACAATTGTTTGGTATAAGAAAGAACCAGGTTTTTGAGGCCATAAGGGTTAGTAAATGATGACAATTAAAGTTTTTGGGTGAGCTACTCCTTCTATTTTAAATGGTAGTTGAAGTAATTCTCAATATTGCTGATTTTTAGTGTGCTTCTCGTAAAATAAATGCTGCATTAGTGACCATGAGAAACATAAAAATGCGTATTCATTTTGTGAAGAATCTATAGTCCTAAATCTCCATGCATTCATTTGTATTCCCAGGGTCAATCTTGACTCACATACACCGAAGACAACACTTCAATGAGCAGGAAGCCAGCATAGTGGTGCAGGACATCGCCAGTGCTCTGGACTTCCTACACAACAAAGGTTGGGACCTTTTAATGCTGATACAGCATGATGCTGCTATCATGCATTCTGTGTTCCTGATGTAGATGATTGTTTATGTCTTGTTATAGGGATGGCACATCGAGACCTAAAGCCAGAGAACATCCTCTGTGAACATAGTGACAGGGTGAGTCTCTCTGTACATGAGGAGACATGAGACATCAGAGGAGAACACACATGCACTGCATTTGACCAGATTTTTGACAAAGCTGTTGGGTACAGTAACATTTTATGTGCTTTTTGGGCTCTTGAGTGAAACATGAATTGACCCAGTTGTCTGCTTAGGAATAAACAGTGGCTACTATTAACTCATTTCACAGTGGAATTTATGGATTTTTTTTTTTTTTTTTTTTTTTGTAGATCTCTCCTGTGAAGATCTGCGATTTTGATTTAGGAAGTGGGATCAAACTGAATAGTGACAGCTCTCCCATCTCCACCCCTGAGCTCTTAACTCCGGTGAGTTTAAAACTCATAAGGACTTGTTTTCAATTTAATTTGGTATTCGATAATTCAAGCCATTAAAGCTACCCAGTGTTTTAAATGCCATTTTTATTACTACTTCACTGCATTCGTTTTCTAGATATCAAAATAAGGGCAGAGATAAAGGTTATTGATTTAAAGCCACAGGCCAATAAACCTCCAAGTGATCACCTCCAGTAACCGAGTATTGTGAGGGTTGAACATCTGATCGTTACCTTGGGTCACATAATTGTTGAGATTACAAATCAAGGAACAGAGTAAACGTCTTCATGTACAGAGAGCATAAACAAAACTCCTCATGGAAATCCTTTCACCCATACCTCAAACTTCTCACCACACCCTGGGGTTTTCAGATGCTTTTGGAGTATTCAGACTAGGTTACTAGAGGCTTGTGGTTTTGTATGGTCTATTCTTTCTAATGTTTGTGAGTTTTTTTTATTTTTTAAATTTTTTATTATTTATTTATTTATTTATTTTTTTCCCTTTTTCATGAAGCGTTTACTTTGCATCCGGAAGGAGGTGGGTCAGAACTTCAACGGTGAACCCTCTCCATTTACATTTTTGATTTGAGCATAACTGCCATGGATTTGTTCTTGAACATCCTGGCGACATCCTTGACTCTTCTCAATGTAGCATAATGGGTTTTTATATATTTATATAAACTTTGATCAACACATCAATCATGGTAAATGGAAGCTTAATAAATTTTGTGGGTTTTGAACATTTGAATTACACATTATACACTTTGGATGAACTGTCACTTTGTTGCATTTAGTTTATTTTTTCACCCACCGCTGTGGTTTTACTTGATAGAATAGTGACCAGGGAAACTCCCCTAGTTTTGCCAGCGCTAAAGTCATGTCTTGCCAAGATAACATTCCCTTCATAAACATCCCAGAACATAGTTACTGAGACTGATGCAATGCTCCGTACTAACTTTCCGGGGCTGAAGTCACTGACATAAATAAAAAGTTTATGTACATTCTGCCTTGCCGCCTTTTGCTCTGTGCACTGTTACTCTCGTACTCTGCAAACTATATGCAATTCTCTCTGTAACACAGATGTTGTCGTCTTTTATTTATTTTTTTTTAATGATGAGAGGAAGTGGGTGGGGCTGTTCATAAACTACATGAAATCCTAAGATTCCTCGTGCACAGAGGAGCATTACGTAAGAGCCCAATCATGCTGAAAGCAAAGCCAGCCAGACAATAAACTGACAATAGTGGATCATTGCTGGACTGTCTGTGATTTGTTGAATCACAACATAATGTCTCTGAAGTGGGAGAAGTACTTTATGTTCCAATTGTGCTCCCACAATTAGGTCATCTTTTATTAAATTTGATTGGATAGCCAAGAGATCTTACTTCAGATTACAAAGGCTCCCATTTTATCATGGCAGTCTATTTTTGTCGGCTGTCACGTTCACTTGAAAGTGATGCCTTAGACACGTTTACGGAGCTCAGATGGTTTGAAGGAGTCCGGTGTATGCTTGAGAGGTTGAGACTGTTGAGAGGTCAGTGAGATGGCAGTCCTGGCTTTTTTTGAGTGTCCTCTGAGGACATGTAGTCTCCTCCCCTTCGGCCTGCACAGAAACCTCTTCAGCTTCCTCTGTTTGCATCATTGACTCATACAGTAGTTGTGTAATGATCTTTTACCAAACAGCTGTGCTTCCATAAAAATAAAAAAATTTGCTTGTGTTCCACTAAACTGCTAACCTCCTCTGCTCACTCCCCCGAGTATCTCTGCTCACTGCATTAAGTATTAGTGCACCATTCAGAATGTCCATTAGTGTGTGTGTGTTATGTAACACACTATTCCTCCCCGGAATAGCAACCTTTTGGCCTAGTTTCCACATGACGCTGTGCAGACAGCAGCAGCAGCCTGTGGGCCCTGCTGGAACAGTTGTTCGCTGACGCGTTCAGGTCTGAATTGGATCAGGCTACCCCAGCTTAACTCCCAACAATGAACTTGATAATGCCCTGCAGGTGAAAACAAACAGGAGAGGCCAAGCCGAGGGAGTGCTGGGAGCTCTGATAAATGTTGGAGCTCTAGATAGCTCACTTTTGTAATTTATCGTACTTTTGAACTCCAACCAAGTGACATGCTGATTGGACAGTAATAGTAAACATGAAGCGAAACAGGATTGTTCCTGTTCTTGTGGCCTTTGAAACCCATGTGGGACATTTTGTGGACTTTTGCTTGTGTGTATGAGGACTTTCACTATACGTAATAAAAATAATCATTTATTTTAACAGTGTGGTTCAGCTGAATACATGGCCCCTGAGGTGGTGGAGGCCTTTAGTGAGGAAGCTAGCATCTACGACAAGCGCTGTGACCTGTGGAGCCTTGGTGTGATCCTCTACATCATGCTGAGTGGATACCCACCCTTTGTGGGTCGCTGTGGAACAGACTGTGGTTGGGACTGGGGAGAGCCCTGCCAAGCCTGCCAGGTACACCACATACTTGGAGAAGATGCATGGGTTTTCTGGGAAAGCGTTCAGTACCGAATGTTCCATGGAATCGTGGCAGGTCTAGCCACCTGGTTTTATAGTAAGAGTTTGACCATAAGCTCTGCCTGACTGAATTGTCACTAGCAACTGTTGGCATGGCGTTAAATAGTCACTAGCCCACTAAAGCGTCACTAAGTTTATTTACATACATTTGCTAATTTAAAAGAGGAAAATGTAGCATTGAGTCTGAATAGTGATATTACTTTTGTAACATGTCAATACCATTCATCACATTGCATCCCCAGAGCATGCTGTTTGAAAGTATTCAGGAAGGCAAGTACGAGTTTCCAGAGAAGGACTGGGCACACATCTCCCCTGCAGCCAAAGACCTCATCACCAAGCTGTTGGTGCGGGATGCCAAAGACCGTCTCAGCGCTGCCCAGGTTCTGCAGCACCCTTGGGTCAAGGGGGTATGCCTATTCCTTTCCATCTCTAGGATTCCCGAGACTTGGGCTGTAAATTATGTTTTGTGACCCCATTTCTGTTGTTCTTCACCTTAGTGTGCACCCAATGCCGTTTCAGCATCCATATTACATCAGAGGTGAGTATATATTTCATAAATAAATGTTTAGTAGCAAAGCAGTAGTTTTGACTCTTGTTGACAACCTCTTTGTTCTTTTTTTTTTTTTTTTTTTTCCAGGGGAGGTAGTGCACAGGACCTGACGTTCTTTGCAGGGCAGGCCGTAGCCATGAACCGGCAGCTGGCTGAGAGGGAAGAGAGCGAGGAGCAGCAGCAGCTAGAGAAGGAGCTTTCCTCACCGCTTATCCTCTCCTCCAGCTCCGGCTCCATGCTGCTGTCTCCTTCCTCCAGGTCCAAGCTGGCGCTCCGCAGGAAGACCGCAGGCAGCCAGCACCGAGGGCCAGTGTGCGCAGCTGAACTACGCCAGCTCCTCACCCCGCTTGTGATCGTAGGTGACTGTGCCTGATCTCGACCGTGTTTTTTCCAGCCTCCGCTCTCCACTGACGACTATTGATGACACTCTATCAGCATCTTCATTTAGGCTATGCATTAGCATCTTGACCTCTTTGCCCGCTTACTTTGTGGGCTCTAAGCTCTTGTGAGAATGATTCTCATGTATGTAGCACTTAAAGCACCTCAAAGGCCCCTGCTAAGAGTTTTGATTGGGTAAAAAGCTTGTTGTGGCCAGAAAAAAGACTTGTTGATGTCTGAGTACCAGGAATCTGTCTCTATAGCAATGTTTACGAAACACTTTGGGAACCAAAGGACTCAAGTCACTTTCATTCATGTAAAGCTGGACCCCACCAAAGCCATTCGATTTCTAAGCATCAGGAAAAACATTAATCTCTTTGCCTTTGAGCTCACATGGGACCCCCAGAGGCCGAATCATTCAATTTTGTACTTATGCCACATTTGAGACTTGTTTTTCACTCTCAAAATATTGATGGCAGACTGTGTAAGGGTTGATGGGACCTAAGTGGCAAATCATTTATTCAAGTTATCCAGGGCAGAAATTGCAGCCATGTTGTGTGGGGCTTCTCTAGTCTATCTAATCTATCAAGGACCTCATTTACCAATTTCACTCTATGGTCTAATTCTTATTTTCTGCCAAATGAAAATCTCAGCAGAGTTTTCAGCCGAAACCTCAGGATCTCTCTGAATGAGAAACCAAAGCATTTTTTAAAAGCAGAAAGACTCATTCCATATCAGTTGTTATTTTATGTTTCCGTTTTGTCCTCACACTGGAATGTTTAGCCTTTATTAGGTAGACGGAGCGGTGCAACTTTTTGTACTTGGCCTCCTGTTTGAAAACAGGAATTGGTTGCATAATCATATTTCCTCTCCCTTTTCATTTCCTAATGTTTCGTCCCCTTTTGACCTGCAATATAAAGGAGCTGCCAGAGGTCCTGTAGCGACTTTAGAGATTCTCTACCATTTTCACTTCCAACTACATTTTCACCATTCATTCAGTTAGTCATTGAACATTTCGTGAACACACGGGCTCTGTCAGTGACTCAATTCACTGTTTGAATAAAGGTGATTATTCCATGAAAAGACCTTAAGTCCTTTGTACTAGTAGACTGATCTCTAATGAAAAAGTGAACCTCAGATATGCAGGAAACCTCCAGACATACCAATGTACAATGCTGCTATATTGTCCCCGGCCCTACTTTCTTTTTTTTTTTTTTTTTTTTTTTTTTTTTTTTATATATTTATTGTTTGTGTGTTAGGGAGATTTTCATCTTCCTTTTTTTAAAGTATCAGTTTATTTGTTTTTAAACATTTAAGGATGTAGAACTTGTACGAGAGAATGTAAGGATTCCCCCCCCCCGTCTTTTTTTTTTTTTTTTTTTAATTTTTTTTTATGGGTCCTCAATGCACAGACCAAATGTTCAAATGCTGTTGTTCCACAGTTTATTTCTTACGTGACTGTAGACACTTTAATCTTTGATAAAAGTAATTCTTAAACGGTCTGACCAGCAAATATGCAAAACAACCAGGAACAAAAACAAGTGCTCATCCTCCCTCTAAATGAAAGAAAACAATTTTTTTTTTCTTTTCTTTAAATGCATACACAGTTGATTTCCTCTCTTTTTTTGTGATTGGAAACCACCTTGGAATATGCTGAGTTTAGTCTTTCTTTCTGAAAGCGACCTCCATTGTTTTTATTTTTTACTTGCCATCGCATTCTCATTGAATTTTTGAACCCCCTCATACATGAAAATTACTAGCCTACACTTATTTTAGGGACCAGTTGTGTAGCTTTCATGTTTATCTTGTATTTTCATGTGGTTGTACTATTTCTTGTTTTTCTTCTGACCCAGGGGGGCCAAAATAAAGAACATGGAGAATTGTTCAACTACAATGGTTGGTTTTCTTGTTTAGAAAGCAAAGAAAAAACCTCAATTGACTACCTTACCTCAGGGTATTATTAGGATGAAGATTATTTAAAAAAAAAAAAAGCCTGCCACCAAAGTTCAGTTCGTTTGTATTAAAATAACATGCATCTTTAAATATGCTTTACTGATGAGCTTTTTCCACAAATCATACAAATATAAAGCTACAGATAAAGTTGTTTGTTTATTAAAGAAATAAAAATAATTATTCACACACATGGCTTGTGCTTGTTTGTCATTTAGCTGTCCTTCATAAACTCTTGGACGTCATTTTTTCCCGTCTGTGTGGAAGATCTTCATTAAACGTATCGTTATCCCATAACATCTAGTTCACGTGCTTTAAGAACATGCAGGTCACATACTTGCACATGTAGGCTAAATGCTTACTGCCTACATATCTCTTTCAGACTTACCAGACTTTCGCACACACAATTACGTTGAGATAACGTTTCTGAATAACCGCGTACGTGGATTTATTTACTGTTGGGAAAACGAGGAATAGCATACCTTTATAGGCATAATTATAGCGTATCCAAATGCTTCACTTTCAGTTTTGGGTCATTATTCTCAGTGGTGATTATTTTATAGTAGGGTGTTACAAAAAAATTTATTCAATTGAATGTTTTTAATGTAGGCCATGCTGACACAACGTTATTTAGCCTATTTCCTAAAGATGAGCGACTTGTGTGTCAGAATAGCTAATATTATATCCTCGTGTTGATCGGAGATTAAAAAGCATAATATAATTAGGTCTATGAGTGAAAACGAAAAGCATTCATGAACGGCTCTGGATGAGAGCCTAAACACGAGCTCCCCCAAGTGTTCAAATCCCGTTATTTTGTCAGAGATAATTTCACTGCTATAATTTACAGCAACGAAAAATGTCAATTTAAAGTTCAAATTTTAAAAAGCTTTATTGCTTTCTTAGACTGCTGGACAATTGTCTTTAACGGATTCTTATGCAAAACAAACAAAAGCAACAACAAATCTTCTTAAGATGAAAAGAATCATGGAGAGGATATAATGAATCAATAGTAAAAGGCAGTCCTTGAGATGAAACATGTTGAAATGTATAAAAGTGGCTTTATTTAGCTAGTTAGTTGTTAGTAAAAATGCTGAGAGGACATTATCAAATCACAAACCTGTGGGGAAAAAAGTGTTCATTTACATCATTGTCTTCAACTGTTCAGAAATGAAAGTGCAAGCTCAGGATTCACAAGAGCATCAGACATTAGGCATTTACAGCTTCAGCCTATATTTAACATCATGCAAGAGGAGATACATGGAAACCAGCATTTGTCAGAAGTGTTGTTTTTCATTTATGTGCCAGAAATTCAGCGGTTCTGTAACACAATTATCAGAGCTGCAGTTATTGATATGATGAGGAATACCCCTGTCTTGAACAGCATGTAGCATATCAGCACTGGCATCAAGACCCCTTGTAGAAGACAGAAACACACACACTTCTATGAAATGCAGTAGTACTGAAGATTCACAGAGTTTTTATAAACTAGATCAGATATTATCCATTTGAAATGATTACATTTAGATTTTGTCAAAGAAAAGGGACAACTGTTGCAGAAAAAACATTTTCTTAGTGCAAATATGCTTTGGCATTACATCAAAAACTGTTTTGTGTCATTCACAATATTTTCCTAATATTAATTTATTTCATATGTCTGAGGAATTTCTTAACAGGAACAGAAGCGTTAAATGATACTGCATTACCAACAAACGTTATAGTTTGAGCTAGGAGGAATAGTTCCCCCCAAAAATGAAATATGTAGAATTTATTTCCACTCTAAGGCCATCCAAGATGTAGATGATCAGAATTGGATAAATTTAGCATTACATCACTATCCCACCAAAAAAAATCTTTTGCAGTAAATGGGTGCCGTCAGAATGAGGACCCAAACGGCTGAAACACAATAATCATAATAATACACAAGTAATCTACACAACTCCAGTCGAGTGTTTGTAAGACACAAATCCATTAATAAGACAAACGATCCATTCAAAATGTCTCTCTCTATTGCTACCTTCAGTAAAAATGTATGAAATTTTGGTCAGAAGCAACAGGTTAAATTTAAAATGCCTTAATGGTGTATTTGTTTCTTACGAACATGCTTTTCCTTGGATTTGTTGTGATGTTTTGATCTGATGGCACCCATTCACTGCAGAGGATCCTCCAGTGAGCAAGTGATGCCATGCTATATTTCTCTAAAACTCTTCTGACGAAGAAACAAACTCATCTATACATTTTGGATGGCCTGAGGGTGAAGTAAATTTCAGTACACTTTAATGTAAGTGAACTTCACATTTTGTGTGAATGTTTCCTTTAATATAAATGCTTATTATTTATTGCAATAATCTAAATTCTGTAAACTGATGGATTAAGTCTCAGAAATTAAGAAGTTAATGGAGAAACTTACTTGATGGTGTGTGGTCTTGATGTGTGGTATTGGTCGGAGAGGATGAGGTTGTATTTACAGTGGACAAGTATTCTGGTGTGGAAGTTGAGGAAACACTACAGTCTAAATCACACACACAAACTTTATTAAGTCATAAAGTTTACAAATTCAAATATTTTTAAAGAGCCAAGAGGATTTCACACCTACCGTTCACTTTTATATAAACCCTGCTATGTGGACCATTCTCTGTTTGGCAGCTGTATATTCCTGAATGATTTTTATTGGCACTGTAAATGTGTATGGAGATATTGTTATTTGAAGTATTAAGAACATTAATTTCTTTCAACAGTTTTACACGGCTTAGTGGTCCAGTACACTCCAACTGACACGTGAGGGTAAAGTCCTGACCAGTGCAAACATTTTTTCCTCCTGACACTCCGATAATGGGCCGACAGCCACCTAAAAGAAATAAAGATGTATAGCATGTATAGCTCTCCAAATATGTCTGAGTAAAAAAGTTACTTTGTACCTTTTTTTGAAACTTACCACTTATATGTGATGAAATGAGCAGCAGGACAATGAATTTCAGAAAGCACATGTTTGAACTGAAATGTGACCAACCACTGAGGTTTGAGTTCTGCAGAGAGACAGGAAGTCTCAGGTCATGAACAAATTACCCAAAGCTGTGGTCTTATCAGCTGATGAGGAATAAGATAAGGCTAAGCAATAAAAATCCCTTCAATTCAACATGTTTTGCAGGTTTTAACGAAAAGGTCATCTATTTTACAGGTCAAACAAGCACCTAAGTGACTTGCATTAATATGATTCGAATTGTTCACAGCACTGGCATGCTTGCATTTAAACAGACATAACAATTCAATCAAAACTTTCACCTACCAACTATGATGACTACATTTATGCTACTATTAATAATTGTTGTTATGCATACATACTACATAAGACTATATAGATGTCTATATATACACTGCCCTCATGTTTTATTTTCTTTAAAGAAGTTCATACGCTAATCAATACAAAATAATAATAATAATAATAATAATACTGTGAAATATTATTACAATTTATTTTTTTTTAAGTATTTTTTTTTCTATTTTATTTCTGTGAATTAAAGCTGAATTTTAATTACCCATAATAAAAAGCTTTTTAATGTTGGGAATAGATATGCTGCTTAAGCAGCTAATTTCTTTCTTTCTTTTGGATAATTTTAGACATTTTAAAAAGAACAGCATTTATTTAAAATAGAAATGTTCTTTTATAACATACCATTTTTGGAACGTAAATTTTATTTAGCTTTTTTTTTTTTAATTAAGCAAGTATGCGTTCAATTCATATAGCATTAGTAAACACTTATATTAGAAAGGATTTCTATTTTGAATACCTTTTAAAATTAAAAAAGTTATAGCCAGATTTAAAAAATATAATTAAACAAATTGCTTTAAAGTTTTCTTGTTAGCCTAACAACCAAAAAAATAAACACCTATGTTTGACTAATTCTTTAATTAGGCGAATTAATGCCTTTACTGCCACTTACCAATTTAATGCATTCTGAATAACGGATAACCTTTGAAAGTTCTTGTACATTTACAAATAAATAATATTAAATCCGTTTAATCTGTTTAATATTTTAACCAATGTACTAAAGACAAAATGTTAGGGACATTAAAATGTGGTGAATAATACGTAACACATAATACATACGTTGTCAGTGTTGTAAGCGCTCGACATCAGTTTCTACGTAAGCTCTATAGTTTCTCACGTAGTTTTACGTTGAATGAAACTGCGCATTATTTTTTTTCCGAAGAGCGCGGAATTTTATGACCAGGTATTCTCCAAACGCGACTACGCAAGAGTAGCAACTTAGCTGCAGTGCTGTGATCGACTGCAGCGGAGGAAACGCGCCAGCTGTACGGAGAGGCTTAAAGAGACATCAGCGAAGAGGGAGAAAAAATGATAATGGCTTCAAGGAATGGCCATTAAAACCGACAAAATGGGAACTGTCATCGACTTGTAATACGGAGATCTAGGTAAAAGTGTCTAATCTGTTGTTACGTCTTCCTCCTTGAACGATGCGCGGAATATTCCGTGTGCGTAATTTACACCAATTTCGACTGCTCGGGATTAAGGAGTTGCCCGGTTAATGGCTGGCAACAAAATCTGTGTGCTTGTCAACAAATATTGATTTGACGTATGTGTAATGTGGTAGTAGACGATAACAAGCTTTAGCTGGTTTTCCATAACCCGCTGGTGTTGTTATGTTGATTTAGTAACTCTCGTTAGCTCGCTGAAGCGCAGGCCACATATCGTTAGCTTGTTTGGGCTAGTTAGCGCGTTAGCCTGTGTTCACTCATTTCTGCTGCTTAGTTGGCAACTCAGCGGCTAACTGACAACATTAGCTCTTCGGCACTCGAGGATCCACAAGAACGTCCCTTTTTTGCCGCCTTTACGTTCTTATTGTGTACTTTTACGAAGAGAACACGATGTACCAAAATATGCTCGGAGTTTATCTTAGTAACTCAAGTTTCTTTCTCATACTTTTGGTGGCGAGCTGAGTTGGGCTAGCAGGCACATTCGTCTAGTTTATTTCCCCGTAAGTTAGCCCTTTGGATATCTTTTCCAGATAAATATTTAACCAGTGTAGCGAGTTTTCTTTTCGCGAGCAATTTTTCATTTCATTTGATAAGACTGCTGAGTCTGGAGGGAGGGCCGGTGTGCAGGCCTGATATCACATTTGTTGGCATTGTAAAACATTTTTTTGTTGTCGATGCATGTACATCAGGCCTGATCCGACACGAGACGATGGATTATAGTCTTAGCTGGAAGGTTAACTTTATAGATCTGATAGAATTTAATCATAGTTTGCGATACTGATACCTTATAATTGCAAGTGCAATGGATGCTACAAATCCACCAGCAGAAAGAAAAGAGATAACGCTAGTTTTTTTTTTAGAGAGATATAAAATGTTATGCATCATAACACAATGGCCTGATGTAAAGACACCAGTTTTCTTTTTTTTTTACAAGATGTAACATGTCCCTCTGTTCATCTATATATCTGTCTACTTTAATAAGAAGAATAAGCTTACTGAAATCTTTCAAGTTTGAATTTAGCAAACATTCCATGTTCGTTAAAAATTCCATTAAATTTTGTCGAGTGTATTTGTCAAATGGTTATCAGTGGTACAATCAGGATATAAGCTGTTATTGCTCAGAGAGTGTGTCAGAGTAATATCCATATGGTAGTAGTATAAGGTGATGCAGGTTGTGCGGCGAGGAAGAATAAAACCATGGACAGCGTCATCCGTTACATCTGGCGAGGTGCCTCTCTTCGCTAACAACAGTACACTCAGTCCAAGATGATTCTTGCTCGTCTTCACACGACCTCAGGCCTCATCTCGAGCTCCTGAGGGATGTATTTTTAGAGCTGGAAGTCAGAAACGCTAGATAACATTTCCTGTAGGGAGATGGTCTCTGGTTTCGTGTCCCTTAAATGTTCAGACTCTAAATTGTGTGTTTAATAGAGACAGTGATGGTGCAGTGCTGACGTTTGTTTTGTGTGTGTTCTGTTTTATTTAAAGGAATGGTTCACTCAAAAAACAATTTTTTTTGCTATTTTTTACTCACCCTTGACTAGTTCCAAAACGGTGTAAATGTCTTTGTTCTGAACACAAAGGAAGATATTTTGAAGAAAATTTGTAACCAGGCTGGCAATTTGGGCCACTATTGATTCCCATTATTCTATTCTATTTTCCTACTATGGAAGTCAATGGTGACCCTAAACAGCTTTTGTTAAAATGGGAGAATTAAACTATTCCTTTAAGGTCTTTAAGAGGCTGTGACCGTGGTTAAATCAAAGCTAGTTGTGTTTAAGACTTTTATGTATAAATATTTTAATGCATTTCTTACCACAAAGTGTTCAAAGCTGCTGTGGTAGTAAGTGTAATAGATTTCTAAAGTTGTAATTGAAAACACAAGAAAGCTTTTTTCTTTAGCCCTGAGAGAAAACCCCCCAATCATTTTAGGTTTTCTTTAGGTTTGCTTCTATATTTTTATGTTTAATGTATAAGAGTCTTTTAAATCATTAATATATTCATGGAATAGTTCATCCAGGAAGGATATTTCTTTTCAATCCTGTATTTAGGGTTGAAAAAACTTTCTAGTTTTTTTATTCATTTTTTTTTTCAACTATCAGAAAGTATTTTCTGCTAACTCAAATTACTATCCATTTGCAACTCTGGGCAACATAAAATAAAATATTTTTGTCCATAAAATAGAAGTCAATGGTTGGTCACACACAAAATCATTCTTCAGAAGAACTTTATTTGTGTTTGGCAGAAGAACTAAGGCCATACAGGAAACAACATGAGGGTGACTAAATAATGACAACATTTTTGTTCTGACACAACTTTTATCAATTCCTTTTAAATTAGTAGTATAATGTTTATTTCTCTCTGCCACTGTATAACATGTGCTAGGTTCAGTTCTCTCTGTGTAATTTAAAGCTTTAAAGTCTAATTAGTGCTAATTGTGCTTTTTCTCTGCCCCAGATAGTCTAAAGTGTTAAGCTGCTGATGTGCCACCAGTTTCCTCTCAACACAAACTTTGATATGCTCTGTGTTCATACTTCGATTCAAGGAATGCCTTACACATCTCTTCAAAACCGTCTGGAGGGGGTGCAAAGGATGGAAACCAATGCCAGGCACCGCCTCACTTTTACCAGCTAGGGTCGTGTGCATCTTTCCTTCTCCCAAGGAGCGTGCTCCTCTGTGGTTGGATTTAAGGAATATTTCATGTGATGTCTTTTTGCACTGAATCGTATCACCCTTGGATTGTCTGCTACACCTTCCCCATCTAAAAGCGGTTAATGTCTAGTTTAATCTACATGTGTAGAGCTGTGCTGTGGATAAGCCATTCCCTCCACTCTCTTTCTCTTTAAATTCCTCTCCTCCATCCCATTCCCCGTGCCCCTGTTGTTTAGTTGTTTTGGTGGATCTGTGATTTTATGGCAGTGGAGTAATCGTGGAGAGGCCGGGGTATCACAAGCTTATGGATTTTGATAAGAGAGGAGGAGGAGGAAAAGGAGAGGCGGAGGAAGGAAAGAGAATGTCTAAGACTGGTGGGAGCAGGACAGGGCATGGGGGAGGCCGAGGCCCTGGGCCCACCTCCGGGGTGCTTATGGTTGGCCCTAACTTCCGAGTGGGAAAGAAGATCGGCTGCGGGAACTTCGGCGAGCTTCGACTTGGGAAAAATCTTTACACCAATGAATATGTGGCCATTAAACTGGTAAGTTCTTTGCAAAACCAGTTGATATTTGCACTTAATGGTCACTGAACTTCAGCTGCTGCTTGTAGTGTGTGAGCTGTTAAACGGTAAAAAAAGCAGTAGTTCATAACATCCAGAGCACATTTGATAAATGTGCAGTGCTTGTGTTCTCTTTTGTTCACCCAGTTCCTTCTTGCACTCGTATATCACTGTGTAATTACTGTACCCCTACCACAGATCTGGGCTAACCTCAAAAACCTATATGCTGAAATTATGAACACAACTTTACAACACAATTCTTGCAGCCTGTGGAGAGGAATGTATTCTGAATGAACAAAATATTGACTTTTTGCGATAATATACATTGCTATATGCCAAGCTATAGCAGTTGAAAAGGTTGCTAATATTGCTTTATGAGTCTCTTAAAACAGGTTTACATGTATCCAAGATCAAAAAACAATTTAGTTTTCTCCAAAAATAGATTTAATTTTACCCTGCAGACCATGCAAAAACAATTTAAAAACTCTTCCTCCATATCAATATTTTAATTAGATTCGGTTTCAAGCCTGCATGTCCAAAATACACAGAGATAGATGAGTTGATGATTAGAATATTATCTAGGGGCATTTTAGTAGCCACCCACATTGTTCGTGAGCAAAGCCGGCTGCAATTAATCTGTGAATACTCTAATACTCTGGAGTCTCTCACCACATTATAGAAGTCTCAAATTCACTTTTCTCATGATTACTTTCACCATGTTACCAACTGTTCTGCTTTGAAAGAAATCGGTCACTCTTTTGTCCTTTAGCTCCTTCCTTTTATCTTTACAAATCCTTAATTTAATCCTAAATGAGATCCTTAATCACACTTGCATTTAGTGATAAGAGTGAAGCAAGAGATTTATGGGCGCTTTGTAGGGATGCAACAACACTAATTTCAGCTCTTAATTTGGCTCTGTTGTGAAGAGGTACATTTGCGCCTATTGGTGTTGACTGTGTAAAACAAGACAAATACCCTCTCTGAAGAAGCTGCATTAAGACTGCATTACCCAATTAATGATACTAAATAGAGGGTGTCTTGATGTTGTTCAGATTTGACTATTTATTAGTGAAAACTGGTTCTGGAAACACACAATATAAAGGAGTAAACCTGTTGTTGTGCTGGGTATTTAATACATCCTGTGGCCTTTATGCAATCTGTTTGTTTTTATTTATATATTTATCTGGCTCTTTCATTCTGCCTCCTGCTTAGTAGCGCTTTCCTCCGCATGTTCAGAGCTATTGGTGCCACAGATGACTCAACTCTGGATCCTGCACTTAACTGAACACACACGCACACATTCTCTCACTTACGTTAGTTATGTAAAAACCGGCATTCAGCTAAATGGACCACCTTATATTGATTGCTTAGTGGTAAGAGTCTTCGAGGCCTAGCAATATACTAATGATAGGCGTCACAGATTGTCTCCTCGTTTGGTTAAAGATAAGGATTCACAACAATATTTGTACGCAGAATTAGTACAGTAATCCGTCTGTAATTTACTGCTTTAATGCTGAAGCAATATTAATAACTACTTAAGATGGTTAAAAACACTAATGATGTTAACTTTGCTTTTTCATAGGAGCCAATCAAATCTAGAGCGCCCCAGCTCCATCTTGAATACAGGTTTTACAAACAGTTGGGGAGCTCAGGTAAGCAATAAACTCTACCTCTGTCTATTTTTCTCATGTTATCCACCACACATTATTTGAAAACTTTCTGTTTTGCACCTGTGTTCACACCACAGTTTTGGGCAATTTTCTTTGTTGTAGGTCTTATGCTGTCCACATCCTATTTACAATTGTGAGTTGCTTTTAGCCCATCCTGTCCACATCCTCTTTTCAGCACAGATGTCGAGTTTAATCAGCACAAACTGTGGTTCCTGTGCATCGATTGCTCTATTTGCTCAGTTCTTTTCAGACAATTTTTGATAAGACTCGCAGGACAGAAAGACGCTAACTTGTATTCAAAGATGTTATAGATTAAACTATAGCTTATTTCAACAATCAAAGAATGCCTGTTAAGGTTCAGATGAAATGAAGTCTACAGTTGCAGGTTGAAGCATTCATCTCTGTTCTCAGCATTAAGGCCTCATACCCTTTTTATTCTGCTATGCATTTTTCATGAGGTTAGCTTTAGAAAAACATGACGCTGCACACAGACGTAGTCAGTCTCTTTTCTGAGCTGAAGTTGCACTGTGAATTTATTGATGTGTTAGTTTGTGGTTTTTCAGGTAGTGTTTTTGGGATTGTTGTCAAAGGTACTGTGAGATTGAGTATTAAAGGGTTAGTTCATCCAACAGTTTTCTTATACTTGCCTTCGAAGCATCCTTGGTGTATTTGACTTTTCTTCTTTCAGATAAATCCAATTGGAGTTGTAAACTATAAACGGGTGTTTGCTGTATTCACTTTGGAAGACGTAAAATAAAGTATGCACATCCATAATAAAACATCCATCACATGGCTCCAGAGGTTGAATAAAGGCCTCCTGCAGCAAATCCATGTGTTTTTGTAAGACAAATATCCATAAAAAAGCATGCTGCTGTGGTTTGTGTGCCACAACATGAAACCAGGGATGCATTTTTTCCAGTGAATTTTTTGATCAATGTAGAATTCCTAAATCTCTGTGCCATTATTTAGTCATTTGGAATGCACTTGTCATAGGGAGCGATGTAATTTCCTCATTATCTTCAGCTGGGATGTTCCTGTGTGCATCAATAGATATGTTAAAAGGACAAATGCATTGCATAAAATGTCTTGTTTTTTTTTTTAAAGTTTTGTACAGTGCATATTAGTTTTTATATATTAGCATATAATATTCTATATTGACATTTTCAAATTTAAAATGTATGTTCATTTGCAACAGTTATGCATTTATGACATTAAAACCGTGATCTGCTGATGCACTTGTCTGAAAAAAGAGTGTCATATACACACAGGATGGCTTGGGGGGGTGAGTAGTTTGTAGTGTAATTTTCATTTTTGGGTGAACTATTCCTTTACGATGTACAGTAACCAGATTGTCTAGATGTGCATGTTGTCATACTTTTGTGTACGAGTCAATTCAAATGCAAGGAGATATAGAAAAATTCAGTTTCTCTAAAACGTGCTTGTCTGCATGCGTCCATAGAAAACAGCATATGAGTAACAAAACAAGTTCCTTTTCTCCTTTTCTTTCACTTGTGTGTGTGTGTGTGTGTGTGTAAACGCATACAAATAATAAACTCTCATTCTATTATTCTGGATAAATTTTGCAATTAATCTGCAGGTCACATGCGTGCTGAAATGTGGGGCTTGGATTACAGATCAACTACGACCTGCTCAACCTCTAGCTTTTGTTTAACACCGTCATGCTGTAGTCTAGAAGCACAAATGTTTGTGTGAAACTAGTGTGCAAGAAAGCATTTACAGTGTTCATATGCGCCAGCCCAATCCCGTATGTATGTGGAGTATATCAAAGATGCCTACGTCATGTGACCTGATAATTACATTCTTAATTACTAAGAATGCCGAACACCACATAACAAAAGATGATTGTTCCTTGTCTTTGCGTAATCTTATTAATAAGCTGATTTTTAGTTAATACTGTGCTAAATGGCCAATTTGATCTCTTTTCTAACTGCGTATATTCGTTTGTGTTCAGAGGGTGTTCCTCAGGTGTACTACTTTGGGCCTTGCGGGAAATACAATGCCATGGTGTTGGAGCTGCTTGGCCCCAGTCTAGAGGACCTGTTTGACCTCTGCGACAGAACTTTTTCCCTCAAGACCGTCCTGATGATCGCAATTCAGCTGGTTAGTGTGATCTCTCACTCATACGAGACAAAGATGTAAAAAAAAAAATCCAGTTGATTTAATTCTAACGTATACCTCTTTCACAGATCACACGGATGGAGTATGTGCACACAAGAAGTCTGATCTACAGGGACGTTAAGCCTGAAAATTTTTTGGTGGGCCGGCCAGGGACCAAGAGGCAGCATACGATCCACATCATCGACTTTGGGCTTGCCAAAGAATACATCGACCCTGAGACCAAAAAACACATCCCTTACAGGGAGCACAAGAGCTTAACAGGGACAGCTCGCTACATGAGCATCAACACACACCTGGGGAAGGGTAAGAGCCACACACACGGAAAGATTTGCTGTGTTAGGGCTTAGGAAGGGTTATTAGAATTTCATGGGGGATAAAAACTAAAGTAGGCCTTAAAACCTAGCTTAGCTGTTAGTGACACAAATCTCTACATGCTCGGCCACAGAACTTGGATTTAATCAAGCATTGGTGTAATGCAGGTGCTCTTTTTTGGCTCAGGATTTTGCACTGGTTTTGATTTTACTGCTAAATGCATACAGTCATTATGAGCTGTGAATTAAGACTTTTCTTTGGCGATTCTTGTGTAGCTAGCAATTTCATAATTTTGCATGTCTTTTTTTGTCTTGCAGAGCAAAGCAGGCGGGACGACTTGGAGGCGCTGGGTCATATGTTTATGTACTTTCTACGAGGCAGTCTGCCCTGGCAAGGTTTAAAGGTATTGTTGTAGGTGGTTTGATGCCTTCAGGCATTATGATTTAGGAGTTTGTTTCGAAAACAAATATTAACTGTGAAAAAGATGCCGTTTTAGAAATGGTTTTTAGTTTTTTATGTTCTATTACATTTCTTTGAATGATCGTCAGTTAACATTAAGACTCCAAATAAGAGAAAAATTTGTTAGTTTCCCCTCCATTCAGTTTTCTCATTCTCTTAACGGTGTTGTGATGCTATCTTTCTGGTTGTAGAGTCTTATCTCACTCAGCTAAGGTCGGAACAATGATGAGCCACACTATCGCTATCATGGAAAGTCAGCAGAATAACCAATAGCCTTAAAGCCTTGATAAGCTGACCTATTTAGAAGACTTAAAAAAAAACATATCTTTAAAAATGTCTGTTTACGGCTTTTTCTGATTTTTAGGTGGGGAAAAATAAGACGGTTGAATGACACATACTAATAATAATTCAGCTTGTTACAGGGTTCTTACTATAATGGAAAATATGGAAATACATTTTATGAAAATGTCTAATGTCAAAGTTTATTTAAAGAGCATATTTTAGAAACAATAAGCAAAGAGTTCAGATGCAAAAGCCTCTAAGTACGTCTGACATTTTTCTTTCAAGTTGGTATTTCTTTCTGGCTACTGTGTATAAGTTTCTATGTACTTCTGAATAGGTTGAGGCTGGGATTTAGCACATTTGAAGTGAATGTACTTGATAGACAATGTGTGAAGAGCATTCTCATTTTTGACTAGGATGGCTTTCAGAGTTTTTTTTTCATCTGATCTCTTCATGTGTTTGCCAAAGAGCTATAGGCATGAGAAAGAATGTTAAGTCAAGTCACTTTTATTTATATAGCGCTTTTAACAATACAGATTGTAGCAAAGCACTGAACATTATCAAAAAGAACAACAGAGTGATGGTAATGTATAATGACGAGATTAAACTTTATTTATCAAATGTAGAGAGGGTTTCTGTAGTAAGGACTCTAGCTGCTGCATTTTGAACCAGCTGTAGTCTACTACACAAACGTGCAGAACAACCACCCAATAAAGCATTACAATAATCTAACCTTGAAGTCATAAACGCATGAATTAACATTTCTGCATTTGAGGTTGAGAGCATAGGACGCAATTTAGATATGTTCTTAAGATG
>JAUYWG010000032.1:7950020-7962151 GCA_034779775.1 Enteromius afrohamiltoni
CCGATTTTCAAGCCGTTTGGTTTATTATAAATATCAGACATATATTTATGATAAAACATAGATTCATTATTTTTACTCTGCTCTGACCCCAAATGGTATTGTTCTTCATCTGGTTAACATTATAGTTTATGTGCGAACGTTGTCATCGATATAAATTATGAATTATGTTCATTGTTGGTTTTGGCAAAAACAACTTGCACTAGCATGGTTAACTAACTAACTAACTTATGTTAGCATGGATTAACTACGTTACGTGCGGACGTCGACAAAGGACTAAAATATGACACTGAAATTTGGTAACCACAAAAACGTCATAAACGTCATAAAATGCATAAAACACACCCTCACCTGTGAAATGTTATTCCTTGCTGTTTGTTTTTTTCATTTCTTCTGTTCGAACATCCATATGCAGCACAAAAGTCCGGCATCTTCAGAGCTAATCTGAATGCCGTGAAACTTTGGATCCCCGACACAAGATGGCAGTGATGTTGACGTATGCTGAGAGGCCCCAAGGCGCATCTAGTCAGTAAGATATCTATGGCTATAAGGTAAATAACGAGGAAAATAACAACGTGCAGTAAAAAGTAAAACAGTTTGCACTACAAACTACAACTGTTCATAATTAAGATAATTCGTTACTATAACATAAGACACACCAATTATAAATATATTAAACAAAACACACATTACTTGAAATAAACAAACCTTATTGCTGATCACAAAGTCTTATATATCTTTTAAAACTAAAATTGACTAAATTAATACTATCTTTATTGTGAGTTGTTTGGATCAAGGTATGTAGGCTATTCCCAATCGTTTTGCTATAGGCTCACATGGCTTGGCTAATTATGTTTTTTTGATCATATGTTATAATTCAAGCATTTAACCTTCGGCATATTCTCACAGCTGGCAAGAAATGTCCTGTTTTTCACTCCCTAGTTAAAACGCAACACTTTAAAGCCTTTTAGTCAGATGGCAAGCAGTGCCCTGTTGGTTAAGGCTAGGAAAAATCCAGGAGGTGAAACCTCAAAGAGATAATAACACTGGAGTGGTTTTTATTTGGGGGAATCCCAGAGGCCACAATCACATCCACATTGGCAGCAATCGAACATGTAGCAGGTCCTAAACATTTACTGCGCACACTCATTAAAGATGATTAAAAACATGGAGAGGGGATCAGACTGGTTTAAATGGTGAGGGACATTTAAAGAGTTCACTGCCTAATTGAAAACAACAACAGGAAATAGAAACTGTTGGTGCCGCTAAAGAACAAAGCATGATCAATCTGACAATTAAACTGAAATGAATAAAGTTGACTGATAAGTTAAAAAAGGGGAGTTTTACAACAAAAGGCTTAAATTAATGACAATAATCAGCCTAAAACAGCTGGAAACTCTGCAGTTTCTTTACTCTGTTCTATTCAGTTTTGAAATAATGCCAGTTTCTTCTGATCAAGCACTTGTGCACAGTGCATAAAACCTCTGCTTTATTACTTGTTTGTCTTTTTAGAAACAAAGTTACAGTCACTCACTAGTCATCACTGCATAAATAGAATGCTTCATAGTTTGGAGTTTAAATAAACAGAATGTTTCAAAGTTGAAATGTTCAGAATGTTTCATAGTTTAAAATCTACTTCAAATAAACAGAAAGTTTCATAGTTTCAGCTCTGCGAATATAGAAGGGCTCAACTTTGGCTTTGCATTTTACCATGTACTGAAATTCATGTAATGAGTTGAAAGAGAGGTCAGAGTGATAAAACATCACCAGCAATAAATTGAATCATCTTCATGTATTGTTCTCTGGTGTATTGGTCGATTCGCTCAGTGCTTTGAATGTTTTATTACTATTTAAAATATGGCTGTATTAATTTGTCATCATATTACATCATCTGGCACGTCTGTTTATTATCCATCAAGCTGCTTTGTCCAGGGCTATAAATGTTCGTTTTTCCATCCAAAGATAATCAGTGTGGATGAAGTACCGATCCAGGAGGAACACCATGGGTCAATTTCCAAAAATAACTGTGCAACTGAATATTTCAGTGCCCCAATGTGTTAAAAAAAGCTCTGGTTTGGGATTCCAATAGCTTTTTGTAAATTAGATGAAAAATGAATATTGAAATGCATTTAATAAAAAAATTTAATTATAACTATATCAGTACGTATTAGTATTTAAGTAGCTTCCTGTAAGTTAATGTTATTTTCCCCCTTTTTTGAACATATAATTAATATTTATTAATGTAATTAAATGATATATATTTGCACTTTTTGGCAAAATGGCATGAGAGAGTGATTGGCAGTGACAGACCCTGTAAAAAAACAAGCTGTCAATGCCACATCAGTTGTTATAAAAGGAGGCAGCTCTCTCCTCAAGATATCTTAGCATACTGGACCTCGAGCCACTAGGGCCTGGGAAAAACATGAACTTAGTGGTGCTTTCCAAGAATGACATGTATTCTTTCTCCTTCTTTAACATGATTCGGGCCCCAAGGCCTGATTATCAATGACTAACATGGTCATATTTCCAATGGCTGATTGTGGAGAATCTCTTTGGACCATGTTGGTGCCATGTGTTCCAAATTGAAGCCAGAATTCAACATTCAGTGCTAAAATATGCTCCAAACAAAAACACTGGGAAATTAACTGGAATTTATCCATGAATAACTAGACAAATGTTTTACTAGACATTAAATACTTTTTGAATATTTATCTAACTCGGTAGAGTTTGAAGAAGAGAGGTTTGGATTTGATCGCACATATCTGTGTCATCTGACGTCTCTGTTGATGTGATTTACTATCAGTGCTGGTTGGAACTGACGGGTTTTATTCACTGTTGCTGTGGCGGCTGAATAAAAATGAGCGAGAGATGGAGGAGAGAGGAAGAGAGCATGCTGCCACTGAATCGTCACACCCACCACGTGTGTTGTGTTTAGACAGCTGCTGTTCAAATGACCTGCCTGTGGACAAGAAACATGCACTCCGCATAGCCGTAAATCATTTCTATTATGGAGTTGGCAAAGCTTACAGAGATCTCTGTAGAGCATTTACAGCATAATAATTGTCTCTTCGAAATATAGTACAATATTATGCTCTGACATGCAAACATTGGTTTGACACCTCTCTAGGTGTATAAGTTTTTTTAGTACTGATGTTCAAACCATCAGCATTACTTCAAGCATGAAACTGCTTTTGCATAACAGTTTAATAAGGATGTAGCTGATACTTAGATTACGTTTTAGACAGTTTCTGTCATTTTCTGCCAAAATATTTCTATAATATTTCTCAAACTAATGGACCAGCAGCAGAGGTTGCATGGAACACACAACAGTGGTGTATTTCATTATTGAATGAATATGTGATTCTGAACGAAACAGTTGAGTAAATGATTCAATGTACCAATGTGCATACTGTCCATTCTGAACTGTCTACGAGTCTGCATCCATCATTTTCTGAACAAGTCTCAGTATTATTCATGCGGATGAAGTCTTATGCCATGTTCTGAATGGGGTCATTTTACAGCGAAGAATCCAAATCTCATTAAAGAGCTAATGTACTGTTAGTGCACAGTATTTAATACGTAGCAACATGTGGAGCATGCATAAAAGAATGGGTTTTGTGCTGAAAGGCATGATGAGTTTAATAATGCTTATTGTGTGGATTATCAAGTGAGGAGTGGAGTCGGAATTATTTAAAAATGACATGCAATTCCTGTCATACAATAGCATCAGCATACATTAGCATTCATTAATGGATGATTAAAACATGGGTTATATTATTAGCGCTTTCTACAACCCAAATTCTGGAAAGTTTATGTTTTATAAAATAAAAACTAAAATTTCAAATCACATGAGCTTTTATACACAACAGATAACACAAATCTTTAAACTTAGAAATCTTTACAATTTTATAAACAAAATGAGCTCATTTTAAATTTGATGCCCGCTAAAGGTCTCAAAATAGATTGGGATGGGGGTATTTTTTACCGTGGTGTAGCAATTCCTATTTTTTTCAAAACAGTCAGTTTTTGCTTTCTCAGTGTGTTCCACATCATCAACTGAAGTTAGTCCTCATAGGTTTTTTTCCCGACCAATTCGACATGTTGAATCAGCATCTGAGCTTGTTGGTTAGTTGGGCCGTCTGATCATTCTGACTGGCTGTTCAGCTGGTTAACCAGTGCACGAGAAAGGCACAGAACAGACGTAACTGCTTTGCTGTTGGGTGTCAAGCATTGTCTTGGTGTGTCAGGGCAGCTTTGGGCCCAGATGCTGCAGACATAAGCCAACCTTCCTCTGTTTTCGACTCCACTATTTTGTCTGCATCAGCTTGGTGTATTTCACAATTTTTTATGCACTCTTTCACAGATTGGAAAGCCTCTGCCCATCTTTACTTTTGAGAATCTGCCTCTCTAAGACACAAATCATGTTACAGACCTGATGTCAATTAATTTAATTAGTTGCTAGAAGTTCTCCCTGCTGAATCTTTTAAAAATATCTTGCTTTTTCAGCCTTTTGTAGCCCTGTGCCAACTTCTTTGAGAAAAAAAAATTCAGGCATCAAATTAGAAATAAGATCATTTAGTGTATAAAAGTGTAATATTTAATGTATGTATATATGTTTAAACATATGTTATGTTGTCTGTGTTCTGTTGTGAATAAAATATTGGCTTGTGCGTTAAGTCTTTTAGTTTTTATTTTATTCAAATGTAAAAAAAACATCCCAACATTTTCAGGTTGTAGATGGGGCTGTACAGTAGAGTATAATAAGCAGTAATTATATGTGTGTGTGTGTGTGTGTGCTGACTGATCATCCCGCAGAGCACAGAAAGCCAATGTATTCTCAAGAGTCATCCAGCAGCTCACTCTGGTGTGTTAATATTTGCCTCATTTTAGATAATTTTTCACTGGCTGGAGTTTGTGAGGCTGATGAGGAGCTGATCATGTGACACGAGGCTGAAGCCAGGCTGGGCTTGGAGAGGGGAAATGCATAGCATTCCTCAACGATCCCTACTGAGGACTAGCTGAAAACCGATAGTACTGATGTACAGCGCACGGCAATGAGGGCCAGATTCAAACAGCACAGCACGAAAGAAGGATTCAGAGTCACTTACTAGCACTAACATCATTTTTCTTCATTTCAGTTTAGCTTTAAACTGCTGCGCGGAGGTAATTGTATTTATATGAACTTCAAAGTAGGAATACAGGCTTCAGCACAATGGTTTAAGCAAATTATTTTTGTCTAAATTATATTTAGTTCAGTTCTCTTCAAAGCGCCCACACAAGCGTCCTGCTTTTGTATGTGTACACATTTGTGTGCGGTGTTTTAATGTGTCAGAAACCATGTGGCACATATCAAGTCAGCATTTTACAAAAAAGACTAAAGGCTTGGAAGAGTGTTTGTTAACATTTGTAGTGTGGGATAAATAGTTCCCTCACACCTCCTCTTCTGTGCAGTGGCAGCGAAGGACAACCGATCCCACTCTTTAGTCATTTTTTGGACTAGCACGTTGATGGAAAACAAAAACCCACGCCTTCACTCTCCACCCTTGAAGTGGTCTTTTGGCTATTCCCCTTGATATTGTAGTCAGAGTTTCCAGATTTAAGGAGGGAATTCTTTCCATGCTGAGTCAAGAGTCAGTACAAGTTTCTTAGCAATTTATTTTGACAATTGCAGGAGTTACAAAGGGGTGGCGTTTGAGCAGAACCTTTTTTTAAAGGGATACTCTTCCCAAAAAATGAAAATTATTTTATGATTTATTAGCCCTCGTGTTGTTCCAGATGCATATGACTTTCTTTGTTTGGATGAATAAATTTAAGTATTTTTAAAGAAATTATCAATCTCTTTGAGTGCGTATAATGCATGTGTCCAAAAGCTGACACTTGAAAAAGCAAGAAAATTTGAACACGACTGTAGCCTAATACATACAATACCAATAGTAGGCCTACCCATTTTTGGTTGTCTCTCTTACCTGACCCATACATTTCAGGTCTTGAAGTCAAATGCTATATCAGGAAGTGTTGGTAAATTAAACAGGGTTGGATAACAATAGCTGCTCAAAATTGCCATTTATACCCTCACTTCCCATTTCCTATATTAATCCACTGATATACAGTAGTCAAGTTGTAGGAGTAATTAGCTGCGTTTCCATTACAGATCTGCACAATACTGGATATTTGATCAATTATAAAAGTATTTTGAAATGACGCCTTTTCCGTTAACCAACTTAATGTGGATTTTTGGCGAGATTTTGCGGATGTTAGATATATTTATACAAAGGATGCGAATGCATCTATCTTTACAGAAGCAGTATGGACAGATACTTACGAAACATGCATGGAGAGGCTGGAATAAACACTTTTACATCAACCGAGTAGCCGCAGACAGCTTCAGTGTCAGAGCTGAGTGGCACTGCAGACTAGTGTTGTCAAAAGACCCGGTACTTCGGTACCAAGACGGTACTAAAACCAGGTTTTCTGAAGTACTTGTAGTACCGAGCAACGGGTAAACCCGGTTCTTGCTGTGCTACCTGAAAGGTGCGCACTGTGCAGTTGCGTCTTCTTCATAAAAGCACAGAGAGGTGGGCACTGAAAAGGTGGCTCTGAATCTGCTCATAGAAAAGAAAGCAGGAAAGAGCCACATGTGGAAGTATTTTGTTTTTGAGACTGATGGCAAGCGCAACATCATGGATCATCAAAAACCCAAGGGCGCCAAGAAGTCAATCCCCTGGAACTCAGCAGCCCACGATGCCTTCACACACCTTAAATCAGCCTTCTGCACTGCACCTATTTTAACTCACCCAGATCCTGACTTATCATTTGTGGTAGAAGTAGATGCTGCTACCACAGGAGTCGGTGCCACATTGACCCAATGGCACGGCGAACCACCCACCTTATGTCCATGTGCCTACTTCTCAAAAAAACTCTCATCATCTGAGCAGAATTATGACGTGGGAAATCGGGAGCTCCTGGTGATAAAACTAGCCCTTGATGAATGGCGCCATTGGCTTGAGGGAGCAAAATTCCCTTTCACTGTGATAACCGACCACAAGAACCTACAGTACCTACAGGAGGCACGCTGATTGAATCCCCGTCAAGCAAGGTGGGCTCTCTTCTTCACCGGTTTTAATTTCCACATCTCCTATAGGCTGGGGTCTAAGAATACCAGAGTGGACGCACTTTCCTGCCTCCATCAGCCAGATCCAGTCTCAGAAGAACCAGAGTCCATATTACCACCCACTGCTTTCCTGGCACCTATACAATGGTCGATTAACACCCAAATTTAACAAGCCACAGTCCTTGAACCAGCTCCACCAGGAGGACCTGCGGGAAAACAGCATGTACCACTTGCTTGTCGACAACAGCTATTAGAACATGTTCATACCTCCCTAGGATCTGGGCATCCAGGCGGCAAATGCACGCTCTCGCTCCTCAGAAACCAGTACTGGTGGCCGGATATGGCCTGGGATACCTACCGTTTTGTCCGTGGATGCTCTGTCTGTGCCATGACCACTACACCACGTCATCTCCCCGAAGGTAAGCTGGTCCCATTACCTATACCTGAACGACCATGGTCACATATCAGAATTGATTTTGCCACTGACCTGCCTAACTCTGATGGTTTCACCACAATCCTTATCATTGTAGATCGATTCTCAAAGGCCTGCAAACTGATTCCATTACCAGGATTACCTACTGCAATGAACACTGCTCAACTTTTATTCTCTCACATATTCAGGCACTTTGGCATCCCAGAGGATATTGTATCTGATAGAGGAACTCAATTTACATTGCGAGTCTTGGGGGAATTCTTTCGACTCCTTGGAGTAACTATCAGCTTGTCCTCTGGGTATCATCTGACAAATGGCCATACAGAGTGCAATATTCAAGAGATCTCCAGATACCTCAGATCCTATTGCCATGATCAACAAGAATCCTGGAACCAGTACCTGCCGTGGGCTGAGTATGCCCAGAATTCCCTTCGACAAGAAACCACCGGCCTAACCTCTTTTCAATGTGTTTTATGTTATCAACCACCCCTGTTTCCGCGGAACGATAAACCCTCGATGAAGTCCTCAGTCCCGGCAGTTGACTACTGGTTCCGGGAAAGCAAGAGGGTACGGAACACACGTATACCTCCAGAGAGCAGTGAGGAGGCACACAAGATGGGCTGATACTCGTCGTTCCTGCTAATCCTGAATACCAGCCGGGTGAGTTAGTCTGGCTGTCAACCAGAGACAATAGACTTCGGACACCCTGTCGAAAATTGAGTCCGAAATTCATAGGACCATTTCCCATCCTTCGCCGCATAAATGAAGTCACTTATGAACTGGATTTATCACCTCAATATAAGATTGCACCTACCTTTCACGTATCACTGTTATAATGTCACATTTACCCCATGTTTACTCGCCGTCGGGTTATGGGGGGTAATGTCACAACGTCACATTCACCTGTCCCTGGATCAGCACCCACAGAAGACACACAAACACCTGCAACCCGATCCCAAACACCTGATTACTGACACCTGCCCGTCATCAGACCATGCTGCATAAAAGATCGCTCAGCTAAACACTCGATGGCTGAGCTCGAGGTTTACAAGCTCGAACCTATCTGAACCTGCTCACTTACCTGGTTGAACTCTCATCTGAATCCTTTATGGAAGGACTGTGGCTGAAAGGAACTTGAAACTGAGTATGCTTACCTTCTACTTACCTATGGAATTACTTACCCGATTTCCCGCTTGTGATATCCTCTGCCTGACTGCTCTCCCTTTGTGAAAAGACTGACCTGAATATTACCAGCAGTGTTTCGGAGTTATTTTCTGAATCTGTTTATTGATGCACGTCACGTTTTATTACCTGCTGGAGTTGAATCTTTGTTCGAACTTCAATAAACTCACCTGTGAATGTGTATCACTCTTGTCGGTCTTCCCTGAGCGTGACAGGTTTAGACAACTGTACAAATGGCTGTGCTCTGGTTAAAGGGTTATTTTAATTAAAATTAAAATCATGTCATTAGTTACTCACCCTCATGTCATTCCAAACTCAGAAGACCTTCGTTCATCTTCGGAACACAAATAAAGATATTTTTGATGATATAAGAGAGCCATCTTACCCTCCATAGATAGCAATACTGAAATTATCCAAGATTCAGAAATGTAGTGAAAACTTAGGTAAAACAGTCCACGTGACATCAGTGGATCATTGTCAATGAATTTTTGCAATTAAAATTTTTTGCGCAAAGAAAACAATAATAATTTTCTCTACCATTCTTCTGCCCTGTGTTTCCGCAATTTTAAAGAGTATCACAACGCAACACATACGCAAGGTCTGAAATGGTGGAAGATGTAAGTCAGGGGAGAAGAATGGTTGAGTAAATTATGTTATTTTAGTTTTTTTGTGCACAAGTTCAGCCACTGATGTCACATAGACTGCTTTACCAATGTTTTTATTACGTTTCTGGATCTGTGATCATTTCATTAAATTGTGCTCTAAAGAAGAAAAACAAAGGTCTTCTGGGTTTGAAACAACCTGAGGGTGAGTAATTAATGACAGAATTTTCATTTAAGGGTGAACTAACCCTTAAGTGCATTCCAATTATACCTAGCCTGCTGATCCAAAAATTGTGACACTTAAAGAACATTTATAGAGTTCAGATGCAAAAGCCTATAAAAGCCATCTTGGTCAAAAATGGGAATGATACTGAGTGAATGATCTCCACACATTGTATATGTTTATCAAGTACTTTCACTTCAAATGTGAAAAATACCTTAACCCATTCGGAAGTACAAGTACTTACACAAAAACCTATACATTGTAGCCAGTAAGAAATGCCAGTTTAAAAGAAAAAAAACGTAGCTTTTGCATCTGAACTCTTTTTTTCTGTGCAGCATTATATACTTCTGTCCTTCATAAAAAATATTCAATCTGACACTGACATCCCCATCAAGGGCTTGAGAACCCAAAGTTTTATCCCTAATTACAGAGGACTGGAAAATGATTTAGGGAACCTTGTAAATCAAGCATGTAAATAAAACACACATTGGAATCCAGTTGCAGGGTTTGCCGCGGTCGCCCACCAGTGTGTTTGTGAAACACTCTGGCAGAGATCCTGATCAACCCTAATTAAAACCAAATGAGAGAGATGGAGAGTGAGAAAAAACAAGAAGAGAAAGTGAACATCATTAAAATACTATCCAACACAATTACCAGCAGATTCAAAACAGATGACTCAAGCATGTTTTTGTCTTACCAGATCAACCAGATTAATTTCTACACATTATTTTTTTGTTTACACAGGCTCTCTAACTGCTTCCCGTCTGATTATGATAAAAGTGAATGAAAACTGTAAGTCATCAATGATACTGTTGTGATGTAACAGTGACAACATAAGGCATAATGAAGTTTGCATAAATACTAGCTTAGGAACCTTTGTTTTTTTTACTTCTTTGATCCCAGAAAGCTTTTTGGAAGTTTTCTTAACATCACAAAAATGTAATTTTAATACGGGAAAATGACTTTTTCAGTTTTTCTGAATAAAGTGAAACTGCTGCCAACCAAACAGTAGAAGATGCAAATCAGCTTAGACTCACTGCTATCAGATCTAAAGTGTTTGATAACAGCATTTAGTTTCGTGGAGATCTTCTCGCCACACTGCCAATTAGTCTTAATTGGTAATTGAAAAACGAAACTCTAGGATTTACTTCCACGTGCTTTCAGTTTGCTGCCTAACAGGAAATTGAAGGCAGATTTTCCACGGCCTCCTGACCAGACCCTGCTTGGAGAAAACACGAGATACACGTGAAGTTATACAATTAAACATGTCATTATAGTATGACTGAAACCTAAATTTGGATTTCATATCATGTTAGCTACTTTAAAATTGTAGCTCATGAATTAAAGTATCTTGATATTTAAAAGCTTGTGTTAAAAGCTTATGTTCTCTTAATGCTTTTGCAAGAAGTCTCTTTTATGCATACATGGCTTCATTTATTTGATCAAAAATACAGTAAAATCAGTAATATTGTAAAATGCCATTACATTTTTATTTTTTTTTTAAATGTAATTTATTTATGTGATACATTTTCAGCATTATTATTCAAATTTTCAGTCTCACGTAATCTTTCAGAAATCATTCTTAAATGTGAATTTGTTGCATTCCTTGTATTTGTTGATGTTGAATACTTTTGTGGATACCATTATACATTTTTTGTCAGAACAGCAAAAGAACAGCATTTTTTTTCTTTAAATATAAATCTTTTAAATATCTGGTTACACTTAATTTTACAGTCTAATTATACTGTTAATTATTGAGTATTATTAATTAACTGCATGCACTTACTGTATGGTTGGGATGAAGGTTTGGTTTACTCGCATGTAATTATTAATAATTTATAGTAAATATGTAACATATTCCAGTGACACCATAAAATAAAATATCCATATTTGGATAAAAATGACACTTTTGATCAATTGAATGCATCCTTGCTGAATAAAAGTATTAATTTCTGTAAAGTAGTATTTATACTGTGCAAAACAATGTAATATACAAAATACTACAAGCACTATAAAATCTACTAGAGACATTGTAAACGATTGTGGTTTATTTAATTTGGTCATTTTCCAGGTTCTGCTTGTTAATAACTTTCCATAATGTGATCATTTGCTGTCAATGCGTTTTTCAAAATAAACTCAATGAAGTGATAATATGCTATTTTTCCCCGAGCGAGGTTGTTTGGTCCAGTTGGGTCTGTAATTAAGCGTGTAAATCATTGGACATTTTTTACCTGCAGCAGGGGGCTGATTGTATTGAATATACAGATGAGTTATGATAAGGCAGTACAATAGCAGGCCTGTTTCTGGTCTTTATGAATGAGTCCACTTAATCAGCCTGGGGAGGAAGGTGCAAAGCCTCTGGGACAGATGTATAATATCACTACTTCCTTCCATAAGCCTGTGCCGCAGATTTATGGTGTGGCTACTTTGTTAGAAAAACTCTCTCATGCCGTCTTCCGCCCCAACCTGTTTTCCTTCTCCTGGAGTTTTAGTGTAGTGTTGTTTCCTTCACTCGGGGAAACAGGGAGTTGCCATTAAAGCAACAGAGAAGAAAAGGAAAGGCGAAGTTGGTTTGGTGCACTC
>JAUYWG010000032.1:7962251-7985342 GCA_034779775.1 Enteromius afrohamiltoni
TAATAATAATAATAATAATACATTTATACATGCATGCATATCATACATACCTTATAATAAAATAACTATAACATATAAACTATAATAATAATAATATATTTAACACAATAATAATTATATAAACAATAGATGTAATCTATTGTTACCATCAAAAACCAGCAAACCCACATAATATCTATATCTATTATTATTATTATTAATATCATACATAATCTAAATTATGATAAATATCAGATCAATAGTAATAATACTACTAATAATACTTATAATATGTCAATTATAATAATACATATAAATAATAAAAATATTCTATAATTATAACAAATAATAATAATGATAATAATAATAATAATGCTATAAAAGATTTATAATATATAATCTAATGTTATAGTCCAAAATCAGCTCACCCACAGAATATGAATAATAATAATACTACTAATACTACCATGTTCTTTAAATGTTAATGAAAAATAATAATATGTGAATTATAATGATACATATATGGCCAGTAGCACTACTAATACTCATATCATGGTCTTAATTACATAAGTGCCATCACATCCATTGAAATGGAATCTCACTTCTGATGCCTTTGACTGTTTTTATAAAAAAACGACGACCTGTTTATTCAATTATAATTATTAATTAATCCAACTACTTCAGATACACAAGATCCAAAATGGAGAGGGATTAAAATGTTATATTTCCTCCAGTATGGAGCATTTATAGTTTGACCAGTAATCAACCGTGACAAAGAGCAACATCACTGCTGACTCATGGCGAGGAAATGAGACTCAGACAGGTCTGTGTGGGGAGGTCTCCTCCTCTGGGACTGAGACTGAGCAGCCAGAGAATGCTGGGATTGTTTGCTCTGATGATTTCTGGGTCTGAACTGCTCCAGTAGGCATTATCAACCACTCCAAGAGGCGATTTGGAAAACTTCCATGAAGAAAAGGAGAAGTTGTTTGAGGACAGACCACTAGAGAAATATATTCTGAATATTTTGAATATTGTTCAGACTGGGTCAGTGTATCTCATGAGGTCAGGAGAGCAAATTTTTAAATTCTTGATCATCATGTTCATTTTCAGGGCTGATGCATGTTCATATGAAAAAAGGTCTGCCCGTTTCAAAAAAAAAACTCAAAAAAAAAATTCATAACTCATAACTTCCACAAGTTCCCTCAAGTAACAAAACAATGTTTTTCAAAATCCATATATCATTCATTTGAAAAGCACATTTTATGTTTTAACATTTTATTTGAATTCATTTTATTTATTTTTTTAGGCCAAGCTAAAGTAGCTATATCACAAACAAGTGGACTGAAGTTGTAAAACCGTCATCATTTAATGCCCGCATGTCTTTCCAAACCAAACCCTCATGATGTCATCTAACCTGCGTTCATGTCCAGTGTGTTGTGTTTGGGTGAACTAAAACTACACAGTTTGCTTACTATATTTATGAGTCAGTGATATTTACACTTATTGACACTTACGTTTTTAAATCTGGACATTGATGTCAACTAAATCTTTGATGGGGATATTTTTTAAAGAGAATTTATGAGTATCTTTTATTTTTTCATTTCCTTTCTTTTTAAAATATAAAAAAATTCATTCAGAAATGTATTTATTTCATTACTAATTTAATAAATAAAAAAATGAAATTTATTTAAATATTTAATTATTTAAAATATTTAAAAACATAATTTTTCTAAATATTTCAAACTATATTGAGACGCAACACTGCATAAGAAATGAAGACTTTCCAGATATTTAATATACATTTGTATTTTGTCTTATGACAGATTTTTCCTATACTCTCATTTTAAAGGGTCCTAAATTTGTTCTGAGGTATTTGGTTGATGTTGACTTGTGGACAGAAGTGATTTTTTTCCCCTTTCTGTTGACATTTTTACAATAAATAAATAAATAAAGGTCATTAAGAAGTCCCATGATTCCCATGATTACAATAAATCTGTACCGTTTCATATCCATAATTTAAAAAAATATATATTCCATTAAAAAAAATGCATATTATCTGTCTAAACATGAGACCGTAACCCTTGTGGCCTTCATTATAATAACTCTTTTCACTTTTTTAGATGATAACTGTATTCATTTCCCTCTGAGATTATCAACACAAGAGCTTCAGAAAGCTAAACAATGATTACTAAGAAGGAGCTATACATAAGAGGTGTCTTTTTCAAAGGTAACGGCTGGAGGAGAGATCAAACCGCAATTCCAGCCAACCCTAGTTTAACTGAACCCCCACCCCATTCTCTCTCTCTCTCCCTGACTGTCTCCTTCTTAATGGCCTCCAGATGTGGAGGTTGATGGGGGTGAGCTGTCCGTCCGTGGGGAGACTCTGTCAGTGGGCTGCAGGGTGCAGAGGGACGTGGGGGTGGGGTGGATGTATGATCAGGGCTGCTGGGGCTCAGGTCAGAGTTAGACGACATCTGGAAACACTTGGGGTCAGCGAGCCCAGGCTGTGAAAGGTAAGATGGACGCCCAGGCGGGGGGGGACAGAGGAGACAACATGAAAGTTGTTTTTTTTTTCTCTTCTAGTGGCTTCCTCAAACAACTCTCCTAGGGACGCGAGCAAAGCTTTTTCGTTATTTATATAATCAAAAGTGTGAACAAACATATGTGAGAGTAGTAGCCCACCTGAGAACATTGCGGGATAAAACGTACGCACGTTTTAGAGTCATAAATTCATTCTGAGGTGTTTGGTTGATGTTGGCGTGAGGACAGTAGCGATTCTGTCCAGCTTTCTGCATGTGTTGTTAAAGTTCCTCCAACCAGAGACTCACTTTGTTAAGAAACCTTCAAGGCCCATCGACCTTGATATAAATGGTTCAAAGAGGGTTGTGTCAAGCTGTCGAAATAATAGAAAATGGCTCCCTCTCCAAAGTGAACATCCCGTATATTGCAGGTCCTCAGAGGATGGCTGTATTTGGAAAGGGTTTGACTCATGAACTGCTTGGATCATAAAGATTCCGCTGGAAATTGAATGGAACGAGCTCAGCTTGTGGGGAGAAGCCACATTAAAGGGATATACAATTGTAATAATGAGTGGAATTTTAATATAGATGCATCATTTAGGAATAAGCTCAAACTGGGACCGTTGAGTTCTTGTCCATCAACGTTACCTTGGGAGAGGTCAGCCAATCAGGAACATGCACGGCTCTCTTCTGGGCTTATTGAATGCAAAGAGGCTGGTGCCAAATAGTGACAATTTATTTAATGTAAAACTACTTTATCATCTGTTTTTAACAGCTGAAATGATAAAATGTTCGAACTCATCTGACTGAAGCAGATGAGCATTCTGCTGCATGCAAAGATACAATTAGAGACCTTTCAATCACTTACTTGTTTAGTCTAAATAAACAATAATAAAAAAATATGAAATCAATAATGTTGTTTTAATACTACAAGTAAATTCAGGTATTATATACTTGTAGTATTAAAACAATTGATTTCATTATATATATATATATATATATATATATATATGTGTGAAGTTTTTAACAATTCTCAAAAATCATGTTTTTTGTTGTGCATTACAATTAATCTC
This sequence comes from Enteromius afrohamiltoni, assembly GCA_034779775.1. Taxonomy (NCBI): domain Eukaryota; kingdom Metazoa; phylum Chordata; class Actinopteri; order Cypriniformes; family Cyprinidae; genus Enteromius; species Enteromius afrohamiltoni. The sequence goes on from JAUYWG010000032.1 coordinate 7,965,823, forward strand.
AATCAAACTGCAGGGTTTTTTTTTACTAGGTATAAAATAACTACAAAAACAGCTAACACAATAAAAATATGATCACATGATTAAAAACATGATTTTTGTCAATTCAAAACAAAAAGTATTACGTTTTTGCAAATAAACTATATATATATATATATATATATATATATATATACATACTGTATACTTTTAAAAGATTTAGGGTCTGTTAGGCATTTATATAGTCAAAAACAATTTTCAATTGATATATTTTTTGTGGAAACCGTTACATGTTTCTTTTGGGATTTTTGCTGAATGCTAAGTTCATTTAGCGTCATTTATTTAAATATATGCATATTTTGTAACATTATAAATGTATTCACTTTTGTTTATTTATTGTGTCCTCGTTGAATAAAAGTATCATGTTCTTAATTAATAAAATCTTACTGACCCCAAACTTTTGAACAGTACTGTAGGTTAAATTGAAAAGACTTTTAGATAACAGCAAAGGTAGCCCAAATGTAAAAAATGAGCATGCACAATACTATTAACCCTCTAATATTAACCCATGACCAATATACAGCCTATATTTTTTTAAATTTGTCAAAAGCAAGTATTCCAGTGCAATAGCATAAGAATTTCATCAATGCTGTGTGAGAATCTCGTTTTATCCCACGAAACATGATGTCAACACATTGTTGGGCCATATTTGAAGAGTTACATTACAGTGATGACAGCCGACAGATTTCTTCCACGGAGCTGAAAGACAGATGAAAAGAAAAACAACTCGCTGGCTCACCCCCTTCCTCCAATTGACTGTCTCTGAGGTCGCTCGAGGTCACATGTAATCAGCAGACCACGGGAGCCATCAGGTACATAAACAGGCCAGTGTCAGCCGTTTAAAAACAGCCCGCGGCCACTTAAACTCAAACGATCGCTTCCTGTGCCATAAACAGACTGTTTTGAAAGTAAACATTCCTGTTCAACAAAAATCTAACAGCGCCGGGCCTGAAGACTGCTTAAAGGAATCAAAGTTCACCACGCCGCACCAAAGACTCCATCATCGGGTAGTAAAACGCACCAAACGCTCCTGTCAGCTGATTTTTCTCGTCAAACTTGAAAACCTTTTCAAATCCAAAGCAAATACACAAGCACTTTAATGGAACGATAGCTGGCAGGGAAAGAACAACAGCGCTGGAAGTGTTTGGATCTCATTGTAAATGGCCAGTTTGATTAGCTAAATTTTGTCGTTTCCTTGCTTTGCCTTGTATATCTTAGAAAGGCCGGGGTGGAAAACAGGTGGAGAGGAAAAGAGCAGCAGGAATTTTTGCGAAGCTTTCTGCTGTTTCTCACGAAGCCCCCAGGAGTCCCGACGAAGAGGGGTTTTTTTACAGTTTAAAGGTAAATGTTCACACAGAGAGGAGGAATGGGTAACAAGCATCTATGGGACACTTTGAGAAAGCACTTCCGCACCAGTGTCTCTAACTCTCACTACTCGTGCGTTTCTGAATGATTTCACCTGACTTCTATTGCGTAATGGTGTAAATTAAAAGGGAGTAAGTTTTTTGTTCGGATTTATTCTAAAACACTTCCTCCACAGCTATAAGTACATAATGTAATGGGGTTTAATATATGATATGCGGAACTGTTGCCAGCAACAGAACAAACCAGAGAATAATAGCAGGCTATATATTCAATAATGAGCACAGTTGTGGTTAAAAACATGGTGCAGGCCAGAAAGACGTTCGAGGACACTCTAACCCTGAAACGCAATGCTATTACACTGCTTGGACATCTTTATTGCAAAGGAATATTACATGTTTAGATATATTTAGACAATATAAAAGGGTAAAATCAACCAGGCTCCAAATTCATTGCTTACATACATGGCTAGAGTTCTGTATATGCCAAAATGAACAAATAACCCCGGTGTGTTTTAAGCTGAAAACAGCGAGGAGTGATTTTAGAGTACGGTAACAAGGAAGCCAGATTTCACCCGGTTCCAAATAATCAAAATATCCAAATCCCAATTTGTGGCCTCAGTGCACATTCATGAGTTCCAATGAGAAATCAAGGGGAAATCCTAAAAACTTCCCAGATGTCCACAAGATTGTAGTGTATGGATTCCACAGAGGTCATCAAATCTCTGTGGTCAGCAATGGTCTCGAGAAAGCAATCTATAGTAAGCCAAGGTCTTCAAACGCGATGACCACACTCATGCTGCCACAGTGAGTGTGAACAGAGAAAGTTTCCATTTTGCGCTTTCCAAAACTGAATTTTCCCACATGTCATTTTCCCACATGTCAAGAACATGACAGCCTTACGTAAATCATTGGTTTAGGAAAGCTCTGTACCTTGAAGAAATTCTCCTTCGCTTCTTTTTCTCGATGGATAAGAGTAAAACACATATAAGAGGTCAGAAAACAACAATTATGTCAATAGTATGAGGCCGGTTTTGTCGGGACATCGGGATTGTTCTCTGACACGAGTCTCTGACAGCCCTGCTGTCCGCTTCAGTTGACGGTGGGTACCTGGTTCAGGCTGTATTCTTTGGCCTTCAGTCTCAGGTTGGCGATACTGTTAGCCATATTCATGCCCTGGGCTGTGTTGTTGGCAGCGCATGATGGAGAATAGGTTGCCATGGCGCTGTAGGGAAGGGTAGTCAGAATGAGATTTCATAATTTCCTAAATAATAATAATAATTTAATAATAATAATTTCAATGAAACGCATGCTTTGTCTCTATTATGTACATTTATGCTTGTTGTGGAAATAAAGTACTGTTCTGGGGGTTTTACAACTTCATGTGCATGAACAGCATTTGTGGCACCGAATTACTGATATCAAGAAAATAATGTAATATTTTTTAAAGAATTAATTTAATCCTTTCGATAATTTTGACTATTTTATAAAAATGTTTACAGTAAAAAAAATACCGAAATATAAGTAAAAAGTTGTCTAAATCATCCAAACTACTTTTGAAATATCAAGTGCAAGTGGAGTTTGCACAACTCTAACAATATGCAATACATTTGTATTGTACAGTATTTATTTATAACGTTTTGTTCATTAGTTCATGCATGTCAAATAATATCAACAGATACAACTTTTGGTTTTACAAAATGATGAAATTAACTAACATTAATTATGCATTATAAACTGTTTTTCATTGCTTGTTCTTGTTGACTAATGCCAATAAATAGAACTTCATTGTAAAGTGCTACCAATTATTGTATAGATTTGATCTAAATCATGCATCTCTGGTAATTGAACCTTTGATCTCAAATCAAAGCTACATTATATTCATGCCGCACACGCTATCAATCATTTGTAAATAACCCAGATTATACTTTATACCTTCTGCACAATAATTTCCAAACCAACAGAAAACAGCAGCATTGGTAATGGTAATGCATGCAGAGTCCTAAAATATGTGATGACATCTAACCTGTAGGATGGTGAGCTGCCCCAGGACAGGTAGTCATTGGGTCTGGGAGCGGGACGTGGGACAATGGGCTGCTCTACGGCTGTTACTTCTCCTGAGAAAGACTTGAGCAATGAGGCATTTTTACTGGCCAGCATTGCACGCTCATTTCGCCGAAACTTGGCCCGCCGATTTTGAAACCACACCTAGAAGATCATTAAAGGTGCTCAGTTTGGCATATATAGTGTGTATACCTTATAAAGTATTGGTATGCGTCACTTCTCCATCCACATGAATAGACCGTTTCAGGATAAAGTGATAAAATATCTAACCTGCACTCGAGCCTCAGTAAGGTTGACCCGGCGTGCTAAGTCCTCCCTGACAAAAGCATCGGGGTAGTGCGTCCTCTCAAACACTCTCTCTAAGGCCTGCAGTTGGCTGCTGTTGAACGTGGTCCTATTCCGCCTCTGTTTACGCTTTTTCTTCTCCTCTGAGTTGAGTTGCTCATCTAAGGGGACAAACAGCAGTACACACACATATAAGGATGGCATGAATATCCCCGTTATAGTAGGTCCGTACTCATTAAACAGTCTTACAGCCTGGAAAAAGTATATTAGACTCATATGGTTACGGTTAAGTTAAACTAGTGAAATAGTGTTTGTTATGGAAATTCAATAAAGAGAATTTTAAGAAAGCAATGGATGTTTATAACTAATGGGACAATCTGCTCAAAGAGATACAGAGAGTTAATGCATATTTTCTAGTTTGATTTTCAGTCATGAACCTTTTTAAAACAGGATCAATTAACTTAAGGAGTGCAGAAGAAGGACAAATGATGCTTATTTTCTCTAGTTTTAAACAGTATCAACACACAAGCTTTAGGTGAACCCAGCCTGCCATAATATTCAGTTTGAGGTCAGTATGACCCCAGGACCTTCTCCAAATCGTGGGGGGAAAAATACAAGTATCTTTATTACTTTTATTACTTTTTATACTGATATTTCACAACGTTTCCATACGATCATCTAAGATCTTTTTCGAATTTTAACTTGATGATTCTGATGCTTTTTATAAGCACTGCGAAGGATTTTTGACCTAATGTAAGTTAAAGGAAGATTTTATCAAATAAAGTTATTGCTACATCTTGTAGTCTAATACCTTAATATCACCCAGTAGTAGCTGTCATTTTATCCAAACAAACAGTAAAAAATTAAATAATAAACCTAATACATTAGGTTTTAATGGTACCTAACGCATCAGCCAAAATGTACTGTAAAATAATACAACATTTATCAGTTTTCAACTTCTACTTTCTTTCTAAAAATATTTTTGTCTTTTCTAGTTAAAAACCAGTTATAACGTCTAAGCCTGTTTTGGTTGCAGACTCACTCCTCTTTGGATAGCCTACATCAATCAGTTCTTAAATCGCTCCATAAAACTTCCCAGAGAGGGAGAAAATACCCCAGTGACGAATTGATTCGCCCCAATTCCTCTAAGGCCGTAAAGTCAAAACAAAGCTGAAAGAAGAGGTTATCAATGCCGGGCCCTGATCATGAACAGCTCTACATATCACAGCTGTGTGCTTAGTCAAGTCCTCTCAGCTTTATCCTCTTATACACGACATTCATCTTAATAGCCTTTTATCTGACGTTTTATCTTAAATGAGTAGATCTGAAGTCGCATCTGAAATGTTGAGTAAATTGTTTACAAAATAAAAATATATTTTGTTACATACTGTAGGCCCACAAGCCTCACGCGACTCCTAAATCGTGTTGCTAGAACTCATTTTATTTACCCCCTCGAGGAAGGCTACGGAAAACAAGCGCCACTCTTACATTATTTATGTATTTGATTGGTTATTAAAATTCAATTTTGTTGTAATCTCAACGGCTAGGTTAATTAAAAAAATATGCATGTGAAAAAAATGAAGCCTAGACGAGCAGGCCTAGTTTCGCAAAACAAGTCTGTAATGGTGGTGTTATAAGAGGCTTGTGTTCACAATCATTTTCGTTATGTTTCAAATTGAAATGTTTGGATATAATGACTAACAATATACACGTTTATTCTATTATATTATAGGCTATATTTATTATTGAAAATACGGTATATTTTTAATATCGGTTCACGATTTGAAATGGCCAAATTTCAGTGACTCATTGATAAAATAATTAATTCAATGCAACTCTGGGCTACGTCTTTAAATCTTTAAAAAAAAATCATAGAATATTAAAACTATCCAGGGCCTATTTCTTATTATGAATACACGTTTTATAAATCAACGTTTTGTTGGCTTCACTGAGAGGAAAATAATAAATAAATAGAAAACGGACCTACAATCAAAATAAGAGGTCCACATGCTTGATAGCCTGCAGACTTACAAAATGATCACTTTTTAAACATTTATTTTATTCTAACAACGCTTTAGCAATAATGGAAACTGTATTCGCTATAGCCTAGTCAACTATTATTTTACGTGTTGTTTAGATAAAGACATGCAGTTCGCCATGACTATGCAACAGTTTTACGCACTATAATTAATTAATTAATAATTAAACGCATATGGAGTTGACTAAATGATGCAGAACGCCTATGTGTGCATGCTCAGCAGCCTTCGGGAGGCTTTACTGAAGTCTGTCATTGTCACACATCTGCTAAAGTGACAGTTTTCCGTGCGTAACACTTTCACGTGTTTGCGTTTATGCTAGAGCATGTATAGGCCTGACAATTAAAGATCATTATGATGTACAATTTAATTGCATTTACTGTTTGTTTGTTTTTTTGTTTGGGAAAACCCTAAACATAACTTTTCTGCAAGTTACGAGTTGAGTAGCCAAATAGTTCCTTAGAATATTAAATTATTAAAATCATTATCATTCTGATACTTAAATGGAACGAATGTTTTGCGTCTCTACAAGAGTCCACGGGACACGAGGATGATGTTTTGCTGATGGACTTACTCTCCTGCTGTGTCGTGTCGCTGCCGCTGGTCAGCCCCGGAGACTCCAGCATACTCCTGCCCGCCTCTGCTGCGCTCTCCTCCGCTTGCGCTCCCACCATCTCCCGCGCCTCCTCCAGATCCAGCAGGTGGCTCACGGAAAAGTTTTTCTTCGCCTGTAAATGATCCTGATTCGCGGTGATCGGACTCTCCAGTCGGTTAGTTAGCGTGGCTTGTCTGTCCATTACATGAGCATAGCTGGAAGTCATGACGCAAACTGACGAAACCCAAGATATCCTCTACCTATAACCAACATGGGTTAAGTCTGGACCATAAACAATCACTCTGTGCTCGAGAAATAGATCGATTTTGATTTCTTCATCCGTAGTTCAGACAGTGTCTCGTGGATCCAAACAATTCGCCTTCTTTTACTGGGCTTTATGGAAAAAAGGCATCACTGAAACACATCTCCAGTTCAAGAACTCCTAAGTCTCCAAAGTTTTTTACCCGATGACTCCCTCTTAGTTTCTGTAACAGAGACTTTCCCCTCTCGTTCCGAGAGTGAGGGAATGAGCAAGCTGGCTCTGAGAAAGGGTTGATGGCACAGATGAACGACTTACGCCCAATAGTAGGAGGTCAGACGAGCTTCTCTCCGCTTCTTTCTCCGGTACTTCAAACGACGCACACTGGCGCTGAGGGGGGAGCCTGAGAGCAAAATACACGAGCATGTGAAGCCCTGGGGAGGTATGATAGACATACAAGAAGCCCTAATTACGTGGCAATGTTTTTTGTCGGCGTTTCTAGTATTTAACGAAGTCATATCTCTTTCTCCACCCCCGACATCCCACTGAAATACTCAATAATGAATGGGTCAGTGTGACTGGATGATAGTTTTCCTTTGTCTTGATTTATTAAGTTATTCAGAAATACATAAAATGCAATTAATAGCATACAGAAACAAACTTTAATACAGCTGTTACATGAACAAAATTGCAGCAATCGAAGTAGTTACATTTTGTTTTAATGTGACAAGAAAACAAAGACCTAATGATTTCATAATAATATACTACCACATATAATACTACTACTACTACTACTACTAATAATAATAATTAAGATTAGGCCTATGAAATACATATATTATTAAGGTATGTAATTATTATTAAAACATTTAAAAACATATTTCTTGGTTATTCTTGGTTTATTTGTAGCCTGAACAGACAGGCTATGCTATGTTTCTTTGCAATGAGCTTATTAATTTTTCATTTCCCTGCTGAATAAAATAGTTAATTATACGCTGTGATCTTCTAGACAAGTTTGAGTAAAGAGTACAACGATCTTGTGAAGATTAGGCTAACATCATATTAACACGAGCACTCAAAACGATCAAACACTGGCACAGGTATTGGATACTATGGGTAGGCCTATATCGTGCGTCCTGTGTTGGTGTCAGTCCATGATGTGACACTAAAATGTTGTTCTTTTTTGAATTGGTTTACAGACGATGTCGAAGCATCGCGTGCGCTTTTAAAGAGTCTCTCGACAGGAGGGGATCGAGCTCTGCATGTGTCGCAATGACATGAGTTCAGGCTCCAAGTTGCCTCCGTCAGCCTCCTAGGTCTGGGAAAAGAACACTTGATGCCATCAAAGGGGCGCAGATTGAATCCAGATGTGCGGTGCCTCTCTCTCTCGTGCATTTAATTAAGGAGCTTGGATTGAGGAGATCTTTCTTCATCATTAGTTTTCCCCCACGATCCCATTTCTCCCTCGAAGCCCAGCTCGCTGTCCTGTGCCAGCGCGCAGCTTTTTCTTTATTATTATTATTTTACTCTGCCCATAAATCTGCCAAATATCGAAACCTTGAATCTTTGTGAAGAATGAAAGTTCTTGCCTCTTTAAGGAACGCAAAACTAGGCCCGTGTATAGCAGGGAGATTTTTTATCAGCCTCCGTAATTGTCTTTATAAGCGAAACTTAAGTGCGGGCTAATCTGAATATGAGAAAAAAAAATACATTTATGCACTAAAACAAAATTACAGTAATAAAAATTCAACGTCTATGGCAACCTCTATATTTTGTCCTGAAAAGTAGCCTATAATAAAAAATTTAAAATGAACTGGATAGAGTAAAAATAATGGCTAATCTACCCTGGAACGATATTAAAACATAAAAAAATGACAACGGTCATTTAGTCATAAATGCACTGTATTAAAATGTGGTTGGCTTTATTTTGAGGACATAAGTTGCCTTTTCTTATTGGGAAGGTGCAAGAAAGGTCATGAGGCAATGATCGCCAAAAAAGATTTGACTAGACGATCGTTACACTCCTTTTATCCGCGTTATACGGAAAACAAGGCAAAACGAATATATTTGTATTCTGTCATTAGTTAACCACATTATAAACCATAATAATAATAAATCGCATAGCCCAAACCACCATTAACGCAACTTAATTAACGATATATTTTTTTATAATAGGATTAACACAGATTTTTATTTTTTACTTATACTAAACTGCAGATATATAGTCTACCGTCTATTGATATATTTACAATTACAGACATTGTAAATTAATTAATTAAACTAGCCTACATTATTATTGCCTCAATAATATATAAATAAAAACATTTCGGAACATGCATTTCAGAATACGAAGTTTGCTTCGAATAAATTAGCGATTAGGAAATATATATTTTTTTAATAAATACATTTAGTTTATTTAATCATAATGCATATGCTAAGTAACGTAGGCCTATGCCAGTAAATTAGCACGGCAGCATTTGTATAATATTAGAAAAAAAAAACTTTTAATTTTTCTATCTTCCCCCAACACGGAGGGCAGCACGTCTCATGTAAGCAACTCCGCTTTGATGCAGCTGTGCACGGATCATTTCTTACATGGATATCACATCTCCATATAGGCATCAACTGGCGGATCATTAGGTTAATTATTCTAATCAGTTCGAGGATCCTCTTGTAATTGTTGCTCGTGCCGATCTCTTCATAATAATACTGCCTCAGTGGACATCAGTGTGCATTAATGCACACCTTACACAACATTTATTTTTCAGCGGCGGGACATGTTCTCATAAGATATATCACGTTACTCATATGTTTGTCTAACGCGCCCAGCAAGGAAAAAAAACAATGGACTGAGAACGAACTGTTAGGTTTATCTTATAAACAGAATAGATGCACATGAAATTATCTGAACGTGCCTCACATTTTTTAGACATAGGCCTACCGTTAAAAAATTAAACGCATTAAAACATTTTATAAAACGCAATTAAGTGTAATAAATGCCATTTTAAATTCTGCAGCTGTCCTGACTTTATTTCTCAACTTAATATACAAGATATAGCTAGATGTCTAACATTCCCTTACACCGCGCGCAAAAACATGTCCAGTAGTTATTAATGATTTATTGTAATCCAATTATTTTAACCCATTTCGTTTACATACTGTGTCAAAAGCTACAATCTATAACTAATGCGTGGCCAGCGGCGTTAGTACTCTGTATTTATCTCACAGTCTTTTTGCGTCTCATGTTACTCACTTTTTCAAGTTGGAGAGGAACCCCACTAAATTAAAAGCAGATCCAGAGGAATGCTGCTCTAAGATGAACTACTTCTAAAACAGGCATGTAAGTCTCATTTACACGTCTAAAAATCGCCTTCTTTATGAAGATGATGTCTGAAATGATAATGCTTAATCCTCCTTTAAAAAGTTTATTTATACATGGAAACAAGTACAGCACCTGCCTTGAAATATTATCTTCTGACTGCTTTATTTACATTTGCAAACAGCATTTGACTCAAAGAGACTAAAAAATAAAATGTAAAATAAAATAAGTAATAATATCTACAAATAATAAACAAATGAATTGAATAAAAAAAACCAAAATGAAATATTAAAAGCTAATAAATATGGAAATGCACTTTAAGCAAATACTGAACACTGATGATAGAGGACCATGTCTAAAATACTCCTACTACTGGCCAGTAACCACTCTAAAAAACGTATGTATTTTACCAAGACAACGCCTGATCAAATCCAAAACAATAAAACAGATCCCATACAGATATTAGTTTTACTTCTATTTTCCTGTTCGTTGACTTCACTGCAATGCAGAGCGATTGGGCCAGCATTCCTGACTGAAACACATACAACAATGGTCATTTCCTTCAAATTATCCCCTCGGTTGTCTTAGTTCATAATATGTTGATCGTCTTGGCTTGGACAGCAGCATTTAAGCACCACCTCATCACATTCCAGAAACCTCAAGGGACTTAAAGCTGTTTGGAAATTAGGCTCATTCTTATATTAACCCTCTGACCCTGCCGGCTGACGAGCTGAGGCTGTGAAGAAGAAGGCCAGAGTGGCTAATTGATGGCCATCGCTGAGGGGAGAGAGCATGAAAAGATAAACAAAATTAAGAGCAGTGATGAATATCACCTCTGAAGGAGCGAGAGGCCAGGAGAAGTAGTCATTTATTAATGGGAAGTGTTAGGCCATTAGCCCGGTTATTGAGTGATGGGCCAATGGCAGGCTCCTATTGCAGGTCCTCATGGAGAACTGTGATCTTAAGCAGCGATAGCCGTAGTGTTGGTCTGCATCAACTTTTCCCAAACACAAATGTGAGTTGACTGTGCAGAGTGCGACGCTAATCCAATTTTCTCTCATTTGTCTATTAAATCCTGATTTTATCAGCAGGCCTGGTTCTGAAATCGGAGCCTGCTTCCCTCTATCGGTTTTTGAATGGTTATGGTTTCAGGAGGAAACCATGTAATACAAGCGGAGATGTGGGACAGTTGATGTGGATGTGTGTATTTGGGAAAGAAAACGCTCGAGTTGGAACTTTAAAACAGTCCATTGACACCCAAGGTCCAGCTTTACAGAGCTGCCTATTAATATCTAATAAAGTTTCTTGAAAACGAAACGGCCATTAGTCACAATATGAGGAATTTCTCTGTGCCAGACTGTGCTGGCACAAAAAGGGGCTCTGATAGAAAACACATGGGCTGCAAAAGATGGAGGGGGCCCATCAATGAAAATATGATAATTGTGTTTCTAAGACTGAATACATTACTAGTACGTCAAGACAAAAGACAAATTCAGGCAAAGTCCATAAAGTCATAATTCTTTCCAAAATGATGCCTGAGGACAAATGTCAAGTCAATTTGTAGCGGCATATTGAGAAGTAGCAAATATAGGATATTGGCGAAGAAAGACTGTATTATTTCATTATTTGGGATTGATGAGATGAAAAAATTTTAAACTGTGAAAAACTACTTTAGCAGATTTTATTTAGTATCAGCATCAGCTTTGCAGAAGTGCTAATAAAAGACTCACTGCCGTGCAAAAGTTTGTGGTTGTTAGAAAGTTTCTTAAACAACGTTCAATTATCAATGCTGAAAACAGCTGTGCTGATTAATATTTTAGGGCAAACCTTAATATGTTTTTTGTGTAGTATTTATTTGAAATACTAATTTGTTACATGGTAAATGTCTTTACTGTCACTTTGATCAATTTTATTAAAGGGTTAGTTCACCCACAAATTAAAATTCTGTCATTAGTTACTCACCGCCGTTCCAAACCCATAAGACTTTCGTTCATCTTCAGACCACAAATTGAGATATTTTTGATGATATCAGAAAGCCACCTGTCCCTCCATGGACAGCAACACAACTGAAATGATCCCAGATCCAGAAACGTGGTAAAAACACAAGTAAAAAAGTCCATGTGACATCAGTGGATCAACTTCAGTTTTGCTCCAATATGTCTTCTGCCATTTTAGAGAACATTCGTTAGCGTATGTGCAAACAGCCACAGATTAAGCACATGTGCGTGCTGTCACCCGGATGTAAACAAAGCTGATTACGTTAAATAAGTTAAAGCTTGCGTATGTGGCGCATCGAGATACTCATTTAAACCGCAGAAGAAGTAAGTCACGGGAGAGTAAATGATGTTATTTTTGTTTTATTTGCACAAAAAAGTATTCTCCTAGCATCGCAAAAGTGAGGTTGATCCACTGATGTCACATGGACTGTTTTTATTACGTTTCTGGATCTGGATTATTTCAGTTGTGTTGCTGTCTATGGAGGGTCAGATGGCTCTCTGATATCATCAAAAATATCTTAATTTGTGTCCCAAAGATGAACGGGGGTCTTATGGGTTTGGAACGACACTAGAGTGAGTAATTAATTTTACTGATGACTGATGTCTTTTAATCTTTGTTGTATAAAATCTTAAAAAGTAGCAAAACTTTTTTTGTACAGTTTTGTACATATGAAGAGACTGTAAAGTTTAATAAAGTAGAACCAGAAACTTCTGGTGATCCATAGATCCAAAAACAACTCAAAGATCAAAAACAAATTATACGGCCATAGGCTACAAAAAGGTTTCCGAGCTTAAACCTTCATCAGTGCCATCACAGCATCACATTACTGACAGCCTACAAACAGTTTACATACTTTGCTATATATTTGTGTTCTCTGGATAATAAATTCATACGAGCATTTTGGCCTATTTTTCATGTGCGGCTCTTTGTTTTTGGTCTTTAAACAGTATTGGACATAAAAGAGTAAAATGCATTGTCATCAGCAAACACAATTTAGTTTTTTCATTATGGTTGGGGTCAAGATTGATATAGTGAGCCACACACAAGTTCAACACACTATAACCACTCTGAATAAACCTTTGAATCACAGCTAATGAACATTTGAGAGCACTTAATCAAAAGTAAGCTTTGTTTATGAACAGGATATGTGTATTCCACCATTTGACTCTATAGGTTTATTTATACTGGGTGCACCAAACCTAAAGCACACAAATAAGAAATAAATCAGTGCGCTGGATGCAGCGAGTGTCGTTGAAGTTTCAGACACAAAGGCAGCTTGTCATTCCTTCCCCAGTGCTAGCTGGACTTTTTTCATCGACTATCACCCATTAACTCACACAAATTGGCAGCCAACTTTTCCATCGATATGATGAGATGTAAATGCTGGGGAGCCCGAGGCGAATGTAGCCATGGCAGCATAAAGGATTCAAGTAGGAAACAGGAAATTAGGTTTCAAAATATTTTAGATTTGCACAGGACATTCACAGAGGAGAGCATAGACTGGAAGCTCAGTGTTGCTTTGTAACCTTGGGAAAACTTCTTGATAGTAAAGCATTGAAAAGAACATAATCATGCATACACACTTTTTGATACTTTTTCTTGTGATTAATAGTTAAAGTTATAAAATTAATCTAAAGCTGAGCGAGAAAAAGAAACTTGACATGATTTATGGGCAGGAAATTGCCAGGCAGATATTCTCTGAGACAAGTTAAAGAATATCAAGCCACTCGATGAGCACCCCCAAGTTCAGAGGTCCTTCAGCTTTGACATATAAAAAGACCTCGCACTGCTCTGTCAGGAAAAAAGTTAAGATAAACAAAGACTTCAAGGAGGGCGAAAAGCCAAAGTGAATGGATGTGCTTGCATATGTCCCTCATATGTGTTACACTACCAAATGTCAGATTGGTAGGCTTCACTAATCGCTGTGTTTATTAGCGGTCACATGCTCTCTGGACAACCCCGACCTTACTTTGGAGGATGTGTCCCTCTTCTTCACCACCGATGGACTCCCTTATTTCTGTTCTGAATTTGTTCTTTAATTTCCAGTTGTGACCTTGCAGCTCTGAAGAGAGTTTGGGGTGCTGAGAGCTCCTGGCCGGGGACTGATCACTGAGCATGAAAGACAGAAGGTTTTATGACTAATGTGTGATATTTGTTGACATAGGTAATGAAAAATTAAAGAAACAATTAAGCAATATCACCAAAGACAGCTTCATAATAATACATAACGTCACGATTACCTATGAAAATGCATACAATTTAACCAAATCAAAATAAATAAATGGATTAGAAACACAAAGGAAAGAATTAAGCACAAACTATTCTTCAGAACTTTTTTTGAATGTCCAGGGCTCTATAATTGCAAGTGTGATATAATAGCTATATATAATTAAAAACAATGTTAAACACAATTTTGCCATTTACTTCTGCGTTACCAAAATGTGAGTCTTTTTGTTAATTACTTGCCTTAAAAGGGTGGTTGCTAACAAGTGGCTAAATAGGACCGAGCACAGAGGTTGCAGGCATGCAGAACTCATCCACTCACTAGTTGGCTTACACTACCTTATGTCTCAAAGGAAGTTAAAGAGGAACAAAAAACCCATATATATATTTATATGCTGGGTGATGGTAACTTCCGGGCTGGTCTACAAAAATACAAAAATAACAAAAATAAGTGATAACGCCATAACTCATAACTCATTTGAGAACCAGAACTAACTATTGTATAAACTCATTTAAAGGTAAATTTCAAGGTTTTTGTGAGATTTTTTTTTGTGTGTGTTTAGCATTAGAACTGTCATTCTAAAATGAATTGAGCTCACCAGTTAGTGGAAACTGAACATTCTTTAGGGAGTGTGTTACCATCAGAGACTTCCCTCATGTTTTCAATTACCATTAGGAGCAATACATCTCCATTTCCTGTACAAAAGCCAGGTTTCTTGATCTAGCCCCAAATGTACTTACTCATACATAATCAAACTAAAGTCATGGTCAGCTGCAGGGATTGTCAAAACCCCAGTGCCCCAATCAATATCTAGTTCCCACTGACCTTAAGTAACAGAAATCCCTTTCCCTTTGAAAACATAGTTCAGCCAGAATCCCTAAATATTGCATTTCAAACAGTAGCGATCTCAAATGAATGCATAATATTCAGCCTGTCCAATCTAAAGTGTGTATCTGAGTCATATATGTATTTTATTTATACCAGAGTGATTAGGGTGAAGACAGGTTTGACAAGTGGTTGAGGGAGGTGATGAAATTAGCGAGACATACTGTACATTGTATGTAAGAAGGCCTCAGAAGACTTGCAAAAGGGTCAGCCAACCTTAACTCAAAGTTTGTCAGCTGAGATCTTCTGCTGTGTGTGCAGTATGACAAAAATATTTTATCAATGTTTATACTGTAAACCACTTTATGGCATCCATTTAATGTGCAGAGGTGCATTTTACATTATATTTCTATGATTTAAAATATTTAATTATTATAGAATAAAATTAAATTCATTAACTGGTTTATGTTACTATAACAACCTATTGAACGACTGAAATCTGTAGCATTTTTACAGTCTTTTACCGTTAAATTCACAGTCATTTTTACAGTCTACATAAGTCCCCAAAAAAGATTTGAATTAACATAACAGAAGTATATTTTCAATCTATTTTGGTTTAATGGCTTGTTTTTAACATTCCAGCAGTTTTAACAAGGCCAGCATAGCAATATTAGTTTAGATCACTTCTGCATTCAGCCACGAAGGACAACAAAAATACTGACACAACCCACCTTTTACACAAATGTGGCCCTGGACCACAAAACCAGTCTCGCTGGGGTATATTTGTAGCAATAGCCAAAAATACATAGTATGGGTCAAAATTATACATTTTTATTTTTTGCCAAAAATCTTTCGGACAGTAAGTTAAGATCATGTTCCATGAAGGTATTTAGGCAATTTCTTACCGAAAATATTAAAACTTAATTTTTGATTAGGAATATGCATTGATAAGATCTTCATTTGGACAACTTTAAAGGTGAATTTCTCAGCATTTAGATTTTTCTGTACCCTCAGATTCCAGATTTTCATAGTTATATCAAATCATACATCAACGGAAAGCTTATTTATTCAGCTTTCAGATCATGTATAAATCTCAATATCGGAAAATTAACACTTACGATGGTTTTGTTGTCCAGGGTTTCCTATAAGTTTCAAGTATACCTAGTTAGACCTTAATTAGCAGCTTCAGGTGTGTTTGATTCAGGCTGGAGCTAAACTCTGCAGGATCGAACTTGGTGACCCCTGCTTTAGCATTTTCTGCAGTTTTCTTTCAAAGATCGCTCATATTTACAAACTAGTCATTGAGCTTGGCAGCTTGCAACATAAGCACTGTTTTGACCACAGAATAGAACTTTTCCACCAATTAGTCTGGAACCACCTCCCATTTGCTTTAAACAAGACGCGCTGTCCTGTGGAAACTGCTTAGCAGTGGTTGTAACTCCAGCTGATGTGTCTGACCACCAACTAAACAGCTGGGGTTGAGGAAAACTTCCTTAGGCCTGTGGCGGGGTCTAAACTCAGATACTGCGTGTCAACAACAGTTGGTTTAGTACTGGGAGATGCTAAACATGTCAACATCCTCACAGTACACTGTAAAAAAAAAGTTGAGGCAACCAGCTTCTGTGGGAATAAATTATGTATCAGCTTAACAGTTGTATTGCCTTTATCAAACATATTATAAGTAGTGGATTCAAGTTCAGGAAGCTTGCAGTTTGTCTGTCAGAGTGAAAGTTGCTTGATGTATTTGCTTCGGTTTAGATGTCAAGCTCAAAAAAAATGAAGTAGATTTTATATAATTGCTTTTCGTCTACACACATTAAGGTGTGGTTACCAATGTCTGGCGGGAAAAATCCAGTCATATCAATAGGCATGCAAGTGACTGGAAATTTTCCCTGAGGGCTAAAGATTTCCTCAAACAAAATTCACACATTGTTTAAGTTAGTCATGCTGCATTGATCAACAAGAGGCTGTTTAGTTGGAAAGTGACTACTTCTTCTACTACTACTTCTTGTAAATCACTACCTTAGAGGCATGTATGTAAAATTGACTAAAAAGCAGTATAACATCCGCAACATGTATGTGCTTGTCTCACCTATTTAACACCATTAAAATGCCACCCCTTGTGTAAGTATCAGAAAAAGCAAACAATGGATAAATCCATTAGTTTAAGTGGCGGACAAGGTTAATAGCTAGTTTATTTAGTTAAGCTCAAATTGTCCTTTTGTTTTCCTTTGGCCCAGTAAATAAACTTGTGCCCAGATATGGGCTGATTACAACTGAGTGAGTCTCTCAGCCACATACAGAGAAAGAGAGAAAGTGTGCTGTGGGATGTTTACAGAGGTAATTGGTGTAGAGGCACACCTCAGGGGCTTTAGGACAAACGTTCATAGCATACTCCCCAGTTTATTATGCTTTCCCTTATGTTTATTAGACACGATTGGGCCTCACCCAAATACACAACCCGGGTTGTCACACAGCACACCTGAAGTGCACCGAATATTAAAATGCACTCTTGCCATTCATTTACTTTCAAAATATGTTTTTACGAGATTCTTTACGCAGCTCTATAATAATTACGTGTATGCTATGACAGCATACACTGCTTTTGTAGTTGATCAGTAATATTGTGATGGCCTTGAGGGCCTATATATCTGTGGTATCCAAGCCAGTATTTCAGGGGGCTCACATCTGCAACCAATTGGACTTCTCTACTGCCCATCTGTGCTGAGGTTTGCCTAGGTAATCTCAGTTTGTTGGGATCCCAAGTCTGGAGGGAACAGCACAACGTTCATTATAAACCCACCATTAGCATTACAGTCGCGTAATTGTTGCAATGCCCACTGCAGACCAGGAGAACAAAAGGAGGACTGAAGCAGCCTCTGGCAGCAGAGATGATGGAAATCATTTCAAGTTTGGCGTCAAACACAACTCTCTGACATAAATGCCTACTGTCAGGCTTGGTGGGGTTGAACAGAGCAGCATCGTGGATGTCTGCAGTGTCAAAAATAGTCCGGATGATGGAGGAGAAATACCTGTGCTCTGAAGATTTGCAGCTTTATTACTTTAGAAATGATTGCAACCGCTTGTCGTGTTTCTTACAGAACTCTGTCATTCACAAACATGCCGAATCATGCTACGCTAATAGTCCAATTTGGTCGTTCAATTATGTGCTATTTGCCTGAGGTTGGATGTGCTGTTTGTTGAAAAATGGAAAGTGGTGGATTTTATTCTGGGCAGATCTAAGAAGGGTCTAAATTTAGATTGGAGTCGTTTTAAAGAGCCCAGATCTAATTAGGAATGCATGTAAACCTCATCCCTCACATAACAATGCAGTTGTTTTCATGTTTGGTATGTATTAGGGAACAAAGGAAGTACATGGTGTTCTGTTGATCAAAACCATTGAGAGTGACTCAACGACACCAGACTAGAGCTGGAAGTCTGTTCACATGAGGAGCAAATAAAGTCAGCTCTGGCACTATAAACCTGTGCAAAGCTCTGAGATTCTGAAGAAATTTGGAGAAAAAAGTTACAGATTGATTTGGAGTGTGGGAGGCGCTGCTTACTGTTCACTGGAGGTATGTTGATTAATTATAGTTGATTGGAGTAGGCGAAAAAAAGTATGTGAACATCTGTAGTGTGCATCTGGTGTACTCCAATATTGACACTGTACAGTAGGTCACACAATCACAACATTCATACTACACATGTTCAAACTATATAGAACACACTTTTAACCATTTGCAAAGTAAATTTGTTAAAGTGATTCAAAGTTAAACTACTATAAATTGTTTTCTGAAGGAATGTTGAATGATTAGTCAGTGTTTTTTAACGGATCATTTGAATGAATATTGTTTTGGGCTACATTTGCACTTCACACTTATGGCAGGAATAATAAGATAAGTATGGTAGCTAGCACACAGTTCTACATTCAGTAATCGACTCACTTACTTTGCTTCTGAAAGAATCAACAATTTTGAACTAATTGGTTAAACGAACGATTCAATGACTACATCTTAAAGTCTTCTTTTAAACTAACTAGTATGCACGAAAAAGCATTAAACTGTTTAATAACGAAATAAACATAACTTTTTACCTGTATGCTATTACTCTGTGTTTACATTGGACCAGAGGTAAAAATGAACGGATGATTCAGCTGCAGGTGGAATCTTCTGAAATTTAGTCATCAAAGGTATTCTCTCACTAGCCATTGAATGTACATCGATTGCTTACTCAATATTGCGGTGCATTGTAGGATTGGAATTCGTACCATAATGTGATTTTGGACACCACAACAAATGGCTGTCTGCCAAATTTAAACAGCACTATTTAACTTTTTCTGTATTTAAAGTTTGCTAAATGTACATAATGTCACGGAGGCAGACAGGAGATGAATGATCGAGGTTAGTCCCAGTGTAGTGTGATGGAATACTCAGACGCGGAAAAAGCGCGAATGAGCAGGTTAATCACGCGGCTTTAATCTGAGAACGCTCCAACTGGGAGTTGAGATTCCCACCGAGG
>JAUYWG010000032.1:7992774-8004900 GCA_034779775.1 Enteromius afrohamiltoni
AAAAAAAAGATTACTGTGCGCTGTTCATATTCCAGGGCTCTTAACCGTGTAGCCAAAAAAGCAGCTCACAACAGTCCACCCTCCCTGGAGAATAGCGCCTCCACCCCCAGGTAGTCCAACTGATATGAAGCACTCCGGCGAGGCCAAGACACATTTCTTCGCCTTCCCCAAGTCTGCCCATTGCCTGCTGTTTTCCCTAGCTTGGCGTGGATGCACTCGCACAGCTGGTCTCCGGGACTTAAGTACGCCTTCCCCAGTGAGCCTCCTTGCACAAAAGTGTAATTTCAGGGAGGACGAGGAACAGATCCTCGTGGCAGCCGCTTCCTGGAAATCCCCTGAAGGAAACTTCTTCTCAAGGGATTGGGCACCTTGGCACCCGCATCCCACGGGACTTCTCCGGCATTTCAATGCTGTCATAGAGATCATCTCGTAAACGGGAAACCCCCTCTATGAGGCTGGCTTAAGCTCTGAGGTGATGCAACGATTGCAGTTGTGCTTTCTTTCCTGCAAGAGAATTTGAAGCACAGGCTGTTCCCTTCTTCTCTCAAAGTGTATGTCGCTGTCACAGCCACATTTCACAATGCAGTGGAGGCTGCGCCCCTCAGTAAGCACCTACTCATTGTTCGGTTTCCTAGAGGTGCGCGTCGGGTTGATGAAAAAAGAAATATCCCCAAGACCACATTTCTCACCTTCTTGGGATCTTGCTGTCGCCCTACATGGCCTGCAGCATGTTCCCTTCGAGCCCCTTCAGGAAGCAGATATAGAACAAAAATATCTGGTGCTAAAGGACAGCACCTTTCAGTGAGAAACTGGTCTCTACTAAAGGGGATAGGAGACCCACAAATCATCTCTGTCTACATAGAGTGCCTTGAGCTTGGTCCGGCTGAAAACCCGGCCAGCTTGTGCCCAGGGTTCCTACTGTGTCTTCGCGATTAGGTAGGAATCCACAAGCTCTGCCCCGGCAGGAGGCAGACCCAGCCATGTGTTGCTTGTCCTGTACGCGCTTTGAGAAAGCGCTGCTTCACTGACTGCACTCGGACAGCAGAAAGGGAATGCTATCTCCAAAGAGAGGTTGGCTCATTGGGTGGTTAAGGCCATTCCCTTTATACCAGGGAAGCCTTGCCCTTAGGACTGGGAGTTCACTCAGAGAGTGTTGCTTCGTCCTATACGACAGGCTCTTGGCGCCTCTTAGCATAATTTAGAGCTGCAGGCTGGGCGACACATCACCTTCACTAGCTTTTACAGAAAAAGACCTCTGTGTAGAGGCTGTGTCTTCTCGCGTCCTCAGTAGGACAGCAGGTTAGCGAGAGGACCGGCTGGTCCCGACTCCTACGGGATCCGTGCACTATTTTCTCTCAGTGTTCCCTTAACTGTGCGTAACTTGAGTCCTCCCTGCCCGCAGTAGGACCTAGAGCGGAGTAGCTCCGGCTGTGCTTCCTCTGAGTCTCCTTCGCCCAGTAGGTGTAGCAACAAATCTCAATATTTCCACTGTCAGCCAGAAGGCTGTGTTTCCCTTCAATTATATCCATAATCTTATCGATATATTGTATTTCCTTATTCCACATGCTAGAACTGTGTGTTAACTCATGTGCTCCGCCCTCAACCACCTGCTTCCACACCACTGAAGCAGCTCTGTGTTCCTCCTCCTTGGGCCACAGAGGGTTGGGAAGGTTACGTGCAGATCCTCTGCTGACGATTTTTGAAAAGTAGATCTATTCCATGGGTGTTCCCATATGTAACGTCAAAGTGATTAGACTGAAAGGGTAACATTTAGGTTACGAACGTAACCCACGTTCCCTGAAGGAGGAAACGGAGATGTTACACCTTCTCCTGCCACATCTCTGAGGTTGTGCTGATGCTGGCTTGGCTCTTCTGCGAAAACCTGCATGTGCATTCCGCTCGTGCCCTTTTATACTCACGTAGTGATAAGGTGCACCTGAGTGCAATCAAATGCACACCATTATTCGTTGGCCTTTTTTTATAAAGCTCAAAGGCAATTGGTCTCTCTGGCGAGTTCCCATATGTAACGTCTCCGTTCCCTCCTTCAGGGAACGTGGGTTACATTCGTAACCTATGTAATCCATTTTTTCCATTAATTGTTAAATGTCAGTGTCCTGTCATAGCTATGCAAAGATTTGCGTTCCTTTACTGTAAAATATTTCTGTAGAAATTACAGTATTATTCGCAGTTGTTTGCCAGTAACTTACTGTAGATTTAAATTGATGTTATTTATTTGCTACTGTTTGTTCAAAGATAAATAAACATTACCAAATCTTAATCTTAACAGGACAAATTAAATAAAATAACAGCTTCATGCAAAGTATTTCTGAGAACCAATAGTAGAAGAAAACAGAAAAAGGTTGATGAGGATTTCTGTTTCCCAGAATGCTTTTTTTATGAGGCTGTTTTTAATAGTTTTATTCTGTAAAGATAAAAGACTTGTTTTTGTTTATTGTTTATTGGTGCTAAAGTCTAAATTGGTGGTGGCTGTGCAAAAAAAATGTAATGATTATAATCTTAATTCAAGTGATGTGTTATTAAAAGTCTGACAGTAATTAATGTTGTAAGGTTAACCTTATGGTTAAAAGTTTCAAAATGATTAACAGCTGAAAACATTATAAATGTATAATTTCAGGAACCTTCCCAACACAAGTGTGACGCACACCTATACCCCGGGTTAAAATCTTTTTCGAACAACTCTCTTTTGTTTTATTTTCAGTGTTGATAAAACTGTTTTTGCAGTGTATGAATGGTTTGATCCTGTGTTTGATCCCATTTGCTCTGTTACCTTATGCATATTATTGGTGTCAGACATGGCGTGCCGCTCACCTAAAGGTCATTCGAGGCATGTGCATAAAACATGAGAGGCAAGCCAGAGAACTGAACGAGCGTCAAGTAGCTTTTGAGGTGTAATGACTTCTGAAGTGAGTGTAATGACCCTGAAGGTCACACAGTAGTTTGAAAAACATTCCCTCAATGTTCTGGGCACAGTTTTAACAAGTTCAGCCAATATAATTAAGTAGGTGTTTTTTTTAATAAAAATAAAATGTATTCCATTTGGGATCAGTATTCCGATGTTTTCTCAGTCTGTCAAAACAGTAAAAATCCTAAATATAGCTAATGTTACTGACGCAAATTGTCAACAGTAAAATCACACTGTTATGAAGTACTGAAACAAACAAGCTAGCTCGTAAATGTAGGGCAGCACCAATCCAGTCAGTCCACTGGCACCACACACATCCCACAGTCTGACACATGAAAGTACCTTCAGCTCAGTTACAACAGAACCACAGGACAGCAACTTCATCAACAGTTCAGTCTGCAATAACCATAACAGCCACACCACAGTCATTTTCACATTTCATTGATAACAAATGCGCTGCCAGTAATATGCCAAATGGGACGCCTTTTTCATAAGCTCCTGAGCTCTTCTGCGTTTCTCAGACAGACAGCAGTGGAGCCATTTGTAACCATTATTAAAGTCATATTTCACAGCTTTGCCTGTAAATCACCCTGAAATGTTTCAAATTAGTTGGATTACTGTTTTACTTTGCTGTTACTGCTGCAGTGCTTGCTAGACGGCTCTAATGTGTCAGAGGGTGGTTTGCAGGGTGGGCCGGGGAAACAAGCATCGTGTTTCGTGGTGAGACAAAAATGCGCCTTAGTAGATGACTGTAAGCAGAGCGGGCAGAGTGTGTTGTTCCCATGATATATAGTGAATCCTTAAAATTAAGAGAAGCAGGGAAATCACAAACAGTTTAGCCCTGACTTGTGATGCATCTAAAGAGATAAAGTATTAAATGAGTTCAACGTTACACTAGAAAATATCCTTAAAAACACTTGCTAGCTTTGTTTCAATGTCTCTTGTCTCTGGGAAATATTTGTGGTTCTAAAATAAAAAGGTACCACAGGAGTGCAATGTTAAACTTTAAAATGTGCATTAACAATAGCCCGTTATATATAGAAACATAACCATAAAACTGCGTTTTAAGACATTATTTAACATTACAAAATATGTAAGAAAAAGTAAACACATAAATACTTGAAAGTTTAGCATTGACTTTCACGAAATCCAAAGAAAATAAAGATACTATGAGTTGAACTTTAAAGCTAATTCTTTATTCTGTATTCTTTTAATTCTTATGGAAATATTAACCTTATTATCTAAATATGTTTTTTTTAACTATTTACCTTATCAAAATAAATGAATACTGTGATACTTCTGATAAATGAATAAATAAATTCTGAAAAATAAAACACCATATACTGTAAGTGCAACTTGAAATCTAAATGTTGGTCTGTTGTTTTATGGAAACAGCATGTTTGCTCAACTTGCTATAAACCTTTATTGTTGTATTTTAGCCAGAGCTTTGTTTTATTTTAGATATTTTATTTTAGATGTTAATTTCTTTTTTATCGAACATCAATCAATCATTTTCGATGCTGAAAAGATTCTGCCCATAGCGATTACCCATTTTTACATCTTTCTGAACTTTTTAGAATCCTTTGTGAGAGGACCTTAATCAGATGTTAAAGGTTCTTCGTGGAACCATTTAGTCTAAAAAATGTCATCGTGAAGCACCTTTATTTTTAAGAGTGTACTTGTGTTAGTTCCTACAAATACCTGACATGCTTTTAAGAGCCAGAATTGTCTGTTTCAATGTTTGTTGTCTTGTGAAGACATTATTTGCTTGCTTTCTAACTTACTTTAATAAGCCCTGGCTGTGATTCATCTGGGGGGAAAAAAAGAAGAAATATTAAACCTAAAAGTGCCTAAAGATTTAACCTAAAATCCCTAAAAATGCTGTACATGGCTCCAACTGGATGATTCATTATGAGAAATGAAAACATTTAATTATGGTAAACTGGTTTTGGGTAATGCTATGACTCACATGTGTGAGCCAGCGTAGATCATTATAGTATTATATAACTGGTAAAGGTCACTAGACTGAATCTGTGGGAACTCATGCAGAGAGTGTATCCGCTGTCCTGTGCTGTAGTCCGCTGAGTTTAGTAACAACACTATATATAGGCCACCCAATGCTGTTGACATTGTTTTACTATTCCCAAACACTACGGATTCTCTCAGTCTTTTAAAATGTAACACAATCTATTGGTGTTCACTGCTGAAATGAAGATCAGAATGGCTAATGTTTGTACAGCATGATATGTAAAAATGCTTATGGTACAGCATGATTAAATATATATATGATTATATATATATTATAAACATCTGGTGACTTTTTGGAACACTGTCCAATAGTAAAATACGGCAACACTATTTGTGAAACTGTATCAGGGAAACTCATCATATAAAAGTATTTTCTTTCTCTTAAGGGGTTTGAAAAAAAATCAATTGAAAATCTGACATTCTTATACTGTATATTGCGCTTAAAAGACCAACTAATCTAATACAATAGAGTCAGGTGGCTCCTGCAACTGCTTTCTCTTAAGCATAAATGACATTACTCCGTACTATAAAAACAAGTAAATCAGTAATTAATGCCACAATCTAAATGAATTCTTAATGAAGGATGTCTGTTGTTTTATGGAAACACATAACGTTCCCTCAGCAAATATTTCCCAAATAATTTAAACCGGATTGAAACATGATCCGCAATTCAAACTATGTTATACATCTATTTATCTTATAAATAAATAAATAGGATAGAAAGAAAGAGTGAGAATTAAAAGCATAACCATCATCATCATTATCCGCGTCATAACCTTTATTTTGACAGATTATATCCATATTCAAAACATCTACAGCCCAATGTTTCCATCTCCAAATTATTTAAAAACCCTTTTAAAGAATCTAGTGAAACCACTGGAACAGACAATAAAAACATAAAAATGTAAATATTAAGATATGAGGGAAGTAAACCCAGTAGCCTGCATCGATTTGTAAATAAAAACACGCCAAAAAGAAAGAAAGTATACGAATTATATATTCATTTACCTTAACAAATTGCCAAAGACAAACAAATATGAATTGCAATGAAGAAATGCATGTCTGTTGTCTAATGGAAACATTAATATTTGCTCAACTTACTGTATAACTATGATAGAGGTAACTATTAACCTCTTCTCATTTAGCTTACTAATCATTCTAATCAATGTCTGAAACTTTGTATTAGCATACTAGCATTTCTTGTGTTTATTGCCTCTTTATGGTGAATTGCTTGTATTCCTCTCGTTTGGGTTAATGTATTAAATGCTGTAAATGTACCTTGACTAGCCTACCATTGTGCAAATCAAATAATATGTGGATAAAAACGTATTATTAACTTCGAGACATCCTTTTTATTTCAATCATTTTTCTGGAAGCACTATATAACTATACAATGAGTTTATTAATTATGAGAAGACTATTTTTTAAGGGCTAAACCTCGGCCTTGCAGTATTTGTTGTGCTGTGCTGCTCGACTCCTCTCGCTCCGGTCCTGCAGATGGCGAGCGCGCTCAGCCCCGGCGCCCGTCCCTCTCCGACCCTCAGTGAGAGCGGATCAGACTCAGTCAGCACAGCGCGGATGAGACGAGACGAGATGAGATGAGCGATGCTTTGATTCTCATTCATGTCAACATCCTGAACAGCAATCAATCCGTCGTCTCTCGCTTTCACATGAACGGAGTAAAATGCAGCCTGACGAGTCGCAGTATTTGCAACGGTAACGACAACATTTGACGTTAGCGTCACAATAAGATAGCGTTACGCTCATTCGGTTATTTCCGTCTATTAAAGGGGAGGCACTGCATATATCGTGTGTCTTTTATAATATACGAGTTTACCCTAACCGGTTTTATGTTATAATTTCATTATATTTTTTATAGTCGTAACGTAAATCTGGGTCAAATTCATGCATTTCACTCGCAGATGGGCGTGGCCTACTGTAACCATCCCGTTATGAGACCGGTGTCTCTGCTCAATTATTATTTATGTAGCATTTTTGTGCCGTTTCTGCACCCTTTTGCGTTGCCCAGAAATGCTGTTTAGGCTTGGCAGCTCACTGTAGGTTTTGAGGCGCTGCCAGTGTTTAATGCAACTCACTGTCACACCCGATCTTGATCTCTCCCGTGTCTATTAGGAAGTGTAGGACTGGTGATATAGATGTGCATCCAACAGAAAAGGCTCTAGTGGTGTACTATGAAGTGGAAGCATCCATTTTAGGAGAGGCAGGCAATGCCAGGCATGAGGAGAAGAAAGAGTGCCAGAAAATGTAAGCAGAAAACACCTGACCATACAGTATGTTCATTTTTTTACATTTAATTAAACTTTTCTGTATTTGTTGTATAGCATCCGCCTGAAGAGTCTAAATGCCAGCACTGATGTGTCTGCCCTGGCAAGAAAGGTGGTGGAAGAGTGTAAAATCATTCATCCATCAAAGCTGATGGAGGTGGAGCATCTGCTGCTGTATTTACAGAACCGAAAGAAGACCAGCACTAAACGTAAAGACCTTTTTAACGTATAATTCTCAACTGTAAACAGTATCGTTTTTTTGGTGGATGAGCAACCTACTAATTATTTGTTTTTGAGTAATGTTTATTTCTGTATTTATTTTCATGTATTGCATCACATATAACGGTGACAGCATTTCTTGTTTAATGTTGTATGTCCTTAGTGGAGAAGAAGGAAAAGAAACCTAGAGAACCTCTGCCCTTCGAAGGAATGGAGGTATGCACATTTGAAGTGACACCTTTTTGAGAAAGCGAATGTGTTCACGTGATGAAGTTATGCTCATGTGAATACACTTCACACATTTGATATGACGGCTGATTTATTCTGTTCCGTGGGATTCAAACCGGGTTGAAACTGATTCACAATTCTTCTTTCCAAATTATATATAAACCAGACCCAGATGGTACGTTAAAAGCAAAGTCATTTGCAGTCTTTGTTTGGTGCAATTTAATCATTACTGAAGCTCAGCAAATGAAATCTCACCCACGAATAAAATAGCCTTCTTGATAGAAATGTTAATGACAAAGGAGGACGGTGTGTTTACATACAAGTATTTTTCAGATTTGTTAACTCTGACAAACTAGCAAATCTCAATTTCTCGATTGCTTGCTAGATACAAGAATGCTAGATGGCATTGTGTCTTGCTTTCACACAGTACACTTACATAAAGTGACATTTTACTATATAGCAAATCTCAGCTGCCTCATTTTGTTTTTATGTGACTATATTATATAAAGTTGGATATGTAAGTATGTCCAGCTATATTCATATCGGACAGTGTATTCTGCAATATATATATTACATAGCATGTCTCAACTGCCTGATTGCTTGAATCATGTAGGCTGTATTAGCATCTGGCTCAAATCTGCTATATGTGACTGTAAGGCAGGAAGAAATAAAGGTTTTATAAACATTTTATGAAGCTGCTCTGAAAGAATGTGTTTTGCGATGCTTACATTTTGTATTGTTTGACAAATCTGAATATGTTTTTTGATTTAGAGCTTTGATTGACGTCAGTGGTAACTAACTGATATTGATATATTACTGTAATGTTTTTTCAGGTTAACGAAGAGGCCAATATTAATAAAATCGATGATTATATTGAGCTGTTGTATGAGAGCGTGACTGATAAGATTAGGGGCGCCACTCTGATCCTCCATCTGGCCCGTAACCCTGATAACCTGGAGGAGCTCCTACATAATGGTGACTCTTTTTTTTTCTTCTCAATTCACTGTCAACAGTGTTATTATTCTGTCATAAACAGCTGAACAGCAGGGATTTGGTTGGTTCTTAAAGCTCCTATGCAGTTGTGTGTGACTAGTGTGATGTTTTTCAGAGGCTGCGCTTGGGGCTCTTGCACGGGTCCTGAGAGAGGACTGGAAACACACTGTGGAGCTAGCAACTACTATCATCTATGTCTTCTTCTGCTTCTCAAGGTACATAATTTCTTTACAGTTTATTTCTTGTCTTTGTTGTAGTGCTTGAAAAGGCCTGAAACAGAATCAAAGCAATGTTCGAGGAGGATTTTACTGTGCTGACAGCCTGCTGATCTTCAATGTGCTGTCATGGTGAAGTGAAGTCTCTCTGAGAAGTGGCGTCTCTAAATTCAAACCCTTTCAGCATCACCGCTGCAGCCATCAGCGGCTTCATCAACTAATTCAGTGCTGCAAAATTACATTTCAGAACAGTGATTTACTTGGACTGCTGTGAGCAGTTTTCTTGGTATGGTCTGATTGTAATCTGTAAGTCTCTGTGGGGACAAACAGGCACTATTGAGTGGTTGGACAGCGGTTCAGCTTAAAAATACATCTCATCTGTTCCATCCAGCTGTTTTGGAACACAAAAACTAATTATGTGGCATCCTTAGGGATGATCAGCTACCTAGCTAATCTAACTAGTAGATTTCGAGCACGTGCTGTTCAAAGGTTTGGGGCCAAAAAATGTTTCTTCTAAAATGAACACTTTTTTTAGGATGCTTTTAATTGACAGTTAAGACTGCGTTGTTACAAAATGTTTTTAATTTCAAATAATTGAAAGAAAAGATAAAAGTTGTTTCTTATGTTTGTCAAGGCTGCATTTATTTGATCAAAAATACAGGAATACTGTAATATTGTTAAATATTATTGCAATGTAAAATAAGAATTTTCTATATTAATATACATTAAAATGTAATATATTTTATTCATTTATTCATGATCCTTCAGAAAGCAAATGATTCAATATATATATATTTATATATCATAGTTTTCATGAAATGTTTTTAACATTAACAATTATAAACTTTTCACTAAATGTATAAAAATTTTGATAAATGTTGTGCGCTAAATCAGGATATTAGAATGTCTTAAGCAACGTGTGACACTTTTACTGGGTAAGTTCAATATGTGAGCGTAATAATAATTAAATGACACATATATTCAAATCATTTCACAATATTACCATTTTTACTGCATTTTTGAATAAATTAATGCAGTATTTCTAAGCCTTTAAAAACACTGACTCCTGCTGATCCCAAACGTTTTAACAGTACGCAGCATATTCTATTTTGGAGGATCAATATACTGCCTCCATTTGAAAAAAATGTATAGGAGCAGATTGCATGCCAGATATTCTCATATAGCTCTGGTATAAGGCTGAAAGCCTTGATATGCTCTCAAAACATCTTTAGTAGCTGCAGATCAGGTTGCTGCTTTTACTGAGATAGCTGTCAGCATTTATTTGAGCTATGAAAGTGTGTGCTCTCACTTGATGGTTTTCCTTGGCTCTCATTTTCAGATGGCTAATGTGGAAATTTCTTTCCGCAAGCTAGAATGACTTTGACGTTTGAAGGATGTATTTGAAATGTATGATGAGCTGTTTGGCCCGATCTTTCAGTTCTGTTTATGTACTAATCAGGACTAGAGTATGAAATTCATCTGGCACGTCCGTCTCGGTGTCTCGGCATACCAGCCATTGTCTAGTTCTCCGATTGTATCGCATACATCAGTGTCTGGCCGAAGGTGCCAGAAGAGGTCGGAGGAGGACAGAGCCTCACCACTTGTGTTCTCCTGCAGTTTCTCGCAGTTCCACGGACTCATTACGCACTATAAGATTGGCGCGCTGTGCATGAACATCATCGAGCACGAGCTGAAGAAATATGACCTCTGGCAAGATGAGCTAGAGAAGAAGAGCAAGGCTTATATCCTTTTAATCGATCTATTTTCATTCAAAAAATCTGTTGCACAAAATAAATGTGTTAACTGAGTTAGATTACTCCTTAACATATCCACGTGAAGAGGACCCTGAAAACCAGAGTTTGCAGAAGGAGTATGAGAAAACCCTTAGGAAATACCAAAACCTCCTGGTCAAACAGGAGCAGCTGCTGCTAGGTACAGGAAGTGATTTTTTTTAATATTTGCCCCAATCATCCATGAGGCCTTGATTATGTGTTCCTCTTCCTCCCCGCGGCTTTAGTTGCGTTCTACCTGCTGTTGAATCTGTCTGAGGACACCCGCACCGAGCTGAAGATGAGGAACAAGAACATTGTGCACCTGCTGGTCAAGGCTCTAGACAGGGAGAATGAGGAGCTGCTGGTGCTGGTGGTCTCCTTCCTCAAAAAGCTCAGCATCTTTTTGGAGAACAAGAATGACATGGTGAGATCTTCTTCAGAGTGAAGATATCACTAAACACTGCTGGTTAAAAGTTTGGAATGGTTATGGTTTTTGAAAAAAGTCACCGAAGCAGCAATTATTTGATCAAAAAAGTTGTTGTATTGTATTGTGAAATATTATAGCAATCTAAAAGAACTGTGTTCTGTTTGAATATATATTTTAATAATAAGCATCATTTATTCCTGTAATTTTCAGCATCATTACTAGGGTTGGGTATCGTTTAGGGTTTTTTTCGATACCGAATGCCAAATCGATACTTTTAAAACGGTTCCGGTGCCTAAACGGTGCCTGAATCGATACTTATAAAATAAAAATGGTAACACTTTATAATAACTGCACACTATGAATCATTAGTTAAGCATTAAACAGTCGGTTCGTCCTTTAAAAAGCATTTTTCCAACATTAATAGTCATTAGGAAGAAGTTTATAAATACAGCTGTAAATGCCTTGTTCTTGATTTTTAATCATATCTATTACAAAGGAGATTTCAATATGCAAATAATATGAAACTGTATAACTGTTCACTTGAAAATTGCAATGAAAGGTTTAAAAAGTCATATTCATAAAGTATCTGAAAAAGATTTACTCTATAAACAATACATTACATTACATTAAATAAAGACAAAATCATTCATGAATCAATAAACTAAGCTAATGAAACAATAACTAACTTATGATCCTATGCCATTTCTCAAGTGAATAAATCATCTTATAACAGGCATCCAAGACTGACAAAAATAAACATGTTTGCGCGAGCAGGTGAGAGAAGATGCACGCGAGGGTTTGAAATGAGCTTGCGGGCTCCTGATTCTTTGCACATAGATCCGTTTTCCTCTCGCGGAAATGATTTACTGCGCTCGCTTATTAATGCCATAGATTTGCCACAATAGATATATTGGGTTTGTCGTTTAGGCACGGAACTGAAATGAGGCACCAAAATCCGCGTTTTGATTCGGTTCGGTACATACCGGTTACTTAGGTACCGGTGCTATAATGGTACCGGGTTTCGGTACCCAACCCT
>JAUYWG010000032.1:8009026-8047832 GCA_034779775.1 Enteromius afrohamiltoni
ATCACCTGTCCAATACAGTCCCAACAGGGAAGTGTGGTGGTGGCAGCATCATGCTGTGGGGGTGTTTTTCAGCTGCAGTGACAGGTGACTAGTTGCAATCGAGAGAAAGATAATTGCCGCCAACACAGGGATATCCTGGCCAAAACCTTCTCCAGAGTGCTCAGGACCTCAGACCTTCCAACAAGACAATGACCCTAAGCACACAGCTAAAATAACGAAGGGGTGACTTTACAACAATTAGGACCATGTGATAATTCATTTCTTATTTTTTAATAAATTTGCAAAAATGTCAACAATTCTGATTTAAAATAACAATAATTCATGATTCTCATTTACAATAAAAAAAATCTGTTATAGTATATATCCTCATGTCATTACACGTCTTCCTATATTCTGTGAAACATACAGTAAAAGTAGATATTTAAAAGAAATTCTAGTAACCAAACTTGAATTGGTTTCTATTCATTTGCATTGGATCAACAAAAATTAGAAGTAAGTCAATTGGATCCAAAATGGTTTAATTACTAATATCCTTCAAAATATCTTAATGTTCTATGGAATAATAAAAGTCATACAAGTTTTTTGACATTTAGTAATTTGACATTTTTTATTTTTATTTTGGGGTGAGCTATTGCTTTGAAAGAAAGCAACCCAAAATTAATTGTTAACAGGAAAAGGAAGAATTTTCTGCCAGGACACACACATATCATTCTCTTCTCTTATCATAGTGACATGTTACTGTAATCAGATGACTTTTTCAGGAAAGAAAGTAATTGTGCAGCAGAGAAATGTTTTCATAGTTCCTCTTACTTTTGATATACCTGCGTTTGGCTTGTTAAGCTGCAGGGACTAAGAACTAGTTTATGCATGGGAATGTGTTTTGAGGGACTCAAAATCATCACCTACTTCAGAGTAGATTCTAACTCCCCACAATAAGAACAACCAGTGATGTACTGTAAGTGTACATTGATTTCAAAACACCAGAACCCGCCATTTTTAAAAAGACATGTAAACAGTTTACAAATAAGCTCCATGAACAGTGATACATGGACTGTTACCCAAATTTTTATCTATCCTGTTTCCTCCAGATACTGACGTTATTAAATGCTGTGCTTAAATGACATCACAGTCAGATGGCTTACATCACTTGATAATGAAATGCATTGTTATTTTTTCTTCATCATCAAGTGGTAATTAATATATATTATAAAATATGTTTTCGTTTGTCATACAGGCCAAATTGTGTTCTTTGGGGGATACTGGTTAAATTTGAAGATTCTGTGTGTTCAGAATTAAATATTAGTGTAAGTGATAGCAGCATTGTAGGATATTCTGAATTCTGGTTCTAAAAAAAATCTAAAAAAATTTACTTTTCTGGTTTTATATACTGTATACGTTTGTGTGTGTGTATAAAAGGTATTTTGTACTATGCTGTTACAAACATGTTTTTGCTGCTGTGGTGTGTGTCATGTATGTATCATGTGTGCACCACACCTTGTGTTGTAAAGTGGGCTAATTGCTGCGCTGTCTTTCTCTCACATGGCGTTAATGAGATAACAGAGCTAATTTAATTGGAGGGGGGCCTCTGTGAGGTCACCAGCAATTGCCAGGGTACAATTTCTCTGAAACAACTCCTGCCCGAGCGTTGTCATCTTTAAAATGCTTCTCTTCTCTAATTGGGTGAAAATGCCTACCAGATGCTTGTAAAAAGGGAAAAAAAAGTTAAATTCCTCAACCTAATCGCTCCACCAATCCGCCTGGAGACGGTCGGGGCATGATGTCAGAATAGCTGTGGGACTCCCTAGGGAGATATGTAATGCTTTCTTTCTTTCTTTCTTTCTTTCTTTCTTTCAGTTGTCCATGCTCTTTTTCTCTTTTGTTCATTCTTTTAATCCTGTTATTTGTTTGTTCGTTTTTTTTTTCTCATTTGATTATATAGCTCGTTTCTCATTGCTTCCCACTTTTTTGGGAACGGAAATGCTCTAAAACCGCAGCTTTGCCAG
This sequence comes from Enteromius afrohamiltoni, assembly GCA_034779775.1. Taxonomy (NCBI): domain Eukaryota; kingdom Metazoa; phylum Chordata; class Actinopteri; order Cypriniformes; family Cyprinidae; genus Enteromius; species Enteromius afrohamiltoni. Next base: position 8,011,030 of record JAUYWG010000032.1, read on the forward strand.
ACTAACTTTGCTCGCGAAAATAAAATGTAGCATCACAGGAAGTATGGGCGGGCCCAGGCTAATTATTTATTCTTTCATTCGTTTTATTCTTTAGTTTTTTTCTCCTTTCTTTTTTATTTTGAAGGCTCCCCTGACCCTTCATCAATGGCTAAAGTGTCTGTCGATCTGGTGTTCCTCAGGTCAGTGCTGGCAGCCGGCCTGAACCCTCTTCTGTAAGGGAGGATTTAGGATTTAGATCAAAAGGCTTCACTGCTTTGGGTTCTGAACTGGTGAGAAGAGGCTCAGCATAGGACCCATTCCTCTGCCACAAAGGGGTCTTGCTATAATTACTCAAAGCTGTGAGGTGTGTGTGTGAGGAAATGCTTGCAGGGCTTGTGGAGCTATGAAACCATGGAGAGCTCAGAGATGGAAATGGGAGGGGATGACTCAGGGGTACGAGGCAGGGCCTCCCATTGCTGGTAAATAGGAGCAAGCAGGTGCCAGTGAGTCTAGACTGCGTGATTTGGAGGCCTGGGACCAGGTTATGTGATACTCAATATGGGAAAGGCCTGATTGCTCAATGCTGCCTCTTCACAGGCTTGCGTTGGTCTGTTCGTGCCTTCCTGTTTAACTTCCAACTGGCCCATACCGTGGCCCGTGCCCATTGTGGCCAGTGGAGCCTCTTCTATCTTCATCCATTCATCTCCTCATCTCTCACATGTGCGGAATCTGTTGGCCACTGGCCAGTTATCTCCTTACGACAGCCCTGCCAAGTCTCTCTCATTGGGCCGTTATCAGCTGCAGCATTGAACTGATTGAAGCAGACTGTGGGATATTGTCTCAACTCTCTCTGGCTTTTGAATAAAAACACAAATATCAATCCTTTCTCCAACAATGACAGCACTAATATTTCTCCCTGTCAGGAATCAGCTGTTTCATCATTTATTTTGTTTTCCATCTGATTGTTGCATGATACCTCACATGCAATACTCCTCGCTTCTGAAATGTGCTTCAAAAGGCCCAATGTGATATCACTCTCTGAGGATGATTGGAAACTACTCATCAGCCCTATTCTGGGCTTCACATTAGATGAAGCTTTTCAAGTTACCGGTGTCAGCCCGGATTTGTTTTTTTTTTGTTTGTTTTTTTAAATTATAATTTTTTTTTTTACTGGTGCTATTCATGAAAACAACAATTATAATAAAAGGTACATTTTACTGTTCCTGATTTAATTATTATTGTTATTGAATTTATTTTAAAATTACAATTTTAACAAATAATAGTATTACATTTAATAAATATTAATTGTCATAAGAATTAAGGGGTTCTTAAGAATGATCTTATTCAATAAAGTATTAGTATTTGTTTTGATTCTTTGGAACTTTACATATGGAACAGTAGTTTATAGGCGAACCTGAAGCATGGTGTGTGTTATAAGTGAACTAAAAGGGCAAAAATTATTAGTGTTTGTTAAATACAGTGGTGGCCAGCTAACCAGCTAAAAAATGGTCGGTTGTTTCTATCTTTTGCTGTAGTGTGTCAGTAGCAAATATCAGTTTCCAAACATGAATTTTGCTATTAATTGTAATAATCCAGCGAGATTTTGTTTGCACAAGGAGTCCAGTGCTCCACACAGAGATCTGATCTGATCATCATCCAGTCTGACATGAAGTAACAAAAGAAACTGAGACAGACTCAATCCAGAAGAACCGTGGCAGTGTCTCAAAACCTCCCTGCGACGCTTCCTAAAAAAACTATGAGCAAGTGCACCTGTAATGCAAAAGCTGCTTTGAACGCAAGGATCCTCACACCAAATGTTGATTTAATGTAGTTAATAGAAAATAATTGATAAAGAAACGATTTATTTTGACAGCATTTTTACACAAGTTCCTAAATATTTTAACAGTACTGTATCTTCGCAGCAACATCTTGAAGCTTCTTTGAGACCTTGTCACAGTTCTTCTGCGTGTAGTCTGTCTCAGATTGTTCTGTTTTTTCATGGCATTCCAGATAGACTGGATGATGATGATCCGATCAGATCTCCGTGTGGAGCACTGCTGTTTTCATACTCTTTGTGCAAACGAAAGTTGGTAAAATTGGTGTTTGGACTGCAGACTGATATTTCCTACTGACAAACTACACAAAAACATAATTTTTTAGCTGGTGAAAATACTAGTGTTCTGAGAATTTTGGTCAGCGCTGTATGCAGGCATGTTAATCAGTGTGAGCCTTCAAGCATGTAATGTGATATTTGAGTTGAAATAAATATACTCATGCCTCTATAAAAAGTAAAAACTCTATCAACACACGTTTTTGGTGCCCAGTATGCATCTGTAAAGAAAGTTGCACAACTTCATAGTTTCGAAATGTTTTTCTTTTGTTAGTCTTAAGCCCTGATATTACTTTATAGTGTGGTCTGGATATTAAATGTTTTTTTGTTGATACCCTGCGTATAGTAATTGAACTTAAATCTTGTGTTGTGTGCGAGCAGCTCATGCAAATGCTCTTTGAACATGGCGAAGAGAGAATCGACACCGAGCTCATTTCATTCTGCATCAACCTGGCTGCTAACAAGACTAACGCTCAGATTCTCTGTGAGGGTAAGAACCTGAATCTCATTTCTCTTAGAATAACATGCAACATGTCAAAAACATTGCTTTTTATTGTAATAAAACGTACTATCACGCTTCTCTGTAATAAATAATAATACATGGAATCTGTTCAAATTAATCTATGGCTGATCGTGGTTTGTTGTGTATTTGCTCTGCAGGTAATGGATTGAAGATGCTGATGAAAAGAGCGCTTAAACTAAAGGACCCACTGCTGATGAAAATGATCAGAAACATCTCGCAGCACGACGGACCTCTGAAACAGCTCTTCATTGTAATTTTAATATTCTGTCATTATCACTTAAAGAAAACATAAAAACATAATTTAGCATTGTTATGTTGATCTTTACCATTAATTAACCATACGTACTTTGAACAATAAATTAGTACAAATTCAATTTTTTAAAAACATTATTTTGATTAATTTATTTGTAGCATTGTGTTATATATTTGATATCAAAAAATCTAAATGAACACCTAAAGATATTTCATCGTCTTCCCCTCAGGACTATGTGGGTGATCTGGCAGCTCAGATCAAGCAGGAGGGTGATGAAGAGTTTGTTATTGAGTGCTTGGGTACAATGGCAAACCTCACCATACCTGACCTGGACTGGGAGCTCCTGCTCAAAGAGTACAACCTGGTGCCCTACCTCAAAGACCACCTCAAACTTGGTAAAGCCAACCATTATCTGTTTGTGTTGCAGGATGTATTTGCAGTGAAAAGCTAATACACAGCCTGCTACATACAGCACAATGCTACACTGTATGACCGCCACTGGGCCTTTTTGATTGACCTCAAAGTTTTTCATACTTTTTCATCTCCTTTTGCCTGTTCATTAAAAAGGTGGAACAAATCATTTTAAAGAATTTAAAATAGCCTGTGCAGTCTCTTAACTTCTATGATCACTCTCTGCTGTTTAAAAGTATTTCAAATTACCGATTGAAAAAATGTAATGTCAAATATTTTGTTAAGGTTGTATGGGAAACAGTATTCAATATGAAACACTAACATATTAATATTTCGTGTAGTGCATTATGCTACATCACATATTTATGAGAGACATCTGTTTATAATCCCAAAAATAAATATTCTAATTTCTTTTCTCTTGTAATCCAATGTTGTGTAAAACAGCCCAACTTTTGATATCAGCCTCATTTATTTAAACACTATTTGTGTAAAGCTAGTATGTCATACATTGGCATTCCTCATTGGATTGTATGAAATACTACTTTCCTTTGCGCCAATCCACACTTGACCTTTCACCTCTGTGTTTCAGGCTCAGCAGAGGATGACCTGATCCTGGAGGTGGTGATCATGATCGGTACGGTGTCAATGGACGACTCCTGTGCCGTCATGCTGGCGAAGTCTGGCATCATTCCTTCTCTTATTGAGCTTCTTAATGGTAAGTGCACTGCCAACACTTACATACATTTATTAGCAATGAGTGCTTAAAGAAACAAACGGATCTCCAAACCCTCTCGACATAAAATCGTTTTCATTATCGTTAACCATAAAAATAAATTCCAGAGAAAAAAAGATCAGTGCTGTTTTGATTTCTCCTTTTGTTTTGCCGAATCGCTACAGCTTGCTCCCCCCCACCCGCTTTGCATGTCTGTAGCCACTCAAGTACCAGATTTCAATTTGGCATGCTTTGTCTTCCCTAATGTGATCTGATGAAATGAGTTTTGAAGAGTTTATTTAGACTAAACCAATATTAAATTAGAATAAATTAGAATAAATAAACAGCCCATGGCTGCGTGGGACACAGAGGGCTGGTTCTCGCTTTGTGCATTATGTGCTGGGAAGTGACAGTGTTTTCAGGAACAGGAAGGCACCAGGTTCATGGCATGCATCACATTTGCTGGTTCTGCTCAGTGTGAGCCCTCATTTCAATAAATGCCTGATGGCGGGGCTCTTCCTCGCCATGAAAAGAGGCCAAGGAGGTGGAGGGCCAAAATAGCGACCGTACACAGCTCCTCTCAAAGAGAACAAGAAAAGATACTTGTTTTGAATTGGCAACTTTTTCATTCTTGACACAATGGTATCAATTACATGACATTCAACATCTGAAATGTTTTGCACTACATGGCATACAATATTTTATAACTTTGATCACAACAATGCAATAACAAAACTGACATTTGTTTTCCTCGTGATAAGCATTATGTGGCAGTACCGCTTTGACAGATGCTTGGGCATTGTTTTATTTATACATAACTTTTCAGCACTTGTGTTCGTATACTCGTTCACTGGCTCTTTCTCATTTGAAGAGGCGCTGACATGTTCTCTGTGATGTTATTTGTAGCTTGCGCAATGCTTGTGCAGCTTCTTGCTGTAGCGGTATTCAGTTTCTGGTCCCATGGAGCAGCTAGCCTCTTTGCTATCATTCTTCTGGAGGAATTTCGGTCTCAGGGGAGGAGAGCGTTCTGAGCCTGATCAAAATTGAAGTAAAGGCTTTTATTAAAGTTAGGAGGGGGCAGCAGTTCTCCATAGGAGCTTTCTGTATCATTTCAGAGGAAACGTTGATACTTTCCCCAAATGGCGGCTTCTCACGAGAGCCCTTCATACATAAACATGATCCACCAGAGGAGGTTTTGAACGTCAGCTCGCATGAACAGGCACCATCGGATAGGAAATGCCTGCGCAGCTGCACTGGAGTGTGTGTGTTTGTTGGTTTGCCGTATCGCATTTCAGTTTAATGCTGATGTGCAGATATTCTCATGATAAGAATACCGTTGTGCCTTCATATTATAATAATATATCAGTTGGTCCAATTCTTCTTTATATGAAGCAAGATGTTTGATTTTGTGAGGTCGAAGTAATGTTCTTCATCTGCTTGTGTTAATGTGACCAGCCCAACAGGAAGACGATGAATTTGTGTGTCAGATCATCTACGTCTTCTACCAGATGGTCTTCCATCAGGCCACCAGAGATGTCATCATTAAGGACACTCGTATCCTTGTTGCAATAAATTGGTTTTCCATGTATGGGCATGTTTTGATGTTTTGTGAACGGTCCTTGACAGCTATTTGGCCTGTTGACTGGTACTATATTTGGTACTTTTGGGTCCTTCAATACTGAATATTGCAGCTACGTGTAAGAATACATGATTATTCTCACATTCAGAGAGAAAGAATTGACTGCATTGTAAGAAGTGGCAGCTTGCAATTGTCACCCTATGGATTTTTTTGTTATTCTATTGATTCAGTCACTTTTTTAAGGTTTCATGACAAAACAATTTACATACAGACTACGATCAGGTCGTCAAAGACCAGACCAGTGGGACTCAAAGCCAGACAAAAGCCATTTTTATGTGGTTTTAATGACTAAAGACTAAGACCACAAAATCGAAGACTTCAGCTCCAATGTAAGAAATTTTTGCCTATTTTTACTTAAAGTTATTGTAATCATATGATGGCAATCCTCATACTTCTTTTTAATAGCTAAATATTTTGTAAAGTTTGTATGACAAAGATGTGGGTACTTTGATACATTAATAATACTAACTATTTATAATTAATAATATGACCACTTAAGAGCTCTTACTGAATATTTACAAACAAAGACAGTGCACTTGCAGTCTGGACTATAATAAAATGTTAAAATGTGTATATAGGTTTTTACATGGCATGGTAAAATATGAAAAATTGTAACTATAATAATTGAACTACTGTATGAACCCCTTAACTGTATTTCGAAGAGGCCCCAGCCTACCTCATCGACCTTATGCACGACAAAAATGTGGAGATCCGGCAGGTTTGCGACAACACTCTGGACATCATTGCTGTAAGTATTCGCAATCAACCCGTCTACTTATCTGCACTCTTCTGTGTGTGTTTCTGCTGACCATGTGTGTTTACAGTGCTGATAAAATCTCTGCAGTTAATGCCCACTCACTGACATTGATAGCAGTAATTGGTGGTGAACTCTTGAGAGGCAGGTTTGTTTGGGGAAGTGTTTCATTCACTTTATTAGCCTGCTCGTTAAGCCTCGGCCACATGAAAGCATGCGTGTGGGATCTGGTTTGTGTCTGTGGTGACAGAGAAAGTGCAGATGTATAGCTCTGGCTCAGCAGACTGACATGTTTGACGTTGGTATCAAGTACGCGGATTTACATTTTCTTCGGCAGAACAAAGAAATTCATACAGGGTTGGAGCTACTAAAGGGTGAGTAAATGATGACAGAATTTCTATTTTTATAATTATAACTCCAGAATGGTAACAAAAATGGTAAACTTTAGACATTCTACTGTCATTCTACGCTTCGACATGTAGTTGCAAATGTACTAATAGTTTGTAGAATGTATCAAATGAATATGCAACATTTCTGAATGTGTATTTTTTTTCCTAGATAATAATCAGTTAATTAAGCTTGATGGCACTATGCAATATGTACATTTCTAAAAGTGTAGCTGATTAATTTAACATTAAATGCCTTGTTTAAACTCATTATTATAATTTTACAGTTAGTTATTATTTACTGTTGACAAATATGTCAGGTACAGTTTTTATTAATACATGCAAAATTGTAAAATGATAAAAATAATAATATTATTGCTGATAATAAGGAAATAAATGTAATAATAAGAAGAATTATAAATTCTGATTAGATTTTGATTCTGGGAGTCTTGGTCCAACTTCAAAACAATTGTCAATGCATCTACATCTGCTTGGAAGGGTCTGTTGATGGAGTTGAAACTAAACTGTACTTCTAATATATTTCAGCAACCTCTTTGTTTCAAAAATCTTTTTGGAGAATTTGTCCCCAACCCCAGGCTGGAACATACTTAAAGGGATAGTTCCCCCAAAGTTCACATTTCTATCATAATTTACTCACCCTAAGGTTGTGCCAAACCTGTGTGACTTTATTTCTTCTGCAGAACGTAAAATAAGATCTTTTGTGAACGCTAGTAACCAAACCATTCTGGCCGTTGATGAAGAAAAACACTGATATTTCTCAAAATATCTTCCACAAAAGAACGCAAGTCATACAGGTAAATAACTGATAGAATTTTCATTTTGGGGTGAGCGATTTCTTTAAAATTGTGGGTGAGTGTGTACGCTCTCTGGCCCTCTGGGCTTTGCATCAGGCTTCTAGCCTCGGGCTCCCGCGTAGTTCTACGCTGCTGTGTCCACATGATGAATGGACAGAGCAGAGAAAAGAGAAACAGGGCTTATTTACTCAGGTTCTGCCACAGGGGGCCTCGGCTGATTAATCCATATTTTCATTCAGCAGAGCAGGCGGCGGCAGGACGCCTCTATGGGCCTTTAGACCCTGGGACAGAGAGCTGGCCTTGAGCTCTGAGCTCCAGCAGCCCCCCTCCTGCACCCTGCATCTCTCTTTTGCCTCACTGTAGAGCGCTAATGCTACATTCATTTTTTTTTTAAAAATCAACCTCTGTTAGTATGGGTACATTAAATACTTTGTCTTAGCAGTGAGGGTTAAGCTTTAATATCTTTATTTATGGGATGAGCTTCATGCAAGGGATGTTATATGTGCATCCCAGCTGCTCTGTGAGAGAGTAATAAATGTATTAATTTTCTTCATTATTTGGATCCGGTTGTATTAACCTTGCCACCGAGACTGTATCTTAAGATCTCATTTGACCACCTAGCAGTTTTCAATACAAAAAATAAGACCAATCTACCTTTTCATAATTGAATTTAAAAAAGCTATGACCAGTCTTGAAGAAAAAAAATCGAATGACTTTAACTTTTTAAGACTGGTCTTAATATAGTTTAAGTAATTAATTTAACTGGTTTCCTAAAGGAATAGAAAAATGAATCATTTATGTTCCCTTTAACTCAAAGCCTGTGTGAATTTCCTTTCCATTTTTCCAGTTTAACTTCAAAACACTTTTCCATCTCCAAAGGGCAAATTTGGTGTAAAAACACTTAACAGTACCCAAGCATCAATGTAAATTAAAAATAAAACATAACCAACACCATAATGAATTGATACATTAGAAAAATACATTTTTCTGTGAATGATCCCTTCAGCTCATTCATATTTCTTTAAAACTGTAGTGAAAACAGATGCTGATGGAGTATTTGTTATGAAACTGTACTGTTTTAAAAAGAAACTGAGGTCAGTTTTGATTTCATTGGCTTTGAAATGCCTCTTGGAAGATGAATATACTACTTTTCCAGTTGGAAAATTTATTTGATCAAAATTGCCTATAAAGTTAAAAAAGTTTTCTATTTTCAATAATTTATTCTTTTTTTAACTTTCTATTCATCAAGGAATCCTAAAATAATACATCATGGTTTTCATACAGTTTTTTTAAGCAGCACAACTGGTTTTCAACATTTATAATAAAAGAAATGGTTCTTGAGCACTAAATCAGCATATTAGAATGATTTCTGAAGGATCAAGACTAGAGTAGTAACTGACAAAAACTGTAAACTATAACAAAATTTCACAATATTTCTGTGTTTACTGTATTTTTCAAAATAAACGCACCCCTTTTGAGCACAAGAAACTTCTTTCAAAGACAAAATCTTACCAACCCCACTTTAAACAGATTTGATTGAGTTGTATTGTTTATGGACATAAATAAAAATAAGTGAGGGTCAATTATGTAAGTCACATGTCTCTCAGAAGAGCACTAGTTTAACACTGTTTCATTAGAAGAGGTTCGTGAAGATTGAGGTAGACACTCTTGACATGTGTTGGCAGAGGAATCCAATAACACAAAATCAAACGATTCCCACAAAATCCCACCGAAAAGTGCAGGCCAGGGCAGAAAGTGTAGTGCTGTGGGCGAGGTGTGTGTTGTGTGTGGCACTCCACCCAGTCTGTGGGCTCCGCACCCTTAATCACTGACTTCACGGGGTTCAACCAGAGCTCTGTTTCTCTGTGGCACCATCAGCAGCTACGGCCTAGAGGGAAAACCCTGCGCAGACAGAAGCCCTCATTGTGGGATGAAATGTATCTGCTGCGGAGGGTCCGGATGGTGTTAGAAGTCTTTTCAACGGGTAATGGTAGATTGCCAGGCACGGCAGTATTTGGGACCCTCTCAGATATTCGACGGAAATCTCTTGTGGGGAGCTCAAGTAGAGCTGGCACTGAGATACAGAGTGGCAGCGCTGTTTTGACAACTTGAAATGTATGAATTTGCACAGCTGTGTCGGATAATTTAGATTAGAGAGGGTAGTAACACATCTATACATGTTTGTGTGTGTTCTGCATAGGAGTATGATGAAGAGTGGGGGAAGAAGATCCAAAGCGAGAAGTTTCGCTGGCATAACTCACAGTGGCTGGAGATGGTAGAAAGCAGACAGATGGAGGACGCCGAGCCCTACCTGTACGGAGACGACCCGGACGCTCTGGAGCAGCCCGATCTCTTCTACAGCACTGGTTAGAAAACACACATCCACCGCAAACATAGTTGGTAACTTAGACTTGATTGACATCCTATGCCACAATTTGACAGACAAGGAAAATTAACACCTTAAGTTTAGATTTCCAGATTTTTACATTGGGGTTGTGGTGCTGTTTTTTAGCTCGATTGTCCGTTGAGTTGGTGTCATCAAAGGCTTGTCGTAGTGAGAGGTTGTCAGGAAGATAAATGAGGGGAGCTGCTGGGTGGAAGTGGCTCTGCTGGGTCGCTGTCTCATACGTTTGTTTGCTCTGTATACTCTGTGTGTGTGTGTGTGTGTGTGCAGATGGTATGATGGCCCCAGAGCCAGGACTGAGTCCAGACTTCTACAGCCAGTTCCACTCTCAGAACGGAGACTTCAATGCCTGGTGAGTGAGCAGCTGTTACCTTCATTAGTTTTGCTTGCATTAAATACATATGTAGTAAAAACTCTTTATAATGTATTTTGTTACTTAATAGGCCTGGCAATTACAATGACATTATTTACATGATATACCAGTTAGCTAAAAGAATTATAAAAACACATTTTAACTAAGAAAATCCCTTTGCCACATTGTGAGTGTTGTGAAATTAATTGTTATGTTCATATCATGGAAACATTTCAAGCTTCCAACTGATATCAAATTATTGGATTTGGAATGACGTTAGGGTAATTAGAATACATCACATAGGGATGACAGAATTTTCTTTTTGTGGTAACTAACCCTGTAGAAGAGCTGCAAATGTATCTCTAAGATTCAGAATGAAGTTTAAAAAATGGTTATGTTAAACTGATTATGAAGAAACCGTCAAAAATACTGTGATTACTGGCCTTTAGGGGACACAATAAAATATCTTCCCCATCCTGGTATCTTCTAGGAAGTCTTTTTTCAAGCTTGTGTTTTCTACAAGCCAGGCTGTTTGCATTCATACAGTTGTTGCAAATATCTACCAGTAGTTCACAATTTTATGATACATACAATATGTTTTAGATTTGTTAAAGGTTATTTTTAAAAAAGAAAGAAAACTACATAATAGTGATACATCTAATCAACACTTTTGCTTGAAAATATGGGCATATAAAACAGTAGGTTACTTGCATAACCCCGGTTCTCTGATAGCATTAACTAAGGTGTCTCACTATGGGAGACAACCCTTCCGCGTATTCCTAGAAGCCCAATTCCATTACGCCAGCCCCAATTGGCTGGCAGACATGACGCTACGCCAGGAAGTGGCTCACTTCCCTCGGTATAAAAGGAGTGAAGCAACATCATTACAACATTCAACACAAGTACACCTCTTCCCACAGCAAGAAGAGTACTCTAGTAAAACACCTCACTAAATGCTATCAGAGAACCGGTTTTACGTAACCTATTGTTCTCTTTCAAGCATACGTTTCGGTGTCTCACTATGGCATATACAAACTCCCTTATTGCTTGAAGTTTCAAAGTCTCCTGCCAAACAAAGAAACTATTATTTTGGGCTGGTTAAACCCCGCTAAACCTTCGCTCAATACAGCATGTGCAAACATTTGAGCTGTAACATCTAGTTTATAGAACCTCGCAAATGTGTGCGGTGAGGACCAACTCACCGCTTCACAGATGTCTTGTAACGTAACCCCTTTATAGAGCACCCATGATGTTCCACATTCCTCTTGTTGAGTGGGCACATAAGGCGGGCGGAGACATGAGACACTTACTGGAATATGTAAGAGAAATTGCCTCCACTATACAGTGGGATAAACGCTGTTTAGTAATCGTTTTCGCGGTTTCGCCCAAGACACAAACAGCTGATCACTCTCCCTGAATCCTTTACATTTACATTTATTCATTTAGCAGACGCTTTTATCCAAAGTGACTTACAGTTGGGGAAAACAACAAGCTATTAGTCATACAGATGCAAAAACAACTTAGGGAAGTGCTTATAATACCGTACAACAGGCAATCTTCAAATAAGTGCAGGCTAAAATAATTTTTTTTTTTATGATGTCAAATAGTGTTGAAAGAGATTGATTTTCAGAAGTCGTTTGAAGGTTGTAAGGGAGTTGGCATTTCGGATAGCAATGGGAAGATCATCCCCCTTCAGTTCTCTCCGTGAAAATACGTAAAGCACGCATCGTACATAACGTATTCAGCCTTTGAGGCAAAATCGCGGTGGATTAAAGATTTGACTCTACCACTTTGGGCATAAAGGCAGGGTTCGTTTTCAAAAGCACCCCTGCATCCCCTGGCATAAATTGCATACATGCTGAATGCACAGAGTGCGTGAATTTCACTTATGTGTTTCGTTGAGGCTAGAGCAAACAGCAGTGCCATTGTAAACGACAATAACTTTAAGTCAGTCTTGTCCAATGCCTCAAATGGAGCCACAGATATCGCATCAAGCACCAGAACCAGATCCCATGAAGGAGAAATCGGTTTTGAGACTGGTAAAGTGCAACACGCCCTTCATAAACCGGCATACCAAAGGGTGCTGCCCGAGATTTTTTTTCGTCAAAACCTATATAACATGCAGATATTGTGGCCAGAAACACCTTTATGGTTGTGAACGCTTTACCCTGGTCTATCAGATCCTGGAGAAAAGATAAAATAACTGCCACAGAACACTGAAAGCTGCACACCAGCACTCAAACACGCCCCATTTACATTTATAGAGTGACAGAGTGGACACGGTTCTAGAATTCTGAACGGTTCAGGCATTCTGGATGAGGATAAACCCCCCTGCCTGTGACAGCAGATCTCTGCGCAGCGGCAGGGACCATGGTTCTGCGTACAGCATATGTATGATCCCTGCCAGCCAATATTTCCCTGGCCATCGTGGAGCTACTAGTATCATTTTTAATCCCTCTTCCCTGATTCTGTGAAATGCTGGAGATATCAACGCTATCGGTGGGAATGCATAAATGCCATTCGTGCGCCAGTGAATCTATTCCCAGTCTCCATGGGGGGCATGTGAAGACCCTCCACATCGAGCGCAGATCCCCCCCCCCCTGCACTGGCGTTTTGCTAATAAAAGGATTGTCCTTCCAGGTGACTGAAACCTCTTCCAGAAGCTCTGGAAAGATTGGAAAAAGTTGCCTCGCTGCCCTTTTAGCTCTTGGCAGCTTATTCCCCACTTTGCAGTCTCCACTACTACATTCGTCCACGGAATATTTAGTTTCTCTACAGTGCATTTGCACACGTCCTGCAAATCCACACTAAGAATTGGGCAGGATGGTCCCCCGCCCGCATCCTCCATGGATCCCGCCGTAGCAAGGGGTTGTGGCGCTTGTGCAGGGGGAAGGATAGGGGAATCCTTCCTTCACAGAGAGAAGAAAATCCGATTGATCCTCTTCCTCAAATTCAAACGTGCCATCCTCCTCCTCGTCCGTGCTGAGAACGCCGGCCAGAGGGGCACACACATCCATTTGTTCAACCCATGACAGAGCTGCCGTGGTGGGCAACTCAACAGGAATGGATACATTGGGGCAGAGATCGGAATAGGGTTAGCTGCTATGAGGGGGTCCTGGCCAGTTAGGCTAGCTTGGCATGCTAGGCTGCGATGGAAGCTCTTCATCCTGAAACGTGCGCAGCGCTCACAGGAGCTTTGGGATGTTCATTGACTATTTGAGCATGTTTCAGCCCAAGACATATAGAGCAGACCTGGTGTGTCTTTGCATGAGATCTTGTTCCCGCATGAGCACAGCCGCGGATCTCCCTAGCTAGCTGCGGTGGTCTGCTTTTCTGCAGTTGCGGTACTAAACAACCCTAACAATGAGCTGGAATGCCGATTAAGGGATGTACAAAAAATTTAAGGCCAACAGATTGGACAGTGCCAAAATCTAACCCAGCAACCAGTGTTGGGACTAGCTGATATCTATCTGACTATCTGCGTTGAGCAGGCTTCTGAGAAGAGGTTTTTGAATGTTGTAATGACGTTGTGTCGCTCCTTTTATACCGAGAGAAGGGAGCCACTCCCTGACGCAGTGTCATGTCTGCCAGCCAATTGAGGCTGGCAAAATGGAATTGGGCTTCTAGGAATATGCGGAAGGGGCGTATCCCATAGTGAGAAACCAAAATGTATGCTTGAGAGAGAACAATGCTGATCTGTTAACAACGTTGGTCCAGTTCTAACCGATGCTTTCAAGTCACTCTTACAAGTCATCCTAATGTTAACGATCAACATTACATCAGTGATGTACTTTAGATGTAATGCACATCAGTATAATTGATCAACGATATACATCACATAAATTCACTTAGTTTGCAAGGCATAATAACCCAAACATGTAGCACATTGCAAACAGCAAGTGACAGTCTGTTTGTCTCACAGGCCTAGACCAGGGGTGCCCAACCTTGCCCCTGGCAATCGACTGTACTGCAAAGTTTAGCTCCAACTCTAATCAAACACACATGCCTTTTATTTTCAAGTGATCCTAAAAAATGTAATTAGTTGCTTCAGGTGTGTTTGATTAGAGTTGGAGCTGAACTTAGCAGGACAGTCGATCGCCAGGAGCAGGGTTGGGCACTTCTGCCCTAGACCATCAGGCCATTGTTCAGTTTTTCAGGTCTATGAGGCAGCATTTTTAAACCTTCTACAATAAACACCTTTATCTTTTGTAATTGTCTGTGAAGCATTTGGACAGTATGATCACAGCTCTTCAACAAAGCTCCATCCAATATATATCCATCTCAAATCTCTCTGTCAACACTACTCTTTTGACCCAAAAATAAACATGCCTTTCAAGTTCCATGCAGCCAAATATATTGTCCACATTCCTTTACGCACATAAATATGAGTACAGATGAAATAACATTTCACCTCTCCATCCAATCCAGTGCTCACGTTGACTGCCACAGAGCTGATCTGTGAGGAAATAGACTTGTGTGCGATATGCAGCTCGGATAGTACCTACTTACTTTTGTAGTCTAAACTTGCCCTAATAGTGTGTACTAGATGCGATCTATTTCACTGGACGTGTTTATTATGCGGCGTGTTCTTTGTATGGAAAATGCGCCGCTCATTGGGCTGTTTGTTTTGGCTGGGTGTGGATTTGGGCACTTCGCAGACTGACGGCTGGGGCGCTGGGCTGTCATGTGGGTGAGGATAGAGGTGGGGATCCAGATGGAGGGCCGAGTTCTCCAGCGGCTCTTTGTAAAGCGATACATTTCAAATATACACCAAGGGTTGGGGGGGCAACATTAGGGTCCTGGGATGAATGGTTTAATTTGAGTGGGCAGCTCTGAGTGACAGAGGTTACCATAATAATCAAATAGAGTTTCAGTCTTTACTTAAGACGCTTGTGAAATGATGTGTGTGAACACAGGCCTTTTGGAGTGGTTTACTTCACGAGTCGACCTGAGAGACAGGTATTTGAGTAACTGGAGTGGTACATCATGAGTCCCATGGTATATTGGTACTAAAATAGAGCCATATTAAAAATGTACAGTTGTACAACATCATTTTATTAATGTGTGCCAAGCATTGACGTACGTGAAATTGTTTTGTAACACATTTTATGTATAAATACCATCCAGATGGGTTGCTTATCTATAGTGCGCTTTGTATGGCAGAATTTAGTTCTGATCAAGTTATACAATGATGATCAGATGACAACAAAGAATTTTTCAAATATTCTGCTGTTCAAAGGTTTGAGGATAGGGTGTTTTTTTGTTTTATAGAAGAATTAATACTTTTATTTAGCAAGGACACATTATATCGAACAAAGCTGACAGTGAAGGCATTTATATAGTTACATTTAAAAGTTAGGTTTCCAAAATTGGCATATAAGAATGATTTTTCAAGGATCATGTGACACTGAAGACTGGAGTAATGATGCAGAAGAACATTCTGCTTTGACATCATATTTTAATATACATTTCTTTTTTAAATATATTAAGGTAGAAACCAGCACACACACATGTATATGAGTAGTTGACAATTAAAAATTAGGGTGTTTCCTATTATGTGAAACAAAAATGGAATCAAGTAAAAAAAAAAACTTAACATACAAATAACAGTAGAAAAGTATCTTAATTCTTAGAGTTACAAATAGCATGAGAGAGGTTCATGTTAGGTCTTTTTTTTTTTTTTGCTGTCCCACTATAGCACAGATTAATACGTTCAGGATACAAGATTAATCTGGACTATCTTTGTATGCTTCCTTCAAACCATTTCAAAATCACCCTTTCACCTAGCTCTTTCTGGACCTCTGTTAAGCCAATCATTCTCATATACTCATGGAAGTTAAATGAATTTATCAGATTGGTGGATTCTTCCAAATTATTTTTTGGCACAATCAATGCATGTCGTTCTGCACAGGCCCCCCCACGTCTATCTTATCTTAGACCCGCCCTGAGTGAGCTGTCATCAGTCCGTCGTCGTGTCGACTCCGGTAGAGATTAAGACTCCGATTAAAGATTTAAAGTGCTTAGTTGTTGTATGTAGTAATGAATATAGCTGTCTCTTTATTTACATGTGACATATGAGCCACTGAAAACGCAGAGGAGTAACATTACTTTTATTTTATTTTACTGATTCTGATTTACATAAATGTGTCTATGTTCTCACGAATCAATCATCCAGCTTGATCTACAGAAGAAGTGAGTAGAGGGGTTAATTGCCTTTCCTAGTTTGTGCTAGTTAGCAAGTTCTGTGACAAAAGTAAACAATCTCATGAAATGGGCCACAGAAGAGAGGGGCGGGGTCAGCAGAGCTCATTAGCATCATTCACTAGAATGACAGGGTAAAGGTGTTTTTTCATTCCTTTTCATTTCAAGGTATATTTCAAATCACAAAAAAATCGTACTTACGTCACTTTGGATAAAGATAAAAAATAAATAGAGCATAAATAGTAAAGTGTTTATGCATATTAGAATAAAATGCTTTATTGTGGTGATTGTTCAAAGTACAAACCCAATACAGATGAAAGAGTAACAAGCAAGTACAAGATGACAATATGAAGTTATCGCAGAAATAAGCCCCGACAGTTTGATCAGGACCCGATGCAAAGCGATATCACGCTGAAGGGGCTCTACATTATCCCGCTTATTATACGGCTATATATTATAGTTATTTACAAGTATTAAATTGCACCTTATGTAGTCCAGTGTTTGTCCCAAGATGGTCAAACGGTAATCTTTGTTGGCGCGGAGGGATTTTAAACATATAAGTAGTACCGGCTATGCGTTATTACTTTGGAGAGGTTATTATTTGAAAAGAACGAACCTGCAAATGTCTCAACTGACCAATCAGAATCAAGCATTCCAGAGAGCCGTGTAATACATTTTAATAACTGTTCACAGTATTGTTGCATTTTGTCTAAGATTCCCCATATCCTGTTGATTCACTCCACTAGAGATTGAGAATGAAGACAGATGAGGTGCTGAATCAAGCTAAAAGCAGTCACTATGAGCTCGAGCGGGACACACTGTCTGCAGATGGGCTTCTGATGTCCCTGAAGAAACCGGCTCTCTCTGCGTGTCTTTTGTGTACACGCATCAGACTGACAAATCCGCCTTTATTCAAGCCGTGTGCGCTGCGTGTCCCTAAAGCCTTGGGGATCTTGGACGGGAATGCAGGAGGAAAATAGAAAACAGGGATGTGGAGATGCAATCAGGCAAAGGAAGGGGAAGAAAGGGGGTGCTGTTGATTTGACACAGCCAAGGTAGGGCATGTAACCGGAGAAGTGACAGGAACGGGAGATCAAAGCATGGGCTGGAGAACAACTTGGGGAAAAAAGGAGGAGAAACGTCCTTTTATAAAAGAGCCGAGACCCGTTTCCTGTGCAAACACTCTTCTGAGCTATGAAACAATGTCTGGTTAAAAGGGCCTTTTTTATGGGCACCTTTGGCTATTTCCCCTCCCAGAACGTCAGGGCTGACCTGGCTCCCCATGAGCTGTCAGTCCCATCCCCACTCAGCTTTTATTGCCCTGTTTTGAAGCCCCGTGTAGGAAGAGGTGACAGGCTGCCTCATACTTGGACAGGAATGTGCTCGCTACGGGGTAGCCGTGGAGATAAATGGTAGAATAAATTCCCGTTCATTTTCATTTTCTTATCAGAATATGTTCATCGTGTCAGTTTCGGGCGTTAATATCATCCCGTAACTAATGACGTGATGATACCGAGTTGAAGCGCGAAATGAACTCTTGATAACTCGCAGCTATAAATTCTCAGTGCAATAAAAGCTCTCCCTCTGTAGATAATTATTCCGAACTCTGGAAGCCTGTATTTCTTGCTAAAGAACTCGCTTTCAAGGAAAGGCCAAGTGCTGAGGTTTCGGAGGCAAAAACAGAGGCTCGAAGCACCTACAGGTGGCGGCGACCCGCACATGAATCCCTCTTACCCTCGGTTCAAATTCAGCCTGACAGATCTGGCAGGCCAATAGGAAAAAGACATATTTTAGACAGCAGAGTGTGAGTCGGGGTGCTAAGAGGAGCTGTGTTTGATTACTGGAGGTCATATGAGGCTAAAAACAACACAATGTAATGTGGGCACATAGGGGCAAAGCAAACAGCTCATAATTTAAAAGCTGTGGGCTTGAACCTGTTGGTTTAGAGGGATCCAGACAGAGCCAACGACCAATTTGTTTTTAGAGCCGCAGAACTTTTTTGGCTCTGTCTGTCTGAGTGTAAACGCTTGTCAAGGTACAAGTGTCACATCTCCGCTGTTTTACTCTCACTTCTGCACCGTTGTTAAATCGTTGTTTGTTTTTTTGTTTTAATAATGCTAATTGAACAGAATTATATGAATAATGTAACATTTTTGGAAATGTTTTATACATTTTTGTCGCTCAGCATGTAGCCCGTACCATATTGTGGTATGTTGGACAGCTGTTTTTAAAGAAGCTTGCCGTTTTTATTTTATACTCAAATAATGGATCAAATTTTTTATGTCACATCATCAACTAACACAATATATTTTAACAAGATCTTGCAGAACAAGAATCAACCAAGTTGTTGAAGTACCATTTGAAGTCCATTTTTATTATATTCTCGGTGTTCAGTTCTTATTTAAATGAATTTCAATGACCAATCTTTACTGGTTATGAAATGTCCAGTGTGCTTGGATCACTACCACATTTTATTATTTATTTTACATAAGATATGTGACTCATAAGATATTTTTTTTCTCAAAAAAAACAAACAAATAAATAAATAAACGTTTGTAACCGAAAAATAATGCTACTATTAAGTCATATGCACATTTATAAAACAATAACTGGCATACAGTATATAAATGTTACTCACGTATGGATAATTTCTTCTGCCTGATGCTTAGAATTCAAAACAATGCTAGTAATTCTTTTAAAAGATTTTATTGTATATATAGTAATTTATTATATATGTATATGGTTGTATGTGTTTATATAATTGAATTATAAAATATACTACATAATTATTACTATACACACACACACACAATCAAACACATGTTTTAGTCAAAAACACTTGAATTAATTTCTGGTGGCAGCACATGACCATACAGAATTTGAATGATGTTTCTGCTGTCTCTCCTGACAATATATATGGAAGAAGGCCATCTAGTGCCTCTTAGAGGTAACACGATTAACAGAGTTTATGCTCGCTTTCACATCTTCAGCAACGGAGCAGACGGACGTCCTGCCACCGCTTATGGCTTCCGTCCTGACGAGCCGTTCTTCCACGGCTACGGATCCTCCAGATAGAGCTGCTGCATAACACCATCTCAACGCTCTCTGCAAGACCACGTCTGTCTTCTAGAAAACTCAAACCAACCAATCTTTTCCAGAAAATATGAGCCCACCCTTGAAATAAAAGGCAGGTTTAATAGTGAGCCCCCGGAAAAATGCTTGGAGATGCTTTATAATTACTTTGAATTATTCATTAACAAAAAGGTCAGTAGTTTATCCAAATATGTAAAATGTTCTTTTATTTAAGTTATAAATTGACTTTTCTCATTGTTTGAATGTATGCAAATATGGTAGGCATTGCATAATTATGCTCATCAGGTTATTTGTGTATATTATAATTTATAAGGGAGGTTACGAAGTGACTTAATTTGGGTTTAAGATGTCTTAATTTTACAATCTTAGACACATACAGGATAAAGTGTAATTTGCCTCATGCTTCTACCATTAAACCAACTGACTTACTAATCACTAGAGTTAAATTTAGTTTCAAAATAGTCTTTATTTATACTTTTTTTTAGGTTTTAGGAAGTGCACTTTAGTAGTATACGGTATATTTATTGAGTTTATTAACTCAAATGAATCTGTTCTCATCTTCACTAAATAATAATCAGCTAAATGTTTCTAATTGACCGATTTATCCTGTTCTCATTAACCAGAGTTGACTTCATAATGATGTAGCATCTCTCACTTTCAAAATATCTTGCACTAATTGTCATGTATAACAAAACTATATGCTGTGTCCGTTAGATAACTTATATACAGTAGGTAGGCATTATTCCTCTAAGAGATATTTATAAATGAACTACCTAATAATGTCCAGGGTTCACTGCTGTGAAAATGGTTGAGTCTTATAACACTTTAAGTAAGGTGCTAAATGCTGCCTCTGGTACTATTTTATGCTGTTTTAAATTTGTTTAGGTTTCTGATTGAGATGTAGTGTGTAAAATTAAATTGTAATGTATCACAATGAATACAGGACCGCTGTGTATTTCCAGACACAAAATGTGCCTCCTAACATCTTGGCCTTTGCTGCTATAAAAGATCCTGTGAGTTTGACAAATTAATGTGAATTGACCCTAACTGCGAACAGAAGAAATAAAACAATGCACAGATGAATTGTCACTGTTTTGTGGAAATTTATTTAACAGACTCTTACTGTAGTCATCATCATATGTACATTTTCGGAAAATCTACAGCATGGTACAAAATAATTGTTCAGTGATCAGCGCATCTCCTGTTATTTAATATAAAGAATACGTTGTCTACAAACCAGCACAACTCATTAATAAATTAACCAGTCCACCACAAAAAACATTTGTGTACCATTAAAAAATTTAGAGTTTCAATTTTTTTTTGTCATTTAATTTCCTTCATATTTTTATAAACAAAAATGTTTCAACATTAAAACTAAGTACTTAAAAAAACTGCAAATACAAACAGCCCTCTATATATATATATATATATATATTCAATTATATTTATGTGTATGTATATCGTTTTTTGTTAATATGTTATAAGATACAGCGTTACAAAAAATATATATATATTTTATATGGGCACTTGGTTTCCATGTAAGTCCAGTTATTTTTTTTAATTCATAACAAAGTAATGTGAGTATTTAGATTATTATTGAAAATGAAAATGTGCATGTGAGTACAAAATAGAAAATATTAAAAGGGAACACTGTAGTTTGTTTTCTTAGCAGAGCTAAATAGTTGATAAAAACACATCAGAACCCCGTTCAAACCATTTTAAGCACAAGGTCTGATTACGTCCTCGATCTCGATGACCTCCATGATGAGATCTCTGATAGCCTGGACATTGTCAGCGGTCTCCTCCTGGGAATCTGTGCTCACAGCGCAAATCTGTATCTCTGGATCTGATGTTAAAGCAACAGCGCCCCCTGCCAGATCATCAGGAACCGAGTGGAGAAGAGGAGAAGCATCCACGGCTGGACTGTCTTGTGTTTCATTTCTATCCTCATCACTAGAAGGCACTGCCTCACATGCCTTGTTATCCACTACAAGGTGCTCATCAGAAACACTGGCACCCACACCAGTGTCTTCAACACAAACGTCTGGGAGAACTTCAGCGCTGATTGTCAGGTTAAGTTCAGGTTGGACAATATGTACAGATTCCTCTTTAATTTCAGACTTGGGAGGACTTTCGCTTTTGCTTTCTTCATCTGCTTCCACATTTAGGGATTCGGAGGCAATAACGAGCGGAACAGGAACATCTTCGGCTGTTGAGTTGAGATAGACTGCTTTGTCTGTACTAGCAGAAGATCCTTCTGTCACTTCATCCCTCGCTTTAGAAGAAGGTGTCTCTGTTTGTGAAAGTGAATCTTCTGCAGGTGAGACTGTTTCTGGTTTGGTCTCTGAGACCTCTGGAATGGGTGATGAATTAGGTAATGTTGGTTGGGAAACATTTAATGGTGATGTAGATTCTGGAGAAGATACTGTAATTGTCACTGTAGGAATGACTGAAGCCTCGTGTGTCTGATGGGTGTCTTCACTGATGGCTTCTCTTGATGGAGAGGTGATCTTCTGCTCTGCTTCTTGAGAGAGAGCAACAGAGGCCGGTAGCTGTGGTGGGCTGGAGGGGGCAGAGAGGGGCGGTGTCCGGCTGTCGGCCAGGCTGCTTTGACTAACACAGTGTAGGTCAGTACTGTCGGCAAACAGGTTGTTCTTCTTCAGACTGGCTGCTTCCTTCACCACTGTATGGCAAAAATATGTTAATGTTAGTATTTGGAAGTTATGAATATTCATATGACACCCCCCCAAAAAAAGTCAACCTTTGTTAACTTCATTGCTCAAAAGCTTGAGCAGTATGTTCTCGTAGACGTTCTCCACTTGAACAAAGTTTGTGTAATCAGCAAAGATGAACTGTTCAAAATTCTGAAGCTCCTGTAAAAAGAGAAAAAACATTAATTCATACAGAACTACCCCTAACTGTAAGTGGTGACTGCGTGTTTGTGCAAGATGATCGGATAAAATCATGACAGGCTGACCGGTACCAAATGCATTAACTGGCACAAACAACATTGTATTACCATACACAAGAACAAAAACCAGGATGCAGACAGAATTCTGCATTACAGCGGCCTGAAGGAGTTTCCTGACAGTGTTTACATCTGATTCCTGAATGACTGACTCTAACTGAACTGGCTCTTGTTAGTGAACCAAACACATATATTCTGTTGAAAAAAACAGGATGTGGTTAGGTATGTTTTGAAGCACGGCGGGTGGTTTTAACCTGGTTAATAGCAACTAGCTGATGCTAGCTCCTGCTAAGGACCAGCTTAAACCAGCTAAAACCAGCAGTCATGCTTCAAAATATACCTGCTGTTTTTTCAACAGGGCAGTGCTGTCGGCTCTTCTTAATGAATCCAATGAGTTGGTTGTTTTTAGTAAAATAAACATATGAAGCAAAGCCAGTAGTCTAATACCCCAAATGAATGACTCTAAACAAACTCTAAAAAGATTTACACATTGTTTTATTAGTAGTATTTATTAAATAATGAAAATTTCATTATGAAAAGGTGAAAATGAAAAGGTCTCGTACAATCAGGCATAGGGCGAAATGGACTTTTTTTTCTTTTTTTTACATACACATACATTTAGTACAAAAAAACTAATTATCCACAAAACTGATGTGATGTGTTACGTTGTCCCGCCCAGTGTGACGTCACATTACCATGTGATGGCACTATTAGTAACTTTTTAAAGATACACAAAATACTTGTGAAATGCATGTTATCCTATATATAACATTTAATTAGTTAAGCATTTAATAAAACTGTTAAAATAAACAATATCAGAAACAGCTTATCTCCATCTGCCATCCTCAACATTTCCACACCACCACTTTGCTTGGGCCGCGTGCGTTGACACTTCAGTCTGTTTCGCCTGATGACTTCTAATTTGAGTCCATTTCACCCTATGCCTGATTGTACGAGACCTGACACCGGACGTAATTTTTTCCGAGACCTGAAGTCTTTCAGTCTAAGTCACGCTGCCATTTGGTCTATAGACAAAAGCCGTTTAGTCGGAGGCATGACACATTTTCATTTTATCACTGAGGACTGAGGATGTCCTAAAATGTACACCATACTTATGGGTTTGGGACATGAGGGTGAATAATTAATGACAGAATTTAGATTTTTGGGTGAACCATCCCTTTAGTATTTCTATTCTGTCACCTCATTTTAAATGTATTAATCGTTCATGAAATACCATGAAAATGTTACATTCATTTATTTAATTGTAATAATTAATTAAAATAATTTAATCCATTCATTTAATCAGAATAACTACATAATGCATTCTGTTAAATGTTTAAGAGAATAAAAAAAAACTCTTGCGTACAGTTTTGCAGGCAGGCGCCAGGTTTCTCTTGATGGCTGGTAGAGTGATGTCAACCAGGGCCTCTTGGAAAATCTTCTTCCTTACTGTGCTGCTGTCATAGTCAAATTGCTAAAGAGGAAAGTAAAAGTTTCCACAATGATTAGTCACATTCATTAAACTCGTTCTATTGTCAAAACGTTGTACTGCTCAGTGCATACACTTGTACATGTGGGCAAAGCCAACCTTGAGCACACGCAGCTTGGCTTTCTCCATGACTGAGGCCTGTTTGTCAGCTTTGTCCTTTAAGGCAGACTGAAGCAGGTGCTCAAATGTGTGCACAGCATTCTCCATCAACTACAAACAGTGGAAGAAATAACAACCATGCCAGAGTTATTTTCCCCTGACCTGTAGAGGGAACCAAAGTTCATGACAAGATGAGGCAATGCTCTCCACTGATATTTGGTGGAGCAGTCTAAATGACATATGTGATTCCAGTATTGTTTTATATCCACTACTAAGGTCTGAACGAGATTTGGAAAAATTTACGCAGTTACGCTCGCGTCAGAAGGCCAGATGAAGTATTTCATTACACGAGCATAAAACATCTAAAAGCCCCACCAAGTCTAACAACGCCCAGTCACTCTAAAAGCTGCGGATAACTCAGACCTGCTGCATTTGACTCTGGGTGCCGTGAACTACTCGTGCTGAGTTGGAGAACTTGAAACGATTGCGAAGTTCCTGGAGCTGTTCCTTCAGGACGTTCACATGCTGGTAACAGTCCTCCATCCGGTCACGACCCACCTGCTGCAAAGCCTATGAACAGACAGGCATTACTCATGATGATTCTTATTCCATGATTTAATTGCTTCACTCTGCTCCCAATGGGAAAAAATGACCTGATTCGCTTCAAGTGTTGTGCAATGTAGCCTTGGCTAAATATTGAAATCAGCAGATAAATATTCACTTTAAGCACTTGTGCCAGAGTGTTGAATTATCATGTATTGGTAAGTGCTCTCTTACGCTCTGAAGTTCCTCTGTGACTCCACCCTGAGGGAAATCCTTGCAGATTCGGGTCAGCTCATCCTCCAGCAGCAGCCTCACGGCCTGGAAGCCTGCGCTGACCGGACTCATCAGCTCCTCCAGGATTGAGGTCAGGTATGGAGCCACGCTCTCCGTGCAGTATTTCACAGCTGGCTCTGATACTAGAGCTTAACACAAACAGAAAGATCAAGTTAAAGTGGAGCTGAACAACACAGGACACTCAATACATTTGCATGCATAAGAAGATTCCAATTTATGAATCAAAATTTGTAAGTAAATGTCACGTAACGTCATTGTCTCAGTGTAATACTTCGGCTGATGGTTTATTTTTATTGCGCAGTATACGATACAGATCGTGTCAAAGCAGCATTACAGATTTAAACAAGGAAATAGAGTCAATAATGCAAACTTTATGAGGTCTGGGGCATATTAGAAACATATTTACACAAAATTGTAATATACAGTGGGGCAAAAAGGTTTTTATCAGCCACCAATTGTGCAAGTTCTCCCACTTAAAAAGATGAGATGTGATTTTCATCATAGTTATACTTCAACTATGAGAGACATAATTTGTTTGCAAATTATGGTGAAAAATAAGTTTGGTCAGTAACAAACTTTAAATCTCAATACTTTATTATATACCCTTTGTTGGCAATGACAGAGGTCAAATGTTTTCTGTAAGTCTTCTCATATATATATATATATATATATATGTATATATATATATATCACACAAGTCTTCTAAGGTTTTCACACACTGTTGCTGCTATTTTGGCCCATTCCTCCATGCAGATCTCCTCTAGAGCGGTAATGTTTTGGGGCTGCCGCTGGGCAACACAAACTTTCCACTCCCTCCAAAGATTTTCTATGAGGTTGAGATCTGGAGACCGGCTAGGCCACTCCAGGACCTTGAAATGCTTCTTAGATAGCCACTTCATTTCCCGGGTGGTGTTTTTGGGATCATTGTCATGCTGAAAGACCCAGCCACGTTTCATCTTCAATGCATTTGCTGATGGAAGGAGGTTTTCACTCAAAATCTCATGATACATGACCCCATTCATTCTTTTGTTTACACGCATCAGTCGCTTAATATATTTTGATATGTAAAAGAAATAAATAAATGCAAATAAAGAGCAAGATCAGGTAAACTGTTAAGACTGGCTATTGTAATATCACTATCAGTTAAGATTACTCATGTTCATTTCTGCACTTGGGTACATATGTTTGTAATTATCAAAATTAAACGTTTTTAATACAAATAAAAATCATAATAGTTGAAGTAAAGTAACCACACATTAATATGGTTTTACTGCACTAGCTATTTAGCTTCACCATGGTATTTGTGATTAATTGTAATCAATCTGAATGACTGTAACAATGCACGCATACAGAGCTCGTGATCTCTGTGATGCCCAGATGTACAAAACAGACCCTCTCACCTCTGTAATAAACACGTAGGATTAAGTCCCGTCCGAAATGGTACATGAAGATCACAGACAACAGATGATAAGAATCAAAACTCACACATACAGTAGTTTCGAATAGGGCTACAGTGCAATTTGGCTAGGTATACATCCGTGCTAAAATATCAAGGTGAAACTTTGCAAATAGATTAACGGCGATATATTTTTATCTCGCTCGATAACAGCCCACCACTAGTTTTACCAAAAAGTTCTGTTTTGGTTTCATCTGACCATATGACATTCTCTCAATCCTCTTCTGGATGATCCAGATGCTCTCTAGTTTACCGAGAATTTTACCAATTAATTAATTACAAATCCTACAAAGTGATTTTCTGGAATAATTTTTCTCTTTTTGTCACTCATAGTTGTGTAATACCTATGATGGAAATTACTGGCCTCTCTCATCATTGGTGGGAGAACTTGCACAATTGGTGGCTGGCTAAATACGTTTTTTGCCCCACTGTAGTTGCCACTGAGTTTGTTTTAAACATATTATTCAAAACAAATCAGTAGTGTATAAAAGAGAATATTATATGATAATATGGATAATAATAACATTATTACCCCTGATACGTGTTGTAATATGTTATAATACATATGTTATAATTATACCAGGAGGGGACATCTTCGGTTCACTTAGTTTTGCCGTGGCCACGACTTGTGAGAACATGATATTATGTCGTGGCCATGAGATCGTTTTATTGAGGTAACGACATCCTTATGTTGTGGCCTTGAGATGCATGTTGAGAGAACGACTTTTATGATGAGGGAATGACATATACCATGAGTATATTGCGTGAACAATAATTAATGTCTCCTGGCCACGTTATATTATCACAAGTTAATATGTCGTGGCCACGACAAAACTAAGTGAACCGTAGACGTGATGGCAAACTTGAATTTTCATGATGCTTCAGAAATATTTTTAATATGCAGATTTGCTGCTTGGGACATTTAATATTATTATCAATGCTGAAAGACGTTGTCCTGCTGAATGTATTTTTATTTATTTTTTTTTTTTTTTTATAAATAACGTTTAAATGCTGACCAAGTTCAAATGATCAGCATTTATTTAAAATAGAAACCATTTGTAATATTTTAAAAATATATTAATTTAAAAAAAATTACCGACCCAATACTTTAGAATAGTGTACATCAACAAACAACAGAAAGAAATAAGCTGCAAAGACTGTCTGTTTTTACCTTGCAGTTTAGTTTCCAGGAATGTTTGCGAGTTGATGATCTGGTCCATATCTGAGCGGATGAGCGCCTCCTGCTGTTTGGTGGCTTCTCTGCACTCTTTTTTCAAACTCTCCAATCCTTCTCGCAGTTGTTCATGAACAAGCTCGTAGGCCGCTTCTACTGTCTAACCACACAAGGAAATAAATAGAAAACACATTCACCCTAAATACGGCCATCATAAACCCACTTCATCATGAACACAGAGCTGCCTTTGTCTACATGTTGCCTAAATGCTAAACATCCCTTTATAGAGCAGTGGCCTCTTCCACCTGGCACAAGCCACGAAGGAAAATAATTTTTCGCTGTATAAAACTTTTATTGTTTTGGATGGTGTGAGGGGGCCAGAAAAACAATGGATTTATTTAATAAACACAGATCAGTCTGGTTAGCCAGAATGAACCAGTAAAAATGTTGCCGACTGTGACATTCAACACATAGCGTGTCAACGTTCTAAGAATAGACGTGTAGAGCAGAGGCTGATCTCACTGACCACAAACCACACCCTCTTCCTCTCTGGCTTCTTTCCCCTCAGCTTGGGTAACAGCTCTGTCTGCAGTGAGGGCAGCAGCTCATCCATCACCTGGTTAGCCAGCACCTGCAAATAGACAGAAAAAGTCACTACTGACATCAGTCATACCAGAATGAGTCAAGACACAAAACGCCCACGTGGCACAAAAGTTTTGAATCACTGAGTTGTTGCGATGTCATAGTAATGAATCAGTCCGCAACGAACCGAATCACCACACAGACGTAACATTTGCAGCTGTATTTAAATAAAACTGTGAAGCCTAATAAGGCAAGAGTTTAAAAAATGAACTAATAGTAACTAATAACCTTACTTACCTAGTTGATTGATTACATTGATAATTGCAAACATTTTTTGTATTACGATTAATATAGGCATTATTTAATGAAATATGCTCTAATTTGCATACATTTATAAAACACACATTTAAACAGAAAACACATTTCAGAAATCTTATTTAATTTTTTGACATTTTAGGAATCATTTCATTTCAATCAACTCATTTTGTCGCTCCATAAATCGGAAAATACAGGAAGAAAACAATATATTTTGACATTTTTTAGGGGGAAATAAAATGTTATATATTATCAAACAAATTATATAGGAAGAAATCTATGGAAGCTGGTTTCCGCCACTAAATAAAAAAAATTAAAAAGGTTATTGTGACTTTATTGTGCTATTGTGATTGTTATTTGTTTTCTCAGAATTGTAAGATATAAACTCTCAATTGGGATATATAAAGTCAGAACTGTTAGATGTAAAGTCGCAATTCTGACTTTTTTTCTCAGAATTGTGAGGTGTCAACTTGCAGTTGCGAGTTATGAAGTCCAATTTTGAGCGAAAAAAAAGACTATGTTTTCAGAATTGCGAGTTTATATCTCGGAGTTCTTACTATATATATATATATATCACACAATTCTGACTTTATTTCACGCCATTCTGAGAGAAAAAGGCAGAATTGTGAGATAAAAAGTCGCAATCACCTTTTTTTATTTTTTATTCAGTGGCGGAAACGGGCTTCCATAAAAATCCCTCTGTACAAACCTTCAAGGATATAGAATATAAAGTCTGGTGTGTGTAAGTACTACTGAAGTGATCATTGTAGGAGAAAAAACTCATTTTGAGAAAACAGGCAACTCTATTGATACAAACACATAAAGTGCTATAAAAGAAACACTTTGGATGTTTTCTTTGCACTAGTCCAAAAAAATGCTTTATGAAAAACCAAAAATCCCATAATCTCAAATTTGACAGCTGCATGAAAAAACTATTTTCCCCCCTTAAAAATTAATTGGATCAAAAATATAATTAAAAACCATTCTAATGAAGGGCAAGAAGAATTTCTTCTTATTAAAAATGTTCAAGACAGTTGTGAATGTGCATAAGATTGACACAGCAGAGAACAAATGCTGAATAAAGTCATTATCATAATTTTTTGTGCACAACGGGCCTCAGATTTGATCTTAGTGTGTGTGTACGTTTAAATATATTTGTAAAAAATCTTAGAACGTGGAAACGTGCTTAGCATCACATCAAGGTCTGAGCAGATGTACACACTTTTCTTGTTGGAGAATTTGTAAACTGGAGGATTTGGATGATGACTGTTATCTTTTATATGTTAATGACATTAACTAGGAGTCGTTTACAAGGCAGAGAGCTGAAAACACAGTTGCGCACAAGTCATTTGGGATTCATAGATTTCACATCTGAAATCATATCATCTATGAATCACACATACACATACATGAGAGATGATCGCAAGATCAAATTTAGGATGGTTTCTGTGCAACATTTTATGAATGAGGCCCACGTGAAACATTTACACAATGTACTGTATTACTAACAATCTGGGCCTTGAACGTAGTCATTATTTATTTGTGGGTAGGAAATTAGCTAACTCGTTCATATTTTATGAATGGTGGCGTAATAGAATATCATAGTTTATTTATGTAACAATATGCAATTTAAGTTATCATTTTATTTGTTAAGTTTAGTAGATGTACAGTAAAAGTAGATTGTGTTGGTATTCATCACTTTGTCAGGGTTTGTGATAGTGACTGATTGTAAAAATAGCTTATTTTGCATGTCCCTTTTCGGTTCCCTTACACAAAAACACCTTGCCTGCCAAATTAGGGTTCGAAAAGGGATTTAACAATAGCTGAGGGAAGGCAGAGGTGTTTCCTCACGTAGCTACAGGACATCCTGTGACAGACCCTGCTGTGATCTCAAGATTTCATAACAACAGGAGCTACGGTATGAATTTCTGCAGGGAACAACAAATTAATAATCATTTGTGGTGTTTGCAAAGGCAGTTATGGATGTCACAGTTTCTTAAGGGGAACACAGAAGCCTGGCAAGCAAGAGCATTCTAGGAAATTCATTGTTTTCGTGTTAACAAAATGTTTATGTTCCCTTGCTTTTGGGTGAACTTCTTTTGTGTTCCTCTGAGAAAATATATAGCGATGATGAGAGTGAACAGATCACAATACAAAAGTATAACCATGCCCCTCTGTAGTATCTGCTTATTAAACAAGTTATTAAATATATATATGAAATGATTTATTTAAACAATGTTACCTATATCTAACACATTTACATGCTATCATAAAATATAAGCATTTTTAAAAATTGAAGTCAAGCATAAAATGATGGTCCATTGAGCCGCAGATGAGATGTAAACAGCACGACACCCACACACCCCTTAAATCTCTGTCCACCAGCCTGCTGACCACAATATGATGACTGCTTTAATCACAGAGCGTTAGTCATTTCTGTGGCCACTTTATCTGATTCACTCACAAGAAGTAGACACCGCTTTTATGGAAACTCATTCAAAACATGCTTGTGAGTAATATGGAGAGCAGGGGGCCCACCTGACAGTCAGTGCCCACCAGCATGTCCCATGACTCATAGTGACCCTTCTCCTGCCTGTAGAAGTGAATGGCCTTTAGGAAAGCCTGCACCTCGCATTCCATACTCTTCAGATAATCTGCAAAGACATAAGCTGGCAGATGAATCGATTGTGTAATGTACAATCATGTGAGCAACTTCTCTTTTCTGGTTCCAGAAAAAAGGGAAAAAGACACAGAAATGACTTGGAAATACCAAGTATGATGAAAGGCTTTTACATCGAACTTAAAGCCATCACCTTAAACGTATATGGTACAGTTAAATAAGGAACAACATTCAGGGTAACTACTAACTAAATGAGTCACTAACTAAATGTCTCAACACTACTATCGCAAATACATTTTTCAGTGGCGTGACAGAATTTCACCTATTTAAAATTTAAAAAAACAATTAAAGGCTGCTTCTTTACTTTCAGCTTAGTTTTATTAATTTTTAAGCTGTATTCATGCATTACACAGTCCTAACCATAACCAGGTTTCAAGAAAACGTTTTTGCATAATAAATAAATAGTTTTAAATTATTGTATCAATTATTTATTATTATTGTTAATCTGATTTTGTAAGAATATATTTATTCTATTTTATATAATTATTATTTATCTATTTATTTAAAAGTTTATTTTTTATATTATATTTTATTTACTGTACTTATTTCTCTATTCTATTTCTATTTTGTTTTCTTAATGTGTCAATTTATTGGGCAGTTATGAAATACATTTCACTTCATGTCGTACTGTGTATGTATATGAATGGGGCAAATAAAACTTGATTTGATTTGATTTGAATAATATACTTTTAAAAAAAGACAAGTATACAGAAAAGTCTATATATTTGGCCTATACTATACTAAATCGTTTAACTGAGATATACTGCACATTAGTACTTTTTTATACTGTAAGTAAATTCAAGTCTGTAAACTAGTTGTATCTTCAGAGTTTCCCTTCTGTTCCCTTAAAATACACTTAAAAGTATACATTAAGAAACTGAAACGTGGGCCAATTGAGTTCTAAGAATTCTTACAACACTACACTGACAAATAGTACACTGGTATTAGTATATTTACTACATAAAGTATATTCTGATTAAGTTTAAAAATTAACTGTAAGTAGCTTGAATATACAATCTCCTTTCAATATGAGTAGCTATGTGTATGAGTAGCTTCCATTGCTACTTTTTATGATCATTAATGCTCCTTAGCCATGAATATAAAACAACAGCACTATTATCATTTCTCACAACAAGTGTTTGCAATTTGTCTCTTAAATCTAAGGACAGTATTTGTGCTGCAAACGTGAATAACACCATTAAGTCTTTTCTAATATGAGTTTTAAATTACAAAATAGTTATATTTGATATTAAAACAGCTTGATTTCACTCGTAGGTTAATCACCTCTCACCCAGTGAATACAGCAAGAAGGTGTGAAAGAGGAGTCATTTGCAGTTGTGTGACGAAGTAGAATATTATTGCACACATAATGCTCTGCAGACGCAGTGCAACCGCTGAGCAGCAAGTACGCAGGAAAAGAGCGCTGCAATTCTGGATATTATTCGTGTATCACCATGACCACCACAGAAAAACAGTAGTAAACCTGATGCATGAGCAGAGCCTGGCACACACAGCTTGAGGCATCCTCTCATCAGCCTCGCTACTGTAATTTAGCATGCGTTCAGGGTTGATTTTGGGTAGGTGTACAGATAATTAGTCAGAATGAATTCAAGAAGTACTTTCAAATTGAGCAAGCAGAAATCTTTCCCTTGTGGTATATTTCACAAAACTCAACACAACTCAACACAAAACAGAAGCGGTGCTGATCTGATACCTTGGTTCTGATGCCGAATGCAGTCGTTCAGGTTGGAGACGAAGCGGGCCCGCTTCTCCTCCTGCTGGAAGCAGAAGTACGAGTCTCTTCTGTAAGGCAGTCTCAGGTACACCGGAAGCGGGCCAGGGACAGTCACCACAGGAACGGAGGGCTCTTCCTTAGAACCTGAACGGCACGCAAACACTCATTCCAATAGGAACATAGAGATCAGGGCGATGAGCTAGATAAACACTCACCGTTGGGATCAGGGAAGGCCTTGTCTACGACAGCAGTGTATTTCTCCTCTGAGGTCAACACTGTGCCCCCTGTTGGCACGAGTTTGTGGCGGGCCGGGGTTCCCTTTGTATATGACTGGGTGAGTGAAACAGATCAGCATCATGAGAATGCTCTGTCAGAAAAAGTGCCTTTATATGAAAAGGATCATAACTGTTAACCTCCTGGCTATCGTGTAGCTCCAGGCTGTGGTCAGCACGGACCACGACAAATCTCTCTCTCCACTTTCTGTTGTCATCAAAGTAAAGCACGCTATCCTGGTACAGGACCTCTGAGGCCTGCAGAGGCTCCTAGAAGTGAAACATACTAGCATCAGTGAGAGCAAAACTCTGCGACGGCATGAATTGGATAACAGTGATAGTGTAAGTGAGAGTATAATGAAATCCCTATCTCACCTTCTGTTTGAGGAGCTGGGCCTGTCCTGCTCTGTGCTGCTCCACCTCATCCTTAAGATGGCAAAAGAAGGCGACACAGCTTTGTCTTCTGTAATGAGGACTAAAGTTCTTCAGCTCAGCCTCTGTCCGGCCTGTACACATACAAAAGATCAGAGAAAAAAGTTTGATGCATTGATTTGCATATTGAAGTACAAATGAAGTGTTACAATTTTCACTGGAGTGTGTTATTTGATATTACATTCACGGTTAAGTTATATTAAATATATTAACTGTAACTTTAGGATTTGAAATGTGTGTCAAGACCAGACCCTCAAAATCCCAGAACAACAAGTAAACCCCTGAAAACCAAGATTCAGACTAAGTTCAGACCCTTTAAGACTCGTATCCAGACCAAGACCAGACCCTATTAGACTCAAATACAGACCAAAACTAGACATGACAGGACCCAGGTCCATACCAAGACAAGACTCCTCAAGATTCAGACAAAGACCAAACCTTTCAAAACCCAAATCCATACTGTCATGATTTCCAGCCGGAGTGCCCACAAGCCCCTCCAGAGGGCACTCCATCCATTTCCCATAACACCCCATGCCTAAGACTGTTTCCACACACCTGGTTAGGAACTGACCTGGTTCCTGTCCGGAGGACCGTTTAAGTCACACACACATTCACCTCATTGCAAAGTCTTGTATTGCACCGGCCTGCATTTCTGAGCATTTTCTTTTCTCTTTGGGGTTTCTTCCATGTATTGCCTTAGACTGTTCTCCTCAGTTGATTGTTTCCTGCCTGCCGTGACCTCAGCCTGGTTATCATTTATGTCTCTGGATATTCTCTGGTAACACTTTCTATGAAGCCTGTATTTATAATACATTATAAAGGTATTCTTAAGGCATTGTAATGACTCCATAATGCATTATAAAAAACCTTATATTGTGTCATAATATCTCATGAATAATCATAATAACATTATTATATTTACATATTTGTGGTTATAACTAAGAGTATGATTATTTATAACACACAATGAACACCACATAAAATCTACTTCATTTATAATGCACTATATCATATCTTATTTAAAAACGCACAGTACCTTACAACATCTTGTGGGTGGTTAGGTGCTGAGTGTTATTTGAGTGTTTCCTGTAAGGCTAATATTAACTAATGTGAGCTAGCTAACACTGAAAAATGACATGTAGTTGCAGAGTTACTTATCAACAGAATATGTGTCATATAACACATTCATCTGATCTGATATCTGATCTTATGGCTGTTTAAGAAAAAAATAGTATTGTTATTTGTATTACTTATAAGTGGTGTTTGTCAGCTTTAAGTAAAGTAACATAAGTTAAATGGCAAGATATGAGACTTATAATGCACTATAACTGTACATTTTATTTTATATATATATTACTATATAATCCATTGTAATAATGTTCCTTTTGTGTTATAAATAATTATACTCTTAAAAGCTAACTACAAATAAGTCAATATTATAACACATTAACTAAACTGTTCTTATGAATATTCATGACATGATACAATATATTTAAAAAAGTTATTTATAATGCATTATGCATTCATTATAATGCTTTATATAACGCAATACATACATGTCAAAGCCAGACGTGCTCCTCTGCCAGTTGTAATGACTGGTTACTGATTTAAACTTGGTCCTGGTTTTTGGGTCAGCACACCTTAGTAGCTTAAACAGATCATGTCAATGTTTGAATAAAGTGACAGCTCGGATGCCCAGATCATGAAGAACTGTAATAGCTGCTAATGGTGGATATTTGATGAACAGAAATTTGAAGTATTCTCTATGTATAAATGGTTTATGGTTGTCCCTTTTTGGTGCAACATTTTTGCTGCACAAATTAAAAAGGATTCATGCCAATATTGTCCAAACCCAACTTTACTATGGCACCAAACGTCCGTCAGTCATACCTGCAGTGACAGATGTTCAGGTAATACAGTGAGATCATGCATCTTATTGTTCCTGAGGGAGGAGAAAGTCCCTGACTCATTCCTAAAGACTGAGCCATCTTTACCACTTCACTGCACTGCCAAAATGACATGGCACTTTTCCATTTCAGCATTATTCCACTGAGCAAACCAAGTTCAAAACTTTATTTGCAACAGCTCTTGGCCTTGGATTCCCAATTTCCAAGCTTTTAAAGAAAAATATCCTTGGACTTCCTTGGAAATATTATTTTCGGCCAAGATTCTGATTGTCTGGAAGAAGCCATTGGCAGCAGCTGACAATATACAATTTACAGGGCACATTAGACATGGTCTATTAACCATTGCCACTGCTTTGCTAAACAGTGTCTGATCTAATTAAGACTTAATTAAGAATACTACTGACTTGTGGTCCTGCTCTGGTCACCGTGATGATTCTGATCTTGTGCATTACCAAAATTGTTGTTGTGGAGTCTAGATTCAATGTGAACTGGATATATCAACTTAAAATGTGATTTTAATGTGCAAAATTTACCTGACTGATATCTTGCCAGGGTAAACTAGTAACCATCACTGAAATCATGTGTTAAAACCTGTCGGCTCCATTTTATCATCATCAGGAGTTGTTCAAGACATTAAAAACGTAAGCTCTCAGACATTTCCTTTGTGTGAGAAAGTAACGGAAAACTTTAGTCATGGATACATTTCTCTGTTCCCTGTTGGATTCATATTATATTCATAAATCCCACTTTTTCATTTCAGCTGACTGACTCAATGATCTGATCTGATCTGGTCACTCTGTTTCTCACATATCTCTCATATGGCTCCAGAATATTTCAAATATTGCACATGAGTCAAAATGATTACTTCTATGGGGCTTTGTTGTCTTGTTTTGTATTTCAAAGGCAAACGAACAATAAATAAGGACTTTTATTTTTAATTATTTTAGTTATCTTTTTATGTGAATTATCCCTTTAAATAAACACTAAAAATAAAATCAAGTGCTCCTTTTTTAATTTTACTTGAGTGAAAGTACAAAAGTGCTTGGTTTTTTATGTACTTAAGTAAAAAAGTACTGATAGATTTATTTAGCAATTTTATACAGCCTGCTTAATTTTATATATTAACATTTATTCAAATTAAAAACTTTTTTTTATAATCTTACTGCTCAAAATACCTGAGATTTTTGATGAGCATGATGTAGTAATGTTCACTGTGAAGCTTACA
>JAUYWG010000032.1:8047931-8061052 GCA_034779775.1 Enteromius afrohamiltoni
AACAATCATATCTGTCTACTTGATCCAAACAATATAAAAAATGGATACCGTTGATAAACAATATAAAAACAGACGTAACGTTAGGGCTAAAGGCGTAACGTTAGCATTTTAATAAAACTGCTAACATTACAGCAGCAGGGAATATGAACGTTTTTTTGACACTGATGTTGATGTGTGGGTCTTAAATAGATCACCCTTTACAGGAGTGAAACAAACTGAATTTTTACCGAAATATGATTTTCAGTTAATGTTAGTAACTAACTTCACTAACTCTGGAGACTCGCTCTGAACGGATCGTTTGAATCAGTGAGCTGTCGAATCGAGAACAGCTGCATTTGGATCCTTCCAATTCGAGAATGAATCGTTTAGTGCGATTTACGATCCGATTGAACAGATTCATTAAAAAGAATCAGTGTGTTAATGAATCCCTCGTCTGCGTCTCGCTCGGAGCACGTGATATATGAGTAACGACATGTTTTATGAAATGTAGTGAAGTAAGAAGTACCATCCTTTGCTTAGGAATGTAGTGAAGTAAAAGTAAAAGTTGCTAGAAATAAAACTACTCAGGTAAAGTACAGATACTTGAAAAATTTACTTAATTACAGTAACGAAGTACTACTACTTCGTTACTGCCCACCACTGGGAGTGGTTTAACCAGCTTAAATGTAGACAAAAAAAGACAGAATTATTGGCCAACAGCAATTAAACAGACAAAACAAGTTACTACATTTAATACTAAAATATATTGCACTACAGTAACCCTAAAACACACTCGCTTATCTAAGATCTTACTTCACACTCTTACTGTGTCACACTTCAAAGAAATCTCCATCATCAAAAAACAGAATTCAATTTCTTGAAACATCTTGAAGAAATAGAAAAATAAAACAGGTTTTTTAAAATAATTCGCTTTTTCAAGGCAGATTTCTTTCTTCCTCGTCCCACCTGCCCCTCCTCTTAAGGAAGTTTTCCTTATTATTATTATTAGATATCAGTGCCTTTCACGGGTAATGTTGTGCACGGGTAACTGCACAAACACATTTGAATAAACTTTAACTAAACTGAGTTAGAGAACAGACATCTGCTCTGAGGAGGGCAGAGAGATGAGAGCGTGGTTTCCTGTAAAGGACACACACACACCACAAAAACACACCACACAAACACACACTTGTGATAAGAGCACGACGGTTGTAAATCCTGGACAACTCAGCATATATTTCTTTCTAAAAGACAGAAATTGTGCAACAACTCACCTCTCTGGCCATATTCACAACAGTAGCACTTGCAGCAGTACTGCAACATTGTACTTAGCATTTTGATATCGTCTGCCCCTGTCCCAATTCACTCAGTTATGGAGGTTTTAAAAATGATCACTGTGTCAGCTATATCTTCTACTGGCCTGAAACACGAAGAGGCATGATACAAGAGGGTAAAAGTGCATCCGAATGAAGACGCATCTAACACATCCCACAATGTTAC
Source organism: Enteromius afrohamiltoni (assembly GCA_034779775.1). NCBI lineage: Eukaryota > Metazoa > Chordata > Actinopteri > Cypriniformes > Cyprinidae > Enteromius > Enteromius afrohamiltoni. The sequence continues at coordinate 8,049,411 of JAUYWG010000032.1, forward strand.
TAACAAAACAACCTCTTTAGATTTTTGCATACACACAGTGTTTATATTTGTCCTCAACATCCTTTCATCTGGACTGAGATTTCAAACAGCTACTAGCAATAGTGGAATCTTTGTATAGTGGTGGGCCTTTCTTGGTAATTGGTATAATTAGATATAATTGGTGCCCATTACAGGTCCAATGTAATTGCAGGATGTATTGATGCAGATAAAAACTCTCTAGAAAACAGAGAGAAAAAGCTGGATCATTTATAGTAGTGTATACAAATATTTACATATCTATGTGCTTAATAAAGATAACCGAACTGCAACTGAAAGTCTGCTAAATTAGAACATCTAATTTTGTGCTTAATGCACTTTAATTGTGCAGAAGTAGTGCTGAGGTTTTTGCAAATGTATGCATGTATACTTGTGTATGTATACAAGATCTTCATCGATAATGAGGCTTAATATTAAGAAATGTACATTGTGCTCAAGTGGCACTTTAGAAAAAACTTAATTACTTTTTTTATCAGTAAATCTTGAGCGATACGTCACTAATGTTAATTCATTTGAACTATTCTTTACATTTTATTTATGATTTGGCACTTAATAATTTTATTTATTTATTTTTGATCAATCACTTTTATTTATATAGCGCATTTAACAGTACAGATTGTAGCAAAGCACTGAACATTATCAAGTGATGGTTCAAATGGAAATCATTTGTAAGAAATGTCTTAATGTCACTTTGATCAATTTAATGGTTGCTGAATAACAGTATTACTTCCTTGCAAAACAAAAAAAAATCTTACTGACCTATATGCATATATGTCAACATAGACAAACAGCAGATAAGGGGCAGATGGTTACTGATACAGCATGTCAAATAAATTGTGTCCAGTGATTAGTTAAGCAGATCTGCATGTCTCTCCCTGGGCAATTCATAAATACGGTGTTTTCTCAACTGTTCTGCAGACTATTGCACATCTGTACTATTACTTTGGTCTTAAACTTCCTTCATCTCCGCACACACAAACAGGGTTTTAAATAGCCCCCGTCTCCAGTTTCTCCCCTGATCACTGGTATCCTGACAAAGGATAGTGTCTGGGACTTCAGTTTTGTTGTTTTATATGTCCCTTATACTTTGCTTCACATAATTTATATTCCTTTGATGCAAGAAAAAGGAAGGTAAAAACAAGGTAAGTGTAGCCCATGTGAAATCCAGACCTTGTAAACAAACACACAATCATGCCACCCAAAGCTTAGTGAGAAAAAGAACAAAGCATCTACACGGTACGTGTTATTTGTGAAGTGAAGTCATTTCCTGCAAACTCTAGTGCTGCTAACTTCCGAGGCAGCTGTGAAATCAGGCAAAACGTTCAATATAAAGTTACACTTCAGATGAGGCCAATGATTTAAACTAAAATCTGAATCTGAAAATGGAAAGAAAAGTGCTTTTTATTCCCTTTGTATCTACAGTCCTCACAGCGGGCCTGGAAAAAGGGGTTTTTCTTTATGGACATAATTCAACATGTCGTACAGTTCATAGCTGAGGCAGCCTGAGATACTGCCAAAACATGACATTTATGAAGTGGAACAAACAGCAGATAAAAATGACAATATGATGCAGAATTTCTAAGCAAACTAAAGTGTCTCTAATAGTTAAAAATATTATTAGAATATATTTTTTCCTCATCATTCTTAAAAATAAATTTTCTTTATTTTATTACAGTTTTATTTACACTATGGTGTTAAATCGTAGTTTTAAGAAATGATCTCTTAAAAGTTAGGAAACTCAAAAGGGTTCCTTGTCATTGCTGCAAAAACTTACTTTTGGAGGCTTTACTTTTAAAAGTGCACCTCAAATACTGTACAATACCGTTTCAGAAGCCAACTAATTATGCTTTACTGTCTTGTTTTACTGCACTTTACAATGTTTTACTGTCTACGGCACTTGTTTAACTCTTACTGATGTTGAGTTATAAGTCTAGTGGTTTGGATGGCCAGCTGAGAAGAGCCTGCTTTTCCCATCACCTCTTGGCCTGCAGAAGAAGTCTGTAGCCTGAAACGCCCAACGAGGGAGACAGGCAGCTCTATAACTAATATATCAGATAGGAATGCTCTCTTTCCCTCTCTCCATTGTCCCTCCCGTCCAAACTGAAAAACAGCATGTGGTTCAGCAAATGTGAAACATTTTTGTAGGAGCTACATTATTTTGTCAGTTTGGGCTTATGTGGGAGGCTATTTCGATCCTTAATAATAAATCCAAAAAGTTATGTGGCAAACTGATCACTCAAGTAATATTGAAATGTGGGATTTAAACACAGGATGCATGAAGCATTAGGATTCTGATGTAAAATTAAGAAAAGATGTAAACCGGTCTTGAGAACTTCACTAAACAGATGGTCAGAAGTTCTTCTGCTGAAGCTCAAGATGTTCATCGGATCTTCTCAAATCATCTCATCAAGTTTAAAAAAACTTGTGGAGTTCACACAACTTGAGTCCTGCTGACATTAAAGCAAATAAAAGAGAACATTTCTCCAATTCGCTTACATTTTTATGCTGATAATATCATTTTAAATTTTGGAATAAGAAACAGAAAACATCTGACACCATGGATCATTCTGTTACGCAACTCCCACAAGCCAAAGATGAGAAGCAGCTATCCAACATTACTGTCAGTTCAGGATAAGGCTCGACGCAGTGACACATATGTCAGTGTATGATCAATCTGTAAGGGTGTGGGTCAGACACTTAAACTGACTCCAGCTGAGCTTGAGCTGTTCTTCTCTGGAGGTTTGGGAGGAGGTCCCGAGTGAAGCTCTCTTTCCTCCCTTGCCTTTAGAATCAAACTGATTCACTGACTGATACTCCTCCCAACAGCAGAAACACATCCAGAGACTCATTTTTCAAAACCTCTTAAACCTATTGTCCCACTCTGTATGGGCTATTTATTTTCACCTGGTGGATGATAACACTCTTTAGATTCACACAGTAGGAGGGAATAGGAGCCAAAATGCCATAAAGATGTGAGTGGGCTCTTTGGACTTATAAGACCAATATGTAACCACTTGCATCATTCCTACAAACACCTAACTTACCTACCAATACCTCAACCTTTGCCCTAGTAACACCCTAAAACACCTAGAATGTCCACTTGTGATTGGCCGAATCCCTTATAAGGGGTCATATGATGCAATTTCAAATTTTCCTTTTAACTTGGGGGTGTTAAGCTAGTAGTGCATAGATAAGATCCCTGAAGTTTCAAAATCAAAGAGATATATGACTTGTCCATGTTGTGAAAGTAAAATTTGTAAAGTTGTATTCACTACACTGTTTCAGAATAGTTCAACACAAATATTAGAGTGTGTTCAGCGCATTTACGGAGGACGGACTCCTAAAACCTGGAGAGCAGCCTATGCTGGCTGTGCACAGAGACTATAAAGTGGAGCAGTTCTACCCCTGCAAGGACAGCCTGGCGCTTCTGACTTATTTAAAGAATCTGCTACTTACTATTTAAAAGTGAGTTTTGAGTTGTGGGGTAGTGCTTGTTGTTTGTTGTTACTTCGATCACAAATGCAGACATGGTAATGTTTACGAGGCGTGATGTAACGTGACGTGCAAAAAGACAGCACTAAGTCATTAAAATCAGTAATTATGTCTCCATTAGATGTAACAAATGCCTCTATTGTGATGTGTTTTATTGTTTTGGTGTCATGAGGCCAGGACACAACATCAAATCGAACTGTTTCAGGAGACGGGGCTTAGAGGAGAAACAAAAATGTACAGTATGTGAGAAAATAATGTGTTTTTTGCACCTTGAACCACATAAACACATTGCATTACACCCTCAGCTTTTGTCACCTTTAGTTGGTTGGTGTCGCCTAGGTGTGTCTGGGCCTTAAAAAACACCATAGCAACCGCCTAGCAACATCCTAGCAAACCACAAAAAGCAACCATCTAGGAAACACCCAGAGCAACCGCCTAAAATACCACCCAACCAAACACCCTAGAAAACATCTCCCCCCCCATGACAAACACACAGAACATCTTAAAAAAACAACCCAGCAAATCACCCAAAAACCAGCCTTGCAACTACTTGAAACTCATTAGTAACCACATAGCAACATTATGCTATGTTGAGTTGAAAATCACCTTGACAGCAACCTATCCCAAGAATGCACCATTGATTTTTAAAGAAAATCTGGCATTTACTGATGGAATCTATTTCCTTTAAACTAAACAAATCATGGCAGGTTCTGCAGCTCATTTGTGAGGAAGCACATTCTACAGTGTGTGATAGGAATGCATTCTTATAGAGACAGCGATGAGGAAGTCTGCATGTCTTCAAGGTGTTTGGACACACATGTAATCAAAAGGGCAAATGCTTGGAAAAAATGTTAACCTTCACCATATGGAAAAGTGAGTATGTCTGTCATGGTAATCCCTACACATCTTCTTTCCCACATGGTGAGCAAATGACAGTGCGAACCACCATGACCGTAACCCCCAAAATGAAGGGTAAAGTGGCAAAGAGCATTATGTGAAGCCCAGTTAGAAGTCATTACGCTATGTTTCATTCAAGTGCTCAAACAAAAGCATCAGGGAAGTGGATCCAGATTTGCACAATTACATTACTGGCATTGAAAAGGCAAGAGGATAAGGAACAGAGAATGATTGTGTCAACTGATTCTATTCAGAGGAATTTGCCCATGTTGAATAGGACATCTCAGCATGGTACCATAATACCTCAGTGGCCACAGATGGTGGCTTAAAACTGTGCTGAGATCATCTGAACACAAGATATGCTTAAGGCAGTGCAGTCAATGAACCCAGTCAGCTTCAGCTTCTTATAAGTATTTGATAACACTACTTTTATAGTCCACTTTACACATTCTACTAACAGTAAGTAACTACATGTCAACTAGCAGTCATTAGAGCATTGGTTGAATGTCTGCTTAATATCTTTATTTTGATCAATTTTGATCAGAAACTTTGCAAGTATGTCAACTTATTCTACTAACCCTAAACCTACTATTCTAAGACATCGTTGCAAAGCTAGTTGCAAATTAATAAGAATAAGTTGACATGTAGTTACTTATAGTTACTTTTATATACAAAGTTACTTATAGTGGAATGCCTAAAGTAGACTATCAAAATAAAGTGTAACCAAGAATTTGACTAAAAAACCTCAACATTAAAGTTAATGTGATGACTAAACAGCAACACAAACTGCATGTCATCAGCTCTTATTAATCTGTTAATCTTGTAAACATAAGTCACAGTTCACAAACACTCTCTACTTTTAATATAGTGGTACTGTGCTAAATCTCTTTAGCACTAATGAATTAAAATCAACTATACATGTATTAAATCAAACAATATTTTAATTTAAAAAAATAATAATATTTCTGCAAAAATCTAAAAAATGCATTTGTGACTTTCTAATTTGGTGTTTAATTAGTTTTTTGTTTTAAATTCACATTTGTTAGTTTATATATATTTTTTTCCTCAGAATTACCAGTTTTCATCTCACAAAATCAGCTTTTTTTCCTTGCAATTCTTTGCTTATATATCAAAATCCAAAACTTTTTTTTACTCAGATGTGTGAGGATGTAAACTAAGAACTAACTTTATTTTGAATGTGTGGTCAGTGTAAATAAATGTATAGCTTATATCTTATATACTTTGTTAAGTTTGGCCTTCCCAGTTGTGCTAAGCAGCATATGGGTCACTTTATAGCATATTCGTGCACATCAGCCCCCTCTCAGCTAAATCAATCTTAGTGCCAAAAACCCATGACATCATTTAGGAGTTTAGCAGAGGAGGGTGTGGTGAATATCGCATCGTAATTAAGGACATGTTCTGTGCAGCGTTTATATGCTGGAGCTGTTTAGATTTTTACCATCTGTTACGTCAGCCCACGCCCTACACTGCTTTATGTCTAGTCTTTATGTTTTTGTCTACATGATGACTGTTTAATGGCATCTAATTAACCATTATGGAACAAAAAAATAAATGTAAGCAAACATGCAGCGTTCTAGCGACAGCAGAAACCCTGGAGTGATCCGAGTCCTCATTTAACCTGCATGTGTATACATTGGACAGCACTGAGCAAATACATGCCAGGGCCCCCCCAAAAAAGCCAAGAGGACGTGGCAAATAACTTGAGTTTTTGGAGGACAAGGGCGGTATTCACTCCGAGACTGAAGCTCTTTCTGTTTCAGTTTATAACCCAGACTCTTCTTCTGCTAATAGTTTACCAGCTAAAACCACACGAATGTGATGTTGCAATGTCAGCTATTATAATTAGTGGTTATTCTCCTTTGATCATAATATAATACAATTTATCTGCCCACCTGTATTAGGCGTCCTAATATCGCTGCAACTGGGGGCTATGTGCAATTTATTAAAATGCTATTTACTTAAAATCCAAAGCTCCCATGCAAGTACTTAAACATATGCATAATTTAGGTAATGCAACCTTTTTAAGCGGCATTTGTAATACTTCAAGTCAGCACTATTGGAGTGACAATTCAGCTGAAAAGACTGAACAATAAAGAGAAGTGAATGTTGGAATGAGTTTCCACTCTGGTCCAATGCTTCCTGTTCAATGCTGGCCAGATGAAAAAAGAGCAAAACAATCCCCATTATGCAGGAACAGCTGTGCTCGCCATCAGGGGAAGGAAACCCATTCTCTGCAGTATAAGCGCTCAGAATGTGTGACATTCCAGAGAAATCACATACACGCTTTAGAGCATTCACCGAGGCAGTGTATCAGACATTCTGAGAGTGCTGCAAAATAGCAATAGAATGCATAACTGAATATGTAAATATTTGGGGAAAAAAGGAAATTGTGGTAATGCTTTCCTTACTCTATAGAAGGCGCAACTAATAACAAAAAAACATGCTGATATTTAGAATAACAGCACTGTCGCTTATTCAATATTTCCTAATTTTTAAAGGAATAGTTTATCCAATTTATCTCAAACTTACTCACCTTCAAGTTAAGATATGGATGACTTTTGTTATTTATTGGAACAGATTTGAAGAAATTGCTTGTTCACCAATGAATCCTCCGCAGTGAATGGGTTCCGCCAAAATTCAAACAGTTGATAAACGCATCTAAATAATCCACAAGTAACCCACATGACTCCAGTCCATCAATCCATTGCTTCTGGCCAAAATACATGTCCATAATGTATTCTCACATCAAAAACCCACAAGCTTGAACCCACACTTGAAAAAGCAATATTATGGCTAAAGGACTCCATATTTTAGCCAGATGCAACAGTTTGATATCAAAAACATTAAAAATGTTAATGATGGATTTGTTTATTGCAAACATGCAGCTTGTCTTCTCTCAAGATTTTGGATGTCTGGAGAGCTGTGTGGACTAATTCTGACGGCACCCATTCACCCAAGTGATGGCCTGCAATATTTCTCCAATTCATTCCAAAGATAAAAACTCGTCCTGAGGGTGAGCAAATTTTCAGGAACTGTAAAATGTTTTGGATGAATTGCTAGCCTCATTACAACAAGGTCCACAAAATTAATAATAAAGCATTACTTAGTATTTATGTAAATGCACAGCAATATCACAATGTAGCCTAAGTGACATGGATTATATGACTGAGCTAATGCATGATATTGCGGGTGAAATGATGATAGGTGGGGTTAAAGGTGTGGTGAGAGTTTGGGTGGGTGTGCACTCTTCACCGAACTGTTTAACAAACTGATGACATTTCCTGCACTACAGTAGTTGTCAAACACAGGTCTGATGTATTTCAGCAAAGTTATAATTAGGTAAGGTTATTTTTGCAATTCAATTGCCTACAACAGACTAACTGATGGAATGAGCTCAATTTAGTCTCTAGTGTTCGATGCAGTAAAGTGTTTAGTGTTTAATGCAGGAAATCTGGGTAAAAGAAAACAAGAAGAGCAGCTACAGTTGAAACCCCTATTTAATTATAGGCTACTTATTTCAACATTATAAATACGAAAGCTGCAACCGTTATGTCCATAGACATTTTTAGCTACTAGATGGAAACCCGTTTACCTCGTATGTAGCTTATTTTACTCTCGTCCAACAGACTGGATGAGGATGCTCCCATTGTGCAGTCGCGGCGGTTTCCGAGCGGAGTATTCTTCCCGTTATTAGTCCGATCCGGTTTTGAAGCGCAGCGCCTATTTTGACTGTCAGATAATGACGAGAGCAAATAAACTGTGACTCAAGCATCTCAAACTTCCTCAAACTGCAGCAGCACCGCCCGCTTATCCTCTTAGCGCTGTCAACATCCGAACAGCAGCTCTGGCCATTTTATACGGCATTGTTTGGACTTTAGACTGCGTCGCTTGTTGGTTTATTAATGCATTTGCAAATATTTTTTAATTTATCTCAAACGCTTGTGTTTTACAGCGAAAAAAGGTTATTTTGGAAAACGTTTTGAATATAGCCATATTAAGATGTGGCATATGATGGAATGGTAAATTCTAAAATATTTGAATGTGCAAAATTCAAAATTTAAAAATAAATTTAAAATAAAAAAGAATAAAGTAGACGTGGGGCGCGAAGTCTGTTTGGAATTAGCCTAACTTACTCATAATACGCTCAAAGAAGACGCAAACTATACACAAATTATTTTTTGTGTTGTTTATTCTGAATTAATTCTATTAATTAAACAAGAAAGAAAGTTATAAATGAATGCACTTTTTTCATACTCTACTCCCCCCTAGAGGCACACTTTGCAGTTGCTAACAAAACTGCTAAGCCGCAAATACGCTAATATATTCTGCTAAATATTAAATACTAAATTAAGTGTTAAAATGTAAACATGTTAGGCTAATTTATAATTATGAAATAATTACAATCTTTTAAATGATGACTTACCAAAACCTTACCAAAACGAAATCACATAATTATGAACAAATAACTTACTAATTTAAACTAATTTAGACTGCTCTTTTCATAATTATGACTCAGTAAGCCCCATATCATATTTACATTTTCAATAATTGCTATTCATCCCCCTATATTTTTATGCCATTCATTTTATATGACTTTTAAATAAGTGTGACTTAGCAGCTCATCATTTTAAATGAGCGTCTATAAAAAGGTTTACATTTATGTGAAAAATAGTGCTGTCAAACAATTAGTTGCATCCAAAATAAAAGTTTTTGTTTGCAAAATATATATTTGTTTACTGTATATATTTATTGTGGATAAATAAACACAAATACAGACTATGTTTGTTAAAAAATACAATTAAATTGCAAATAAATTTATAAAGAAAAAGGAACTATGTAAAACATGTCATTTTTGTACACTAATACGTGTTAACTGTTTATAACTGTCTCGCTTGTTAAAAAAAATACACCACATTTCCCAGAGTTCATTTAGGCCCACTGATCCGCCATATTGAGCGCAGCAGAACGCGCTGGCAGGGAGAGAGTGTTCATAACATTGAGATGTAAGTATGTAAACAGCTGCGGTTTCGCGGAAATATATGCTTTCTGACTGTCGATGTTGATGTGTTCATTAGCGTAAAAGGTATAATATGTCGCTATCTTGTCGACAGTGTGTTCATAACGGATTTATTGGAGTCTGTAAATACAGCATCTGGATTAGCAGAGAGAGTTAGCCGTTAGCTCTACGTTTTCATGACAGCGCAGGAGATAAAACCTTTCCGGCTTTTTTTCTCTTCCGTTTATTTTGTTTTGAGGTTTTTAATAACTGTCGGTTGACGGACAGCAGGCACAGTCATGCAGTAGACACTTGCTAGGTGTAGACGGATGCTTTTTGTGTTCATTGACACAAAGAGTTAAAAGTGCCTTCAGGAGCTAATTTTAGCATGCTAGCACTGTGACTGCAGGGTTAGACGGATTAATCGCTTATTATATCATATTGATTTGAACAAATAAACAAAAACTCCTAAGCTTATGGTTATTTAAACGGGGATAGAGATTAGTGGGCTAAATAACCTGGCGTCTTTCAATTTAAACCAGCGTCAACAGACCATAACATGCCTCAGATGTCAGTTGTCAGGGATTATCATAATGAATCTGACTCCGTTGTTCTCAATGATGTTTGAAAATTAAATGGAAAATATCGAATCTAATATGAATTAAACATTTTTTAACTTAATTATTGTTTTGTTTTGATTTAGTATCTCACCGAAACCTGTAGCTCTAGATTTTCATAATACTTCCTGCATCCTTGGATCATGTCAATATTTTTCTCTTTGGCTGTTTTTTTCTCAGAGGTAAAGGACACACAGTGTATAAATATGACGCAAACGATCCAGACGAATGGGGTTCAACCCCTCAGTAAGACCTGGGAGCTTAGTCTCTATGAATTACAGAGAACTCCACAGGTAAGAGAATTCATTCACCCGTTATTGTTGATACGTTTAGGTTTTTCCAAGTACCATTCGGATCTTAGCGAAACCCTGTCGAGAGATTGTTTTGGAGTATGTAGTTTAGTTTTAGACCCTCAATGCAGCTTCTCTGGTGTTGTGCTCCTCTAGGAGGCCATTACGGATGGTCTGGAGATTGCAGTGTCCCCGCGCAGCTTGCACAGTGAGCTGATGTGTCCCATCTGCCTGGACATGCTGAAGAACACCATGACCACCAAGGAGTGCCTGCACCGCTTCTGTGCCGACTGCATCATCACTGCGCTCAGATCGGGGTGGGTTTGTATAATTCGATTTACATTATACTGTACTTTTTTCTTTCTTTTTTTTTTGATTTGTACGATTTAAAAAAAAAATTTATGTATGTGATTGTCTCACTGGATTATTTTATGTGTCTTTTATCCACGCGTTATGTAAAAAATGATCCAAAATAATTTTTTTAGCAAGTTCATTACCATCCGGCATTCAAAACTATTGCCTTCCTTTAGCTCGATCCACAGTGCTGAGCTTATGGTGATGTTTTCTTATTTAAATATTTCTGGTAGGAATTTGCGGGAAATTCAAGCATGCTGCTTTGTCATCAAGTTTTCCTGGCTTGTAGACTATATATAAGGATACTGCAGGTGACCGATTTTTTTATAGCCTTTTCTCAGAGCTGCTGGAATAGTTAAACTTGTCATTTTGATGGAGGATTGTAATCTAGAAAGAATCCGGTTTAGGAGTCACATGTGACTGAAATTAGATTCTATTCTAGGTTTAAATGCATCTGATTATGGATGGCCTGCATTGGATTACACAAGTTTTGTAATTCTAAAGAGAACCAGTTCTAAGGAAGAATAATTAGCTTTTAGTGTTAAAAGAATTTCTTTATATAAAATTTGAATGGTATTTCGGTTGGATTTTCAACAATTAACAATTTGAGAACAAAGTATGACAATAATAATAATTTGCAGGGGTTGATGTGATAAGAGCTAGCCGCTTGTTAGATTTATTCACAAGTGGTGGCAGGATTTATTGTAATGCTTTTTTGCTCAGTTGGTCAGAACAAACGTGGCAGACTTGTTTCTTACTTGGTCAGATGACAATATACAGTAAAAATTTGTGTTTGGGTCATCATACTTTCAAGATGTAGGCTAGAATCTGTGGTTCCTAATAGGGCTGGGCGATATATATGGAACGATATGTTATGCGCATCTCATCAGTAAAGCCGGTTCTTTGATTAGCGCTAAATCTTCGTCAGCTGTCTTCAAA
>JAUYWG010000032.1:8076864-8088079 GCA_034779775.1 Enteromius afrohamiltoni
CTCATTTTTAATGGATTTCGGGTTGGACCTGGCAAGAGGTTTCATAAAATAATCACAGCAAAAAAATTATTTATTATTTACTTATAACAAGTAATACTTCTTTCACTAAGCAATGTAGTTCTTCAGCAAAAGGATTCACAAGCAATACAGAGATGCAGTGGTACAATGAGGTCATGTGTTAATAGAGAATTTTTTTTACAGCTTAGAAAATGACTCAGCCAATCATATTCAATACTATTGTCCACCTTTTTTACGCAGAATCACGGTTCATTAGCTTTAGGTAAATAATGAGAAGAATAAAAATAATATAAGAATAATATAAGACACACCAATTGTCAGTTTCAAGCAGTATTTTGTTCTGCTAAAAATAGCTGGACGTGGATGAGTCTGGAAGCTAGAATTTTTTATCAGCTAAATTGATTTTTACATTTATCCATTTTTTCCCAAGAAAAATGTGGATACGTTATAAATAAACTTTGTTTCACTCTGAAGTGTCCCAAGTGGTTGGAAAAGGATTAGGTCCATCAGACATCTGTGCTTAATACTTTCCAAATGGTTGGTGCAGTCCTAACATATGTTTCACCTCCGTGGCATTACCACAATCTGACCATTTAGATAGGGTGTGGTTGAAATATGCTTTGTGTGCAACATTGTTAATGCAACATGACTTTCGTTTCTTGACAATACAACTACAAAGGTTTGAATCTTTACCTTTACTTTCACTGAGGAGATAAAAATAATGTTTTAATTCATTTATTTTTGTTGTTTTTTTTTTTTTTTAATCACAGTTTGTCATACTTTTAGTGTTATATACAGTTATTGAAAGAACTGAGTTAAAATCTACTTCCTGTTTTACATTTCCATTTAGCACAGGCTAAGGGTCAGACTCTGCCAACATTTAAAGGAAGTTTGCACCATTAGGCACTTTGCAGTTTACAATAGTGTGGGGATGCTGTTTAGTACTCTGTTTGCAATCTGTTTTGTGTGTGCATTTTTATAAACAACAATTGCTTTGCTATTTTAGCAGAGAAAAACAAGCTTTTAGCTGCAGACACATACTATTTTGCATTTCTTCTTCATGTAAAGTCTTATAATGCCTGCAGCAATTCAAAGATTTCAGGCATTGTTGATCCATGATTCCTGGAGCTGGGATTTTCACAGTACAGTACTTCTAGCATATTTAATTTCGAGAAGTTAGACTCTATTGCTGTTTTGAACATGTTGATTTGGAGATTTCCAGCTGTGTCAGAAGTGATTGGTCTTCCCCTTCTGTCTTTTTTAAAATGTGGGTGTAACAGTTTACCACTAAATGAACCTGGAAAGCCCCACATTTAGCGGCTTCTTCATTCAACCGCTATTCCTCCATTTTCAAATAACATTATTTATTGCTACTATCAAACATTTTATATTGGACCTTTTAGTAATGCTTCAGGAAAGGTAGCATTAACATCTTTATAGACAAATGTATATAGGCATATTTTACAGTGGATATCATAGGCTATGTACAAGACAATAAATTATTATAAAAGGCAAGAGGCAAGACAAAGGATTGTTGCAGACGGAGATTCCTGGAGGAGAGCCAGACCCGTTGCCCAGGCTTGTCTGTGAATTGCGGACCTCCATCAGTGACGATATCTTCAGGAAATCCATAGAAGCGGAACACTTGTTGCATGACGACTTCAGCAGTCTCCCAGGCGGTGGGTAGTTTGGTAAGAGGTATTAGGCGAGAAGCCTTAGAAAACCGGCCGATTACAGTGAGTGTAGTGGTAAAGCTGTTGGAGACTGGCAGGTCAGCTATGGTCAGTGTCCATAGCAATATGGGACCACGGATGTTGAGGGCTAGGAAGGGGTTGGAGCAGACCAGCGGGTCTCTGGTGGGAGGCTTTGGAGATGTTGCAGGTAGGGCATTGTTTCACGAACTGCATGACGTCTGGGGTGAGAGTAGGCCACCAGAAGCGATTGGTCACTAATTCTGTGGTGGCTGTGATCCCTGGGTTACCTGAGCTAGGAGTATCATGAATGAGGTGAAGTAACTGCTTGCTTAGGGCCTCAAGGACGTATTCACGGTCAGGTGTACACTCTGGGGTCAGTATTGCGAGCCTCAGAGATTTCTGCCATTATATCCAATCGAATGGGTGCCACAATGAGCGGGGGAGGTATGATAAATTCGGGAGTGCTGGGATTTTCTTGGTGATCAAACTGGTGGGAGAGAGCGTCCGCTTTGCCATTCTTTGATCCTGGCTGATAGGTGATCTTGAAGTTGAAGCATGTGAAAAACTGTGTCCATCTGGCTTGTCTTGAATTAAGGCGGTTGGCTGTATGAATGTATTCAAGGTTGCAATGATCAGTCAAGACTAAGAAGGGATGTTTGGAACCTTCTAGCCAGTGTCGCCATTTTTGTAATGCTGATTTCATGGCCAATAACTCACTGTCTCCTACATCGTAGTTTCTTTCAGGTGGGGTGGGTTTATGGGAGTAATAGGAACAGGGATACAGACAACCTGGTGTTCCATAACGTTGGGACAAGACTGCTCCGATACCTGTGTTTGAGGCGTCTACTTCAACCGTGAATTCTTTGTCTGGGTCGGGATGCCTGAGGATGGGTGCAGTCATAAAGCGAGACTTCAATTCGTAGAAGGCCTGTTCTCCTTGTGGAGTCCATTGGAGGACCTTGGGGCCCTTTCATGTCATTGAGGTAAGGGCTGCCGCCACCTGACTGAAATTGCGAATGAATCCGCGATAAAAGTTGGCGAATCCCAGGAACCGCTGGAGGTCTTTTATGGTCTGAGGTTTAGGCCAGTTCACTACTGAGGTCACTTTGTGTTCGTCCATGGTCACACCCTCTCTACTGATTATATATCCCAGGAACAAGATGCTTGTCTGGTGAAATTCGCACTTGGTCAATTTAGTATATAGTTGGTGCTGGATCAGGCATTTCAAGAAGGTTCGTACATAATGAACATGAGAGTCATAGTCCGAGGAATAGATAAGTATTATCTCCTCCCGGGAAGATGTCACAAGACAGAGGGACTGTTGGACAATCCAAATGGCATCACCCGATATATTAATCCTTATCAGGTTGTAAGCACTCCTGAGGTCCAACTTAGTGAAGTATCTGGCTTGACGAACTTGCTCCAGGGGGAAAGGATATTGATCCTCAATGCATATAATATAGTTGTCAGCATTTCAAGTTCATCAAAAAAGTTAATCAAAGTTGTCCCAAGACAAGAACACATTTTGGTTTTAAGTTTTAGGACAACTTTGATGAAAGCTTTAAATTTTGACTAGTGTATATCCAACCCATCATTAAACTGATGACATCATTAAATTGTTGCACGTTTCCCAAAAACACTCATGGCTGTATTACATCAAAAGGGTGCTTCTACTAAATACTGAGCAAAGGGTATGAATACTTACCATGTGGTATTTAAGTTGTTTTTTTGGGGGGTCCATACCTTATTGAGTCATATAGTTTAATTAGAAAGAAGCCCTGTAGGTGGCAGTATAGGTGCATGTTTAGCTCCCGATTGTTGACTTCTTCTGTTCAATGCTTCTTCTGTGTGGTTTTAGTAGTGTTAGCCTATATTTTGAGTTTCGCAGTCTTCATTGCACTAACAGAAGATTTTTTAATAAAGTTTTATAAAATTATGCACTAAAATATATTAATTTTTTTGAGTTCTGGACGTATGTAAATCTAATATTGAATTGGGTATAGCAATGTTTTGACAGAGGATTTAATCTACCTGAAAGTATATCAGGTCACCTGTAACTTCAATTTATATTACTTTTTGGTTAAAATTGACTTTAAATTAAAATTAATTACATTATAGTGTGTGTAATGTAAAATTACGTTTCTACACTCTCAGAAATAAAAGTACAAAAGCGGTCACTTGGACGGTACCTTTTCATAAGGTACACATGATCAAAGTACTAATATGTACCTTTAACGTACCAAAATGGACCCTTTAGGTACAAACATGTATCTTTTGAAAAGGTACCACCCCAGTGACAGCTTTTGTACCTTTATTTCAGAGAGTGTATAGTAATTGATTTTTTTGTTGTTCTAGTAACTTAAAATTGTCTTGATTACTTTGAAAAATGGGCAGTGTATTCCTAGTTCCCAGAATGCTTTTTCTTAATAGAACTGGATAAAGACAAGGAGTACTGTTTTAGTGTTACAGTGTTGCTGTCATCTCTGAGTTTATATTATGTCAAGGTTTTCGTGGTTACCCTTCAGTGTGCTTGTGGATAGGTTGATGGTGACGAGATAAATGCATTGATTTTAAAGAAGTGCCTGCAACAACATATCCTACTTAGACTGATTAATAAGGCTGTGTTAAACAAATGTGTGTTAAACACATTTAGCAAGTGTTGCTTTTAACTGAAATTGAACACCCACATTGGGTTTCCATGGGGACCTTCCATAGGCATATTTTTTTATATAAATACTTGTGTTGCCCTAAACCAACCCTAAACCTAAACCTGCCCCTTACAGGAAATCTTTTGCATTTTGGGGGATTTTTCAAACATGTCACGTATAATTATAGCTTTAATAATATGATTTAACGTATAATAAGCTTTTTTCCTCGTGGAGATTAAAATTCTAATCTAAATACAATGTTTTTCCACCTCTGTGGGGACATTTTCCCCCATAATGTATGGTTTAGTTACATGCAAGAAATTATGTGAACTGAAGTACAACAGTATAACATTTTTAATGTGGACGGAGTGACCGAGGAGCTGTTCTCCCGCTGACTCATAACCGTTAGGTGGCGTAACGTGGCATCATTTTGGTCGCCTCCAAGATTTTGACACGAGGAAGAGCGTTTTCCGCCTAAGGCGGGGTCACCATCTCTGTTGGTAAAGTTTGGCTGTTGAGACAGAGAGCGGTCGGCAAAATCAACATAAGTACACCGAGCCTAAATCGCGATCGTCCGTTTTCTCTCGCTCGCGGCCGTGTGAGCGTCAGTGTAGCGTGCGGCTGACGCGATCAGACTGCAGTCATGTCCGAAGACCCGAGCTCTCAACCCTGGTCTATCGACAAGGATGACTACGAGCTACAGGAGGTGATCGGTGAGCTAAACCATCACACATCAGCATCCAGATCACACCAATGATAGCACAGCGCACATTAAGACATGCGTGTCATGATCTCTGGGGCCCAGATGGTCTGTTATTTCAGATCTCCATCAGTAATTGAGTCATCGCGCCTGTAAGATGTTCAGTCTGTGTTAGCCATGCTAACTAGCCACCCGACATGCCAACAGATTGTAATGCTTTGTGTACAAAGGCTGATCTACTGATTGATTTGGAGATTTCATCGTGATGTCTATGTGACACATGGGGCGCTTGGAGGATAAAGGACCACTAACGTTACAGTTGACAAGTTGCTGGTTTGTTTGGTGACGAGCTGCTTCGTATAATGTTCTTGGGTATAACTTGGGCTGTCATTTAGATCAAAGTCTTACGTATTATAAGAACTAAGTAGTTAACTTTAAATCGCATAAACAGGGCAGATTTCATTGTCCTGGAACATTTGCAGCTCCCTTTTGGCGAGGGAAGTTGTCTTTAAGCTGAAGGAAAGAGAAACACGAATAAACGGAAGTGTAGTATAATACAAAATGAATGCATATTATGACATGACTTAATTTTTACATCTAATTCAGCCATGTGAGCATTAGAAATGGCATATAATATACATTTCATTATATTGTTTAACCCTTATGTGTCATTTACTCCCCACAGAGGGCAAAAACAGCAGTTATATAATATATTTCATTATCAGTTCTGATCATGACTAATAAAAATGAATTCAAGCAACACTTTACATTTTAAAATTACACACATCTGGCTTAATTTATGCTGTTACAGCCCCAAAAAAGACATAAGGTCAGAAATGTGCTTAAAATTCCACATATTTCATCTGTGGATTGTAGGGATGTAACGGTATCAACATTTCACGGTACGGTAATACCTCGGTATGAATGGCACGGTACGGTATTTATTGGATCATTTACATAAAAAACAAAACTAATGAAGAGGCTCAAAAAAAAGTGCCAGAAGTGTTCATTAAACAGTTTACATGAACACTGAACATATCAATGGCACACACATTAGCCATCTATCTGTAAACCTTCAAACAGGAACTTCAATTTTAATAACAAAAAATGTATTAAACCTTCCGCACATGCGTTTTAAAACCCGCTTTAGATTGCTAGATGACGTTATATATCAATTTGCATATTCATTACGTCAGTGTGTCATATTATCTTGCTTCTCTGTGGTCACAATGTTATTCAATATACCCTAATTCTCAATATAATTGTTTTCACTGATATTTTTAATGGTTTCTGTTTCTGAATATGAAATGGTGACTGAAGTGCACTCCATTATAAGGCCTACTGAACTAGCTCGAGGTACAAGATGTTAATCTAGATTAAAATCCTTATTTATAATCGTTTATAATTATATTTATAATTCATAATAATGAAACCAAGTACACATAAGATGCGATTATTTTGGCTCTATTTCCATGTAAAATAGAGTTAGAAGCAACATAATATCTATTTTAACTGAAAGCCCTGCTCCTCTCAGCCTCTCGCTGAACAGAACAGACGCAGAGAGAGGAGTGTAACGTTTCGCGCCGAGAAAACAAGGGCTCGCTCGGCAGTACCGAAGACTCCCTGAGGTTTGTCCAAGAAGTCTCTAGATTTGTCGCTAGTCGCTTTTAGGGAAAAATGTCGCCAAGGGGGTGGTCTGAATAGTCGCTTAATATAGAGACAAAGTCGCTAAGTTGGCAGCACTGATCTGTATTGACAACAGAACGCAAAGAATGATGGGCACGCTTGGGCTGATGGGAATTGTAGTTCACGCTACTTCCCGTTCACTCCATTCGCCTGAGCAAACTTTCTCAGAAGACCTATCGTTTTATCGAGTCATGTGACCACGGTAATATAGAAACAATTTGATATTGCGGTACGATGGTATTTACAATACCGTTACATCCCTGGTGGGTTGTAGATGCTTTGATTCTCTCCCATTTGTCTTCTCAGATATTTAATGCAGATTTTTGTTTGTATTACAAAATCAGTGATTAAAAGTGATTACACTTTTCTGTTCTATAGGGAGTGGAGCAACAGCTGTGGTCCAGGCAGCATATTGCAAACCCCGGAAAGAGAAGGTGGCCATTAAACGCATCAATCTTGAGAAATGCCAGACCAGCATGGATGAGCTTCTGGTAATGTCTGTTTACTGCTCATAACATTAGACACGCCACATAAAGGTATTTGATTAGGATGTTAGGATAGTGTGTTTTCTAATGAATGATTCTGCTGCTCGTATTGTTTTTATCATACTTAAATGAGCATCGGACAAAAAAACTTTCCAGCATACTTTTCTGACATTACAGCACATGAGATTACATATGTGTGTGTAGAAATCTGTGCATTTTTCTGCAAGTATTCTTCTAACAAAAACAGATTTGTTGAATCCTTTGTTAATTAAATAAATGAAGCTATTTTGCAAACAGGCAAAAAAAAAAATATATATATATATTTTTATATATAGTCGGTACGGAAAGTCTTCAGACCCCCTTAAATGTTTCACTCTTTTATGTCATTTTCTGTAATCATTTGTTTTCATTTTAAAATCTTTTTTTCCCCGCATTAATGTACACACAGCACCCCATATTGACAGGAAAACACAGAATTGTTGACACTTTTGCATATTTATTGAAAAAGAAAAACTTGGTCACATGGTCCTAAGTATTCAGACCCTTTGCTGTGACACTCATGTATTTAACTCAGGTGCTCTCCATTTCGTCTGATCATCCTTGAGATGGTTCTACACCTTCGTTTGAGTCCAGCTGTGTTTAATTATGCTGATTGGACTTATGCTGAAAGCCACACACCTGTCTATATAAGACCTTACAGCTCACAATGCATGTCAGAGCACATGAGAATCATGAGGTCAAAGGAACTGCCTGAAGAGCTCAGAGACAGAATTGTGGCAAGGCACAGATCTGGCCAAGGTTGCAAAAATATTTCTGCTGCACTTAAGGTTCCTAAGAGCACAGTGGCCTACATAATCCTTAAATGGAAGATGTTTGGGACAACCAGAACCCTTCCTAGAGCTGGCCGTCTGGTCAAACTGAGCTATCGGGGGGGAAAAGCCTCGGTGAGAGAGGTAAAGAAGAACCCAAACATCACTGTGACTGATCTCCAGAGATGCAGTTGGGAGATGGGAGAAAGTTGTATCATTGGAGCTCTCCACCAGTCGGGGCTTTTTAGTGGCCCGACGGAAGCCTCTCTTCAGTGCAAGACACATGAATACCTGCATGGAGTTTGCTAAAAAAAAAAACCTGAAAGACTCCAAGATGGTGAGAAATAACATTCTCTGGTCTGATGAGACCAAGATAGAACTTTTTGGTCTTAATTCTAAGCGGTATGTGTGGAGAAAACCAGGCCCTGCTCATCACCTGTCCAATACAGTCCCAACAGTGAAGTGTGGTGGAGGCAGCATCATGCTGTGGGGGTGTTTTTCAGCTGCAGGGACAGGACGACTGGTTGCAATCCAGGGAGCTCATGGCTGTGTTAGGTCTAAAGGGCGCTTCTACTAAATACTGAGCAAAGGGTCTGAATACTTAGGACCATGTGATATATTTCTGTTTTTCTTTTTTAATAAATCTGCAAAAATGTCAACAATTCTGTGTTTTTATTGGGTGCTGTGTGTACATTGAGGAGAAAAATCAACTTAAATGATTTTACCAAATGGCTGCAATATATACAAAGAGTGAAAAGACAATATTTCAGTTTCATTAGAAATTCTGCAATGTACATCTGTCTCGGTCTGTCCTATTCACCTCAGTTAATGATCTTTTTGCCAAATGCAAGGGTCATGATGTAACTCGGGTCATATGCAAGGCAGCCACATGTCTGTCAGTCAGAGATGATTAAACTGGCACAGACACAAGGGAAAGACTTTCTGGTTTGTGTTTAAACTGTCAGAGTTAGAAAGGCCTATGAGACCAGACTAGCTAACTACACTTGCATGTATATGGAAAATGTTTCTTTTAATGATGCAGAACAGGTTTAATTCAATTAATTTAGTTTGATGTAAGTCTGTATTTAAAAGTTTCTATTCACTGCAAGTCTAGGGTCTTTTCTCTTTCACTTCTGTAGTATAAAACTCATGAATGGCAGCATCTTCAAGTAATTTGACCCAGAAGGACATGGTTGAGCACTCATGGCGATCTGAATGGGATCTTTTGTTTGCAATTACTTAACCTTTTAGAAACCTCTGTTTAAATTCAATTGTTTACTCCTTCCTAACATTTTCTTTCCTCCTTTTATTATTATTATTTTTTCAGAAAGAGATCCAGGCAATGAGCCAGTGCCATCACCCAAATATTGTGTCTTATTACACCTCCTTTGTGGTCAAGGACGAGCTTTGGCTGGTCATGAAGTTGCTCAGTGGTGGTCAGTCAGTTTAAAAGTGAATAAACAGATGCTATTAACCAATCTTTTAACAATAATGTGATGCATAATGCTGTATATTTCGATTCATGTCTGTTTCAGGTTCAGTTCTTGATTTTATTAAGTACATCATTTCCAAAGGGGAGCACAAATCGGGTGTCATGGATGAGGCCAGCATTGCCACCATACTAAAAGAGGTGCTAGAAGGTCTCGATTATCTGCACAAAAACGGCCAGATTCACAGGTATATGTCTTTCATTGCATTAATTTGCGTCACTGAGCGATACACTGACCTGTCTTCTCTCTGTAAAGGGATGTGAAGGCTGGAAATATTCTTTTAGGAGAAGACGGCTCTGTTCAAATTGCAGGTGGAGATTTTTTTCTTTATTGACAATTATTATTAGCAATTAATTAGTTTAATAGTTGATTTAAATATACTGCTTTTTATTATTTTAAAGGACTGTAGAACGTTCTTATTTAAATGTGATTTTTGATTGCCTTAGTGTTTATGATGTACTTTATGCAGAATTTTGCACTTTTGTTAAAGCAAACAGGAAAAGGCGATATAATTCTGTTTGCTTTCAAAGTCTGAGAATGGCCTCTAGATGCTCATTTTCAGTGACTAGGAAGGTTTCGATTTGATTATAGGTGATGCTTGGCACGGAAAGTAGATGATGAACAACATGGGTTAGACGATTGATAGTTTTATTGTCTGCTTTTCTCCCTGGAGACTTTGGTGTTAGTGCCTTTTTAGCAACTGGTGGAGACATGACCAGAAACAAAGTGAGGAAAACGTTTGTAGGAACTCCATGCTGGATGGCACCTGAGGTGATGGAGCAGGTTAGTGTTGTTCCAACTGTGCCTTTTATATATTTTGGAAACCGAAATGATTTCTTATGGAATGTGTATGATAATGTGTTTGTTTAATCACAGGTTAGGGGTTATGATTTCAAAGCTGATATATGGAGTTTCGGGATTACTGCTATTGAGCTGGCGACCGGGGCCGCACCATATCACAAATATCCTCCAATGAAGGTAAGCAGCAAGTGACTGTTTGGGAAAGTCTGCTATGAAACCTTCTGGAGTTCATTCGTTTTCTTTGGCGTGAATTGATGATTTTATTGTATTACGTAAAATACATCAGTGATACATCAGTCATTGTTTTTTAAGCTTTTGTGTGTGTTGAGAAGGTGGTTGCTTTCAATAGCTCCCTTGTCCACTTTTACAGCCTTGTTATTCCCTCTTAGAATTACACGCAAATCAAAAACGGTCACTCGAATCCAACGTATGTCCAAAACCTACTTTTGCGAACTAGTCCTAGGTTTTTTGCCAATCGGAACCAAACCACTGCAGAAATATTCTGTGGACGAATATCAATCATTCTAAAAAGATGTTTTAGAAATTTAGATTTTGCCGCGAAACAGTACGCCAATTAGCATCTGTGCTAACGTTAGCCAAATGTTATTTGGACTCTAACTCGGGAACGGAATGAGGTATCTTCACCAAACTCGGTACACATGTATAAGCTTAAACTTTATCCAAATACAAAAAATTGCTATAAGACAGAAAAAACATAATTTCAGTTATAACTAATTTATGTTTCCAGTTCTGTCATAAACTCTTAAAAAAAAAAAAAAAAAAAAAAAGTCACCTATCATTTATTTTAAATATCAGTGTGTATGTCTGTGTGTTTGCATTAATATAATAGTTTATCCATTTAATTTCTGTGTGTCTCTCTGTGT
>JAUYWG010000032.1:8088179-8100348 GCA_034779775.1 Enteromius afrohamiltoni
TCTGTGTGTCTCTCTGTGTAAGCATGCTTACAGCCATTTAATTTCATTTCTGTTTGTCTGTGTGTGTGTGTGTGAGCCTATTGTCCATGTTCGATCTGCTTGACTTTCTGTCACACATCTAGGTTGCCCTATACAACCTTAAAATGCTTGAGAGGTTATTATTATTATTATTCCGCAGCGCACATTTTTGAGGCCCTAAACATAAGTCACAACTTAGCACACACCTCAAAAGTGGTGAAAATGGACATCTGATATGGGTTTCAGAAGTGGGTGTGACAAAATGGTTCAATAGCGCCGCCTGTTTACTTTTAAAGAAGTGCCCCTACCGCACATGTAGCACACCATATCTTGGAGCAAAATCCCAAACTCAACAGGAAGTCGGTTATTTTCAATAATAAATAATAATTAAATTATTTTTACTTCTGCTGATTTGTATTTAGGCTTCCAAATTCATAAAAAATGTATCATGTTGAACAATATATATGTGTGAGAAGCATAATCTTTTTCTGTAATAATTGACTTTGAAACACTTTGTCTTGGTCTGTCTTGATTTCTTCTTCTTATTTGGGTTTAGGTTCTCATGTTAACCCTGCAGAATGACCCTCCTTGTCTAGAGACTGGAGTTACAGATAAAGAGATGGTTAAAAAATATGGCAAATCTTTTCGGAAGATGATCTCCTTGTGCCTCCAGAAGGATCCAGAAAAACGGTAGAGCATTTATTTCCTAAAGTTCTCTAATTCTATCAGGACCAACAGTTTTTGGTCATATTATAAACGTTCAATGTTTTTCAACAGTCCTACAGCTGCTGAACTCTTAAGACACAAGTTCTTCACAAAAGCCAAGGTGAGATCCTGTAACCCGAATTTGTAAAGTACAAAGAATGACCACAGTAGTGGCATTTTACATTCATTTACTGGTAATCTAAGTGCACAAGTGTTTGGTCTGTTTTATGTAATTGCTGCTTTAAGCAGGCAAAATTATTTAGTTTGGCTACATTTATTGTCGCCTGAACATTTCCAAAACACTGGTCCAGCATGACTGGTTTACTGTAACAAATACTCAGGATTAGCTTTTCTAAAGGCCATTGCCTGCTCATGGGATACAGCCCATATTGTAACAAATGCAGCGCTGCCTCAGCAGACTTTTATTCCTAGCGGCTCAGTAGAACTGTAGTCTGTGCCTTAACGGAGAGGCCTGCACGGCACTGTAATGCTGCATTGCTACCCACAGAGGAATGGTGTCACTCTCAAATGTGAGAAATGTTTTAACAATATTAAAAATGTTGCATTTGTGGAATTATCCATAATAAAATTTAATGAATATACTTACAGCTTATTTTCCGGCTTGTAGCTTGCTACGGAAGTTGAATTTTATTTCTCAAAATTTCTTTACAGAACAATGAATACTTGAAAGAAAAATTGCTGGAAAGGGCGCCAACAATAGGAGAGAGATCAAGGAAGGTGGGTGAAAAAATGTACCGATTCGATGTTGGACAATAATTGTAGTGGTTGTGCTTCAAGCGTTTTGTTGTTTGTGCAAACAGGTGCGAAGGGTTCCGGGCTCCAGCGGTCGACTGCACAAGACTGAGGATGGAGAGTGGGAATGGAGTGATGATGAGCTGGATGTGGAAAGCGAGGAAGGAAAGGCTGCAGTAGCCGCTTTACGGGTACATACACATCTGCTAAATCATTACCTAAGCCCGTTTTTATTTTAGTCTGTGGATTTGGATTAAGCAAGTCTTTTAAATTGTATTTTTTTAGTCACCAAGAGTAAAGGAGGAGGCTGTGCAGAATGCAGAGGTGAGAGTTCAGTTCCATTTCCTACTTTTTGAGTTACCCCAAAGCCGTTCTTAAGAAAGTGTCCTTTCTACCTCTTTCAAAGATATTTCCAGCGGAATCATCAAGCTTCCTGCAGCCAGCAGCTGTGGGGCAGTCTGAAGCGCCACATGCTGGAGATGACACTGCCACAATATCGGCATCTCTTCCAGGCTCCCAGGTGAACTCTGCTGTGACGAGTCAACAGCATCAGCAGTGACAATCACATGTGCACTTGGGTCATAATTTATGTTTCAGTTTACATCTTAACATTGTATCCGTGCAGGCTGGTGGACCTACTACGACAGGACAAGACTTGACAAAAACCCCCATCAGCCTGGTTTTAAGATTAAGGTATTTTGCATTAAAACACTCACTGACTGATTATCAGCTTCTTTTTTTATATCCAAATAGATCTGGTAGGTTAGAGTTAACCATACTGTTCAGGACAATTGCATATGTTCCTCTTGGTTGTTTGTTGTTGCTTTTTTTTGTTGGATTGTATAAAAAAACACTGATTCTAGTCACTTAAAAGTAAGATTTTTGGGTGAAGCTTAAATTGCTTTTTTTTTTTTTTTTTTTTTCACGACAATGCAAATATTTCATTTCAAATTAGAAAGGTATGATGCACATTGAAGCAGTATTGAAAGAAATGGCTTTACAGTGTTGTAATTGGTAACTAAAACACAAATTGGTCTGAAGTAATATAAAAATTATAGTATAAAAAGGAACACAAAAATTAGCAGTGTTTACTTGGCAAATAACTAAAACCAAGTTGAATTGCTAAAAATGACTAAATAAATATATATATTTTGAATGTATCCATGTAGTCACCCGAGACTCTTTATTGCGCGATTAAAAAAAAAAATACTACAAGCTATGGTGACTTTCACCTTTTAACGCGGATGTATAGCCGAATTACACTGTAGCCCTATTCTGACAGCACTCGTTTTCTAAACTACTGTATGTGTGAGCTTCGATTCTTATGACATGATCTTCATATACAGTTTGGAATGCATTGGTATTTGATGCACGATACCTGTGCGCTGACAGACTTGTGCGTCACGTGCGTTGTGTTTGTTTGTCTCAAAGAGTCTGCATGCACTTTTATACAAAACTGATGAACACACTGTCAGTTATGTTTTCAGAGCAGAGCAAAACATCTAATATATCGATCTGTGCATTAGTCTGAATGCAGCCACTGTCTATGATCTCATCAGTAAAAATCAAGCGGCATTAATGCAGAGGAAAAAGGAAAAATCCAACTTTTAAAAGTCAAGACTATGTCTGTAAACTTTCGTATACTCAAAGAGCTCTTTTAAAAATAAGTAATAGTTTTAAAAGAGTAGCCTGTTTATATAATGATATATGTATTTTTTAAAAATTTTGCACAAAAATACATTTGCTTTAAAATGTAGCCATGTACTGAAAGTGAATGTGCTATTCTCCTGGTTTCACAGACAAGGCTTAAACTAGTCCCAGACTAAAATGCATGTTTGAACTGCTTCTACTGAAAATATCTTGCTCTGACATATCTTAAAATTTTGTAAAAGATGCATTAATATCTTATTTTAACTAAGGCCTTGTCCTGGTTTAATCTAAGCCATGTTTGGGGAAACTGGGCCATTGTGTTGATAAATAATAATGTTATTGCATTGAATTGTGAAACCAAGATTCACACCCCTACTTCTAAGATGGTGGTACTGACACACAGCTTCCTCAAATATAATAGGTAGCACACAAATTCTGAATGCCTTTGGCAGAACTCAAATGAGCCATTTTAATCTAGATTAATCTAAATAATAAAAATGAATCTATGCCCACCCCTAATAAATGTATATAAGTAGCCTATATAAATAATTCTAAAATAACAGGTAGTTCTATTATATAATCAAAATGTCTTTTGATAATGTCTTGTTTTTTATTTAACTTTTTTTAATCTATTTATTTATTTTAATAACAGGAATACAAAGAAAGAGCTGAATGATATCAGATTTGAATTCATGCCTGGCAGAGGTTTGTGGAGTTTGCTGTTCACTTGATTAAATGTCTGTTTCTTGCTAATTTCTAAACAAGCAAGTTGACAAATTGTAATCTCGCTCTCAAATCTTGTAATGTGTTTTAACTTCTCGTCTTCTCTATCCAGACACAGCCGATGGAGTGTCTCAGGAGCTCGTGTCTGCGGGACTGGTGGATGGGAGAGATTTAGTCATCGGTGAGTTTGTCGAGATAAAAATAAAATTGCTGCTCAACACTAAAAAGTAGAAAATAATCATTGTTTTAACTTGCATTCATTTTTTTTTAGTTGCCGCCAATTTGCAGAAAATCGTTGACGATCCGCAAACCCACAAAAATGTCACTTTTAAGTTGGTAAGTCAGATTAGATTGGGATGCAGTGATCATTTGTTCACCGGAGGTGTTTTATATTTGTTTATTTTTCCTCCCCGTTTAGGCATCGGGAGTGGACAGCTCTGAAATTCCAGACGACGTTAAACTCATGGGATTTGCTCAGCTGAGTATAAGTTAAAACAGTATTACCAGCAACGGAAGAAAAAAACACAGACTTGTTTGCACAACAGTGCATTGTAAATGCTTTCATTGGCCTAAAGAAACCACTACTGCCAAAGAGACAGAAGGAACCTGACACCACGTAGGATTAACAAATGTTGAATAGGACTGCATCCGAGTTCTTGATAGGAGCGCACCTCAGATGTTTACAGTATTCATGTACGTTCTGTTTTCTGTTGCTTTAAACATTTGCACAATCTGAACCAACTCCTAATACCGGTAGATGTCAAAAGAATGCCTTACTTTCGGTAGGACTACTGAATTTACAACTGTAGGTAGACAGTAGCTATGGAGCTCATCTGTGAAGTGAATGAGTGACTGTGTGTGCTTTCAGCTGTGTACCTCAAAGGAAGGCGGAGGGGAGGATTGTCATTCATTGAAGTTGCATGTTAGCACATCTGTAAAGTCAGCTGTTTTCTGCAGTGTGGTGCATCATATTGAAATGCTCGGCTTTGTATGGTTGTATACATTAACCAGTAAACACGGGAGCCACTTCACCCACTACCCCATCAGATACGATGTTTCGACGTTACACCCGTGCACTGCACCTCTCGGCCGCTTTTTCACTCGGGTTACATTCCCATCGTTTTGCATGGGCTAATGCCAGACTGCATGAATGATTTTTAACTTAAGATATGCTGATCATTTTGCTCTCGTTTAACTTTGCCGGCTCTCTGCGAAAACAGGAGGTGTGAGAGAGATTTAAATGAGATATTGAACATGTTAAAAAAAAAAAAAAAATTCAATTGATATTTTTTCGCAAAGGATGTTAATGCTGTTGAAAATTCTCTGGAAAATGTGCGTTTCAGTTTATATTGGAAAGAGGTTTATGCGATTTTCGTAGATTGAGAATAACGTTACAAGTTTCATTTACATGCATATCTGTTAAGTGTAGAGGCAGCTGTTTGGATAGTGTTATAGATTTAGGATTTATTTTTTGAAGGAAATTCTAGTGTTTGCAAGGAAAAGTGAGGCTTTCGGTAAATTCAGATTACCACTGATGGGTGCATTTTGAATTCTCAATCTATAAACACATCTGTAAAACAAAGTTAGAATGGAGTGGAACTAGAGATGTATAGAAAAATGGAAAAACATGACTGGCAATATAGATTGCTAGCTTTGCAAGCACTGTTAATGAAGTAAAGACCAGTGAAGCTTGGGACACAGTCACTGACCAGCAAGAAAAAAAAGTGACTAGGATAATATTGGCAATGGGATCCGTTGGATTTGAATTTGTGGTCCTGCTTGTGTCATTGTAAATATTTCAGTTCATTGCATCTTGCTTAATATCATCTGTCCTAGTTGTAGACTGATGTCTGATTCCATGTTATATATGCAGAAAATCTGTTCCCATGCAACTTTTTTGTTTTTTTGTTCCCTTTAAAAAATAATTCCATGCTCACATTGGCAGTAACTTTTTAAAATGATTATTATTTAAAGGTTTTTGCTGGATTTGTGATGATCTACACTCCACTTCATTTTAAATGTTCCCAGTTCTTTTCTCTCCTTGGCTTCCAACAAACAGTGCATTTTAAGATGGTTTTAAAAACGATTATTTGTAGACACGGTCGACGATTCATTTGCTGTCACTTTCGCACTTGTGTGTGCAAACGACTGTTGATTTTTCTTTATTAAATAGATTTAGTGTGAAATAATAAAACGATGAATGTGGGCGGGGCATCTTAACGAGTACTTGATCAAGAAAAAGAAATCATGTAAATAATCAAATTGGTGTTTGTATATAATATAAACAGTATACATACTGTTCACAGTTGGCCTTTCTATGGAGTGAACGTGGTGGTCATCTAATGACTTATTGTTGGCTTCTTTGTGTTCACGGTCAAAAAACACAACACTTGGGTTTCATTACTGAAAAATGTATCCCTGAAATATTACATTAGCATGACTTGAGAATAGTTTATGTACTGAATTCTACTTTGTCAACAGTGGAGGGCTATTATTGTTTTCCTTTGAGTTTTCTGCCTTGCTGTCTGTGTTCATGGTTGTTGGAGTGGTCAGTGAGATTCTTAGAAGGAATGCTTGTGGTCTGTCAGTTTTGTGTGTTTGTGTTTAAATGGGGGAAACGGCTCATTACAATGGCATGCCTCCTTACTGTAATCATTAGGATATCTCCGATACTTACAATACACTGTCAAGTCAAAGCTTAAACACAATTTAATTTCGTTGATGGTCTAAATTGTGGATGGCCCCGTCACGATTCTCTAAAGCCTCAAATATTTCCCCGTTTCTCTTCTAAGACACTTGAAGTCCTCACATTTCATTCATGGTAGTGGATCATGATAAGACAGTATTTTCACATGTAGACAGTGGTTTGCCCTTTTCTGGAATTCATTGGAAGTCATTCAACTGAGCACTTTGAAAATTGAAAGCATATATTATTGTTTCTCATATGTAGGATTATTAACTAAGCTGTTTTGTCCGATCTTGTTATGCTTATGTTTCTGTATGGTGATGTTTGTTGAGGTGAGTTGTCTTAAGATCATTCCTCCGCTCTGTTCTGTCGGCAGTCTGGAAGGTTTTTTATTTAGTGTCCTTTTATTTTTATCATGGTTTTTATCTAATTGAACTTCAAGGAATGAATTGTCACGAAACAAAAGCAAGGTTGTTGGAGGTATTACTATCACTCTCAGTATGGTGTGTTAAGGACAATGGTAGAACACTGTATAGTATTTCACTTTTGGGATTTTCAGTGCATGTGTACCCAATTATTTTTAATAATAATCAATAAAGAATGAAATTATGACATTGCCCTGCAGACTTGTCTATGAATTGCATTATGATGTTGAAATGCTTCATGTTCCACAATAGGCCTCTGTGGCACTTATCCAGTTTATTGCTAGTGTTATTATATTGTTGAGTTACACATTACATTTACTGTCAGCACAGTTGTTTTATTAGTTTTTATACTTAAGAACCAAAGTACTGCTCAAGTTCACTTCAGTTTAGTTTTGAAAACTATATCCATATAGAGATAGATTACTGATTCGATTATGATTGTATTTTTTACAAGAGAATGTTTCTTTTCTACACCAGAATTGGCTGTTTAATTTGTTCATTTGTAATTTCTGTAGCATTTAAGGGAAGATTTTGCAGATAATTTATATATATATATATATATATATATATATATATATATACACATGTTGGGTTATTTTGATTTAGGCTACAAAATAACAAGAAAAACATGTATATGTATATATAACAGATATAGATAGATGGATAACTAACACAATAAAATGCATTAAAACGTATATCAATATCTGTACAACAATACAAATAAACTCCTTATATGCATATGTATATGTAGGTGTTTATCTCTGTCTGACAAAATATTTTAATGTTGAGCTGTTATGCTTTTCCCGCAATAACATGACCATTGTTCTCTGTATATATGACTTTCTGTGACATATTCACATGATTATGCAGTTAAACATTAATTTGCTTTGTTTTCTAGTATAACGTCTACTAAGCTTTCCTGGGTTGTTTCTCTTCTGGACCATCATGACTGATTTTGGGGAGATTTTGGAAACTATAGGCGACTTTGGGCTTTTCCAAAAACTTCTCTTGTTTGCTTTGTGCTTTCCAAATCTCCTTTTGCCTTTTCAGTTATCCAGCCTCGTCTTCAACCACGCAGACACAAACCACCATTGCAACACTGACTGGATCCTTCAAGCGGGTCCCAATCTGACGAAGGAAGAGCAGCTCAACCTGACTCTGCCCAGGCTCCCGGATGGCTCTCTCAGCCCCTGTCAGATGTACGTGCCCGTGGACTGGGATCTGTCTGCCATCCAGGAATACGGCCTAAATAAAACCACCACTTGCACTGATGGATGGGTGCATAATGATACCATTTACGACGCAACTATTGTCACCGATGTGAGTACTACCACTGGTGTGTTTCAGAAAAACATGTTGAAAAGGTAACCGGGGTTTAGTCACCCGTATATTTAAAAACATTTTTGCTCGTCACATCGCAATGTAATTTAATTACCATGTGTTTAATTTACCTTACTTTGAGCTGATTTAGACGACAATATGCTGTTTACATCAAGAAAACCTTCGTAAATGCCTGATGCTTTTGTAATGTTTTGCAGTTTGATCTTGTATGTGACAATGCACATTTGTTTCGGGGAGCACAGACAATATTCCTCGCTGGAATACTGGTTGGAGCTGTACTTTTTGGGCCTT
Source organism: Enteromius afrohamiltoni (assembly GCA_034779775.1). NCBI lineage: Eukaryota > Metazoa > Chordata > Actinopteri > Cypriniformes > Cyprinidae > Enteromius > Enteromius afrohamiltoni. Next base: position 8,096,772 of record JAUYWG010000032.1, read on the forward strand.
TTTCAGAATCGTAAGTGTAAAATACAATGTACTTTAGATTTAATGCAGAACAGATAAAATATATAAGGTGTGCTTGGCACAGTGTAATCGCCCAAAAAGTACTATACTAATGTTAGAATAGGATTGGGATTAAGGTTAGTTGTTTGTAGTTATGTATAATGTATAATTTACTGTATCATTATAGTCAGTACATGTAATGCTTATCAAGGGGCACCATCCCCCCCTCTCTCTTTATATATGTTATGTTATATCTCTATATATAATATATCTATAAAGATTTTTTTGGTCTTTTTTTTAATGAACTCAAGGTTTGGTCGCAAGCGAGCTACACAGATACCTATAGTGCTCTTCCTAATATTCACAGTCGTGACTGGTCTCTCTCCAAACTTTTATGTGTACCTCGCATCACAGTTCATTGTTGGTGTAGCTCTTGGAGGATTTCGGATCAACAGCATTATTCTTGGTATGAGACACTATGTAGCATATTCCCTGGCAATCAGCAGATTGAATATTCAATGTAAAATATCAGATAGCTTACTAGAAAATAAATAGAACATTTTTAGACTTTCATTTTGCGTCATCAATAAACCAGTTGAAAGGTCTTTTTTCGAGACTATATAGGCTATAGCTGTAGTTTATCACCATGTTTTCATACTGTAGCCACCGAGTGGATTGGAGTCGCTCAGAGATCCTATGCAGCCTGTCTGAGTCAAGTCCTGGCCGCTTTGGGGCAGGTCATGTTTCTTGCCGTTGTTTATTATGTAAGGGACTGGAGACTGGACCAGTTTATAATGGCTGGCCCACTTGCATTTGTGGTCATCTACATATGGTATGTATGTAAAACCACTTAAATTTTGTATTTCTAAGTGAATTATATAATCTGAAATGCACACCAATATAGGTTTATTCCAGAGTCTGCCAGATGGCTTCTTGTTCGTGGCAGAACTACAGATGCGAAGGACCTTATTCAGAGGGCAGCGGCGATCAACAAACGTACAGTTCCAGACTCATTAGTGGAGAAGGTGGAGAGATATTTAACTTAATATATTAACACTGCAAGCTAAAAGACAGGCCCGTTTTTATTAAATAACACTTCTTTTGTAAGGTCCTAAATGAAAAGCCTGTTGAAAGAGGGGGTATAAAAATCCTTTTCGCTTCCCGTGTGCTCAGGAAATATTTCTTAACCATTACTTTCGCATGGTGAGTTGATTCACACAGAAACTTCTGTTTTCAACAATTAACAAAAACAAAACTCGAATGGCCATCTGTATTGTTTCTACTCAGGTTTGCGCTAAATCTAGCGTACTACAGCCTCTCTCTGAATGTGGGGAAGTTCGGCCTTGATATTTTTCTCAATCAGCTCATATTTGGCCTCTCTGAGATTCCTGTGCACTTCCTCTGCATGTGGTCTTTGGAAACGGCTGGAAGGAAGGTGTCTCTGATGGGTGCCCTCGTAGTAGGAGGCTCCCTCTGTCTCCTGACTCTAGCGGTTCCACAAAGTAAAACCTTTGTCTTTATGAAACACACTGTGACATACAAAGAATCAGCACTTAACCATGTGATGCTCTTCCTAAGGTAATTACATCGCCGTCGCTGCTCTCGCCACTTGTGGAAGATTTCTCATGAACGGCGCAGGCAGTATTTGCAACGTTTATATTCAAGAACTCTTCCCCACCTCCGTTCGGTAAACATGAACTTGTTGTTTTCTAAAGTTATGAATGAGACTGTTTGTTTTAAGTTTTAATGCAGTTATGCAATAATCCACTTGTTGATTTCCAGTCAGACAGCCATGGGTCTGGGCTCGACTGCGGCACGAGTTGGAAGTATGTTGGCTCCTGTGGTGAACATGCTGGAGATCTACCACTTCACTATTCCGACTCTGGTGTTAGGCAGCCTGCCACTAGTGAGTGGGATAATGGCTTTCCTGCTTCCTGAGACCAGACGCACTGAGCTGCCTGGTTCAACAGAGGAGGCAGAGGCCAAGAGGTACATGTACTATTACACTAAATAAATCATATTAATTTTTATTGAAGTTCTGTTGATGAAAGTGATTTTGAAGTGTTTAAATGTTTTAAATTCAGTTGCAATAACTGTAATATTAAAGTTACACATTAAAGGGTAAGTTTACCCTAAAATTAAAATTCTGTCATTAATTACTCACTCTCATGTCATTCCAAACCCGTAGGACCTTTATTCATCTCTTGAACACAAATTAAGATATTTTTAATATCTATTTTTAGAGCTATTTAATTGATCCTCTATGGACAGCAATACAACTGAAATATGTTGCCAGGTCCAGAAACGCAACGTTAGTAAATACAACAATAAAACAGTCCATGTGACATCAGTGGCTAAACTTCAGTTTTGTGACATTATGAGAATACTTTTTTTTTAAAGAAGACATAAAACAAATTACTTGACCGTTGTTCCCTCCAGAGTTATGTCTTTCAGGCATTTCAGAAATTGACTTAATCAGTGTTGTTTACATTCGCACATTACCTTAATAAACATTGTTTATACTTAGTAGAAAGCATGCATATGCGTTGTGATACTCTCGAAAAAGGTGATAGACGTAAAAAAAATTATTCTTGTAGCTTCGCAAACCTGCCACTGATATCACAGCCTATTTTATTTAATTGCTATGTTTCTGGACTGAGGAACATTGTGTTCCTGTCTATGGAGGGTTATATAGCTCTCCATTTCATCAAAAATAATCTTTAATTTGTGTTTTGAAGATGAAGGTTTGTAACGACAAATTATAATGAGTAATTGATGACAGAATTTTTATTCTGGGGTGAACTAACCCTCTAAGACTCTTAAGTATTATACATTTTTATATTTTGTCTAGAGAAAATAACACATTATTCATTTGTTTCTCAAAAGGGAACCAAAAATGGCTTACTCTGCACCTGGAGATTGTGAAGACATCAAAGCAACCAAGTTGTAACCTTGTCTTTGTGGCTTTATTTTTCTGTTTAACGGTTTACATTGTTCTGAAATGTAGAAATAACCTAACTAATCAGATTTCTGCAGTTTTGCAAAAAGATTTAGGTTCTATACTGTATGTAAAATAATATACAATAAACTTCATTTGAATTATTGTTGTATTTATTTATTTTTTGCATGGACATGGTCATTACATTGGTTCATGATCAACATTAACATGAAAATCATTTACTTTCCTTGCATATATTTTTGTGGATTATATGAAGACTATGTAGATTTCTTTGCATGAATAAACTGCTTAATAAATCAATTTAATCTTCCCCAGTCACAGAACTATTAGTTGTATCAGACATAAAAATTATTACTGATTAATACAAAAACATTAGTCTGATTTAACCAAACTTTTGTAAATACTAACAGCATTTTTATAAGTAACACTAGATTAGATATTAACCAGATATTAATTAATCAGATCTACAACACCACATTATATAAAAAATATTTTAACTTAAATATATACTGATTAATCAATCAAATAGCAGTAATAACATTTCTAAATTGTACAGAATAGTAATCAATAATAATCGATCTTTGTGTTAATGTTTATGTATGTGTGTGTGTGTGTGTGTGT
>JAUYWG010000032.1:8100448-8124348 GCA_034779775.1 Enteromius afrohamiltoni
TAAATTGTACAGAATAGTAATCAATAATAATCGATCTTTGTGTTAATGTTTATGTATGTGTGTGTGTGTGTGTGTGTAATAAACAATGAACGCTACCCCAAAAAGTCTGACATCCAGTCATTTTCAGACTTTTGCTGCAGCACAGCATTGCTGTCAGGGTTTGTTGGATTTAGTATGGAGAGAGTATCCTGTGCCGGTTCTGAAGACATGGCAGGAATGGATGAAAATATGTCATCTGGAAATAAATTGCTCGCTTTAGCCTCTGCAGCCTCACCTTGACTCTCTAACCCAGCGAAATCATCAAATGGGTTTGCACTTCTTCGCGTTGTAGCCACAGTGAATGCATTTGTGTCTGTGCCGTCAATAACACTTGCAAAGATGTCATTTGGGAAAGAATCTGCACTCAAGTGACTGAATGCGCCTGTAGATGGATTTTTTTCAGAGCTGAAAAAATCAAAAGCTTCCGTTTGAGAAGACTCAATTAGCTGTTGGCCAGAAAGGTTTTGATCAGGCACAGTAGAGGTTGACTGATTGCCTTTACTCTCAAAAACATTATTAACCTCACTTTGAATTAGATTTTCCTGTTCAAGGTCAGAGCTTTTCTGTTCAAACACATTTGAAGGAAATGATGGTGTTGATGGATCACCTTCAGAACTTATCAAGTCAAAAACTCCATTTGGTGCCAACTGGCCTTCTGTTATTCCCTCCAAAGGGTTTTGACTTTGAGTCACGCTTTTTGTCATAATATCAAAGAAATTATCAGTGGACGATTGATCAAAGGCAGTGAGCATATTGTCGCCTCCAAAGATATCCATTGTTTGGACTGGTGCATTGTTCATATTAAAAGGATCATCATTCATTTCTGAGGAAACAACAGCTTCATTTTTATTGACTTCGGTTAGGGTGTTTCCGAAACCGTATGAGTTTGCCTCAATATTTGATTCTGACGAAGCGAAAATATCAAGAGTCTTTTGATTGAAATTCAGAGGACTTAATGTCATATCTCCACTCTCTGCAGGAGCTTTTTCTCCAAATAGGTCTTCTTGAATAAAGGAGCTCCCGATATCTACTGATGGCGTTTCCAAATCCATAATGTCTGTTAATGTGCCGCTGTGTGTACAATCAAGTGTATCTGAATCTGCCATGGCATCTGTGTTAGGACCTGTAACTTGAGATGTAAATGCATCGGATGAATCAAGAAAACCAGTTGTATCTTTATTCGGAGCCAAAGAGGAGTTGAGGCTCTCCTCAAGACTTAAAGGATTTGAAGAGTCTAGCGAGGTCATATCTACATGGATTTGTTCTTGTGAAGGAATAAGAGCCTGGTTAATTTCAGTCTCCTCAAAACCAACTGAAGCGGGCTTGTGTTGTTCAGCTGGCCCAACATTTATTGATGGCATATTCTCATCAGCAGAGCTTCCCATGATGGGATTTTCAAGGCCCTCGATTAGATTTGGTTCTTCTGCAGGTTCACTTACTTGGTTTTGTGTTGGTTTTATGGGCTCTTGAGGTGTGTTTTGACAGGAGGGCTCAGTCGAAGGTGGAGATACAAAAACATTTTCTTGAATCAATGCAGTGTCATCTTCTGTCACTTTTTTCTCTGGCTCATTGTCACATGTAGTTTCAGATTTGATTTCTGGTGTTTTCTTTATTTCTAAATCTGAGGATGAAAAGAGTCTGCCCAGTAAATTTCTAGGTTTGACATCGGCTCTTTTGCTTTCCATTTTTGTATCACTTTTGTCCTCTTTCCTACTTGGACCAGATGTGAAGAGTTTGGAAAGAGGGCTTTTTCCTTTAGAGCCTTTACTCCCTTTATCAATGGCCTTTTTGTCAGTAGCCTTTGTGATGGTTTTATTATCAGATTTTGGAGGCATATCCAACATGTCAGGGACTTTAGATTCAACCTTAATAATTTCTGCAGGTTCTTGATTTTTGGAGGTTACAGATTTGGCATTACTTTCAATAACCACCTCTTTCTTCATCTCGTCAACCTGCTCCATAGCACACAATTCACTCTCTGATTTAAATGCTTCTTTAGCTGGGAGATCATTTATCTGTGCTTCATCAAGGTTCAGAATTGTCTCCACCTCACTCAAATCTGCTTCACTTGCTTTTGTTTTTTCACTTTCCTGTTTTCCTACAGTTGGAAGGAAGTTGTCCTGCATTTGTCCATCTAAAGATTTGGGATGTTCGACAGAATCATGGCTGTATGGATTGTGCATTTTGTCTATTAAACCTTCCTCGGGTGATTCCTTTATTTCCAATCCTGATTCGAAAGAAGTCATATCTGTTTTCATTACACTACCATTGATAGCTGCAGGTTCAACAAAAGCATCAGTAGAGCTTTCAACTTCTTCACTGCTGATGTCTGTGTTATTTTCCTCGTCTAAATTTAAATTTGAAACAAACCGAACAGTCTTTCTAATTTTCGTTGGACAATCAGCTTTCCCATCTTCAGCCAAATTGTGTTCTCTCACAGAATCTGGTCTGGAGGTAACAGAATTGAAGTCTTTGCTTGTCACTTTCCTACTTGCTTTGTTTTGTGCTACAGCTCTATCAGCAGTCTTCTGTAATGTTCGAGAACCTCTTGGATGAGGTGTATAAGCATCCTCTGAACGTGGTGCACTATTTATTGTGATGGGAGAGGGATATGTGTCTGTCTTCTCATAAACCCGAGGTGACAGCTGAACTGATTTGTCAGTTTCATCCAGCCCAGAATGAAACCTTTTCTTTTCAAAAGTGCTTCTGGAGCTTCTTGCAGCAGAACGATTGTGATTTGACCAGTCAGTTGTACTTCTTGAGGCTGAGGAAGTATTTTGTGAAATAGGGCTACGCCGTGTCCCCTTGTTTTCCGGTGGCCAGCTAATTCTAAGCTTTTTTGTGTTATCAGGACTTTTGTTTTGTTCATCTTTGAGTCTTTGCTGTCGAGTGGATGGTCCTCTAGGGCCATCTACAGTCTCATCAACACCTGTAAGCTCTGTTTTATGTGCGGAGCTGAATTTTTTTGTAGGTTTGGGCTCCTCTGTTTTAACAAGCCAGCGGTCTTTGTGTTGTCTGTGGCCAAAACCCTCATCATAGTTGCCCTTTTTCTTAAATAACTGATGGTAATGTGATGGGCAGTAGAATTCTCCATAAAGAGCAGAGTAATTGTAAATGCTGTAATGAATAATAGTACACCAGTGAAGATTCAGAGTTAAAGTATATGCTGTAAAATAGACAATTTTGGGTGAATCAACCGTTTTCATATTTGATTTGTGATTAAATTAAATTAATTATATTGTATTTGACTTTATATTTTGATTAGTACATTTTCACGTTTTGTCATTATTAATCATAGGTTTGATAAAATGTTCCAGAATTACACTAAAATCTATTTTATAACTGATTTGCCTCTGATTTACCAATGTCTCTAGGGCCACAGCTTTTCAGAGTTTAGCTCCGACCATCTCTAAATCACATCTGCTTGGACGTGAACCTGAAGACCTTGATCAGCCTGGATCAGGTGTGTTTGATTAGAGTTGGAGCTAAACTCTATAAATGGCCCTCTAGGAATCAAGTTTGAGACCAATGGTCTAGGAAATTGATTTTGGAGCTTCAAAATGATTTTTCCTTTCTCACCTTAGCTTTTTATTACAGTGTTTGCAGCAGAAACAGTTACTGTGCAGGATTAGTTTATCTGCCACCATTTTCTCCATTGGATAAACTGGCATCAGGCAAGCAGAGCACATCTCTTTAGCAGGTGACAGGAACTATGACAGCAATATAGACATACAGGAATATGAGTTTATGATTATCACAGCACGAGGAATGTCAAAATCGTTACAACGTGGTCTTTTTTAAAAAATATGAATAATAATTGACAATTGTCAAAATAGTAATAAAATAATAACATATATAACAAATACTGTTTTGTAAGTATCTTTATTTTAGATCATTTTAATATACAGCGTTTGAAACAAGTGTTTTAATTAACACTTACTTGCAACAGTACAAAAAACCTTGCTCACAATAAAACTCTTTATTGTACACACATATAAAATAAGGACCAATAAAACTAATATGTATTTTAAATAGAAATATAGAACAAAAAATCTACATAACAAACTGTCTGACAGGTTAATGTTTTTCTGTGTTGGGATGACTAAAAGTAACAAACACTTTTCTTTCTTTGCTCTTAGACAAAGAATTTGTGGACAAGGTCTGACCAGACCGTTGCGAAACAGGTGAAGCCATTTCTTGATATCTCCCTGGATTTGTAATTACATCATATGAGGCAGATAATTCACTCTCTGACTGCCTGGTAACAAATGTAGATCTTTTGGAAGAGAAGTAAGTATTCCCAAAGCAGTCGATCTCTTCGTATTTCTCACTGACAGTTTTAGTGCCAATGATGCCACTTGCAACCTCAGGCACACGCTGTACTTCAAGAACGCTGACTTTCCTTTTAGGACTTGGAGGACTACAAACATGGCTGGGTGAGCCTTTCTCAAGGGATGGTTGTCTGAAGGGGCTACCTGCATTAGGTTGATCAGCTGATTTTGGGTCATCTGAGTGAGGCTGTAAGGATATGGGTGACTCCAGAGGCTTTCTAGCAGCGGAATGAATGGAAATGAAAGAAGGCGAGCAGGGGATGTTTGAGCATGGCTTACCCATTTGAACTTGTTCTACACGTGGTACCTCTTTGGGCAGACACCTGTTATCAGGACTCTGTGCTTGTTTAGATTGCACAGGTTTTGCTTTGCTGGATACAATGCTGATTTTCCTAATGTTTTTAGTATTTGGTGAGACATTGTCAGCATTTAAGGATTCACTAAACAGGCCTGACAACCCAGCAATGTCCGCCTCACATTTTAAATTTGAGACCGAGCACAGAGCTTTTTTTATCGCCTCTTCTATTTCCAAGAGTTTAGCTAATGTCTGTTCTTTCAAATTGATTATGTCCATGCTTGCTTTCTCTAGGTCCTCAAATGCAGACTCGACAGAGGATATGCTTTCTACATCATCTCTTAAGCCCTCCGTCTCTGTGCCAGCTCTTGGACGATGTCTGTGTTTCATATTTTTTGTTGGCTTGCTAATCCAAGCAGGCACATTCTCAAACAAAGTCTTTAGAGATCTGACATCCACCTCAGAAGTCTCCCCCTCTATTTCTTGAACTTTTGACAAAATGATCTTTAGCTCTTCTCGTCTCATAAGATTTTCGAAGATCTCCATTGCTGCTTTGACGTTGCCCTTCATGATCTCGTCTTTGTGGACGGAGAGTCTCTGGCGACGCTCATCTTCTGTCTCTCTCCTAGCTTTCTTTTCTCTCAAAACAACTTTGTTCTGAGAAGGAACTTCATGTATTTCAGGTGTTGAGGGGGTGTCTCTGCTGGTGGAGGGTAACTCAGCTTTATTTGTGCTCTCTTTGGAAGTTTTAGCCTGTTCTTGGATAGTTTCTTTTTGCACAACTTTGATTTTCTTTGGGAAAATTGAAGTTGTGTCCTTAGTTGTTTTCTTTTCTCCAAAGTTCTGAAGTGCAACCTTAAAACCTTTGTTTAAATCGTCATTGTCCTTTGAATAATTCTGCATGCACATCCTGATCTCCTCTGCAGCATTTATCCTCTGAATCACATTTTTCTCCATTCCTATTCCATTAGAAGCAGAGGATCCATCATCAAGAGGTTCTGCTTTACTGACTGATGAAGTGTCCGTGTGTTGCATGTGGGAATTTTGAACCCATTGCTTAGTGTATTGCATCTTCTGAAAATCCATAGGATCGGTGAAGTTTGTCTTTTGAACTAGTTCATGAATGTTGCATGGTTTTTCTTTCATTTCATTTTTATGCAAAGACGCTTTGCTGGGAGCAACTTTGTGTGGGATTGCTGGAGCCTGTTGCTTATTGATAAGATGCCTTGGTGGGCTTGGACAAATATGTGGATCTGTAATATGACTGGAGCTGGTGGTGATGTGTAATGGCTTTGGTGGAATAACTGGCTTCTGGTCTTTAACCAGATTACCCGTTTTTGGAGGAATGGGTGGTGGATTTTTGCCTTTTTCTGCAAAAGAGTTTGAGAGCTTTGAACAGTCCGTGTTGAAGCTAACAGATTCTGAATTCAGTGCCGAGATGGTCAGATGCTCACTTCTGGTCACTGAAACCGAAGAAGACAATTTAGTATCAGATGAAGGCAAATTAACACAACCCTGCTTGCAATCTACAGTCCCTGAGTCATCTGCCATTCTACTTGGTGTGTAAGACTGTCCAGATTGTCTAAATAACATTGCTGCCTTGAAATCTCCTTTAGAAATATTAATGCTAGACTTCTCAAGAGACTGGAGTGTCTCTTGCATATTACCTCTAACAATATCCTCCCTGACTACACCTCTCTGCTCTGTTGCAGCACTTTGTAATGACTGAATCGCAGCCTTCACGTCACCTTTAACAATATCTGGCTCTAATTCTAAAATCTTAGCACTGTTATCTATTGCCTTTGAGTCGTTTTCTGTTCTAACATGTATTGTATTTTCTCTCTCTCTCACTTCATTCTGACAATAAACTATCTTGTTAGATCCCTGATCCTGTTCTATGTCACTGACCTTTCGAAATGTTGTTGTGATCCGCTGGTTACTGAGGGAGGATGTTGTAGACTGCTCCACTGTTGTGTTGCTTTGGCACTGAGACGATTCATTTAGATTATATAGCTTTCCAGGAGTCACAGGTTCTCGTTCTACTCTCATGCTTTGGTTCTTTGCTCTCTCCAGGGATCTTTTGGCAGCCTTCACATCTCCTGAAATTATTTCCTCCTTTATTAATTTCTTTTCATTTTCTTCTGAGCACATTTCTTCTGCCTCTATATTCAAATCGTAAATAGTGCCTGGTTTGATGACCTCACGCTCCACATGCATGCTTTGTTGTTTTGCCCGCTCCAAGGATTCAAGGGTCGCCTTAATGTCTCCAGAAACAATTTCCTCCTTCTGGACCATGGCTGACAGTTTGACTGCTTCATCAAGTTGCTGCTTGGCTGACAAAATATCACCTCTGACGATCTCCTCCTTTTGCATACAGCTTCCAACACCCAGGTCTGTGCTGACCTCTGAGAAAACCTTTTTGACATTCTTCACATCTCCTGGTACAACATCCACCACCGTTCTTTCAACTTGTTCCCTTTGTTGATTTAGGTGTCGCTTTGCTTCCTTTACATCACCTTGAATAATTTCTATTTTATCTCTACCAGAGGCTGACAGTTCCTCCTCAGAAAGTTCTTGCTGTAGACTTTTAAGGTCGCCTTTTTCAATGCAGCTTCGATACAAATCAACATTCCCCCTCTCGTTCTGTTCCAGTCTGCAAGACAATTTGGTCTGCTGGTGGTGGGCAGTGGCAAGGAGGTTGCCAATGGTGGATTTGACATCTCCTCGTGCAATGTCTTGCGACTCAGTCACATTGCTTTGACAGTGGAGAGAATAAACTGTCATCTCTGGCTGCCCACCTTCACATTCTTGCATCACCAAGCCTGTCTTGATTGTTTTTTGTTGGACGAGCAAGTTCTCAATTATTTTAACCGCTTCTTGGGTTTTACACTCAGGGTTATCTGTGGATCCCAATGGGATTTCAAGCACTGTGCTATGCATCTTGCCTTGTTCATCCTCTTTAAGTAAAACAACTTTAGGTTTCAGGTTCGGCTTGAAAAGTAACTGCAGCATTATGTTCCTGATGTTTCCTTCAACAACTTCCTCCTTTTGAACTTCAGGCCCCTCGTTTTTCACAATCTGATATTTTGCCATGTTAACATACTTATAATCATTTGCCTGGATGATGATTCCACTTGAATGAATGAACGAATAATGGCAAAGATGGTAGAGTATGTCTGTCACGCTCTCTACAGTGATTTTGTCCAGTGGTGTGGTCTCGAATAACCAAGTTGTGCTTTTGACGTCTGCCTTTGGGATTTCTTCCTTTGATGAAGCAAGCTCTTCAGCAGATTCATCTGTTTTTATTTTATCCAAGGCCTGCGATTCGAATAACCACGTGCAGCGTTTTACATCTCCCTTGGTGTTATCCTCTCGATGTACAGTTGTCAAGGTGGTGTTCTCATCTGGCTCACCTTTTAGAGTATCAATAGGTTGATTCTCAAACAGCCAGGTTGAGGTACGTACATCACCCTGCTGAACATCTGTGACACTTACCATTCGCACAAACTTCTTTTGGCCCACTTGCTCAGTCTCAAAAAGTTGCTTGCTTTGCTGCACACTTTTCCCATTGCCTACATCTTCAACAACCCTTACCGAGGGCCCTTCACGAGGTGTGGAGTCAAGGGGCTGAGTCTCAAACTTCCAACGTGCTGATTTCACATCTCCCTTGCACACATCCTCTTGTGTTACTGCTCGGATGATGTAGATTTCTTTGTCTGCTTGGATGGTATCCAGTGGCTTGGTTTCGAACATCCACCTTGCACCTCTGACATCTCCTCTCATCACTTCCTCTTTCTGTACAGTGGTAACTTCATGAAACTGTCCGTCCTTGTCTCTTATAGCATATAATGGCTGGGATTCAAAAAGCATAGTGCTGGACTTCACATTACCACTACCACTTGTGGGCTTCTCGACACTCATTGACTGGTGCTCAAGCAGTTTGTCTTTATCCTGGATTTTGTCCAGAGAGAAAGTTTCAAAAATAAACTTCTTGCTTCCGACATCACCGCCCTCAACATCACTGACACTCTCAGTTATTCTGTCCTCCTTCTCATTAATGTCGCTGATAGGCTGATTCTCGAACAGCCAGGTGAATTTGTGGACCGATCCTGACTGAATTTCGTTTTTCTGCTCCTTAGAATCTTTGACACATTCACTTCCTATTTCATGGAGTGACTTGGATTCAAAGATCTCCTTGACACGTGAGACATCTCCAGATTGCATATCCACCTCACTGACACATCTTACATTTTGGCCAGAATATGTTTGCTTTGTTATTCTGTCCAAAGTTTCTGTTTCAAACAGGTGCTTCACGGTCTTCACATTCATATCACATTTTATGTCTTCCTGCACTCTACTGCACAATTTCAAACTGAAGTCCTGCTTGTCTTTGTTATCCAGTGGCTGTGTTTCAAAAAACCAAGTGTGTGACTTCACGTCAGCTTTTGGCACTGGTTCTACATCCTGGTTCCTTTCTGATTTCTCATACAAAATGTCCATTGGTTGTGTCTCAAACAGCCATTTGCATGTCTTCACGTTACCTTTTTGAATTTCTTCCTGCGTTACTGTTGAATCTGCTTCGTTCTTGCTCTTGACATTGATGCAATCCAAAGGTTGTGTTTCAAACATCCATTTAGCTGTCCTCACATCACCTGCCATGTCCTCTTGCCTTGTAATGCCCTTGATGAGCTCTACTTTTCCACTGCCTTCTTCAAATTGGTCTAAGGGTTTCGTCTCAAACATCCATTTGTAATTCTGTACATTCCCTTCAATGCATTCTTCTCTACTGACAGTCGTTACTTCATGGAAATTTCCAGCACAGTCTTTAATTGCATACAGCGGCGTGGTTTCAAACAGTGAGCGGTTGCCTTTGACATCCCCAGCTGTAATGTCGTGGATTTGACTCTGAGCTTTCTCAGAGATGTTACTAAGAGGAAATGTTTCAAAAAGGTTCTTGAAAGTCTTCACATCTCCTTTCTCAACATCTTGCACTTTGTTTCCAATGTCACTTATTTTACCAACACTGCATTTCTCAAACTGCAGCCTTTTGTCTTTAACTTCACCTTTTTCATCTCCTGAAACCACAACTTTCTTGAGCTGTCCCACCTCATAGCTGTCTTTAAGAGTGTCCATGGGCTGAGTTTCAAAAAGCCATAGTGTGGATCCTACATTTCCTCCAACAATTGCCTCCTTTTCTGAAATTTTACCCACAGACTCTCCTTTAATACTTGACAGGGGCTGGTTTTCAAATAGTTTTAGTTTATTATGAACATCTGCCTCTCCAGAGATGTCCTCCACTGTTCCTTTGAACTTTTGCTCTTCCACAGCACCTTCATGAATTGCATCAAGTGGCTGGGTCTCAAACATCCATTTTTTCTTATCAACACCACCTTTCTGGGCTTCCTCAAGTGAGATGCCTCGAATGATTTGCACACCAGCTTCTTTATTAATGTGGTCCAAGGGTTGAGTTTCAAAAAGCCAACGCGCTGTTTTAAATTCACTGCTTTGGATTTCTTCTCTACAGATTGATTTGATTTCATGGATTTTCCCAGTGCTATCCCTAATTGCACAACAGGGATCTGCTTGAAAGAGTTTGACGGTTTTCTTCACATCTCCTTTATTCTCCTGGAGTTCTGATTTGAGTGTTAAAAAGTGTTGGTCTTCAACAGAGCAGCAGCGGCCTAAAGCATCCAATGGTTTGGATTCAAACAAGAGACGTGTACCTCTTACATCTCCCTTCTGAACGGGTTCCTTCAGTACGACCTCCACGATTTCCTCATTCTCCATCTTTGACCTACTGATTGAATCTAGGGGCTGTGTCTCAAACAACCAGTAGGCTGTGCGAACATCTCCTTTGACTACCCCTGTCCTCTCTCCTGCTGCTGTGTGTTGACTATCAAACACTGAATGCTCAAACAAAGAGGATTTGCTTCTCACATCCCCACCTTGCAGATTCTCCTCATTTAGAAGTTTTTTAGTTTCATGTGGGTCTCCAATATTGTCAAGAGTCCAGTTCTCAAATATCCAGCGCATGGACTGGACTTCTCCCTGATATGCTGTGTCTGCTGCTTGGGGATTTAGTGCGTCTATCAGTTCATCATCTACATCATCAAGATTCATCTTTAATTCGGGATGAATGTGTTTAAAAAGACGCTTCAGTTCGCTTTTCTGACGTTGCTGGTAGAACTCAGTGAAGGTTTCTTTTGGAGGTGGTACGGGGAGGAAGTTCTGGCTTTGTTCCTTCTGAAGTGATTCCAGAACCTGAGGTCTTGGGAGAGGAGGAGGAGGAGGAGGAGGAGGAAAATCATCATCTCCACCCAAGGCATCTGTCACTTTTATCTGTTTGGCTTTTTCTGCCATCTTGGATGCAAAGAAGAAGTATGAAGGCTCAAGTTACTCTCCACAGCACAATGAATTAAATTGTCATAAAATTTTAATTGAAACACTGTTCAAGTAAAAATGTTAGTATTATTATGCTTAAAAGCCATACTTTACCTTATTTCTGAGTTTAGCTGGAATAGCTGATTTAGTTCACTGCACAAATTCATGTGAGGTTTGACTTCATTTATGATGGTTTTCAGCCACGTTAGTAGAAAATTCATGCTCCACAAAACATAGTTTAATTTCCAAACATTTTAAATTTTTATATTGATCTAAATAACAATAGGTTGCAAAAACACTACAAACTACCAACTGCCTTTTGGATGATTTCACATTATCACAAATCCTGTCATTAACAAGGAAACATTTTTACAACATCACTGTTACCATTAATTTAATTTTGATGTAATTATAATGGTAACATACCATGCTTGTATGGAGATACTGTAATAAAGCATTGCTAAATGAGTTCTTGTTGCTTTTTTTATATACTAGGGCAGCCACAAGAGAGTCTGTGTAATTTTCATTATATTTATTTCTAAATTAGTCACACAGCACCTATAAGCATTAGTCATTAGTCACACAGCAGGCATACATAATGACCCTGACTTAGAAAGTCAGCTTGAACTGTTTTTCATACCTTTTTCTTCTTTCCACTTGAGATCAAGTGCTCCTGGAACAAACTGCCCTGAGAAAGAAGCATGTTTAATTATTCCTGCTGATTACATAAAAAACACTATTTGCATAAAGCTGTTTTAACAACACATCACTTTAGTGACTGAGAAACATAACCAACAAGAGACTTGTAGTGTAAGATGAACATGTACCAGACATTGCATGGGTGTGATTCAGTCTGAGCACTTGACCTCATAGATGCCTATGTGTTGTGAGTGATATGACAGATGCAGTGAGCACTCACTTGCTGTTCAATATTTCCTGAGGAGTCTGCAGCTGCTACCTTTGAGAGGTAAAGGACAGATCTGTCTTTCACGCTCTGGATAGGAGAGGATGTGTACCTCGGCCTGTGGTCTTGATAGGAGGCAGGTTCTTTCTTGAAATGTTTCTTATCTAATTCACAGAAGAAGTAAATAATTATTAGGAAACATGTTTTTCATTGCTTTATTTGACTTGTTTTGGAATAAGAATTTATGGGTTTTGATAGTAGATGTTTTAACAATTTAAATATCCATTAACTTGCATTATTGATTAAAGATTATTTCAATACAATTCAATTCAATTTCAATTATCAAAAGAAAAAGAAATGCGCCTACATACAGCTGTCTATGAATGCTTTATGCAATGCAAATGTGACAGAAACTACTGAGATAATATCTGTGGCGTGCTATCTAAGCAGATTTTGTCAGAATTAAAATCAAATCCAACATTTTATTATTCAGAAGTAGGCTACAAATAAGACAAGTGTGACCTGACCCAGTTACTTGGCCATTTAGTGGCTCTGATAGGGGTGTATATATAGACTGAGGCTGGTGTTGGTATGCTTTTATCTGTGTGCTATTATTATACCTCAAGGACCTATGGAAACTATTTAGCTCCCCACACACTATATGAATGTGTAACTGCAAAATATTTGAAATAGACAAAGTTTAAAATGTAAAAAAAAAAAAAAACATTACGTTATTTTAAGTTGTCTGTTTACCTCTCAGATGTGCTCTTGATTGTATTTTAGCATGACCTCTAACTAAGCAAAAAAGAGTGACTTACATGCCATTGTAAAATACAACAACAGTGATGTCAGCCTAATCCTGACCCTTTTTCAAGGTTTCACATTCTCAGGGGACAAAATGTCTGTTTACCCAAGGTATTTTTTCATTTTTGCTAGCATCATTGAGGCATTTTGATAGATTTATTATTTTTTGGATCTGCATCTAAAAAACAATACTGTATAGCAAGAGATCATATTATCAGATAATGATAGAAATGATTTAGCTCATACCAGAAGTTTGTTACCAAACAAACTTTTTTTTGTATCTTCTGTATTCGAGTGCTTGATGTAATCTGAATCTGAATGCTGAATTACAGTACAGATCACTTGTAATTATTGATAATATTTGATGTAAATATGGTTTGGAGAAGCAAAAGAACACATCAAATTATTGTAAAGCTGCTTTACGCTTCATCAAAACAAAAGCTTTCCCTATGAGGCCAGGAGCACAGGTCTGTCAGCTGTAACTAATGACTATATTCGAGCATACCTTTGTTTTTCACACTGTAAGCTCTCGTGGGACAAAAGGACAGGGCCCATCGCTGGCGCCACTCACGAGTCTGGGCTTAAAACGTTTGCATAGCTGGATGAGCACACAGAATAACAGAGCCATACAATACTGGGGTCTCGCTAAACGTTACTGTTTAGCAAAGAGAGATATCATCAAGCTGTTTACAAGCCTGAATATTGTGCTGCATGACTTAAAAAAATGTTTTCCAATTATTAAAAACTATAAGTGTTTCATATTAAGCAACAGCAGCAGCTAAATATATAGCTAATGATTTGATATAAAAGTTCAAATCGGTTTTTGTGATAAAAGTGCCAGCTTGCATTTTCATTAAGTCTAATCTGGCATAAAAGGTGCAATGAAGGAATTGTAATTTGATTATGGACAAGGTCTCTGTTAAACAGTGTCTATCTCTCCATCTCTAATGGCTCAAATGATCTACACTTTTATCTGTGATACGATTTATTAGATGACCGAGTAAAATGAATGAAAGTTTCACAGAGACCAGCTCTCATTCACAGTTATTGAGAAGCAGGAATGGAGGGCACAGCTATTAGCGTCCTAGAATGTAAGTGCTTTTGTGCTGCTGACAGCTGTCCAAATTATTGTGATATGCGCTTGGTATTTATTCTCTTCAGCTGCCTTCCTTAGTTTCCTGTGAGCACTCGGAGGTCTTGTTAAAACCACAACAACTTAAAACCACAACGACTTAAAATAGGGTAGTATGGACAAATACACGCTTAGCTGACACTCCTGTCTGCCACAGTATCAGCCACTGAATATTCAACAACAAGTTATCAGGTGCTATTTACACTACTGTTCATAACTTTGGGGTCGGTAGGAAAAGAAAGAAATTAATACTTTAAATCAACAAGTAAGCATAACATAAAAGTAGAGTCTTGTATTGTTACGAAATAAATACCTTTCTTATGACTTCCATTCAAAAAGTTGAACGGTTCCCATAAAAACATGAACTCTTTCTGATGTTTCTTCAGCAAATCAGCATGTGTTTTATGATTTCTGAAGGATCATGTGACACTGAAGAATGAGTAATGACTGGATAGTTCAGATTTGTCATCAAAGGAACTAATTTACATTTTAAAATACATTAAGAATAGTTAGTTTAGATGGTAATCATATTTACCAATATTACTATTTTTACAGTATTTCTGGTCAGATAAATGGAGCTGTGGTCAGCAAAAGAGAGAACTTGTTTTTTTATCTTATTTTATTTATCTTACCAACCTCAAATTTTTAAAGTGTTTCTATTTGTTACTTTAACATCCTGTTGTTAGAGCTCAGGCTAAATAAGAAGCTACTCTTATTCTTTTACTTATACATTTAAATGATCATAACATCAAAATAGGTACATGCAGCTTGACATCAATCGATTATTTGAAATTTTCATTTAAAACAACAACATGAATATTATATTCTGCTATAATTAAGAAACCGTTCCCAAATCAAAATGTAAATGACAATATTTTAACCTATGTCACATTTAGTTTATATAGCATATGTTTATATTATAATAATTTCATACTTTTCCCAGGCGTCCTGTCCACACTGATTACTGTACTCACAGAGTGAATTGCTGGTTCCTGATAGCAGGTCTTAGTGTCTTCTATATTTCCGCAGGTGGTGACTTGTTGGTCTGGCTCTGATGCTGTCTGTCGCGGTAGTCCTGTCTCATTCTGTCCCTCTCTAATGGGTGACAGCTGATTTTTATCACTGGGGGATGAGGCTATCTGCTATTTTGGAAGCAGCATGGGCGGTATTCCACACGTCTGAGTCAATCAGGGCTTTTGGAAGTGACTGGGGTACAGGGAACCCCCTCAAGCATACTTCCCATAATTCATACAAAATTCTAGATTCTTTTATAATGCCATCAGATGTTTGTACTGAAATATAAACTAAGCGAATGAATTTCTGTGGCTTTATGGCTGATTGTTCTGAAAGAGTCTCATGTTACATCTCTATTTTTAACTGTTTATGAATTAAAATCTTAAAACTGAACACTGCTAATAGGAACATCATGCACTGTGACGTTTGATGGAGTCGACAGAGCTTGCTAATGCATCTCAAAATAATAATAAGGCACTGACTGAAGCCATACATGTACTTGTGTGAATTAATAATTACAAATTATTGGAAAAGAGCTCATCACATTGACATGAACATGTTTTACATTTGACTGTATATGAATATACTATTTAATAAACCTTTTACTATTTTTGCAAAGTGCATGTTGCTCATGCTATTTATTTTTTTTAAATAAATGTATATAATTAAATTGCACGCTTTTTTAAAATTAAATGCTTAAAAAATATATATTTATATGACTGTTTTTATATTAATGATATATTATTCTTGGTAACTAATTTAAAGACACATCTCTTCCTTCCTTACTTCCTCTCTATTCTGTTTCTATTCTATCTACTTGTTTTCTTTTTATTTATTATAAAACTTGACCGTCCAAAACTAGTGTTCTCTTTTCTTTCTTTTAATTATTATAAAATTACTATTTCACCCTCTTTTTTTTTTTAAAGACTTGCTATGTATGTGAACTGCACTAGACTTACCAGGACTCATCATAACACATAGTATATATTTTTGGTTCTTTCGTTATTTTGATTGATCTATTACCATCATTTTTAAGTTCCTTTGAATAAAAGCATCTGCTAAATTATTAAATATAAATGTAAATATAAATGTTAAAGGGACAGTTTCACACTTAAATTGTTCTAAACTTTTCTTTCTCCTGCTAAACACAAAAGAAGATATTATGAAGAATGTTCCTAACCAAACAGTTGATGGTAGCCATTGCCTTTCTACAGTATTTCTTCCATACTATTGAAGTCAATGGCTTCCATCAATTATTTGATGCCTCAAAATATCTTCCTTTGTATATCTAAAATAATATTTATGATCACGGTACGACATAAAACACCATTGTAGGCACAGCTGGTAAGGTGTACATTTTAGGACATCCTCAGACCTCAGTCATAAAATGAAAATGTGTCGTGCCTCAGACTAAAAGACCTTTGTCAATGGACCAAACAGCATCGTGACTTAGACTGAAAGGCTTCAGGTTTTGCAAAAAACAACGTCCGAGTCAGGTCTCGTACAATCAGGCATAGGGCAAAATGGACTCCTATTAAAATGCATCAGACATAGTCTGAGGCCTGAGGATGTCCTAAAATGTACACCGTAAACTGAGTTTTTGTCAAGTAAAGAAGGGTATCTCAAAAACACAGTCTCACTCCAACAAGTCACATTTTGACGGTTTGCAACAGTTTTGCATCGTTTTTGATGCTCAAGGTACCCCTTTTCAGTCACATTTCGACGTGAGGGGTCCTCCGTTGTTTTAAATAGGAAACTTTGTGCCTTTGTGTCAATATGCCGGCTCAATATTTTTTGTTTTATTTTATCGTCATAATTAAAAGATATATTGGGTAAAAACATTGGCATTATTGCATGTATGTAGGGGTGTGATTTTTCAGTGTAATCAATCAAAACAGTTTGATTTAAAATTATATTATTTACACATTTATGAGCACGTAACCCAAACCTTGCCCCTAAACCTACCATCTGTCAATAAAACACAAGATATAGCAGGCAGATACAACCACCATCATCATTTATTTGAAAAATATTCTTCTGATGCAAAACGATTGATTTGTGAGAGGAATAGACGCGGCCGCTATCTCTGTCTTCTGTGTACTTCCTGTGCTCGCTGCAGTCTGTGAGCGATTTCACAAAAAATGCGCTTCAAGAATCCAAGAATCCAATGTCAACATTGGTTGTGAAATGTCATTGGTTCTTGTGTATCTCGTGATGGATTGCGTCGTGCTACCGGATGCGAGTATGTTTTCTGATATTTTTAGTGATTAAAACCTAAAAGAGTGTTTTACACTCTTCTTCACATAAAGACCTCGTATGGCTTCAGAAGACTTGGAATGTGACACGACTTGTTTGTAATGTATTTATACTACTTATGATTAGTTTGTGCAATAAATACCTGTACAGTAACAGCATTTGCCTGTGTGTGTGTGTTTATATTGTTCAGAGGTGGGTAGGCTTAGGGTAGGGGTGGGGTTTGGTGCTCAAAAAAATATATAATAAATTAATATATGCATGCAAACCATTACATTAAGCCAAACACCTGAAAACAACGGTGGACCCCTCGCGGCGAAAAGTGACTGAAAAGGGGTACCTTGAGTGTCGAAAAATGATGCAAAAATGAACGAGTTAGAGTGAGACTTTGTTGATCTCGAATATCTATAATTATCAGTGAACACACTGAATCAGTCCAGTCCAAAGTGTCACTCATGTGTGATTAATGTAAGGTCAGTGAGGTCTCTGAGGTCTCTGTCATAACTGTCACCCTATGCTGTATTTTATGCTTCCTAAAAACATTGTGCACATATTTACATCTCCTCACATTCAGTCCTGCTCTCAGCCCTCACTGAAATACAACTCACTATTTGCAGACAGGATTGTATGTGTGTGGTGGAAAGACGAAACTATTCTGTTAGGATTATCTGAGGAATATTTTTAGCCAGCAGATTCCTTCTCTACAGGATCTTCAGTTGGCCACACATGCTTGTGCAGTAAGACTTTAGATGCCAAGGGTTTGTCTCAAATAAGGCATAAGGTTCACATCACCTTTGACCTCACAGTTACTGACTAACATCAGTAACTGATGTTGAGAAGAATGAAATAACCTCACTCATTTACACTGGGTGTGCAAATAATTACCTGTTTTTATAATGTGCATATCAACTTACCTTTCAGTCCAGTGGAGGACCGGGTCACATATTCAGGAACCCCACTGATTGTCCTCCTTCTCATCGTCTCATTGATGTTTTTTTCCTTCAATCAAAGTCATAATATAATATAATATAATATAATATAATATAATATAATATAATATAATATAATATAATATAATGTAATGTAATGTAATGTAATGTAATGTAATGTAATATAATATAATATAATATAATATAATATAATATAATATAATATAAACCCTGTTTTACTTCATTTTCATATCATATTTTTTTCATTTTTTATTTCTTTTTTTTAATCTCAGGTTCTTGGGATTTCTTGGGATAGTTTATTTACAATAGTAATGATTTATGATAATAATAATATTATTACTAAAAATATAAGTAATATTATCTGAACATTAGCATATTTTTTGTATCTTAATTAATTGTAAAATGTGTCAGATCATACTGAATGGAAACAGTGTTAGTTTAGTATTAAATATACTTTTTAAATAGAATATATAGAATAAATAGACTTTTTAAGGGATATTTTAACTTAGCTTTGATTTTCTGTTTACATTTTTGTAATTTTTTGAATCATTAGAAAGTATGTTCAGCAATTTTTTTTTGTTCATCCAATTTTTGGATTTTTTGTTTATTTTAGATTATTGTCCAAACATACTTGTGTTTTTAATGTCCATTTTAGAAATATGCATGTTTCGAATGAAAACACCGTATTTAATGTTTAATATCATCATTAAAAACATTAATCATGTCATATGATAAAAATATAATTAGTTGTTACTACTGTAAATACATATTCAAATATTATTGGATCTCAGTTTATTTATTAAAAAAATAATCAGAAAAATCAGTTTTATATAGATTTTCGATTTATGTCCAAACATCATATTTTTAATGGATATAATTTAACTTATAGGTAACAATAATAATCCTAGGCTGAATGCATAATTCATGACTCATGACTGTCTATTACACAAACAGAAATAAAACATGACGTTAATGTTACACACACCTGATGAGCCTTGTCCTTTTTGGCGCTGGTGACAGTAGTAGCACCAGAATAGACTTTCTCCCACCCGCTCGGTGCCTCCCTCCACTGTGAGGTAATGTGACTCACTGGGCTGCTTTTGGTCTGCAGTGTGACGTTGAGCCGAGGGCTGCTGGCGTACTTCTTTGACTCAAACAGGCCCCTCTGAACATTAGGGCCCACCACGTCTGGCTGGGGCAGCATGTCCATAGAAATACTTCTGGACAGAGTGTTATTTGTCCCACTGAGGGACTCATATCTCCTCCAGAGATTTTCAACTTTGCTCTCATCATAGTTTGATCTTCTCAGGCCAGATGACTGTGGGATACAGAGATCTATGTGTGCCGCAACAGATTGAGAGTATTGCTATTCTACTTATTATACAGTCAAAGTGGTTATACCTTTGAACAGGCCTCTTCTCTGTCAACATCTGCGTAAAGGTCCACGCAGCTTTCATACCTAACAACAACAGCCAGGTTTACACTATAAATCTCAAGGAACAGGTGGAATATGGTAGCCAGCATATTTACCTTTCAACAAGCTGAGAGACAGGTGTCCGTCTGTCCCAAAACAGCACCTTTGATGTGGACCATGAACTATGACCTCCAGAGAGGCTCTTAAGGGATTGACTTCTTCTCAAGGTAAAGCTCATCTTAGTGGAGGAAATACAAGAAATACAAAACAGTGATTTTAACTTTTAAATAATAACTTTTATTAATGAATCTGATTGGCTGATGGATGTGTGAAATTATTTCCAGTGAAACGTACGTCTAAAGTAGTTTCAGACAGGTCTTGACTGCATTACTGCAATGTATATATATATACAAATCTAACAATAAACACAAAAATATCTAATGTTTATCATAAAATATCTAATATCTTTGTTTAATGGCCCAACATTTTCATAAATGTTTAAAGGCACGCCAAAGGTTAAATGATTTAGATATATCCTTATTATTTCATAAATAAATTCAAACAGTTGTGGTAGAAGAAAATATTTTAAAGAAAATAAAATTGTTAATCCAGTTTAACACAGCACCAGTAAATGACTTTAGTCACATGATCCACCTGCTTGTCAGCCCTTCTCTCATCTGACTCAGTTAATGTTTATCATTCATATGCTTTGTTAAATTACACATTGATAGCGTTGCTGTATTGTGCACTGTTAACAAAATATGCACCAACACCAAAAAAATAAATCAATAAGTTGAGATCTTTTCAATAATCATGCACACAAGAATCAATTTTAAAGCAAATATCAATCAGAACCAATACACTAGTTTTCATTTAATATAACTAAATGTTCAGTAGCCCAAATATGAGTATTTTGTCTATGTATGAGCCTAAATATGACCCCCTAAAATTTTACAAACTGACAAAATATCACATCAGTTCACTTTCAGCTAAGAGTTACCTTAAGCGATCAGTCTTGCGCTCCTCATTTCCTTCTGTTGCGTGGTGCAGTGTGAACTGGAGCATCACTCACAAGACACTCCTGTCACACAGGACAAAGTCCTCATTTACAGCCTGACCTTAGGTGTCCGGAAAACTGTGTGATCACTTGTTTCTCACCCCACATGAGGCTTAAAAAAGGGTAAAACAGGTATTTTTATGCATTGCATTTACAGTACTGATAATTGTGTGTACGATTCAGTAGAGCAGTCAAGAAAAATGGTTATGATGACAGCTTCCTTGCATTTTAGCATACTGATATTGAAATTTAAGCTTGTTTGCTCACCAACAAATAAGTAATGGTTGTCTGCAATATGTTTGTCTAGACAAAACATTTGAGGAATGTAAAGGTTAGTATGCACTTGCTGAGGTCATGTGTGCTCTGGACATTATCTTGCTATTCCTAGACACTGAATGAAAGCATGAATGCAATGCAACATTGTTCAGCACATTGTTCATGCACTAAAGAGTGATCTGCTCTGATGTGGAGCCTTTGAGACCCTAAACTCCAGAAACAGAATAGTAGCTACAACGTAATTTGACTACAAGCAATCACGTTTGTGCAAAAAACAAAAACTCACACTGATGCATGTTTTCTATTAGATATAATATGCTTTTTCCCTTTGTGTATTTCTCCAAAAGTCTTTCTGATTTCCTTAAGTCTTCACTGCTGCTCTCTGTTCACATGCTAGCTAGTGAACAGGGAACCTATATTCAATGTCGTTTATTCACCACTAGATGGCGATCTAGTTCCCAGAAATGTCTAATTATTAAAGATGCTGTATCACGGAATGATGATAGTCGCATTATGTCTACACATACACTGTTTACATGCAAGTAGTGTTGATCGCTTAACTGTTGCTTTTGTTAAGAACTTGTTTACTTTATTGAACTTTACATGTTTTTAATTATACTAATAAAGATTATAAAGAATATTGATCTTTTTATTTACTGTAACACAAAAGGAACGTTTCTGAAGAAACTGCAAGGCTATGGATAAATATAAAATATGCATTTATGACTGATAAACTTGATGTGTCCTGCCCTTAAATAAAAAACTAAACAAAAATAGTTACACGGAGGATGAAATCTGCTGTTTTTAACAAAGGAGCGATTTTTAATTCACAATTTTATAATTGGTACACATTCTTTTTGTGAGAATGCAGGCCTATTTGGCTCTTTCTAATGCTGAACTTTCATAAGCGCTTTTCTTTACAAGAATTTGTCATTCTTTTATTTACGTGTCAAATGAACATCCTCAGTCATCATTCTGGCCTGTTTGGACACTCACACTCACAGACGTTGGCATATGTGTTTTATGGAGACTCTCCATAGGCATAAGGGTTTTATACTGTACCCACCAATCCTACACCTAAACCTACTTTGGGTATTTTTAGATTTTCATTTAGTATGTTTTTAAGACTTTTTAATTATGGGGACATTAGATTCAAATTGTAATGCCTGTCATAGCCATGATATTAAACAAATTTGTGTCCTCATAAACCATAAATGCAAACCTCCCAACCCACATATCCTTTCGCTTCAGACGGTCAGTGTTTCCATACCCCATTGTGACGTCAAGGCAACGTAAGGGGATGAATGTGTTAACATGTCACATTGATATAGTGAATGATGTGGGGGAAGATAACAATGAAACCGCTAATGGCCATTATTGGTCAACTCTCTTTCTGGTGCGTTTATGACTTACTATTGCAAAACAAAAGTTATTAACTAAAGACGGGAAAAAAATGTTTTCTAAAGAAATGAAGGGTATTTAGAGTTCCAATTTTTACATTTTCTAGTATTTGAAAACGGCAAACTTTTTTATTTTTCCTGTTGGTCTTGGATTACACATGATCTACTCTTTCTTTGTCTACACCTCTACGAAGACTTCTGGGAATTGCTCTCAGTGAATGAAGTGAGAAAGGTGTGTTGTACTTCCAAACCAATGTGTAGCACTACAGCAAACTTTTTATAGATGGCTATACTTAGAAGCAGGTTAAACCCAGGAGAATCCTCAGCAGCACAATGCAGATTACTGAAGCAGTGTGTGTGAGGAGAGATTCAACTTTTCATTTTCCACAATAGTTAACGCGAGTGACCGCTGACACAAGAAAGATATATTTCAAGACCTTTGGCAATTTGTGCATGCACTGGCACAACTGTATGCTACATACTGTACATGCCTAGTTTATTTAAACAAGAGAAAATGCCTTGATAGTTTAAAAAATCCATACCCTTTTCTTACCATGTAGAGCTGCAGATGGAGTAGGACACACCTGGTGCACTGAATTGTCATGGCAACTCAAGCTAAACCGCAAACAAAGAGTTTTGAAGAGTTCAGCCTGTCTATTCAGATGGATAGCTAGAACACAACCATAGCTGTTGCTGTTAAAATGCCCAAACACAAAGGCTCTGCCATTAGATTTGCATCTCAGATTTGAATTTCACATTAAAATCAGCATCTCGATCCCACCTGTATTTATCAGTCATTTGTTTAGAGGTCTTTTAACTATCCATTGCCTCAAGTCATAAACAAATAAAAGATATGGAAATGTGCAACTCAGCATTGCATGCTGAATTAGTGTTGTGAAGTCCAGAAGCACTCTACTGCACTTCTCATAGACTGACAGCGGAGATCAGCAGAGCGGATGCGACTGAATTCAGTGAAGGGTGAGAAATTAGGCCAGAGCTTTTTGTGCCGACAGCTTTGTAAAGTTTGTCAGAATCTGCTTGTATGTAGGCCACTTCTTGACAGAAAGTGGGCCACAAGTGCTAGTGGCAGCAACCTGAGAGCGAGGGGGGGAATGTAGGTTAACTATTACACAACAACCGATTGCCTCAGTGAAGGGGGGATAGACTGAGACTCACTTGTGTGCTGAAAAAAAACAATCAAATCATATCAATAAGCAAATGCTGACACAGTTTAAACATAGTTAAAAAAATTATAATTTGTGACAGATGGTTATGAAAAATATGAATGAAAAAATAACAGGAAAATAATCGTAGTGATGATGACATCAATGACAAGTATTTTTAGAAGAGCAAATATTTATATATATATTTTTTGTAAATATAGTATATGATGTATAATGCTGGCTAACTGATGCTCAATAATATTACATTTATTTATAGTGAGTATCTAGGCATCTGACTATTTTTGCAAAATGTTGTTATTTATGCTAAATATTTGTGCATTATCACAGGATAAATCATAAAATATATCACCTAAATATGCTATTTATTTTGTATATATTATTATATTATTTTTGTATATACTTCAATTGAAAAAAAAAATAATAATAATATATATATATATATATATATATATATATATATATATAA
>JAUYWG010000032.1:8126592-8144669 GCA_034779775.1 Enteromius afrohamiltoni
TAAGGCCGCTATCGAAGCATCCTGGGCCTCCATAACACCTCAGCAGTGCCACAGGCTGATTGCCTCCATGCCACGCAGCATTGAAGCAGTCATTATTTGAAGGTTGACTTTTTTTGTATTAAAAACACGGGTCGGATGAAATATGCTAATTTTTTAGAAGAATTTTGGGTTTTCATGAGCTGTATGCCAAAATCTTCAATATTAAAACAAAAGGCTTAAAACTACTGCAGTTGTGTGTAATTAATCTAAAATATATGAATTATATCTCTAATGTTTATCAGTACATTACAGAAAATAATATACTTTATCACAATATGCTATTTTTGTAGGACCTGTATATGCTTCTCACAAATCATTAGATCTCAAATAAGGCCAATTGCTCAGAGAATTTTATCAAAAAGACATTTTATCAAAACCTGACACAGAACACTGACTTCCTCAATTTGAAAGGGTTCACGAAGAGTAAACAAAGCCAGTTTTACTTAATGATTTCAAGAAACCTTTCTAAAACATTTTGATACTGCTGAATAAGGAGCTCTTTGTGGCCCATGCGAGTGATACGGGTGTCTTACGCAAACCAAACGAAGGACATCTAGTACATTCTTTTGTGGGCAGTTGAACGATTTGTCAGGCGGTTAGGGTAGGTTTTAGTCACTGACAAGTTTGTTTAGCCAGTTCCGTCGTGACTGTCTGTTCTTCTCCCAGCGCTTCTGTGTGCAGCACGCGCCGAGCGTCATGACTGCTGTTTTTGTCCTCATATTACTGTTTACGTCAGGCCGTGTGGGGGGAGTTTTCCACTGACGAACAGAACACACACAGCTCAACAACAGCTGATCTCACTGTACTGTACGTGCATCGACAGCTAAGAAAGAGGACGTTAGTGCTATCTTGATAACTTTTCGAGCATCTTATGGTCGTCTCTTCCACCCATGATACACGGATACACAACCACTGGGTGAGTGTTTGTTTTTGCTCTAGGCGCTTGTAGATTACTCGCTACACACTATTTTACACAATACGTTCCCAAAGGCGAACTTAGTAGGTAATAAGCTAAGCGGTCCAGTCACTAACTGTTACCGTGGAACCTTTAGTTTGTTGCAATGTGGAGGTTTACGTCCCACAATAAATAAAGCGCGTTTGCGAGAAAGTCCGCTACGGAAGTTCAGCAGCTGCAGAATTAAAGTAACGTTACTGGTGCGTAAAAAAAAGTGTCTGCTTAGACTTTTAAGTTTTTATTAACGTATCATCCCTAAAGTTAAACGGAGCTGTTGTACTTGTATTAGAAATTAAAGAAACATTAATATTTGTGATGTTTAAAAAAAACTTACAGTTAGGTATATATGAAAGATATGATTGGGTTGACAGAAAGGAATCGGATCATGAATGATTTATGAGAAAGATGCTTACCTAAGGCCAAGGCAAGTAAGAATGGATTTGTCACTTCAGTTTAATAATCTATCTGTATTATCTGTATAACCCCTCAACAATAAACAGCATTAAGTTAATCTTGTATTGAATGGCATTGTAGGCAACAGCACCAATACAAAAAGAGAAGTCAGAAACGCTCCACTTTATGTGTATTCACACTATTTTACAAATGCATGATGCTTTGAGTCTTTGCTTTGCTGCGTAGAAAAGGTGAGAAAACGTCTAGTTGGTTTGGTCTGCTGTAGACCGAAGTGAGAACCTATTTTTCCACCTGACATCTGTCTGCTTTCCCCTTTCACAGCCTGCAAACTCCACCTCCTCCTTCTGTTTACATTCTAACATTCGCATGTTCATTTGCATAGTTGTACTCTGGCCAGTTGTCACTGCCAAGTGTTTGGCTTTGAGCGCAAAGTTGTTGCTTTTTACGTTTTACGCCTGCGTTCTTGTAAACAGCCGCCCTCCTGTCTTATTCACTACACTGCATAAACCCTCCCACATCACATACTGTACACAAAGCATGCAATGAATAATTGAATGAACTTGAAGTCTGGTGTCTGCACACTTTTAAGAGATCACTATCACTTTGTCACAGCTAGAGGAAGCTGTAAATCATACGTGTCACCGTACCATTTACATGCTACTATTATATGCAACACAAAGTGTCATTTGTCTCATGCAGCAATAACCTTTTACACAGTTGACTTTGTGGCATCTGGGATTACATTGCAGGTGTTTACACAACACTGTCCAAAGAAAGCCAGACCTGTGTGAAAAGAGGTGAGGGAGAGCGCTGAGGTTGTCCAGGTTACAGGCAGTGTGCACAGGGGCACATATTGTTCTTGGCATATGAGCCATTTGTGTGGGTTGGGCTTGACTGGATGCACTTGGAACAAGAACCAGGTGATCTGTGATGCAGATTGCTCCGTCCTGCGGTGTGAGGTAGTGCTGTTCTGTCATCCGAGGTACACTGAGTTCTCTGTGCGTATGTGTTAGTGTGTGATTTCTTTCCAGCGCACACCCACTCAAGCAGAAAAACTTCAGCAGAACGTGCCATTTGTGTTATGGTTTCCTCTTTTGTTTCTTTTGCACTCTGCATGCACTTGTGAGTGCTTTCACAAGCTTTATAACAGAGCTTGGTCGTGCTTTTGGGGGAATCTACAATAAAAACAAGTATCGAGTTACAAATTTGGTCATGCAGTTTAGCCCGTTTGGGATGTTAAGCTGAGCTGAATGTCTTAACATTTTGTTCTTGAAGAACTCCAAACATCTGAGGAATGTTAATGACCCCGGAGGGAGACAGAGGGAACCATTGATTCCCTCTAGACGTATCAGTGCTTGTATAATGCACACTTTTGTGTTTGCATGAGCTTTCCATAATATGATTAATAACAGTGATAATTGAGACAGCTGCATGGGCTTGTGATGCTGTGGTAGTTCAAGTCAAGGAAACCTGCTAAACAGGCTTTTTCCCAGAGTGAAGATCTGAATCTTTGGTACCAGCCTGAACAAGAGAGAGGTGTCGAGTTGCTGCTGGTTTGGATTTGTATGCTAATGGTTACTGAAACTCCACAAATGCTATTTTCAGACTTGGTGTATGGCCAAAAATGTGATATCATTTTGTGGCCCAGTAATTCATTCAAAAATACATTAAAATGCTATTCATCTTTTATGTGGAGCATGTTTTTAACTTCATGATGACAAAAAATGTCTTAATGAAAAAAGACTTTATTACAAGAGGTGCATTTTTATCTTTATTTAGTTTGGTATAATGTTTTATTATTGAAACAAATTAAAACTAGTTCACTGCTTATTAAAATTAGAAAACCGTCTATCCGCTAAATCGTGTCATCTAGTGCAATCAGAATTTAATTTATTAATTATATTAATTCATCATTTTTGATATTTGTAAAAGAATTCCCCGAAAATATATATTCAAATAAAAGTAAAAAGAAATTATGAATGTCCCTTTAAAAAAAAATGAGAAATGAGAAACGAGAGCAAAGAAATGAGCATGAGTGCACTACACAGAACTCATTTGGGACATAAACTAGATTAAAATAAACAAAAACAAATCAATGCTTTAACATTAAAAACATTCCCATCAACACGTTTGCTGTAAAATCTACTTTATAATTGACTTTGAGCTTATGCTTTATTTTTCCTTAATAATTTGACAGATCACCATGGCTACATCACAGCGTGGGGGTTTAAAGAGGAAATATGGTTTCCCTGATGAAGATGCCATTTACTCCTCCTCATCCCCCTCATCACACTCTGAATGGGACTCTGATGAAGACAGCCCTCAAAGTGATAGCATGGACTTTGTGCCTGTTGGCTCTTTCTCTTCAAGGCATCACATGCCAAGTAAGTCAAGTACGGCGCATTTTTCAAATCATGCAAAGCAACACTTGTCACTTTTACAGACGCATAAGGAGGGGTCTTGTTATCTAACCTCAGTGCTATTGTGCAGAGCACTAGATAAGAAGAGAAACAGACAGTTGAAACATTGTTTATCAGGAGATGTTGTGCACAGTCACCCTGAGTCATTTTAAACCCACAAACCTCATGGTGAGCACAACAGTTATTAAGCTATAATCAGTTACACCGTCCTGACCGGGACAGAGCATATCTATTGTATAAGTGTTTACCTTTGCAGGTAGTACTGTGTGATTATACTGTTTGTACATGTGCCTGTACACGCCTGTGTGTTTTTCCTTTTAGATTCACAGCATGTGAAGTGCTGCAAATAAAGATGATTTACTTCTGAAAGTTACTTCTGTGCAAACACATCTAATGTCTGACCTCAGCCCATTATCCTCATTTATAAAAACTTTATAAAGCAAACACATAAATTGATTTGGTCATGGCAATAAATGTCTCAACTTCGCGTTCTTGAAGAAAGTTTGTTTTTAGTACTGCATATGAAAAATGGCAAGACTGTTGTTTCTCATTTGGCCTCTCTAGTGTTGAGTTCAGGTTATTTCTAAACAGATCTGACTTCGATGCCCTCTAGTGGAAACTTAATAGTCACCAGAAAATAAACACATTTGTATTTATGCATTCACCTTGTTTTTATCCAGAGCAACTTTTAAAGAAGAACAAATGCAATTTGACACAAAGCCAACAGTATTCACAATAAACAGTGTCAGGTTTATTAGAAAGCTAGATCAGAAAATGCAAAATATTTTGAGCATGTAAGTGAATTGGTTCAGGGTGGGGGGTGCTCAAGTGTCTTCAGTTGCTTCTTGAAAGTTGCAAAGGTCTCTTCGGTTCAGGGAGCGTGAAGGTTTTGGAGAGGGACTTTCCTGACTTGCAAATTATGTCTCTAATATTTTATATTCCTCTCTGAAATGACAATATCACACGAAAAAAGAATAAAAAAGCTGACATTTGAAAATAAACAACCAATGCATTTGTAGAGTGTTCTGTCTCTGATAACGACTTCTAAGGAACCATAGTGGATTATAAAGGTTAAAGATTTAGTTCAGGATTCATTTACGTATGTAAATTGTTTATGCTTATGTATTTCTTTCTTCATTTCCAAATTTAAATCCATACAGTGTGCTTGAACGGACTCCAAACGGTTGAAGGTTTCAGAGCATGCTTCAAATGGCTATAAACGGTACCAGACAACGAATAAGGATATTCACTTATTTAAACAAAAAAAAAAAGATATGCTTTATAAACACAAATGCTCACTTTGCTCTGTTCTGCCTTGCACGTAACGCGTCATTGTGTTGAAAAGGTAATGCTTGACGTAGGCGGAAATGTGAAGAGTCACAATTTGACCATTTTAAACAATAAACTGACACAAAGACATTTAAATATGTGTAATTGAACATTCAACAACTATTGAATATTCAACCAATTTTGGTCCTCCTCCACATTTGTAAACACTGACTCCTTCCTCCTACGTCAAGCGTGACCTTTTCAATGTAATTCTGTATTATATGCATGACAGAGCAGAGCAAGGCAAGCATTTGTGTTTATAAAGCATACTGTTTTTTTTTTTTTTCAATAACAGATCCTTTAGCTAGACAGGACTCTTATTCATCGCGTGGTAATGTTGATAGCCCTTTGAAACTGCACTGAAACTGTTGTTTTGACCTTCAGTCGTTTGTCCATTCAAGTGCACTGTATGGATTTCAATTCTAGAATGTTTTCATCAAAAGCCTTCATTTCTTTTTGACTGAAGAAAGAAATACATGAACATCTTGGATGACATGATGGTGAGTAAATTTAAATTTGAAAGTGAACTAATCCTTCATCTTTAGTCCCCGAGCTTTCTTAGTCTCCATAGAGAGCATTGTAGCTGATCAATCAGTCAAAAAGATGGTCTTAATTATTAAAGCTTATCGATGGCTTAAAGCACGTTATCATTCAACTTCACAGCCTAAAGCATTTCTAACTAATGCAAATCAGTATTTACATAGTCTTATAGAAGTAAATGTACCTCAGTCACGCAAAAATCATGCAAAATTATATCTGCAGTCCTGCAGTAACCCAAGCCAGTGACAGAACCTTAAATTATGATTCAAGAAGGCACAGGAAGTCAGTAGCGTGAGATTATAATTAATCCATTTGATCTCTTTGCTCTTAGTTTCATCGATTCTGAAGAAGACGAAAGATGCTCAATTCAAAGGGAGTGTTCGGTTTGGCCTGGTTACAGTGTTTCTATTCCAGCGCTGTCAAGGTTTCAGCAGTGTGCCCAGTCATGGCGGCTGCACACTGGGCATGGTTAGGCGGCACACTGCCCGCCAACAATTCACCCTGGCGGAGCACGCGGAGGAGCAGCAGCGCTTGCGAATGGAGAGGCTACGTGAGGAACACCAAGAGGAGAAGCTGGAGGCGTTGAGGCAGAGAGTGAGTTGGTTATTTTCCAATATTTCAAAAAACGTATTCTTTATGGCATATCTTCTTACAGTATCTACTTTTTTTAATAGCTGATCATCAGTGGAACTCTCACAGTGAAAGAAGCAGCCAGGTTGACAGTGAATGACGTCCCGGCTGAGGATACCGATCTCAGTAGCGCAAATCTGAAAGACATGGCGTCCCTCCATCCCATCTCTTCCAAGCGGAGACATGCATTATTAAGAGCAGCAGGAGTGGTGCGCATCGACCGGGAGGAGAAGAGGCAGCTGCAGGAGCTGCGGCGGTGGAGGGAAGACTGTGGCTGCCACTGCCAGGGCTTCTGTGAGCCTGAGACCTGTGCCTGCAGCCAGGCTGGCATCAAGTGCCAAGTAATTAGCAATACATTAACTACTGTTTTTTCTATGTGTATATATACAGCTCTGAAAAAAATAAGAGACCACTGCAGAAAAATCTGTTTCTTTTGGGTTTTATTCTTAAAACTGCTAATCTCACCAATACACCACTAATACAAAACAAAGCACCTTGGTTTAATTTTTTGTGAACTGCCGTCTTTGAGAATATTAAGGATAGAAGCAACCTGACGCTCACTGAATCCTTGTGCCAATGAAACTAGGATTGAGGCTTTTTTCCTTGATTTAAAACTCTTTTTTTCACAGTTTTTGGCATATTTAGTGTTTATTTTTAAATTTCTAATTACTTTTGAAAGACTTCTAGCATTTTTTACCATCCAACTGATCACACTGCAAGAGGATAGTGTTGATTACAGCAGTGCTTTTTTATACCTTTCCCCGTTAAATAGGATTGGATTCAAGCGCTCACCAAATAAGCACCTCAATAAACAAATGAAGTATGTTTGTGTAGAAATGTAACAAAGACTGGCATGAAATGCCTTTCATACTCAGAGAGATACTGATTTTGGAGTAAATTGCAGTGGCCTCTTATTTTTTGTCCAGAGCTGTATTTCTATTCATAATAGTGCAGGTGTCATATTGATCTTTGACATATATATTGACATATATCGCTCAACGGAAATGCCGTTTGCACTGCCTAATTGGCTTTCAGTGAAATTTTAAACTCACAAAAGATTACATTTGTAAATCGAAAATAAAGTTAAATGTTATATTGCAAAGTACTGTTACCATTTAAAATAACTGTTTAAAATATGTCTCACGATTTTTCAGAAACCATTGTAATATGCTGATACAAAATATTTGTATATGTCAAAATTATTGATCTTTTTCTTTTATCATTAGCATATTAAGTAAAGATCATGTTCTATGAAGATATTTTGTAAATTGAACAACCTAAATATATCTTAACCTAATTTATGATTAGTAATATGAGTTGCTAAGAACTTCGGACAAAAACATTAAAGGTGATTTTCTCAATTAATTTAGAATTTTTTATCTTCCCCATCAGATCCCAGATTTTCCAACAGGTGTATCTCTGACAAACCATTGTAATAACTGAAGTTGCTGTGCAGCTGTGCTGATTGTTTTTTTTTTTTTTGTCTGTCAACAGATGGATCGCTCCAACTTTCCCTGTGGATGTTCAAAGGAATGCTGTGGGAATCCCGCAGGCCGAATCGAGTTTAACTCCAGTCATGTACGGAGTCACTACATCCACACACACATGAAGCTGGAGCTGGAAAAGAGGCTGCACGATGACAACAGACCCATCTCCACTGAACAACGATCAGCGACGAGGAACAGAGCCATTACATTTCCTGTAAAAAATGACTCTCCCGCCTTCCTCCTGAGCTCTGAGCTCTGCAGGCGGGGAGACAACAGCTGGAGCAGTGAAATGACTGACACGTCCTGCTCTTCTTCTCTGAGTCTGGACTCTGAGACGGTTGAAAGGCCTTCCTCAGAGCGACCCACACTGGATATGGATGACAGAGGACCCATACTCAGTTTTTCTGATTCTGATGGAGAGGGATGTCCATACATTCGAGATTATAATCTGTCCTCTGAAGCTCCTGGCGCCACATCCACAAAGGAAAGCAACAGCAGTAAATCTAAACTGGAGTATCTGCATGAAAATGCTAATCCATTTGATATCCCTAATACTCCATCTGCATCCCCGGATCACACTATGAACTGTTACATGGACCTCAGTCTGTCCTCTGACCTGGTCTTTTTTGACACTTTCCACGAGTATGCGCCAAGCTGCAATCATTTTAAAGCGCATAGTCATCTGGACTACATGTCACAGCACCAGTTCCCCCGCTGTTCCAGTCCTGCTCTAACTGAGGACTCAGGAGTCAGTCTTCTGGAGTCTCTTGTAGGGATCTCTTAAGGGGGATCAGTGGAGCTCAGTATTTTTGTACAGTTTTTTTTAATAGACAAATGAGCACTGTTTATTTGCAGTTGTATACAGTATGAATAAATCTCATTTACTATGAGAAAAAGGGTGAATAATTTTGGAATTTAAGGATATTCCTTAGAATTATATTTAAGAATATTAATATCGTCTGTAACTGTTCACGATCACAGTGTAAATGCAGTTAAAAACCACTCGGTGTGAAGTAATGTGTGAGTAATATGTTAATTTCAGCTTTGTTGCCAAACATTTTGGAGAGTCTGTAGGTAAGATTTTATATTTATTCTTCATAAACTAAAGCCTTCATTACCATTTAATAAGGTATAAAACTAATCTAACTACATTAAATAAAGTTTTACAGTTAAATGTTTACTTATAAAAGCCCATTCATATTTTTTCTCAGTTTTGTTTTTGTTGAATAAAAGTTGTATAAAAATATTTTTTTTAGTAAATGTATTTGTTACAGTGTTTCAAATGAGTAAGCTGATATCAATGTCAATATGCTATTTTCATATTTCATGTTTGTCTTTTCAAGGGCCGGCATGTCTTCATTAAAAAGAAAATGTTTTTTTTTTTTTTTTTTATCATTGAATGGCTTGTAATATATGAAAATTCAGGCTAACATTTGCTTCAGTGCTACGCCTGCTTTGTATTAACATCATATGCTTTTTTACATTTCAAAATGTGTCCAGCTTTTCTTTTTTTTCTTCCTTTTGTGGAATTACTCATCTCAATAAATCTGTTTCACAAAACCAGTGAGAAATGCTGATTTACATGGAAGAAACAGAGAACTCAGTTCTAATACAGTTCTGGTTTGTATGTTGGTATTTATTCTTCCAAAAACTGACGTAAATTTGAGGTTTGATTCATTTTAACACTGATAGGCCTACTTTAAAAATTACTGGCGTTCAGGCTTTCTGCTGTTGCTCTCAACCTGGAAACCCCACAGGAAACCTCAGTAAGTAGTCTCAAGATGGCTTAAAATTATTTAAAGATGATTAATAAAATATACGTGTTTTTTTTTATACAAAGGTGATTTAATTGTGGGATGTAGAGGTTGAAGTTAAACATTTAATTGAAGGCAACTGTGTGAGTATACATAACTTGATTAGCTTTCGTGATTAAGTTTTGATTGCTTTGTCAAAACAAGCCATTATAAATAATAATAATACAAATTATGAATTATTTAGAATGTGTAAATAATAAAATATAAATATAAAGACTTAAATTAGAGTATATATGTTGTATAATTGTTATGCAATTTACTTTTGCTAAATTGAGAAAGTTTTATCTGACAAATATAAAAAAAAAGATCCTTGGTCGTTGTTCTCATGTTCGATTGCTCTTCCCTGCCGAGACGCACAACATGGCCACGGTGTGATGAGTAATCTCTGTCTGGGTCGCTAAACAAAACACTGAAAACCATCGAAACCCTAAAGAGCAATGGGTTTAACACAGAGCAGTGGCGGACCTGAGGGGGGAACAGAAGGATATCATGTCCATGGAGTAAAAAACTTGACTTTATTTTTGACATCGAGCAGCTTTGCATGCTAACTTAGCTATGTTTTCATGAACTTCTCATGTCCGCATTGCTTTAGGCTCTGACAGATATGCAGTGAGAGAACACTAAATGTGTGCGTTTTCTTTTTTTCATGTTGGTAAATAAACAGCTGTGCCAGGTTTAGTATATTTGTCCACGGTATTAACATCTGTGGAAGCCTTTTCGATGTTTAAAGATTATGCTTGCAAAGTAACAACTGTCCGAGATAGATGTACGTTACTGTACATCTGACAGCTCCGAAAATGCCGCCTTATTTAACATCTGTCATTTCTTACATTATGGTCGCACGTAACGAAGTCTTAAGTGTGTAAAATGTAATTTTGGAGCAGTGTCGTGGTCAGTAACGATAATCCAACAGCTCCTGGATTTAGGAGCGTAAGCGTAGGCGCCACGTCACTGAATAAACTCATATTCTCAGATATCCTTTATCCTATGAGAATTTAAGTAGCTAATTTAAGGATGTTAATAAACTTACCAGAATATACAACAACGTGTACGACAAAAATAAGTATAGCCTAAATGATTTTCGAATACCTGAAATTCCAGATCTGGATAGAATCTGTACTCTGCATTGATTAACTTCTATTACTTCACAGATTCAAGAGGACTCCCCCGCTGAGAAAGCTGGTTTGGAGCCCTTTTTCGATTTCATTGTATCCATTGGCAACAATCGTCTTGTAAGTTTGTATTTGTAAAACCTTACTGGCTGTTCTTGTAACCTCATCATTTGATCCAAAGATTTGTCTTTGTCACGCAATTAATACACATTTACTATATTTACTAAATGGTTAGATTTACATGAACAAGAATGTGCTAACTAATATATTCATATGTGACCCTGGACCACAAAACCAGTCTTTAAGTCGCTGGTGTATATTTGTAGCAATAGCCAAAAATACATTACAAATACAGCCCAAAATCCTTAGGATAGTGAGTAAAGTTCATGTTCCATGAAGATATTTAGTCAATTTCT
The DNA here is from genome assembly GCA_034779775.1 of Enteromius afrohamiltoni. Taxonomy (NCBI): domain Eukaryota; kingdom Metazoa; phylum Chordata; class Actinopteri; order Cypriniformes; family Cyprinidae; genus Enteromius; species Enteromius afrohamiltoni. Next base: position 8,137,749 of record JAUYWG010000032.1, read on the forward strand.
TACTGTAAATATATTAAAACTGAATTTTTGGTTAGTAATGTGCATTGCTCTCCATTTTAACACCTTAAAGGTGTACCCTCAGATTCCAGATTTTCATATAGTTATATTTCGGTCAAATATTACTCTATCCTAACAAAGAATACATCAATGGGAAGCTTTCAGATCATGTATAAATCTAGTTTTTGATGTTTAGGTTCACATAGTAAGTAATATCCTAAGTATTATTTTCATATTCATATCATTGATTATGCAGGCTTCATGTAAAATGTCCTACAAGAATTGCTTTGACTAAGCAAAATAACATCTGTTCACTGTCTCACAGTCTACATTTCTATATCATTTACACTGTGTTCAATTTAACACCGTAATCTAGTGTTTGTGTAGTTTATTAAAAAAAATTCTACAGCTTTTTATAACAAGCTGTTTTAAGTGGTCAGTGACATTCATATAATCACTGAAATGCACAAGAATATTCTTGAATATTGTACTGTGGTGATATTCAACATATGAATGATTAAAAAAAAGCTGTCATAACCTGAAGCCATTCTAGAAACTTTCTAGAAATCTATTTAATGCCATATCTGATTTTTGGGTGGTCATGTAAAAAATCTATTAAGAATATGTCTTTGTTGGTTTAAAGTCTTAACTAAAGCATAGTTGTTGTTGTGCGTGTAAATGTGGTCACAGTTCCTTTGAATATAATGGGCCACATGCTATCTGAAACAGAACCAGGAGAATGATATGCTCAAGGACCTCCTCAAGGCTAATGTGGAGAAACCAGTGAAGATGGAAGTGTATAGTACAAAGACCACAAGGATCCGAGAATTGGAAGTAGTTCCCAGCAACATGTGGGGTGGTCAAGGACTTCTGGGAGCCAGTGTCCGCTTCTGCAGCTTTCAAGGAGCCAATGAAAATGTTTGGCATGTTCTCGTGAGTGAAGCACTTTGGCTTATTGGACAGTTCTCTTTATTCTCTTTGTGTAATTATTTTTGCTTGCTTTGGTTTTAAGGGTGTGGAGCCAAATTCACCAGCTGCATTGGCTGGACTCCAGGAACATTCAGATTTCATTGTAGGAGCTGACCAGGTTCTTCAAGATGTAAGCTGTGAATTATTTAATGAATGCTTGATTGTTGTTAAGGAGAAATATTTTGTGAGTTATCTACAATCAAGCAATCTTTTTATCTCCTAACAGTCAGAGGATTTCTTCTCTTTAATTGAAGCCCACGAGGGGAAACCGCTGAAGCTGCTGGTCTACAGTACAGAGACCGATAACTGCAGGGAGGTGGTAGTCACACCAAACGGTGCCTGGGGGGGAGAAGGCAGGTAATAATCCTGTTACAGAAGATTTAATAGTGCAATGAAGACCTGAATCAGCCATTATTATGAGGAAACAACTCCCATAACTGCCTCCTCCAGAGCTTTTGTGAATTGCATGATTATGATTTTGCCTTTGTAGCCTTGGCTGTGGCATTGGATATGGCTACCTGCACCGAATCCCAGCACGACCTGACAGCCCAAAATCTGAAAGAGTCAGTCCAAAAGCTTCTCCTGTGGCAGGAACGCCAGAGCAAGAACTTCCTACGAATGGATTTACTGAGGTAATGACTATAGTGTGATTTACTTTCCTGTATGTCCTTCTGATTTGCAACAAAAAATTAGATATTTAAAAAAAGAAAATATATATGGCCCATACAATGAAAGTAAATGAGGTGCAAAATAAAAAAAACTAAAATTTTACCCAACAGAAATATATTTTTGTTAGTAGCTGCGTGATTTTTTGGGGAAAAAAGTAATTTTCTTTTTTTTTTTTTTGCAAAAGAAAGAAAACAAAGATGAATAAAGTCTGCCGTGCTTGTTTGTAGGACTAAATATTAATAATATTGCTAAGTAAAAATAGAAGCATTACCAATATAAATAAGAAATATTGTGCAGTATTGTATTGTTATAAAATATATAAGAAAAATATATTTTTATTTACCAATTACTTTTGTTTTTGTGATTTAAATTTTATTTTGTTTAATTGTGCAGCTCTAGAACATAGAAAAGCAAACGGGTTTAAAACCATGTGAGGGTGTGTAAATAATGACAGACTGTTCAGCTATGGTTTGAATTTTTGGTAGATCCGTAAAACAACATAACTGAAATGTATATCTTCAGGTGTCCTTAATGGCGTCTAGTCAGTCAAAGAGTGGCTTGGATTTTGATACCCCACTACCACCTCCCATTCAGAGAGTCATGGATCCTGGTAAGGCATCAAAATCTGTGCTTCATATAGAACAAAAATCAGGACAAGACATTGTAATGCATCAAAGCAATGGTTCCTCCAGGTTTCTCCGATCAGTCAGAAGTGGCCATAATAAATTCGGAGGTGTCAGACATTGCAGACCGACTGGACCTATCCACTTCTTCCATCGACATGACAAACACATCCTTAGCTGTCCGAGAGGACATTAATGTATCAGGTGTCGGTGAGACCACCTTACTAAATTTAGATGAACAGAATTTAATCTGTGAGTCCAAGTCTAGGTGGTAAAATTGACAAAATGTCTCTCTTTACAGAGGAGCTTCAAGACACCGAGGTTCCCAGTCATTATCCTGAAGAGCAAGATACAGAGGTGTATCCTGCTTTGGATTTTAGTTCTTTTGCACCACCTTCAGATGATTCTCCTCCCCTTTCTCTCCCACACCCTCTTCTCCCAAATCTGCCTCTTGATCATAGCATGCCCACAGACATGGCATCTTTGATGAATTCTTCAATCCCATCTCTCGACTCTTCTGTGCCTCCTATAGACATCTCTTCTCTGCTCATTGACCCAGCCGCCCTTCATCTCGAGTCATCTGCCCCAGCTGCAGAATATCCAGGGCAGTCCACACATCTCCCCTCAGAAACTGATGGTGCCGATCAGGGCTTTTCTGATGTGCCACAGTCTCTGAAGAGCAGCTTGTCTGAGGGCAGAGCAGAGGCCGAATCCTCTGACCTGACCTCTTTTGATTCCCATAATGCACATGCCGAAGATGAGGCTGCTCCTCAGTAGTAAAACTACCAAGTACTACCTTATGTCTTGTTTACGCAGTTGCTCAACAATCATCAGGTGTGTTTTTTAATAGCTTTGTTACTGTTAGGATCAGGTGTTGGTGAATTGTTATTGAGTGTGTTTTTTAAACGGTTGCGTGCAATTTACGTTTGATTTTGCGTCTGGTAGTCATAATGATTGTAGGATGTTGGAATGCGTGTAGGGCGTTGTTTTTAATTGTGTAGATCTTAATTTAGTTACGTTACTAAATTTAAACCTTTTTATTTAGCTTGATTAATTAAAACTTAGATTCCTTTACCAGTTTTAAATCCCATAAAAAACTAGCACCTGAAACCTTTATTTAATTGACTTTTGGTTTATTAATATTGGTAGTATTTATTTAGCTATGACACAAACACTATAGTGTAGATTATATAGAGCTAATGACAAAATATACGCAAAGGATCTTTTGTCTGGAAAAAACATTACATTTTTGACTTACTTTGTTATATATTTTGGACCTGTTTGGGTTTTATTTTATGTTGAGGGAATGTTTAAGCAAAATACAAATATTTAATACTTGGCAAGGGTTTCGTATTTGTTTAGTTTAGCAAACTAAAACCTTCTGGGCTGACTAGATTTTTAAAAATTATATTGATGTGATTTTTTTTTTATTTTTCACCGACCTTTGTTCGTAGTGATTTATGTGTACTTCAGGATGAAAAATGTCTTATTTATTTAGTTTCGAGTTTTGTTGAAAACCGTTAACACTAGAGAAATGTTGCCACAGTAAAATGGGCTTTTCATGTAATTTGTTAATCTATGCAAATACAGGTATGGTATTAATTGCAATGGATTTTCTGTGGTATTAATATTGATCTGTGATATCGTCACTGCCACATTTTAGAAGAGTGTCATACACAGGACTTTATTTTTTCCTGTTATGATAATAGGAAGAGCTAAATGATACAATACCTCTTTGAGCTTAAGTTCTTTGTCATCATTTCTAGAAGAGTTTTAGCTATGAACAAAAACTTCAACCCCCGGTTTCACAGACAAGGCTTAACCCTAGTACTAGACTAAAATGTAAATCTGAGCTGTTTCAACTAAAAGAAACCTGCACTGACTGATCTTAAAACATGTCAGTGCCTTTGACTTAAGATGCACGCCAGTAATGCCTTTTTCAAAGGCATGTATACAAAAAATAATTAAATGTCCTAATTGAACTATGGCCTAATCCTGGCTTAGACGAAGCCCTGTCTGGGAAACCAGGCCTATATGAACAAGCAAAGTGATTCCTGATGACTTCTCTTTGCATTGACATGATCATGGTGAGGAGACAATGTTGTTTTAGATTACATTTTTTAGAAAGAAAACAAATTTTACAGAATACCTGTTCTTCCAAATGTGAACACAAATGCATATTTTTGTATAGTAATGCTGCTGATGCGCAACATATTAAAGTAAACAGAAAATGTCTACTGTATACGCAAACTGTATTCTTTGGGTTGCTGGGAAAATGTTGGATTGAAAAACACTGGAAGCATCTACAGCAATAAAAGATCCAAAATATAAACTGTTGGTGGTGATTCTGTTTTGTGTTGTAGGTTTGTCAAAAGTCAAAATCAGATGCGCCACAAAATTTAATTTGTCATCATATACTCGCCCTCATGTTTTTCCAAACTTCTGTGAATATAAAGATATGTTAATATCCAAATGAGAAGTTTTGGTCACCATTTCCTTCCGCAGCATGCAGGCTTTTCTCAAAATACTTTGTTTTTCCCACAGAAGAAATAAAGTTTGAAATATCAAAGGCCATGTAGGCAACATGATAATAGACTATATACATTTGTGGGTCAACAGTCACTTTAATAATGAATATAAGAGTGTTGTTATGCTAATACACATATATTGACTTACTGGCCAGCTTCATGAGGTAAGCTGTACAAGTGAGGTTTTTTTAGTTCTCGCACAACAATGGAAGAGTGAAAGGAAGAGCTCTGAAGAAAACGCACAATAGCAGGTTTTGGATGAATGACTAGCTGTTTACAAGTGTGTTCAGTCAGAGGGTTAGGTTACTTGTGAAAATGGTCCAACAGCGATTAAATCAGTAAAAGAGAGCGGCACAAACGTGTCTTTGTGGTGTGAGGTCATGTGATGTCATCCTCCTCACTGTATAATGGGGGATTTAGAGGATGTCAGAGAGTCCGATGCCACAGCACGAGCGCTGCATGAGAGTTTAATAATGTTCCAGTCCAGGACATGTGAACCAACAACCCGCCGTTTAAAAGCACGAGCATCAGAGCTGTCGAGCCGCTTCTGTCAGCTCTGCCCGAGTCTGGCGCTCTCTGAAGGGTCTTGAGGTAAAACAGGTACAGCAGGCTGATCTCGCGCTGTGAGAATGCCACAGTTATGCGGCCTCCTCATCACACTTTTCTTTGTTGAGGTGAGTAACATGGCATTTTACTATATCTTACATTTCACGTAATAATACTTTTTATGGTTACACTTTATGTTGATAGTCCACTTTAGACATTTTACTAACTGTAAGTAGCTACATGTAAACTAATTGTCATTAATTTGCAACTACATGTCTACGAACTATCAGAGTAGACTGTTTAGGGTTAGTAGAATGAGCTGCATATACTTGCAACATTTCTGATAGTTAGTATGTTGTGGAGCCATAATAATACAGTGCTAGAAGAAAAATAAGCAGACAGTCTAGTTAATACTCTAATGACTGCTAGTAGTGGCAAAAAGTTACTTATTGTTAGTAGAACGTCTAAAGTGGACCATCACAATAAAGTGTTTCCTTTTTTATTTTACTTTAGTTTATAAAAACATGTTAGTTCTGTACTAAGTATTTTTTATTCCTAATTCACGTGTTGTTGTAACACACGTCTCTCTGATAAAAATGGCTTACTATATTTTCCACACAAATACACACTGTCCATCTAGCACACAACATTGTTTATTGTTCTTGTCCGGGACAAGAAGCTCTTTGTAGTTTATTTTCCATGATATCAGATCTTCAAGTGTCACAAAAAATAAGAAGAAATTACAATATGTGACCCAGGGCTAGAATAGCTTATAGAAAAATAATAAATAAAATTAAAATATTAAGAAAATTACCTTTTAAATTGTCAAAATTAAGTAATAATAATGCATATGACATAATGCATATACGTTTGACACATACAATGTATTGTTAGCTATTGCTACAAATATACTACTTGCTACTAGGTGCTACTTATGACTGGTTTTGTGGTCCAGGGCCACATATGGTTTTCCTTTAAAAGGACACACAGACTATTCATGCAGTGATCAATCATGTGTTAGAGTCATAAACAGGGTGACGTTTAGTAAAATGGGTCAACATTTTCAGTAGTTTCTGTTTATAATTATTGGAAACAAATTTTAAACAGTTGTCTCGATAAGACTTGGCATAGGCTAGGCTAGACGGGAAAAACCCGAGCGTCTTTGCGCACAAGACAAAAATGATAAAAGAGAGGTAACTCGAGTGCAGTCTCAAATGATCTGACATCCACCTATGTTGCGATATCTTCCTCTTTTTTTAGAATAAACGTGTTGGTTTCAGCTTACATGTTTATTACCTCGCTCTTTCATGCAAAGGAGACTTTATTTATAAAGATGTCTCTTCATTTGCAGACAGTTGCTGAAAAAAAGTACTGCTGGTACTTTGAAGGAGATTATCCTGTGTACTTTGTGTAAGTATAGCATATAAAAGAGAATTGAATAGAGCAGCGGTGGTTTAAGGAAGGAAACAAGAAGCTAGAAAACTAGGACCCAGACTAGCCACCCATCTTTACTAACCTTACCCCTTTCTACATCGTTCTTAATAGTTTCTATGCACAGTGGAAGAAAAACGAATTCCTTAGCTCAGGAA
>JAUYWG010000032.1:8159206-8170862 GCA_034779775.1 Enteromius afrohamiltoni
CAAATACAGCTTTAGAGTTTCACTGAACCCATTAGTGGTCTTCCGCTGCCATCTGGTGGTTATAATTAGCATTTTTTTTTTTACAGAAAACTTAATGTTGATAACTCTCATAGTGCTGTTTTTGGCCAAATAGTTTGAATGATATCATTAATCCCAGAGCAAAAGTTGCTCAGAATGAGGAGATATATTATTTTTTATGAAGATATAGTTGACAAGTAAATGTATGAGCAGTTTTAGGCATTTAAGATAATTGACCAGGGAAATACTGCGTTTTGAGGCAGTTTTAACTGTTATAGTGCTACCTATGGTCCGATCCTTATGAAACTTTGGCTAGTTGTTAAGAGTCACGTGAGACATGTTCTTACTGAGTTTCGTAAAGTTCTGAGTATTTGTTTACGTTTTAGAGGCGTTTGGGTTTATGTGCCTTTGCCTTATTGTAAAATGAGCTAATTAGAGCTAACTAAAGGACAAACCTCAACATTTTCTTCGTAATACACACATGTACCGAGTTTCGTGTAGATATCTCATTTCGTTCACGAGTTATAGCCATTTGTAGAAACATACGTGCTCGACTTTCGTTCGATTTTGGGCCCCATCACGAAAGTGAGTGGAAATTTCAACTTTTTTTTGGATAATTATTAGTATTCACTGTCCACAGATTATTTCTGCACTGGTTTGGTTGCGATCGGGCGAAAAACCTAGGACTAGTTCGCAAGAGTTGGTTTCGGATATACGTCGAATTTGCGGAAAAACGGTCCGTAGACCCATTTTCGCAGTGACTGTTTTTGATTTCCACGGACCCAAGGATTACAACGATGTAAAGTTTTTGAGTCTACGACATCTGGTTTAGGAGTTATTAGCACCAACGCGTTACTGATTGCTGTAGCGCCCCCTATGGTCTGATTGGGCTGGTTTTCTGCGCCTGAGTAGCGGACAAGACTACTACCATCTGACCAAGTTTCAGCTTTCTAGGCCTTACGGGTTATTCTGCACGATTCGTTTTAGTGCAGAATAATAATAATAATAAAAATCCTAACAATTACAATAGGGTTTCAGCGCTACGCGCTCGAACCCCTAATCATTCTAGATTTAAATTAAAATAAAGTAAATTAAATCTTTATATTGAATATAGTAAAACATACTTTCAACACAGCAGTCGCTTTGGGTAAAAGCTAAAGAAATAAGCTATGACTTAAAAGAACTCAAAAAAACATCTTTATCAGCAGTGGTGCAATTTCTCAGCTAGTGTCACTATTGTAAACGGGGCTAAGTTATATGTGAATGTGAATTATGAAAAAAAAAATTACACCTAAATGTTAAAAATTAGGGTATTTACTGTCAAATAGACAATTTTTTTTATCAATTAATATATTTGATAATGGAACTATTTTAAATTCAAGCCAAAATCTGTAAAAAATCTGAAATATGCCAAAGAGTTTAAAATATGTATTCAAATAAATACTTTACAATTATTTGAGCTTCAGCCTGATTTTGAATAGGATATCATTTTAAAGCTTATGGTATCCCTCTTTCCACTATTACCAAAATCTAATTTTTTAAATTTGGGTCATTGTGACTCATTTTGCTGGATCAGGTCACACATAAAGAAAACTTTGTAAGCTTAAAGTGAAAAAAAAAACAAAAAACATTGCATTAAGTTGCTTCTGAAAACCCTAGACATCTAGTTGGCTTTTTAAAGCAGAGAGCATGAAGCATCTGCTGTGGCCTTCTCTCATCCTTTTTATCCCACATCACCGTCTAGACAGCTCTTTCAATTAAACACACCGGTACATACAGAGAAATGCTCCAAACAAATATTAACTCAGGTGAACTCATTTTGATAAGCTTGTAGACAGGTAAACTTTCAGAAAGTTATCCATGTGAATCAGCACTTTGAAAGAGTGAGGTGCGCAGGTTCTTTGGTTCACATCAGGAATGAATATCAAGGTGTCATCTTAATTACACTGTCTGTATTTAACAGAAATGACACGTGCACTCGGCTACATGGAAGTGTCTTTCATGTCCTGAAATGTAAGAGCTTACAGTCGAGCTGTTCAAGATTTATTTTGGGTGAAGACAGAAAGTGAAGTGGGAGAGAAATTCCCCATTCAGACGGTCAGCCCAAATCCAATTTGTGTGCAAATCTGATTGAAATCCGATCATATTTAGATAGTCTGAACAGCAAGGAACTACATGATTTGTGCAAATCCATTTCAGCTACATTCATATGTGGTTTGGAATGCTATTCAAACTGCATTTCTAGAAATCCGTTTCAGTCTGACCGGTCAGATCGGATTTGGCAGAAATATAGAAATATCAAGCAGAGCTTGTGTCATTGAGAAGTGCAAGTTAAGTGGAAAACACAATATAACGCTAGTACACGCACCTCGGAGACGGCAGCCGCGCATTCCAGCTTTGAGTTTCTACCGCTGCCTCATAAGATGGAATATAAAAATACACAGCACAGCAGCGACAGCAACATGTCATGTGTGAGACATCATCTGTATTGTAAACTGTACTGCTGTTGGTTTTAGCGTAGGAGTAAAAACGCAACGGCATTACCATGAATGAACCAACGCACATTCTAAGAAACGAAAGAGCGCTTATGGAAACACAAATCTGATATGAACAGTTCCAATACCCAGTGTGGACAGTCAGTTGTTCAAATCAGATTCCATCCGGATAGGTACAAATTCGGATTTGGGCTGACAGTCTGAACAAGGAAAGGTCCTTGAGCCGGGATTCGAACTTGGGACGCCCGTAATGCAACATGGTTTGGTGCACTTGTTCACTAGACTAGACTATTGGCACCATGAATCAAGTTTTAATTACAGTCTCGAATTTAGCTTCTAGTATTCTGAAAATGTTATAATCAAGCTGAAACAATCAAGTTCCTTTACTTTAAATCATGTGCTCCCTGAAAGCCTGAACATAAAGGACTAGTTCAGTGGAAAAGAACTGTTGAATAAAGCCTTAAATAAAACCTTGCAGTTGTGTCAATGAGTTTCAAGACGCAACATTTTGCAGCATTTGGTTGTAAAACCGCCTACATTTCAATTCCTGAAGAAATTAAATATATATTCATATGTAAGGATGTATTGGTTTGTGTTTTTAATATATATGAACTCAATATTCCAGGTTTATAATCCAAGAGTAAATGCTTTGTTTGCTAATAACGTTGTCCTGATGTCTTCTTAAGACATAAATATTCATATACGTGTAATCATAATATGGCCCCTTTAACTAAAACAAGAACAGAAATCAGAGATCAAGCTGAAACAAGATTAGTATTAGAAAAAAAACATGAAAATTAAAAATGTTGTCTTGGCAACTAACTTGAATTAATCTAAACGGAAATAAAAACCAATTAAAGCAAGAAGTCTGAAAATTTTAATTAACACTAAAAATATAAAAAGTAAACACTAATTTAAAACACACAAACAATAAAAATGCATAAATATAAATAAATAACACAGTTGAAGATCTGATGGTATTCATTGTTAAAATCTAAATGACTGTTTAAGTCTGATCTGATAAGCTTGCAGATCTACATCATTTCTCTCCAAAAAACACTTGCAAAATCTGAAAATCATAAACAGCCTTTTAATATTGGCCAGCACTATTATCAAATGTGTCTTTTACGTCTGCAAGCTGTGATAGCTCTGCAGACGCTTAGTTAGATTAGAGGCTTTTTACGACTGCAAATTGGATGTAATTGAATCTTCCCTTTCACAGCAGTGAAAAGCGCTCCAAGATAAGAGTGAAAAAAGAGTGCCACCTCCACTTATGCTGATAGTGGAGAACAAATGCTTGAAGAAATCAGAGGAAGAGCAGTTTAATATAGATCAACAAGATGGAAATGGGCAGTTAGGGGCATTTACATGATCTATAAACTAATTCATCCGCAGAAAAACGAACAAAACTAAAAAAAACACTCACCTCACAACTCTGCCACCTGTTAGGGATGTTGACACGAAGCTTTTGGTCACACACTACCCTCTTCATGTCCTCTATTGATGGATCAGATGGTACAAGGTCATAGTATGGCAGCTGGTAGTCCTCATGGATGCCTTAAAGAACGTAGACCAAGAGCATATTTATATACGCTGTTAAAATAAGAGTACTGTACCTAACACAAAGGAAAAATATATATAAAGCAATATAACATAACAATTATAATCTAATCTGATAGTAATAATAATAATCATTTTTAAATGTTTTCTATTTTTATTTTTTAATTTATTACAGTGTCATACCTCCAATTGAACATCTGCGAGCAATTTCCCAAAACACCAGACCCAAGGCATAGATGTCTGCCCTTTTAAAAGACTCAAAGTGCTTCATGTTAATGGAGTCATCCAGCACCTCAGGGGCCATATACCTGTGAACATGACCGATGACATTAGAAAACATTCATCTTAAATATGATTTACATGGTTGCTAGTTTTGACAAACTTTACAAAACAACCCACTGGAATGAACTGCATTTTCTCTAAAATATGCTTACAAAATCTTAAACAATTTCCAGTGTTGCTCTTACATGGGCTGGAATGAAGTGTGACACTGCAAAGCAATATCATCTGCTGTTTTTCCTCAAGAAATTACCAAGATTAAAAACTGGAAACTGGGAAACAGTAATCAAGGTAATCAAGTAGTCGAATACAGAGATGCATCTCATTAGAAAGTAATTACAAATGATATTATTTGGTGCTTAAAAAAATATAAACCTGGTGGGGAAAAGCAGTTATACTTAATAAACAAACTGATAAATCCAAGAAAAGATCCGAGGCAGTCCAAATTCTCTTTGAATTTGATTACTAATCTTAAGAAAAATCTGAAAAGTCTGTGATTTATGCATGCTCATTTAGGAATGAAAGGTGATACTAATATAGATCATTTAGAATATATTTACTAATGCAAAGACTAGACGTTTAGCCAAAATTAATGCATTTAATAAGAAACTGAAACCCACCATAAGCCTATTGAGCATGAATACAAATGTTCCCCACCATATGCTCCGGCGCGTTCGCTTAAATATTCTTTAATTTATTATAAAATTATTATTTTCTGTTCTTAATTGTGTAGCTAATGACCTGAAAAGTCTTTTGTAATGTTTCTGAGCGTGATAATGGATACAAATGGCTCAAATTGCAGTTCATTAGATCATACAACAGTTTACATGGCCCTTTTGTAATCAATGTATAGTTGCAATTACCATAACATTGAACCATTCCTAACGATGTCACATAACTGATGTAACATTATTTGGGGAGACAACATATCTGTGATTTACAATGAACAAACCAGAAGTACAAGAATCTGCAGATTCTTTAAAACTGAGATGTTTAGAAGGTCTTTAACAGCGCTGCCGCCCACTAAAGATGTTCCATATATATTCATTTAAGTCATATTATGCAACTAACCGCAATTACATGGATGAGTCTTAATATATTCCACGCTCAAGCACACGTAATAAATTTTCCAAAATGCACAGGCAGAAATAATATTAATAATAATAATTATAAACTAATGTTTTCTTGGTCGCACCTTTTGTAATTTGTGAATATTGACTACAGTTTTTTTTCTTTTCTTTCATTTTCCGCTGACTGCTGCCAAACAACACATCAGCGAGGCAAATCTAGGCTATTTGCTAAAATAGCCTAAAAAGTCCACGGTTAAAAAGTCCATTCTGGTTGTCCACCATCTGTATAACATTTAACTGTATATTCATGTTATATTTCTGTATAATACTTCCTAATACTTCATATTAGGTTGGATCCTTGACTGTACAGATAAGGTTGGGGCCGGGTTTGGTGGTCTAGGTAGGTTTAAGGGTGGGTTAAGGTATTAAAAAAATGGGACAACAGTGTAATTCTAAATGTATATTTTAAAACATAAGTACAATGTTAAAACAGGCATGTACACAATACACACTGTATCAAATAAATAGTTTACATCAAAGTATATAGTAATTAAGGCCATCTAAAAACCTTATTGGATAATGGGATTGCTTAAGGTGGAGCTTTAACAGTTCAATTGCTGAGGGTGTCTTGTGGGTTGTACAGTGGCTGAAAACGGTTTTCCTTTCCTAGACGACATCACTGTGGGGGCGACAGAAGACTGAGGACGCACTTTGACATTCAAAAGTCACAATCAGTTATCATCACAGCAGGACATGGGAGCGGGTGTTGTATACCGGGATATATAAATGTTGGTGTGTGGGTGTCACAACCAGCGGTAGTCTAGGTAAATGTGTGTGTGTGCGTGCATGTAGTGTCCAGGGGGGCACAGAGGAGAATGGGTGCGCCGTGGAGAGCTTCTCACGGTAGATTCGATGTGACACACTCCTGTGGTGACTGTACTGGGAGTGGTGTCCCTACAGCACTGTGTCCTTCATAGCACACATCTCACCCTCTCTGAGAGTCCTCTCAAGATCTCAGGCCTGTTGAGGGGTCTGAGAGTGTGGTTCTACTCTCAACGAAGCTTCAATATACGCTGCTTTTAGATCAGCGATTCTCAAACCCGGTCCTCGCCCCCCACCGCTCTGCACATTTTGTATGTTTCTCTTGTCGCTTCAGACGGTTGTTCTGTTCGAACGTATGTGCCCTGCAAAGTGGACATAACCGGATATTCCACCAAGATTCCGGTTTGAAGCGAACTTACATTCCATTTAAAGTGCATTTAACTGTGTTTAAATTAAGACGTAATTTAAATTCTGTTCAGCGTAAATCTGTGAATTAATGTACCGAAGCGAAGTAAACTGTGATGGATTTCCCCTGCTCAGGGAGAAGGGAGCAATGAACACTGTGTAGGGACCATGTCAGCTGAAACTCAGTTCATGCACACTGCAACAGTTTATGTAATAAAATATGTTTTCATAGTTTGTATTGTCCCTTATCAGTGCAAAATTATCACAAATTAAAAAGAATTCATGCCAATGTTGTCCAAAACCCCACTCTAGGGTGTTTCCAAACTTTTGGAGGGCAGTGCACAATCTGTTTTTCTTCATTAGTAACATGGAATATTATAGCAGGTATTGAATTTTATCTTTAGCGCCTTGCATTGTTTCTTATCATGTGGACAACAGGTTTAGTAAAAATATAGAACATCAAATCAGCAAACTGCTCCTCTTTATAGCGGTTTTCTAGCTGACTGGTGAGTTTATGGACTCTGAATGGTAAATTATTATATTAATATTTAAAGCATACTATTTAAATCAGGATTCGTTTCCAAGAAAAGTACTCTTATCATTTAATGTTAAATCATAGAATGTGTGTAGTCACTTTTTAATCGCATTTAAACATACAGAGCAAACAAGAACAACAACGAAACATGTCACTGACCTGTCTTCACCAGCTTCTATTTAGTTGTGAGTGAGAAAAGAGTCAAAGGGTGCTTGTATGTTACTTCTATTTATATTTCTGGGGTGTTTCAGGAAAGAAGATGTTACAACGAGCGATGTTATTGTCACCAAGTTACAACCAACAGCCGCTAAGCACTTTCTCACAAAACTGCTCACATTAGAACCTGACTCCCTCTCTTTTAGATCTCACACAAGCTAGAATCATTGGGTGTTTCACAAAATCAATATTCTCAGGCACACAAATCCCTCAGTTCAAGCAAACACTCCAGTTAGGCCGTATCGAGGTGCATTTGAAATATAAATGTGAAAAAGCACGTGTCTGTCGACTGGATCTAGACATATGTCGCTGTGAATAGTGCAGAGTGACGAATTACTGACCTTTTAGTGCCCACTCTGTGGTTGGGTGCAATATCAATTGTGTCTGTGGCCGAGTCGTGGCGCACGGCCAATCCAAGGTCAGCAATGCAGCAGGTACCATTCTTCTTCACCAAGATGTTTTTAGATTTCAGATCACGATGGGCAATTGCAGGCTTACCTGAGGATTGAACACAACACAGTACAGCATGAAACAACTTCAAATTAACTGAGGGTTGTGTCTTTCAACTTGAGATCTGGTTGGTCAATTTATTTTTATTCACTTGATTGCATATAAATATTTTATGGGTTAAACAGCATAAAACAGAATGTTTCTATAAACATCTGGCTCAGGAAGGATAAAAGAAAAGTGATCTGAGAATTGTGACTCACCCTGAGTGCCCACAATCTCCATATGCAGATGAGCCAGACCGCTGGCGGTGGAGAGAGACAGCTTGACCATGCCCTCTACTGTGACCGTGTACTTGTTCAGGTAGTCAAAGAGTGAGCCGTGCTCATGGTAATCAGAAACCAGCCACAGCTGAGTCCACGTGCCGTTATCTGAGATGGACAGAAAAAAACGAAACAAAAAAAACACAAAATGCTGAGATAATAGAGTGTTGTATTCTGAAGCTTTAAACCTATAAACATATTAATATCTGGCAGCTTTTGTTTATTTTCTAGAAAAATATTTTCAAGAATTTTGCTGAATGCTTTTTTGAGTGGTTTTATTGACTTTTTTAAGGTCATAGCTTAAATTCTTACAAATAATTATTTGATTAAACTTTTTTTTTTTTTTTACAGAATATTAACAAAAAAAAATAAGCTCGTTATCCATCAGATTAGTAAATGGTAACCACTGATAAAAGGAGAGTTCCATTGCATTTTTTTCCTACTCTATACTCATATAGGTTTGACCTTATTCATTTCCAATTATCATTAAGGAAGTTTAATAAATACTTTTAATGAAGGATTAGTTCACCTAAAAATGAAAATTCTGTCATTAATTACTCACCTTCATGCCATTTCAAACCTGTGGGACCTTTATCTATCTTTAGAACACAAATTAAAGATATTGTTGATGAATTTATTGTCCCTGTATAGACAGCAATGCAGCTACCACATTTAAGGCCCAGAAAGCTAGTAAAAACATCGCTAAAATAGTCCCATGTGACATCAGTGGTTCAACCATTATTTTATAAAAATTGAGCAAAGAAAACAAAACTTAATTGTGAATTCATGTCAAAGACAGACAAGGAAGAAAAATAAATGGTTGAATTCATTATTTGTGTTTTCTTTTTGCATATAAAATAGCTAGAATATGTAAAAAAATTAAATATAAATATTTTTATAAGAATTACTTGAACCAGGTCTGGAAATCACAATTAAAAAAAAAAAAATCCCTGATATCCTTTTAAAATCCCTGACTGATAAAACATGGTATAAATAGCATAACCCACATACACACACACTGGAAAGCAAAGTTCAACTTAAGTTAACTTAATGGAGCTGAACTGCTTTCATTAATGTCTGACCTTTGTTGTCTGCAGCAATAAAGCCCAGGATGTTCTCATGCCGAAGCATGACAGTCTGATAGATCTCTGCCTCACGGAACCACGAGCGCTCCTCTCTGGAGGAGAAGATCTTCACTGCCACCTCCTCTCCACGCCAGCGGCCCCTCCACACCTCTCCAAAGCGGCCCTTCCCTATGCTCTCCTGGAGGATGATGGTCCTGGCAATGGTCCTCTGCACTAGCAGCGGCAAACCTACAGTATAGAAGACAAGAAACAGCACTCAGAGAAACTCCATTTCAGGCTGAAAAAGATGTTTTTGGACATTATAATGGTGTAATGACAGCATCTGCCAGCAGGGGATAACAGAGCCATGCAAAACAGACAAACCTTGAACCCTTGACATATACTATACACAATGTTTGATATGAGATCATGACAGTCATCCAAAAGCTAAAAAACAAATATTCCATCTAAGGCACTGCCAAATATACAGCGTTTCTTGGCTTGGACAAAATGCAATCACGATAGCTTCTGGACTCAAATCCTGGACTAAAGATAAAGCCTTCAGTGATTCCAGCTTGGCATGAGGCTTATAACACACAGAAAGCATTAAACTGTCAATTTACGCATCCTCAATTGTTCCCCAGGGTCTTTGAAAACAAAAATGAAATTGGCTTAAGCATACTTTAGGGTTTATGATGGGTTTTACAACATAAACAACCTGCAAAAACATTAAATTACCAGATAAGTGACATTAAAAAACTCTCGAAAAACAAATAATGGAAACAAGCTGTTTATAGTATGGCCTGTAAAATACCTGAGCCTGATCCAGAAGTGGTCATGTCATAGATGAGGTCCTTCAGCGTGGTGCCGTCAGCGAGGAACGGGTGGTCCATAGTGGGGTCTTCCTCACTTGGCACACGATGGTGGATGATGGAGCGATTATGGCACATGTAGAAGAGCAGCACCAGCATGAAAATCAGCACGCAGATGGGGATGGCAATCACTGCGGCTAAGGCTGTGGGACTCAGAGACTGGGGTTCAGTATCAGGCAACTCTGAAACAGGTAGAAGCAAAACACATGCTTTTTAGGCTGTAATGAGGACTAGTGGTCCTCAATCAAGGAGAAGATGTACAACATTAACATATTCTATTTTTTAATAAAAGTACCAGAAGCACCAAACATAAACAGGAGGAAATATTCTATGGGACAAAGGAAGGCTTTATGAGAACTGCTGTAAATACATTGATACAGCAAAAATAAATACCCTACAGCCACAAGATATCGACTTTTCAAAGTCATTCTTTTGACTTTATAAAGTGTAGGGGAGTAAACGACTATCTAAACATAAAATGTCTGTTTTGTACATCCATTCAAGGTAACACTGGTCCTGCATTTAAATTTGAACCAACACCAAGATATGTTAGTTAAACTGTTGGAATGACCTATTATTAATATTTAAAACGTCAAAGAAAGTGAAACGGTTTTATATAAACCATAAAATATTATATATAATATAAAAATGTTAGTAGAATTTAGCTTGATGGTGCAGTGCACTTCACCAAATGCGTTTAAGTCTCAAATCAAAAGAGGAACCACAGGACCTCAAAAATACTCAAAGGAACTAACAAAGGACAAATAACGTGCATGAAAATTTACATAACAGAAATAGCCTTCAAAACCGTTTCACTTTCTTTGACGTTTTAAATATTAATAATAGTATTAATAATAATATAATAATATATATTTATATATATATATATGTGTGTGTGTGTGTGTGTGTAATATGTGGTCTAAAACATCTGGAATTCCACCGGGACTACTGTTGAGTGAGGCATACTTGTGGATTAGAGATGTGCGGATGTGGTCTGTGATATTTTTTGTGGTAAGAGTCAGCGAGATGATCATAGTCAATGTTCGATTTTAATTTAGCGTTTTCAAATCATCATGACTTGCCTAAAATAAAATATATAGATATAAAACAGTTCAAGCATATCACAATGTTAGTTTAAATGTTTAACCTATGAATGTGAGCTGTTAGACGCGTATCCAACAGAAGCTGCTCTGCAGGACTATATAAATAAATATCTGCATCTATATAAATATATCTATAGAAACTAGGGCTGAAAACTGTATTGCAGTTATATATGACATGAGAATAAGTTAGGGTAAACATTTGAAGGAAAATAATTTTTTTGTAAACACTCCTGGCCAAAGCTCCCAGAGGGCATTACTTCACCATTGTACACACAAGTGTTAATTACTGTAGCTACTTTAATATCAAATCCTTTCTTTTCCCCCTCAGATGTTATATATAAACTATTTGGACATTATCTAAAGCTTATCTAAAGCATTATCTTAGCTAACAATCAGCATTAACGTTAGATAACAATATTAAGACCTACTTATTTTCAGTATATGGTT
>JAUYWG010000032.1:8181688-8191937 GCA_034779775.1 Enteromius afrohamiltoni
AGTCTAATGTTTATCAGTACATTACAGAAAATAATGAACTTTATCACAATATGCAAATTTTTTGAGAAGGACCTGTAGTATTTCTTATACAAAATGTGAAAAGAGTCAGACATCGTTTTTCCTGACAGGCTCTGCTATTTTTTCATACACACATACTGAAAACAAGTTTATTGTGTAAACTATAATATAGACAGTAGCATGACAAAGTATGCTGGCAATGACATTAATCAAAGCACACAGTGTTCAGAGAAGGACGCTGGAAAATACAACAGAAAGATGCCTGTCTATAGCCTACTGCAGTACAAGCTGCGCGCGACAAACACTGCCAGTATGAAAGCACAATCTGCGCGCACTGCATACGCACCGCTGATGCTTGCAGTGTGAAACCGCCTTTAGCGAGTAGCAAGTGAACAGATCTAGCTTGACCGTCCCAAAGTTAGCAAACAGTTTAAACAAAAGCACTTAAACTAATAATTTAATTGCATAGTGTCTTATATGCAATTTAACTACTTAAGTGTTCGTGCATGACTGTGGTACTGCCATACCTTGGAGGAGTTGGGGCGCACGCTTCCTGCAGACGCTTCTGTAACCTCCATTGCGTAAGCGGCTATGTATCTTTGTGTATTTGTGCAGAAAAACAAAGCAAGAACAAAGCCTTGCAAAAAAAATGGCACAAAAGATCACCCTATTTAAAGGTGTCATGATCTTGATGTTTTGATACATCTGTTTTTCGGTTCTCATCAGAACGCTCTGTTTGAAAAGCTGTAGCGGAAGTAAACACCCACTACTATGACTGGCTAAGTTGTGTATGTTTGACAGAGCACCTCCTTCATTGATTGAAGCTGATATAATTTAGGTAAAAACATAAATACTCAGCAGCTTACATATCAAACGATCTGTAATACAGTCACAGACAGAGCAATACTGACCACATAATAAAAACAGTTACTATTCTGTGAAACAACATTACTGCTGGACCCAGTATAATTAGCATAATAGTTTACTTTCATCAAAAACTTTTCCCATCTTTTTTCAACATTCAAATTTGTAAAATGAACAGTTCTTGGATCTTCATTAAAAATAAAATTCACTCAGACATGTGCGCGTCTCTCACGTGTTAGTTTGTGTAAAAATACTTGGTAATAAAGCTCTTTCTGACGTTTGACTAATTGAGATACTAAAAATTCTACAAGGGGTGAGCAGATACTAAATTTTGCTTTGTAGTATCAGAGAACAGTTTAAGACCGCCCTCTGGCTCTAAACACATTTCCTTAGTCATATGCATATTGAGCCTGTCTGAAGGAGGGAGTCAGACGTCCTAAGCTGCCAAGTTTGGAGAACATTACACAGACAAGGCTGCACGTCAAAGCCAGGCGCCTGCTGTGAGTCACACTCAGAAAGACGCTGTGGCCAGCAGCACAACGTCACCAACCTTATTCAGATTACCACAACAAATGGACACTCGATCCTCAACCACATGACCAAAACAAACAATATTTGGAGGAATGTGATCAAATGGACAGGAAAAAACTACTAATTAGAAGTCTGAAACACATCTTTACTCAGTTATGGCTTGTCTTGTCAAGTGGCCTTTGAGAGCAATCAATCAATCAGTGTGAACCCAGGAATGTTTACTGTCTGAAAGGAAGAATAATCTTTGGCTGCTAATTTGTTGACCAAGGTTTTCTGGGAATTCAATTTCAGTTTATTTTCTGTTGTCTAAAGCCTGGTATGAGTCAACAACCTGCTCTGTAAACATTCACGTTGACCCTCTGCTATTTCCACATGAGAGAATATGCTCAGGCATGCACGGATCTCTCTGTAAACCACAAACCACCTCGACTCTCTATGGCTTTCTCTTAGCAAAGGTTCATATCTGTCCATCAGTGGCAGTGTCCACAGAGTTTACTCATTAAACTTTTAACTGTGGTAGCTCAATGAAGAATTCTTAACCCAGAGGGAGGGGCTTGGGGAAAAAAGAAGAGGAAAGAATGGTCAAACCTGAATGAGCAGGGCGTGAGATAAGTTTCTTGAACTGACTGAGAAATCTTCAGTCTAAAAAAAGAATTTCAAAAAGTATAAGTAGGTAAGTGCTGACCCACATTTTTGTGAGAACAAACACATCTTCTACCCAATGTAGAAACTGTTCATTACAACTGTCCTAATGTTTATTTATCACTCTGCTGTGATCATCAGAAAACTTTTCGAAAACAAGGTATCGGTATTGAAATATTTTGAACGATACCCAGCTCTGCCTGACAAACACTTACATTGCCGTCATTTAAAAGCCTGTGGCAAGTAAGAAGGAAAAAATTGGATTATTTAGAGAGCATACTGAAACGGAATGTTGAATGTTACAAAAGATTCTGTGTCAAATCATTGCTTTTTGAAATTTCTATTCATTAAAAAAGGAACCTTGAAAAAAAAAAAAGTGTCAGTTTCCACAAAAATGTTTTCCTTGAAGAATCACATGACACTGAAGGCTGCTATAAGTAAAGACAGCTTTTGTCACAGGAATTATTCCCCTAACTAAGGATACATACAAAAGAAAAAATAAACTTGGGAAAAATATGTGTATTGTCTACACCCTCCAGAACTTGTGTATGGTAAAAGAATTTCGGTAACTCTGGAGGTGACGTAACAATTTGAAGAAAATGAGTAACATGATTTTTACATGTACACACATTTACAATAAAATCTATGCAGTTGGAATGCCCAACCAATTTTACATGTGATCCAATAATGGATGTGCTGTTATAAATGGAAGGCATTTTAGGGTGAATGTGTGAATTTAATGCATTTCTCGGATCATACTACTTTCAATTCCTGAGGGAACCGATTTCAGAAATCTTACTATAGAGTTAAAAGTAAACATTTAAATAAAGACTAGTCTCTGTTATGCACTTGAGTTGTGAGAGTTGGCCTCTGGCCTGGCAAGACTGTATAATGACAGACACTGTCAGACACGTACGGTAGTCAAATGGACCATTAGTCTGTGATTGGCAATGATGCCCCTGTACTGCTCTGTCAGGTGTGTTATTGGAGGCAAGGACAAAACCATACTGAAATACACAGAAAAACAAGGACTGTCCCACTGAACCCTGATAACAAAGATAACCCTTGTGACTCTTTGAATTAATTATGCTGTTCACATTTTATTTTTAAAAGTTCAAAAGCTGAAGTCTAAAATGACTTTCTAACTTAACAAATAATCTGTATCAGTGATTTGGTTAAAAGGACATATATAAATATTCTTGGAGCAAAAGTCCATCAACAAAGCAAAAAATCTGCTATAAAAATAGTACAAGGTCTAATCTATCTAAATCAGGGCTGCCCGACTCTGCTTCTAGCGATTGAATGTCCTGCAAAGTTTATCTCCAACTCTAATCAAACACACATGACTATAATTTTCAAGCGCTCCTAAAAAAAGACAATTAGTTACTTAGGGTGTGTTTGATTAGAGTTGGAGCTAACATTTCAGGACAGTGGATCGCCAGGAGCAGGGTTGGGCATCCCTGCTATACATATTCAAGTACTGATTAAGAAAATATTTTTTTAGCAGAGGAATTGTATAGGCCACGTTTAACTGTATGTGTCTAATAAGGCAATATGCATATGAAAATTGTGTGTGATCTCATCACAAGTGGCCAACTGAGTAACATTCCTGCTTAGACTTAAGACATTACTGGTACATAAACCTTAGACCATTTGTGGCTGGACTTTATTAAGGGGAACCTTTTTACATCAATGTATCTTTTAATGTTTAAGCAGAAAAAAACAATCCTTGGCTCTCAAATATAATTGAGGTACAGCGGAGCAGCAACAAAACAGCAATGTGGCCTCATGTGTTTCAGACTGCCTATGGGTTTTGAGTAATCAAAACCCATTCATGCAGTGTTATTTAAACATAATCTTCCAGAGCGGACATGAATGCAGCTTTCATAACTGGGCCTCTAACAAAGACAAATCTTTAGATGTGTGTGATTTAATGTGGTCAATCATATACTTTATACTTTCCTTTAGTACATTTTCAGTTGTTTGACACATGTACAGCAACATATTTTACACCCCCTTCATGATGTTTAGAGTTGCAAAGGGGTGGAAATTTCCATGGAAACTTTGTCTGGAAATTTTTTTGGAAATATTCAAAATTTGTGGATGTGGATCATTTTTAATATGAAGCAGCAAAACTAATTTTTTTTGTAGAGCTACAGCTGGACGCAGAGGAGATCGGAAACTATAACCATAGAATTTACAAATGTCCACAATTACATTAAGAAAAAAGTGGATATTACAACATAAAGCCATTATTTTAAATGGTAATACAGTGCAATGTAACTGTTTTGTTCTGTATTTTTGATCTTGAAGTCTTGATGAGCAAAAGATTTGAAAAGTTTTAAAACATTCAAATTAGTAATGTGTCCAAACTTTTGACCAGGCAAAAGACAGAATATAATATAAATATACACTGAGTCCATACATACAAACAAAAATGAATGCGAAACAGAGAGTACTTTTTTCCCATTGCGTGCGTTTATCTACGGCAAAAACTGGGTCTATAAAAAATTCAGGCTCGGAGTACCACCGGCTACCACAATTGCTAACAGCAAGAATTAATTTCTACTCCATCACTCACATGAGCACTATCTTGTTCTTTCTTATTGGCTGTCGTTCCCGAAATTCCCTCTTCATTTGGATAAGGTTGAGAGAATCTGAACTCGTGTTGCTGAACACGCCTACATCTAGTCGCCAATGGTCACTGACGACCTAGACGCTCTTGTCGCAGGAAATCGCCAGCTCTCCATTGAAATGAATGGGATCGCAACACTTTGTTGCTGTGTGTCGTGTGTAGTGTGAACGGCTTTAGGTGATCAGAGGGGATTGTGTGTGGACTTATTTTATTATTAGCTCACTTAAGTGTTCAGTCAGTGTATTTGTACAATTTTACAATAGTTTAGCCTAATTTAGTTGCCCAGCATATTACACACAGGACAATAATGTTTTCTTTTTTTTTATGTAATTTACAAAGATGGACATTTTGTGTGCATGATTTAAAAAATGGTCTGTGCATGAAAAGGGATGCATGGTCTTAATAACCCTGCTGTGTGCATCTGATTGAACAATTTTTAGTCTAGAAATTAAACTAAAATATCATTAAATCTAGTTGTTTTAACCAAGATTATGTTTTTTTTTCTCAGCTACATTTAAATTCCTTTTTCCTGCAATTTTGATAATTTTCAGTTTATTCTTATTAATTTCCATTAATTCCCATGTTTCCAGTCTTGAAAATTCCCGGAATTTTGCAACCCTAATGATGTTATTACTACAAAAATATAAAATATGTTTGGTAGGAATTTTACTCATTTTAATAGATCAAGCTCAAATGTTGCTGTTTGTATGGCGAGATGATACGACAACATATGAAGATCCATTTCCTCTGCTTTGAATTATAATCTGTGCAAATCTGCACAGTACATAAAAATCTATGAAATAAAGATTCAGACGAAAGACAAACACAACCTTTAAATCAAAGCTACAGTTCACACAACTCAGCGAACACAAAACAAAACGATTTCTTTCTGATCTTTCAGGATCAGACTGTATAATCAGCAATAAATCTTTGTGTCAGGGGAAGCACAATGATTGGAAAAGGAGATAAGAGCTGGAGTAAATGTTTCCTCTCACAGTATATTAATCAAGGACATAGGCACACAACAATATATATGAACTTTTAAAGGGTTAGTTGACCCATAAACAAAAATCACCCTCAAAGACAAATCTTTCAAAAGGCTTTCAGACAAATCCAAATGGAGTTATATTAAAAATTATCCTTGCTCTTCCAAGCTTTTTAATGGCAGTAGGTGGGTGTTTTTTCAACAGTCCAAAAGATAAATTATGTCCTTTTAACGAATATCCTTTAATGATCAAATAAGGCGAATTCCATCTATAATAAATCATGCCTCCGGGGGGGTGAATACTCCTGTAGTGAATCGATTGTAAGAAAAATATCCATCATATTTAAAAATGACAGCATACACGGTGCACGCACAAGTGAGTTATACTACTCTCCCGAGTTTGGAAGCAAACTTCAGCAAAAACATTGGCTTATATCTTATATAACAGTTTTCTTTACAAATCCTCATTTTGTACATCTTATTCAAGACCGGCATTTGTTTTGCTGTCTCTTCTTTGTACTCCCACATTTGTCAGTATTCACCGATGCTTTTGCTTTGCACACATAATCCGCCCAGAGTGGCTTCGGTCAATGACAGTAAGAGAAAAGTTTTTATAACTTAAATATTGATATTTTTCTCACAAACGATGATTTGGAGGCACAGGAGGCCTTTACTCGCCCTCTCGGAGCCGTGTGAAATATTTTATTAAGGGTGGATGCTCTTTATTTGACGTCTTTTGGACTGCTGGATAAAAAAAAAACAAACAAAAAAAAAACACCCACTTAATCCCATTCTAAAGCTTGGACAACCAAGGTTAATTTTAATATAACTCCGATTGGATTCGTAGGATAAGGGGAATAAAATGTGGGCTAATTTTTATTTTAGGGTAAGCTATCCCTTTAAGCTTTTTGGGTTTTTGAACTTTGCATTCAGAAATGTAAATACGCAAATGTAAAATGTCATTAAGCAAAAATTTGATTTGTATTTAGATACAATCTGAATGTCTTTAAATATAAAGACAAACAGTTGAACGTAGGAATAATTGTTATTTTAACTTGTTTTATAATGCCATTAAACAACGAAAAAACCTATGTCTGAATGCGTGGATTACATGAAAGGCATTTGTCGGTGTAAAGGAATGTCGCTGCTTTTCCAGCCAAAATACAAACTGCAAGCCTCGACGCGTTATCTCAGGATATATCACAAAAGCATCTGAATATGATATGTTGTTGTACACAAAATCATTGCTGTACGGCTTTAAACGTAATACATTTGTATCAACGACAGTGGGTAATCAGGCGTTGTGAAACGCCTCTGATTAAATAAACTGTTGCATCCACAGACGTTCAATCACAGCAAATTTACTTAAGCAAAAATAATGGATGGAAGATATCAGCTGTCCCAGAGCTGGTGTTCTGCGCCGTCTGTTAAGAATAGCCTGTGATATTCGTAACGTACAGAAATAGTCCGATCTGTTATTACAACTCATGTAAACACGTAAAACGGGTTTCCTATCGGTCCACATAACTTGGCAGATGCATTGAAATGCAGACTTTGATGTCACTCGTGCGTATCGGAAATTAATAAGAACCTGTCTGGGCTGTGACCTAAACCAATTTGAAATGATAAATGAGTCGCCAGGGAGTTTTTAAATGTCATATTATGAAAAACGTCTATCGCCACAAAACACGTGTGAAATAGACGTAAAACAGAAACTGGTTGAAGGTAAACTGCTGCTCGCTAACGCAAGCAAATCTCGTCAACAGTTTCAGATGACTGAACATTTGATCTAGAGGTTGTTATAAATTAACAGGAGCTTTGAAGTATGGTAAATAAATACTGTGTCGCGATATCCAGACCTCGCGCGGAGCTCCGATTGCCTGCGCGAGCCACTCCATCTCCCCGTCAGAAAAACGCTCGCTAACTGCTGCGGATGTGACCGATGTCACTGCACGAAAACCACTAAACACTCATGCCAGCGCACCTTCCTATGACCTGCGCCATATTTGAACACCCCTAGGTAGAATTCTGAAAAAAAGGGAAACGGATAAAACTTGAGAAATGTAGGCGAGGGGAAACTACCAAGTGTTACAGTCCCGCGACTTACCTCGCGCTTCCTGGGTCACCGTGAACACGAGTAAAGCCAGCAGAATCGAGCGGCTAAGTAACGTTCCCACATCCATCGTGCTAGAGATCATTCTTTAGGACTGGTCAGTTTTTTTTCGCACACATTAAAGTAGTCATGTCTTTGCTTCGAGAAAGAGAGCGTTCTGATTGGTCAGCGAGGAAAAATATGCCCCGCCTACATTGTTCACGCGTTACCCTGCCTCAGTTCAGCAGGGGAGTTCAGCTGTGTCTCAAAACTGCTGCGAATCTGTCGCGTGAATGTTGTTTGGAGATTGATCCCATCATCCCAAATGCAGTTCTTTTGATCAGCGACATCATGAAATACTCATTGCGGTAATTTTACAAACGCAGATGAAAAAAAAAGTTTCGGTTTCCACATTTACATAATATAACATCCAATTATATTTTCTGTAATGCACTCTGTAGTGTGTCAGCATGTAACAGTCAGAATTATGCCAATGATGATTGATGGTTAATATGTTAATAATAATTTATTTTTTATTTATCTTTTTAGATACAAACTGGAGCATCGACTTTGCAAGAGGTAATTCTCTATATATAATATTATCTGTGCCAAGTCTAAATTGTATTAATATCATTATAAGTTTAGTTTTTTTTCAACCTCATATCCTGCTTCATGCATCCCCACTCTGCCCCCTTGTGACCTAATATTTAGCAAAAGTGTGGGGTCAGTAATATTTTATTTTTGAAAGAAACTAATAATTTATGAAGCTTGACAAACGAGTAAAGACATGTAATGTTACAAAAATGTCCAATTAAAAATGTTAAAGGCTGTTCTTTTCAACAATCTATTTGTCGAAGAATCCACAAAAAATTCTACATTAGAATGATTCGTGACAGATTACCTGACCCTGAAAACTGGAGTAATGGCTGCTGATACAGCTTTGCCAACACAGAAATAAATGACATTTTAAAATATATTCAAATAGAAAACTGCTATTTTAAATCGTAACAATATTTCACATTCTTACTGTATTTATCATCAGATACTTTTAGCCTTGTGTACATGACAGATTTCTTTCAAAAACATTAAAATAATTGTATAGACATAAAATGTTTGAATGTTGTACATAGTCCCATTTACTTTGACAAGAGACAGGTACATTGAATATATATTGCGTCTAATCCTTTCTAAATATTAGTGTGTTTGTATGTGTGTGTATTGTTCTAAATCATAATAACAAAAGACCAGCACACTTATAAAACAAATCATTTATTCACTGAGCACCATTCAAATATGAAAAAGAAAAGGGAATTCTCTATTATTGTTTGATACTAGAAGATAACACTGTTACTTTGTATACTTTACTATACTTTAGCTGTGGTTGTATTCATCTTTTGAAATTAATACCATTAAAAGTATGTACCTTTTTTTAGTTTTATGTGCTGCTTTTGCATTATAAATTAGACTTACTGCCTCTCTTAAATACTAGTTTAAATGCAAGTTCACAAAAAGGAGCTCTGTGAGTGTGAAAAAAAGAAAATAAAACAAGAAATTATTAATACAGTGCATTTAAACTTCCAAAACTCTCATACGAATAACGGTATAGCCAAATAATGATGTCTAAACATTGGCATTTAATCTGATTACAAATGAGCATCTTTTATCTATCAATGTTTGTGGTTTCAAATTTGTAGTTAATACATTAAACACACACACACACCTCTTTATTAGTCATTGTGAGCTGGGGCTAATGCCTTCTGAGAAGGCACAGAGTAATGTGGTGAATTCATACAATAGATCTACAATTGTCTGACTGAGGTATTCTTTGGTATTCTAATAGAAGTCGGTGGGTCGTTGATTGAACAGTATCAGTAGGTGATTTATACATATTTACATCATGCTCAGATTAGAAGAGAAACATGATTTCATTGCCATTTTCCCTGGCTTATAACTTCTCATAGGAGCTCTCTCCCTAATAAAAGAGTAGATTGGATATTTCCCCCAGCAGTCCAGCTACCGCTGCTCCCTACATCTGCATTACTTTACGTTAAAATTGTCAGCTTTCTAGTTCCTTCCAGGGTTCTGGATGTAGCTGTTCTCAATGCAAAGCACAATGAAGTGGTTTGAGCAGCTACGTGCGTGCTGTCCCAGCAGTCTGCCGGTCTGCAGAAGAGACGCCTGTCCCGTCACCGCCATATCCCCTGTACGCCAGGCCTCACAGTAGCTAGTTGTCATTCGGATGCCTGCTGTATTCGAGCCGTGCCACACCAGTTTCTGAGGCCTTGAGTCATAATAACATACCATTTATTAATTCATGTTTGTTCATTATATAAGAAATGTTAAATTCGATTAATCTGAAAGGTTAAACTTATATCTTAAATTATATATATATATATATATATATATATATACAGGTCCTTTTAAAAAAAAAATAGCATATTGTGATAAAGTTCATTATTTTCTGTAATGTACTGATAAACAT
>JAUYWG010000032.1:8243864-8291273 GCA_034779775.1 Enteromius afrohamiltoni
TAATGTATATAACAACCTTTTTTAAGTTTATTGTCTATCATTTTTATTTGTTAATGTTTGTACAGTATTACTGTTTGTATACCGTTTTTGAGCATCGATAAAAAACACACACACACATACTCCATAGGCGTACATTGACCCAGGAAACTATGTGCATTTTTAGATTTTTAGATGTTTTTTAAGCCTTTTGAATTACGGGAACACTGAAAATGTCCTCATAAATCACATTCATATTGTAATAATTATGTCATACCCATGTCATTATACAAATTTGTGTCCTCATAAACCACATAAACATAAACACACGTGTTGGTTTTTGTGGGTTAGGGGGACTCTCCATAGGCTTTTATACTGTACATGCTGTATGTGCTATTGCCCTTGATAAGCCAGAGTGTTTTCATTGATTAAAATTTCAACTCGACTGCTGGCAAAGGCTCAAAGGGACCCTCTCTCAATGCTCTTAGCACAAGAGAAAGGTACCAAGAGGGTACAGTAGGGGGCCTGGGAGGATTTAACCTCCTAGACCCCCTAAGGAACCTGATGACCAGATCATGCTTTTCCACAGACCTGCCATCGACAAGGTCATGGTTTACAGCGATAGCAGCCACGTAGACTTTAAGGGTGGAGGGAGACAGTCTTCACTCCAACCCTTGCTGCAGGAAGAGAAGGACAATTCTGATCGAGCATCTTCGGGGGTCTTCTCGTTGAGAAGAACACCAGTCAACGAACAGGTTCCATTTTAACACGTAGACAGCTCTTGTAGAAGGCGCTGTGCAAGAAGGCTCACTGGGGGAAACGCATACTTGCGTAGCCCCTGAGGCCAGCTGTGCGCCAGAGCATCTCTGCCTAAGGTTCCATCAGTCAGAGAGTAAAACAACTGGCAATGAGAGGTTACTGAAGAGGCAAACAGGTCTACCTGTGCCACACTGAACTGCTCCCAAATCAACTGGAGCGTCAGGGGATGGAGTCTCCATTCTCCAGGGAGCGCTTGGGCTCGAGACAGCTCGTGGGCAGTCTGGTTGTAAACACCTGGAATGTGAATGGCGCGAAGTGACCTCAGATGCTTCTGACTCCATAGAAGGAGCTGCTACATGCGACGGGAGCATAGACCACCTTGATGGTTGATGTACACAACGGTCAATGTGTTTTTCGTATGGACCAGAACGTGATGGCCCTGTAGGTGATCTTTGAGGCGACCCAGAGCTAGACTAACTGCTAGCAACTCGAGGCAATTGATGTGCCAATGCAGATGAGGTTCCGTCAAAACCCCTGAGACTGCATGCCCGTTGTACGTGGTACCCCACCCTGTGGTGAATACCACAGCATGCCTGGAGACCTGTTCCAAGAGTTCTCCTGCACGAAGAAAAGTCAAGGCAACAGGCTGGAGCCACTTGGACCCGCAGCAAGCCACTCTTCCAGAGGTCTCATATGGAGTAGCCGTAACGGGACTACTACTGAAGCTGCTGCCATATGCCCCAGGAGCCTCTGAAATTGTTTCAGTGGGACCACCTTCCTGTTCTTGAACCTATTCAAGCAGGTCAGCAGAGACTGAGCACGTTCCTCTGTGAGACATGCTATCTTGTCGACCGAGTCCAACTCCATACCGAGAAAAGAGGTCCTCTACACCTCTACGCTCTTCTCCCAATTGACCTGAAGGCCCAACAGGCTGAGGTGTTGTAACACCAAGTCCCTGTGTTCGCACAACTGAGCTCTGGACTGTGCTAGTATCAGCCAGTCGTCAAGGTAGTTGAGAATACAAACTCCTTTCTCCTTCAGAGGAGTCAGGGCTGCCTCGGCCACTTTTGTGAACACACGGGGTGACAGGAAGAGCCCAAAGGGCAGGACGCGGTACTGATATGCCTGACCTTTGAACGGGAATCTCAGGAATGGCCTGTGGGTGCACAAGACTCGCAGATCCAGGATCAGTCATAACCCACCACCTTTCTTGGGCACTATGAAGTATGGGCTGTAAAACCCTGTCCTCATATCGGCTGGAGGGACCGGCTCTATTGCTTTCTTCATCAGAAGAGTAGCAATCTCTGCACGCAGGACAGGGGCATTGTCTGCATTCACTGTCATGAAGTGAATGCCCCTGAACCTGGAAGGACACCAGGCGAACTGAATCGCATAGCCGAGCCGGATAGTCTGGATGAGCCATCGAGGCATCTAAGAACCGAGCAAGAGGCACCATCGAGACCACTGGGGTGCTGGTGGTGAGGCAGCGAGGGGGAACGCAGGGGTCCTGTCTGAGCATCTCTAAGCCGATTCGGAGGGAGGCCTGCATTGGTATGTGTGTGCATGTTACCTGCGTTCTGGCAGAAGTGAGGCTGGAAGTCCATTGATTCATCCTCCCTACGCTCTGACTGCTTCCTGAAATGAGAGGAGAGTGAGTGTGTAACAAAAGCTCTTTCACAGGCCTGTTCACAACACCTCGTCCCCTCAGGGGACCCAGGGAGGAAGAAAATTGCTCTTTTGTCGAGGTTTTGGGTACCACTGGTCCTGAGGCCAGTGGCTGTCTGCGAACAGATGAAGAGGTCTCCATCCGGTCCTCCTCCGGAGGAGGAAGTGGTGTCACCATCTCCTGCAGAGCAACTCCTTCCATCCCTGGGCTGCCTGTCCATGGGCCGCTTGCACTTCCTCTTGCCACCAGGTTTGGCAGGGGCCTGGACTGGGCGGGACCTCCGCAGCCGGCTCCTTGACGCAACTGACGGGACTGCTGCTGCTGGGGCTGCAGAGGAGCGGCTGCAGGGGGACGCCCTCGGTAATGAGCAGACTGAGGCAGTGCCTGCAGGGTCCGGGTGGAGGCAGCAGCTGGATGCAGTGGCAAGATGTGACGGATCGCCTCCATCTGCTTTGGGGAGAACTGAGAACTGCTAGCCAAAAGTCTCCACCGTGTCGCAGATCAGCCTCTTTGGCGACACGGTGGAGACTTTTGGCTAGCAGTTCTCCGCCGCCCCAAAGCAGACGGATGCGATCCGTCTGATCCGGGAGCATTCAAGAACCTAATCTTGTTTGCATCACGCTTCTCAGCAAGACACAGCCAAAGATGGTGCTGCTGGACCACCATAGTGCACCCAGGGCGCGTCGCGGCACGAAGCTCAGAGAGAACTTCTGAATCATAGCCACTCTCGTGCAGGGCCTTCAGAGCCTTGGCCTGATGGACCTGCAACAACACCATAGCGTGTACGGATGACGCAGCATCTCCACAGGCTGCCAGTGCGAGCTCCAGTATGTGGGAGAGGAATAGGGACTTCTCCACCGGCCATGTAATTGAACCTAGTCCGCAACTCCGAGATGGTCATCTTCTCACAAGAAGAACATGAACCATCCACGAACGCCACTCTAGCATGCTCGATCCCCAGGCATGTTAGACAGTATTCATGACTGTCCGCTGGCGCCAGGTAACGGCCACATCCAACAATGCACGGATGGCAGGACATCCTCGAATGGAGCGTCTTTGAAAAGACATACCACCCGTGAGTACTCTTTTAGCTTTTGCTCTTTTTTGAAAGGCTGAAGCCAACAGGTAAGATGGTCACTTGGTAAACAAATGCAGATAGTGCAATACAAATGTTACCGCCACTCGACTGGAACCACAGTCGCTGCAACGCCGTAACACCAGCCTTTCTCCACCGATTCGCAGAGTAGAAATGGCTTCAAGAATGTTTGCATGAACTGCTCGGCTCCGAAGCGAAAAGCTGACTTACTTATACTCGCGCTGCGATTAGGTTCAGCTGATCCTAATCAGGGTATGCCAATGAAAATCATTGGCGCGTTTGCATACACGCAGAGTTGTTTCGAAGCGAGATTCTTATTCGTCGGTCACCAAAGTGTTTTTTAAGCCATTGGAAGTGTCCTCAAAAAACATTTTGTAACCAAATAAACCAAACCTTCAAATTGTAATACCTGTGTCATAGACATGCCAACAAACACAATTTTGCCCCGGAAACCATCAAAAGTAGCACACACACGTTGGTTTTGCTTTATTTGTGAGGACTTTGAAATACTTCTGTTGTTTTTATACTGACCTAACAATATTTTAATCACCCTACATCCACCCTACCCCTAAACCTTCCCATCACAGAAGCCTTTTTCCATTTTAAGATAAAGTTCATTTAGCATTTTTAACAATTTATTTCCCTTATGAGGACCGACCAAATGTCCTCAAAAAGTAAAAAATGTCAAGTTTTACAATCCTTGTGGGGACATTTGGTCCTCACAACTATAGCAAAACAAACAGCAAAAAAACACACACGTACAGTACAAGTAATTAATGGTTTGTGTTCATCTCCCTCTACTGGAGAGGAGAGAGTGCATTGTTCAACAGGCCTGTCTGCAGTTTTATGCAAGATAAGATCCATGTTTGTGGATTAAAAAAAAATCAGATAATAAGCAATAAACAATTCAGTCACAATACTTTATTTACACATTTTCCAATTAGGAGTGTACTCATATAAAAGATCTCTATAAACACTGAATCTACCTTCATGATGAACACATTTATTGACATCTATGGTTCCATGAAGAACCATTCACATCCATGGAACCTCTTCACAGGTGTTTATACCGGAAAAGAGTTCTTTGGATCATCAACATTATTTTCAGAACTGTCACTCAAAGGTTCCTTGGGGAATCTAAAATTGTTCTTATATAGCATCTTTGCAAAAAACAAACAAACAAAAAAACACTTTCTCACAAATTTGTTATCATGAAAATTGCTACATATTAAGATTTAGGGGGGAAAGGGTATTAAAACAAACAAGAATACTAACATGCTTCAACCATATGACTTGGCTGATGATATAATCATGATTTTACAAACAACGCAAAGTGAGCAATACTGATATCAAAACAAAAATCTTATGAATCGGACTGACATCACACAGTGCACAAACCTCAGCAGAAGAATGTAATGAGATACAAAATGTTTTACATTTAATACATATAAATTGCAAGCACTTTAATGATTCAAACTCTGTCCCTTGTCGGATTCAGCAATACAGCAGCTGACATCACTCTGTTCAAGTCTTTCAAGTCTAATGAGATAAATCTAAGCCTGTCTTTATTATTATTAAGGACCACATCCAAGGACCCGGTTTACACTTGGTATTAAAATCTGTTTGGCGATCAAGTTCACTCTAAATGAAAAGAAAATGAAAAGAATCCTCTTGAATCCCCAAATGTTTTGTGCTGGCCTGCAGCTGAAGTGCTATTGGCTGTCCTCAGTCCATCTGTGCAGCTTTGGACAGTCTCTCCTTACACAAATACTCAGCGTCTGCTACGAGTAAATGGTTATGACCTCCCGGCCGCTACCTCGAACCAGCAGCACCCGGTCAAGTCCCTCTGTGAGGACCTCCAGAAACTCCATGTCTGATCTCAGAGTGAAGGAGAAGCGTGGAGAACTGCTGAACGTGAAGGTGACATTTAAACTGTAACTCACTACGAATTAAGCACTGAGTCTGAAAGAAAATGACAGACTGTGTTATCAAGATTCTTTCCATTACGTATCACAGCCCTTTTTAAGCAGACGTGCAACTGTCTGCATTCAGCTGATGAAAGGATACAATTCTCATCTCCGCCCTTGTTTTTGGGTGGTCCTGGCATATTCAGCAGCACTAGTTGGGCTCCCTGGGATTTTTTGACTACAACCTCATTCAGTTTGACTGCAGTGTGCATTCTTCTCACATTAGTCTGATCCCTGTGAAAAATTCAGCCATTCACATTTAGCATTCATATGTTAGAGCTTTTGGAAACATGAACAACAGTATACCAGTTTTACATCATATATAAAAGAACAGCAACAATTGAACATGCGCATAAATCATCACTGGCAGTTATATTTTTAATGGTGAGCAGTAGTTTAGCTTACTCTAAAAAATGCTTGGTTGGTTGTTTCATCCCAACATTGGGTCAAATATGGACTAACCCAACTTTTGGGTTATATTATATATTTTACATACATTAACACATTCAGAAATATAACTGTTTATATATATATATATATATATATATATATTAAAAAGCACAAAGTAATGTAGGCTGCTGTAAAGTTAAGCTTAATATATGTATATCTATATATATATATATATATATACACACACATACACACTCACACATATGTTTTTTTTCTCCTTTAAAAATTCATGAACATCATTTTAATGCATTACTTTTTTTAATAACGTAAACGTTTTTACTATGAGTTTTGACCAGTTGAATGCTGAATAACAGTATTCATTTATATATTTATATATATATATATATATCATATATTTCAATTACATATATTTCAATATAAGTATATGTTTGTAGTTAGTACTGAATATCAATAATTTTCTATTCATTTGCTATTTATACTTGAATGTTTACATTATGAAATTTTAAAGTATTTTCTTAAAAATGCTATGAAGTATGATGGGGATCTATTGCTCAAAGGCTGATATCTTAGAGACTTACTGTATATTCTTATGTTTTTTAAAGACTCAATGGTCAAGTGATAAAATTTTTTTTTTACTTTCTCAGATTTTTCTTAAATCCTTTTTTTCTCCCTAAAGGATTACAAAAAAGAACCATCTACTAAAATTAATGTACAATACATTCTCATCAAGAAGCACATGCGTTAATACCCAGAAAAAAATCAGTATCAATAAAAAAACACAACATACAAATGTGTGAGACGATTAAAGAATACAACTAACGGCCAATATTTTGCAGTTTAGCATGAAAAATAATACCAACATACTAGCTGACTAACTGTACAGGTGTTATCTCAAGCAAGAACAAAGTTAGAGTTGAAACACATGCAAACAGAAACATCTATGTCAAAATGCTTCATGCTGACACATGCCGTGACTGTGACTCAAACTCACTCAAGCAGGCCACACACAGAGACACACACCAATTCATGTTTAGCGTGCCACACATGCAACACATCCTGTTTATATCTACTACTGTAACACAGACCAGACTCTTAAGCACACAAACTGCTTAAACAAGAGTCAAAGAAACTTACAGATTCTCCCACTCTCTGGAAGGACAAAACAAAATGTCTTAGCAATGAAAAAAGTCAACTTTTAATTTCTCAAACATGATAAAACACATTTAGATGAACTTCAAAATTGATTTATTGATTTATGGTCATTATTGAACTTACGGTCTCATATTGAAGATGTCCCGCACGGTCATTTGAGCCTCCCGGTGGCGGTTTCTCTCACTAATTAGCTTCTCTTTAGTCCAGGTCATATGAACCCGGTCAGAAGTTGGCGTCGCCTTTTCGTTCAGAATGGCATGCGACTTAGTGTTCCTGTCATGAATCAGCTGAGCCTGAAAGCAAGAAACACTCAGTTTACAACAACAAACTATGTGTTGTATGTTCACTGAAAATGCCGCTGGAGATTTGCAGGACCTAGACAGACAAACTTTGTTAAAAGACCCACTGAAAAGATCAGCTTGGGCCAAGGAAATGTCCTTGGAGTTCTGGGCTGGTTTATGCTGGTCTAGTCAAGGTGGATGCTGATCAAGGTGCTTGACCAAGAAGCCTTACTGGAAAAGTTACCCCCAGCACATCAGTTATACTGATCTTTTCAGCAGGGAATGAAGGTTGTGAGAATGTTGTGGCACAGAAACAAACTATGGATTAGTAACTAGACTGACTACTGAGTAAACAACCAAAAACTTTTCAATGCATAAAAGTAAACAAATAAATGCACTACTGTTCAAATGTTTGGTGTCAGTTTAAAATTTATACTTCTAATCAGAAACAGTGCACTAAGTAGAACAAAAGTGGTAATAATTCTAATGTTTGTCTTCTCTTTTGAATATATTTATCTAAGAATTACAAGAAAAAATAAAATTGTTTCCACAAAAACTGAATCACATTTTAATATATATAAGAAATGTATATTGTATTTTAATAGAAAGCATTATTTTTATATATAAAATTTATGTTTTTCTTATTTATGCATTAGAAAAATATATATTTTAATCTAACCAACCCCAAACTTTAGAATTGTAGTTTAGCTTGATTAAATAAACAATCTTAAAACAAAGAATAATTAGTGTAGTTGCAACTCTCACTCAAAACTAGTCGAGACACTCCCATGCTCCATAATGACATGCAGACATGCTGTAAACAAATGAAACTATGACATTTTCAGGGCCACAGTCATTTCATCGCCATGTCACGCTTATTGCTAAATAATACAGAATTTTCAAATTTATGACGTTAAATCCATAGCAGAATCAGAGTTGCGAAAGCTGTGGCTCTGTCATGTCTCACGATGTGAAGGGATTACTGCTTTTCCTCTAGGGCTGGTGTCAGAGACTGCACCCAATCTGGAATTAAGCTGTGCTTTCACACACAGAAATCCTGATCTCTAACAAAAGACCAGTGATGTCAGTGTCCTACAGCTCCAGCTCAGGCACCAGCCGCAGTGAAAGAGCTAGTTTGGATGGAACAGTTCAAGAAAGGTGAACAGATGTGGTGCTAGTAGCGTTGACAGAGAGTAAACAAAAAAATCGGTAACCCCCTGAACTACCTCCTCGTCCAGAATTAAAGCTGGCACTTGAAACTTGTTGCTTTTAGTTGGTTTCTCTCTGCAGGGCTTCCTCCTGATGGAATTCCTGGATTCATCTGAGATGCTTTGAATCTGGCAGTCGCCACATAGCAAATAATCCAAAATTGTTAAGTAGAAGGAAGAGGCCTCACTTAAAACAGAACTCTAACTGGATCTGAAACGTATGACTCTGCATGAAGTGTATTGACTGCAAACACATTGATTTATACCCCATACTGTCTCATAATAACTACACAGCAATAACAACAGAAGAGAAATATTACCTCTCTCTCGCGCTCTGTCTTAGAAAGCTGCATCTGCTTCAGCATCTGAGAGCGTTGCTCCATCACAAGGGTCTTCTCATAGGTGAAGGCCGAAATATCACCTGCATTCTAAAGAGGTATCAACATATTGAAAAGTTCAGTTTCAGTATCTTGCAAAAGTTTCACCATATTTACTATAATCTAATCTAATCTAATATATATTTCTTACTATAAAATGTTTAATTTAATAATTATTAACAAATAATTGGTTTTAAGTCAATGCAGATCAAAATCTCACCATTTCCACAACTTCCACCTTTGCATCAAGACGCAGATGGTACAAGAACATCTGTAGGTCTTTCTTCATCTGGATGCTGTTGTCATCCATCTGAGCTACGGTGAAGATCCTCATCTTACACCTTCTCCAAACCTATTTGATTTTAAGGAGAGAAAAGCACTATTTCATAACTATTGGTAAAAAAAAAAGAGAGCAGATTTCTGTATCTGACCTTGTGTTACCTTGTGCTGTCGGAGCAGGAATGGAAGAAGCATGAGTAGACCACCATCATGGACAATCCACCAGACATCAATGGTACCCTCAGCTAACCGGTCCTGGTTTGTGGGAAATGTATCTATGTTTTTTGCCACTAACAAGGCCTGGTGGGCAGCTGTTGTCTCTCTGACGGTTTCTTTGGGACAAAACATTTACATTTTTTACTATTTTATCAAACTGATTGATATTAACTGCAGCTTTTTCTCAATTCACAAACTGATTTAAAATGACATGGAATTACTGTTACATTGCCACATTTTTGGTACTTTGAGACCTAAAGCCTATAAAAAGTTCACTCAAAATAAAGCTCAGCTACTGTCTTAAACCTTATAATCTTCGTTAATAATCCCTGACCACATTGCCTTAAGCTGATTAACTGACTTTATGGCAGCTTAGTATCAGAAAATGACATGTGCGCACCGATGAAGTTCTTCCAGGAGAGGGAGCTCTCGGCTTGTTTCCAGTTGGCGGGCCAGGCCATCAGCACTGAATTATGTTTCATGCCGCCGAGACCTGCAGACTGAATCAGGTGAGAGAAACCATCCCGCTGATTAGAGGACACCACCACATGACAGAAACCCTTTGTTTTCTCCCTTGCCATGGCCGCTTTGATATTCTGTAGATGAAGAAGAAAAACAAGGTAAAGTTAACATTATGTTGAATAATTTTTAGTTTTGAAATAAATATTGTAAATACACTATGTACTGGAACTGACATAGGCTGAGATATGTACAAATGCTGTTAGAAAGGCAACATATGCATATGACTCATTCTATAATTGCGGGTTAAATTCTCAGTTAAATTCTATAACTGTTAACAAGGTAGATTAACAATGCTGACAATAGTGTAACAGAACTTACATTTTTATTTTTTCCAAAAACTCCACTTGCTGGCATACATGCTAAGAACACATGACACTAATGGAAACATAATTGAAAGTGCTTTAAATAACCCAGAGATTGGTAATAAATTCTGTTTTCCTTTTGATATTGTGGTAACGGAGTTGATGTTCTGAAAATAATTCTTGGTGTGAAAAGTTTTTAGATAAAAATATTTATTCAGAGAGGGCACAGATACTTTTCAGAGCTTCGGATTATATCAGTGAGTGAAAATGACATAATTTCATGTAATTTACACATTTTTTAGAGATAATTCCACCAATTTAAAGGCAAAATATATTGTATGGTAACAGAGCTGATGCGAGAGTTGGGGACACGCATTTAAAAAAAATGTAAAAACATTTATGTTGTAGAATTAAGTAACTGAGTATTTAGGGCTTTTATAAATAAAATGAATAAACCTTTGCCAAAAGAAAAGTACTATAAAATATTTTAAATAAATTATTATATTGTTATTATATTGTTATGGGCTATAACATATTGTAATGACAATTAGTAAATATTAATAATAAATAAAAATTTTAACATTTAAAAAAAAAAGTAAAAAAACAAAATTACTTTACTTTGGCGGGGATACCAAATGTACCTCCAATTATAGAATCACCCATATATTTAATGCAGTATTTGCTGGTTAGGTATGTTTTGAAGCATGGCTGCTGGTTTGAGGTGGTTTAAGCTGGTTCTGAGCAGGAACAACAGTAGGACCTGCTTAAACCATCTCATGACCAGCTAAAGACCAGCTAAAACCAGCCAAAACCAGCAAAACATGCCCAACCAACATATGCTGGATATTTCAACTGGGTAGATAAAAAGTTATAGTAAGGTGAGAAATCTAAGAGAGAACTTATTTTGTGAGTGTCATACAATGTTACCATGAGCTATAAAATGATTACATGGACTTTCACTCTTGCGCAAACTGCAGTTAAATGTCTGTTTCAAGGGCACAATGGTCATGGCTTGTTTTGAGCAAGGTTTGAGCCAGCAATGTTCTGTTAACCAAACCAGAGTAACTACACAAATTAACGCCATAACCTGTAAGAGATTTCTATGTGAATTCTACATTATAGCATACTGTAATTTAAGCCCTAAATTGACTAATTTGAAAACAAAAAAATATTTTATTTATGTAGAAAAGCCTTTTTTTTAACTTTAAAAAAATGTCTTCCCCAACATTGCCCTTCAGAACAGCAGATGAAAGACCTCAGCATTTGGTGGTACAAATACATTCACATTCACTCATTCATTTATTCATTTAACTATTCTTTCTTTTTTTCTCATAGTTGTAGGCTGTACATTTTTTTTTTACATTTTTACTTAACATTTGCTGACAGCAATTAGTGGTGCACCCTTAAAGGGGTCACATGATGCAATTTCAGATTTTCCTTTTTCTTTGGATAGTTATAAGCTGTTAGTAGATTTGCAAAAAAGCAAAAACAATGAGCTTTGTACAAATTGAGCGTTTTCAGGAGTACAGTATGTACTGGAGCTGACATAAGCTGAGATAACAAATGCTGTTAAAAAGGCAACATACAGTGCCCTCCACTAATATTGGCATCCTTGTAAAATCTAAGCAAAGGTGGCTGTGAAAATACATCTGCATTGTTTATCCTTTTGATCTTTCATCCAAAAAAATATACAAAATTCTAACCTTGAATTAAAACAATTGAAACAGGGAGAAAATCTTGTTGGCCACAATTATTGGCACCCCTAGAATTTTTTATGAGTAAAATATCTCTTAAGTATATTCCCATTCATATTCACAACTTTGAGCACTCCAGGGTGATTATGAACATGAAAATATACAGCCATGGTTTCTTGTTTTAGATAAATATATACAGGACGTAAAAGCCTGTAAAAACACAATGAGAAAAAGAAAATATTTCTTATATGCTGCAAAAGATAATTGAGATTTATCTAGTGAAGTGGCTTTAAGAAAAGAGCTAGACAAGTGAAAATGACCATTTCCACCATAATAATTAAGAGTTTCCATTCAACATACAATGTTAGGAAGCTGCTTGGAAGAGGACGTGTGTCTCTATCCTCCTAATACACTGCGAGGAGTTTGAGTGACTAAAGACTCTTCAAGGACCACAGCTGGAGAATTGCAGAAAATAGTTGAGTCTCAGGATCAGAAAACCTTTAAATAAATAGTCAAACAGCCCCTACATCAGCACATGTCCAAAAACAATCTCCAGCATGTTCAGTTGTCAGACAGGACTGGAACTACAAATGGGACTGGCTTCTATGATCAGATGAAAGTAAAAAAATGTTGTTTTTTTTTAGCAGCAATCACTCAAGATGTGTTTGGTGAACACAGGGATAAAAAGTACTCCATGTGTACAATGAAGTATACTACTGTGTTTTTGATGTTGTGGGCCTATGTTTCTGCTGGAGCTCCTGGACATCTCGTTTAGACACATGGCATCATGGATACTATCAAATACCAACAGATAACAAATCTACAACAGACTGACTCTGTTAGAAATCTTATAATGGGCCATGGTTGGGTCTTCTCCAAACTCTTTGGGCATTACAGGAGAAAACTCTGATCTTTTATCTTGGGAGAAGGACATAGCAATAATTGCCAATAATTGTGGCTAACAAGTTTTGGAGAAAAACATTTATTGCATCATGAGTTTTCTCCCCATTTTCAATTGTTTTACTTCAATAGTAGGTTAGAATTGTGCAAATGTTTTGAATGAAAGATTAAAAGG
This sequence comes from Enteromius afrohamiltoni, assembly GCA_034779775.1. Classification (NCBI taxonomy): domain Eukaryota; kingdom Metazoa; phylum Chordata; class Actinopteri; order Cypriniformes; family Cyprinidae; genus Enteromius; species Enteromius afrohamiltoni. The sequence goes on from JAUYWG010000032.1 coordinate 8,256,846, forward strand.
ATAAACAATACAGATTTATTTTCACCTTTGCTATGATTTACCAAGGGTGCCAATATTAGTGGAGGCGCTGTATGTATATGACTCATTCTATAATTGCCTGTACATTTGGTGTCCCCCTCTGCTACCGTCAACTCTGTTACCAAGGCAGACTAACTATGTTTTGACATTTCTATTTTTTCCAAAGACTCCACTTGCTGGCATAGATGCTAAGAACACATGACACTAATGAAAAATAACTACTACTCTAAATAACCCAATGAGAGAACAGTAATACTTGACATTCTAAAAATAAACCTTGGTGTAAGACAAAATAATTTCTCAGAGAGACATAGATACTTCAGTGCTTCAGATCTTATCAGTGAGTGAAACTGACATAATTTCCTGTATATTACACAATTCTGAGAGACAATTCAACCAATTTAAAGGCAAAACATGGTATGGAAACTGAGCTAATTCTAGATTTGGGGACATACATTTTTTGTTAGAAAAAATTACAATTTTAAATAATTAAATATTGTAGAATTAAGTAACTAAATATTTAAGGCTTTTGAAAATAAAATGAATAAATAGTTGCCGAAAGAAAAGTACCATAAGATAAAAAAGTATGATAAAAATTAACTGTTTTCAGGAGGTGGGGCTTAGAGGAGATACAAAAATGTATAGTATGTGAAAAATAGTTTGTTTTTGGCACCTTAAACCGCATAAACATTAAGATTTTAAATTCTATTTCAAAACCTTTAAAAACACATTGAACTGTTCATTGTTATTATTAGCTGTAGCAGTAGTATTTTAACTCTAATTATAACAGTCAAGACATAGATATATTACTGTTGTAAATTACAGTTATACTGTAAAATAATGCTTTTTTTTATTAATAATGTACCCTGTGTTTCATTTATGAACACTTGTTTGGTAATACACAATAACCTCAAATAATCCTACTGAGTTGTCAAATTCAAAATCAAATTGGCTTTGCTTTAAAGAAAAAGAAGCTTGGCTTTAACTATATGCCTTTACCTTTTCAGAAAGCTTTGCATCTGCCTCACGAGCCATGTAGGTGCCATCCAGCACTGAGCAGACAATGGTCAGGCCTTTCCCAGCCTTCAGCTGTGAGGTAAAGGAGAGCATACGTGGATGTTTTACCTCCAAGTCAGAGTCCAACTTTAGGAGCACCAGCAGCTGAGGTCTGGAAGATGAGTTAAATTGTAAATATGTTCCTTAGATTCTTTCTTGTAAAAAGAAGCTTTTTCAGCACTGGATATTTCTAGACACTCACCTCCAGTTTTTGGTATGAGGTGGTGCCTCCTCCAATTTAATTAGGGCATATTGAGCTGCATTAAGGGATAGTCCTCGAATCCCGTCTCCCCATTCCTTCTCTGCCCTGAGGGGAAATAAAATGGGTGTTAATACAGAACATTTTGATTTAAAACACTATTTATCAGACACTTGCTTACCCTCTGTATTCAATGTACTTGTAGATGCATCCAGAAAACAGTATGACAATCAAAGCATAGTACCAAGATGAGACAAACATGAGGGACAGACTCAGGCTCATCCCAAGAAAAGAGAGGGACCTGAAGAAACAAATCCAATGGTGCATTTAATGGTAGCTCACACGACCAAACATTAACTCAGACTGCTCTATTCTACCTCAGTTTACATGCAGATGTAACTAATAGGTTTTACATTATTCTTGTTTGGTTAATGAAAAACAAATGTTCATGTAAAAGCATCAATTTGAAAACATGTAGGACAAAAGCTTTCCACAAAGCTGTTGCTTATTAATGAAAACTGACTCCTTGAATGCCTCCCTTTTTTAATTTTGAGTTTGGGTTCCTTTCCACAATTGCTTTTATTATTGAATTGGACATACCGACATTGTAAGATGCGAACTGGGACTGGTTTCATCAAATTTTTTGTCTTCATTTTTTCAGTAAGTCACACTAGTCTTAACATTGTGGCTTTGTTTATGCAACTGGCCCCTGAACCAAAATGATGACATCACTGTTTCTGCAGGACTGCTTTAAAGCTGACTTGATCTTCTTTCTTGACTGATGATCTTTACACAGTTAGTGAATAGAACTGAATCAACACTGAATTGATCTCAGCTGAACAAAGACACTATTGTTTTTCTTAGAGCTGCTTTGCAACAGAATTGATCTTGGTTTGCACTTTTGAATAACTTGTTCTCCTGTTTATCCTTATAAAGCTGCTTTGAAGCAATCAAAGAGCTGCGTTAATAAAGGTGCCTTGATTTTTTTCTCTAATAATCATAAAGTGCTACTTACCAGTGGTAGAACTTGAATCTTGGCCTCCAATTTGGGGTGCGTAGAAGTGTTTGGACAGCACAGGCCAAGTTTACAAAGAGGTAACACATCAAGAAAAACCTGCAGAGTAGAAATTGAAAGCAGGGTTATTATAGTTAACTACAATTAAAAACCTAAAAAACATTTTGTTCACTGAAATAAAATTAAATATTAACTATAAATATTTATACAAAGATTTATACTTTAGGTAACTTATTAAAATATGTACCAAAATACCTAAATCTAAAATAAAAATGTATAAAAACTACAACAAAACTGCCAGCAACAGGAATCTTAAATGTTAAGAATTTTGTTCTACTCACCAAACTTGCATTTATTTGATCCAAATACAGCAAAAGCAATAATATTGTAAAAAAATGTTACTATATTAAACTGATTTCTATATATATATATATATTTAACGTAATTTATTTCTGTGATCAAAGCGCTCTGTGTCTGTGGGGCGAAGGCGGCTCACGCTATCGTATGTGTGTTCATCCGTGCAAAAGCTTCATCTTGCAGGATGACACATGTAGTGTGTGTGTAGTTTGCCTGGGGGCGAAGCATAACTATATCATTGCTGGTGGGCAGGGGGTTACTTGGTGGCAGGTCAGGCTGGTGCATGTCTGCACACTATAGCGGTGTTGCAGGCCTACAAGGCAGACCTGTTTAAAGAGCTGGATGAAGGCGAGCAGGTGAGCTCTGATGACATCAAAGAGCTCAGAAGGACCGCTGTCCTCTCACTGCGCGCCGCTAAAGAGATCGCCCGTGCCATCGGCATATCTATGGCAGCCTTGGTGGCTGCTGAGAGGCATCCGTGGCTGACTCTGTCTGACATTAAAGAAAAAGAGAGGGTCTGCCTGATGCGCCCCAGGTTTGTTTTGAAATATCAAAAGATATAATTTCACATGTTTTACCCCTGAAAACAGTATAAAATAAAATAAAAAAACTGACCCACTGTCTGGGTCTAGTTATGTCACAAAGTAAAGCTGTGAATACAAGCAGAACACACTCACATTGAGAGGATTGGAGCAACATGATCCAGTGAACCAAAGAGGATCCCCATCTCACAGATTGCTGCAGTTAATAGTAAGGCCCAGGTTGGCTCACCATTAGATTTACTATGACCAAACACCTACGAGTAAGAAGTAGGACATGTTAGTCTTCATAATTTTGTCATGTGCTTTACAAACTCTCATTTCTTTCTTTCTATAAATATTATTTTAAAGTATCAATTCAAACACTGCCTCCGGGGCACGTAAATGAGGTTTGATATTATGAGATCACTAAAGGAAGCCATGGAATGTTGTTACCTGTAAGAAAGGCATGATGCCATCTCGTGCTATAGCCTGAAGGATCCTGGGAGCACCGGTGAGGCTCTGTAGCCCCGCCCCACAGCAGGAGAAAAATGAGCCAATCACAATCACCCATGAAGATGGCCAAGCCAGTGTTGCAACAACTAGAGTCCCATTAACTGACTCGCCATACCTATTACGAAAGCAAGCATGCAAAAACAGGAAGCATATATTAAAACTGTGACTGTAGGTCTTATCTGAACTGATTTAGCAAGCATTTTTGTAAACCGCTGTTATTGCCAAACTGCACTTACTTGTCACGCAGCACCACACCTTCAATACATGCTCCGAATAACACCACACAGGAAAGGTCTGTGTGTCAAAATTAAGGTATTCATCTGACTTGCCAAATAATTCATTATAGCATTGTTTACAAGACAATACGTTTTATATTCTTTCCCTAAAGGCTTTGTGGAGTTTTTCTTGCAGAAAAAGATACAGATGATGGAGGTGGTTGCAACCGCCATAATGGTACCAGTGGGAATGGACCTCTGAGGGTCTCTAAGGTCTCCAGATCTGTTCGACCCAGCCATGATTCCTGTGAAAATCAGAGAAAAACATTTGGTAACACTATATTTAACGATTGCACCATATTAGTTGGTTATTAGCATGCATATTAATAGAATATTAGCCATTTATTAGTGCTAATTAGGCACACATTAATGGCTTCTTCTACACTACCTTATTCTACATCCCTAATCCTACCCAGTAACTAATTTACTAACTATCAATAAGCAGCAAATTAAGAATTTATTGAGAGAAAAGTTGTAGTTAATAGTTAACAGGTGTTACCAAACATTTGTTTCTTTTAAAATACTTTTTAATTTGATATTTTATATAATTTTTAAACCACAGTTTTTTTAGTACTGAAGCTATTTAGTGCATTAGGCACAATGTCTTTAAATACTTCAACAGTGTTTTACAAAGTGTTACACAGAATCTCTCTTTTGACTTATCAAACATAATCAGCCAAGTAGGTTAAAAAAATTGTTCTTCACATAGTTTCATTTGCACATAGAGTAATAGATGAACAGATGAATCCTTACATTTGTAAGCGGAGAAGGTGAAAAATATTTGTTTTAAGTCATTTGCAGTGATGCGAATAATGCCCTTTTAAACTGCTTTACTAACTGCATTATTTTTTCAGTAACGAATCTCTGTTTCTCCCACTACAATGTAACTGTTCCAATGTAATTCCCCCGTAACTGACAATACTATACTATACTTACTATAATTTATTATTATCTTTTGCATTTATTTTTCAGTCCATCCCAATTGATGCGCAGTGTAGCTGTATATGACGTACCATAAACGGGTCGCCATCACTTTGTCTCACACACGCCAAGAAAGATAAAGAGCAAGAGAGCCTTTCATAACATGCAGACTTGACACGACACATGTAAATGATATTCTTTGTTGTTTTCCAGTCAAAATAACAAATAATAACAAATTTTTGCCCAGTTTTTTAAAGCGAAACACTAAATGATAAACAAGCACCACCACCAGTTATTTTAATTAATTTAACATTTAATTTTGCCGGCATCCAAGTTTACCATTCAATTTTTTTTAAGTAATGCAATAATTACTTTCCCTGGTAATTAGTTACTTTTATAATGCTGTAACTTAACTGTTAACTGTTAATATTTGTGAATAGTAACTAGTAACTATAACTAGTTACTTTTTTTAAGTAACATGCGCAACATTTGTCATTTGTAGCCAAAACAATATCAGAAAAAACTAAAAATACATGATAGCACAACTAATATTGTGAAGGACTCAATATTTGCTCACATTTTTGCTACTTGGCTTGGCTTGGCTTTCATAAACTTTATTGTTTTTACATAAACAAATGAAAAAGACACACTGTAACTATAAACTAAATTCTATGTTTCAGACACTGTCACACCCTACAACCTTATAATCTGCACAGAGAAACTGCCACTCAAAATACCCACATAGTAATGGACTGTAAAGAGGATTGTAAAGATATGTCACTGGAACTTCATTGCATCCATTTTCGGTTTCTCTTTTAAGTTTGACTCCTTCATGCATAGATTTGTTGAACCAGGTCAACTGAACTGATGCATAGAAAAGACCTGCAATGTATCCACAACTATTATAGGTGCCAAATTTGTGCCAATTCATACTAATTCGTACAACCTCACTCGTACAATCTTGTACGATTTGTCTAAAACCATGTGACGGGTAGGTTTAGAGGCGGGGTTACGTTTAGGTAAGTCGTACAAATTCATACGAATTGGCCACCTCATAAAATATGTACGAATTGCTGTGAGATCAGGTTGGAAAATCCCACATACATTTTAATAATACTCAAATTTACCATTACTGCAAAAATTCTTCTTTTTGCTGAAAAAAGAATGCCATAAAGGTTTGAAATACCTGTAACTGAAGGAAAGTATATTCCAACCAGAAGTGTGAAGAAGGTAGTCATGTCATTGAGGACATAATATGAAGGTTCAAAGTTTTTATCTGAAGCTGGTTCTGAAATCAGACCCTCCTTCTCCATTATCATCCCGTATTGTCCATAGTGTTGCCACATGTTATCTAGGAGAAACATTAACACTCAGTAAAAAGGAGCAACCTAAAGTAAAGATTTTGTGAAAATCAGGTTATAAAACAAACAAAACAATTTAATTTCGTTATTATCATGAAATCTTGTGGTGTTCAAATACATTTCATTTAAATAGCTTGGTGTGTCATTTTATTCGAGTATTTACCCGATATGACTCCGCTGAGCAATCCAGGAACAGCTTGAAGCTCTGTTAAGCTGTTATTGTTGAAGTATTTTTCACATGTTGCATTTTCAGTGGAACTGTTACAAAAATGTTTGTTGTGGATGAGTTCTTCCTTTAGACACTTGTCAAACTTGGATCTTTGCAAGGTGCGGTTACCTAGCAGGCAAATTCTGTTTGAGAGACCAGAAAAAGAATCTTCAGCCGCAAGCCTTAAGAAACTTGCAGATGGAGTTATATAATAGTGTCACACCAAGTAGCCCATACCAAAATCCTATAAAATTTAATTGTACAGTATATTTGTATATACCATCATGTGCATCATGTGAATTTGCTATATTACTTCCAGTTATTTTGCCTGAAACTGTGTTGCTTTTTAATAATTTTTCATCTTTTTGAATTGACATGTAGTTAGTTGGGTTTACTGTTCAAAATCTAATGTGAATAATATAATGTTTTTTAAGGCTAATTCCATCCAGTCCTGTTTCAAATTTTACACATGAATGTAGCATAATGGTTCATGGAAAAAACATAACTACTCACTGAGAATTGGGAGACTTGATGGCAGATTGGATGACCCCTGCATAGATGGCCATAATTGACAGCATTACGCAAGACAGGAAGACCAAAGCCATCTTGTTGACATATTTCACTCCAACAAACACTACCAGAGTCATGGTAACTAAACAGATTGTCCCATAAAAGCGCATGTTATTTTGCATTTCAATTGGCAGAGCAGCTTCGGGCATTATGTATATCTGTAACAAGGAGAGAAAGGATTATTGTTATATCATACTGAGAATAAGTTAATTTGATTTTTGAGGTCATTTCTAGGGCAATGAAAAGCTAAGTTGTCGATAGAATCTGCTGACTCGAGTGCTGACACAAACTCTTCTGTGATGCTGAATGAGTACTTTTTTTGTTTGCAAGAAGTTGTTAATGTTGGTCTGTAAGATTTGACTCACCAAAAAAATTTCCATGGTTCCTAATATGTACATAGAACCTGCAAATGTGGTGCCCAGGTAAAAACACAATCCCACCGCTCCTCCAAACTCTGGGCCTAACGCTCGGGAGATCATGTAGTATGAACCACCAGCTAAAGCGGGATAAGATGACAATCAAGTTGACTTAAAAACAATTATGGAATATTTGAAAGAGTGATATAACAAAATAAAATCCTACCAGGCACTACACCATTAGTCGCAATGGCACTCATTGAAATTGCAGTCAGCATGGTCTAGAGGTAAGTAAAGGGCAGATTTTTCACACCTCACATCAAAATGGTTCAATTTTAGCATTGTCACAAACTGTTGGCACAAGGTTTGAAGCGCATAGCTCTGTATAATGTCACTGTATGGAATCCAATGCTTATACAAGCCAAATCCGTTAATTGCAAGTGTCGATTTGACATACTTTTGGTCTTGGCAAGCTTTCAATTTCTTTGCATGACAAACCTGTCAGTTGAAAATGGGAAAAAAAAAAAAAAAACTCACGCAAGAACAGCACATGAAGACGATAGCAAGGGCCTCCACGATTCCCGCGGTACCTACTATCCATGTGAGCCGCAGGAAAAGAATAACACCCAGAATGTTTTGCATGCAGGGCAGGAACACACCTATAAATGTACCCATCTGAGGGCCCTTTAAACAGATTGACAAATAAAATGAAAACATTTGAGTTATGTGGGGCAAACTGAGATACCAGCAAAATGCCTGCATAAGCTGTGAATTCAATGCGTGTTTGAGAGTCTTTTAACCATCTTGGAGACACACATTTACAGTGACCCTCTGAATTCCATCCTCACTCTCAGCCTCCTCGTGCTCGAGGGCCCCCTGGGTTATGTTGGTGTAGTTGGCCAGTTTGTTGAGGAGAGATGACACCATCGGTGTGCTGTCCATCTCATCCTGTGGGTAAAGATATAGAGGAGCCACATGATTTAATAGATACAGCATTAAATTGTTATTTAAAGATGCTGTAGAAATAAGGAGAAGTATTTTATGGGAATATAAAGTTCTTAAACAGTGATAGCTGATGTACAGAGATCAAAAGGGTTTTTTTTTTAAGCAGTTTCTTACCTCATAGAGAGCCATATTCTGGCCATATGTGCTGTCATCATGATCTGTACTAATTAAGGAGCTGGTTTCTCTAGGTGTCTCATCACCTGGAAAATAAAAGAACACAAATATGGTTTTAAACAGAGAAAACTGGGCACTATACACTGAATCAGTCACCCCAAGCACAACAAATTCATGCAGAAACATGTACCTTATTGTTAGAAGACACATAACAAATGAAAACAAAGCATGCTAAAATCTGCTCAATATATCAGGCATGTTTGATATCCTGTGAGCAGGATGAACGCAGTCTGAGAGTCTGTGACATTCTCTAACTTCCAGCAACTTTTCTAAACTGCAAATTAGGTTGAAAATGACAGAAAAATACACGTAGTGTATTCAGTCTAAATTAGAACTTCATCTGTTGTTGTTTTTTTCTTCCAGTGTTGTTAGTTTTGAACCCGACATAAGGTGTACAAGTACAAAATTAATAATAAAACTTAAGGTGTTAACTCAATTGGATAACACATTTGTTTTTGAAACATTACAGAACTCTTTGACAGAGAGAATTCACATAACTCTTCATTTTGTCAAGAAATGCAATTGAACCCTTTCATTTCAGTATATTGTTTAATATGCCATGATTATTTGCATTTCCAAGGCTAATATTTGCAGCAAACAAGCATGAGATATTTTTCTAAAAGACATCTGAGAAGGTGAAAGGCAAATAGATTATCCAGATTTTTTTTTGTTTGTCAAGCAGACACTCAACCTGTGTTCCCTCAAACTATGTCTTATGGTTTTTGATGTTTTAATCTGTGTATATCTTCTTAAATCCTCACAACAGTAGACCTGTGAGCTGTCTACTGCACAGCTCTGCCTTAATGTAAAAAACACGTAGACAGTAAAAAAGAAAGTTAAACATTACCAATGTCATACACACACACACACACACACATATATATATATATATATATATAGGTAGGTAAAAAAAACAAAAAAAGTGAAACATTTTATATGAAACCTATATATGTCACATACATTTTATAGACATTTCATATGAAACCTATATATGTCACATACAGTATACATACACACACATATATATACATTACCAAGCCAAACAAGCATTTTTTTCAGTGTGTAAAACTTCAAATGCTCAATATTAATTATAAGTTGATTTAAAATCAGCTTACGCTTGCCATTGCAATGATCTTTTGAGGATCCATATCAATGACATTCTAACTCACCGAATGTCTCAACAACATTCAAACCTTCTTCAAAGTCTGTGCTGAGAGGGAGACCTGAATGTCTCTGATGGTCTGAACACGTCTCTGATGGTCCTTCTTCACACTCCATGCTGAGAGGGTGACTAAGGTGTGAACATCTCTGAGCATTAAGAACCTTTTTACCTTGTTTGATTAAAGGGGCAGACGCCATGCCTCAGCAAATAGCTGTACAGTCTCTAATGCTAGTCTGGGTTTGAACAACAGGACTGCAGCTGATTTCTGTTTTATTCCAGTTCAGTAGGCTTGCAAGAAATGCTAGACAAACTCCTTCAGTTTGTCAAGAAGGATGGTGGTCCGTGTGAAAGACAGCATCCTGTCTGAGTCCCAGCAGTTGACCAAGTCTCCTATCTCTCATAAATGATTTTTTCTTTGTTCCTCGCTCGAGTTTTATTCCATTGCAAGCTTTATGTAGGTGATATCAGCCTCTCACTGCTCTCCGGTTGGTCTTGAGTCTTGAGTGACTACTTATCAGCTCAAGGAGGGGAGGGGGATTACAGTAAAGGCTTTTTCAAAACCAGTTTGTCGGCTGAATGAGAATATGCGCAGAAAGAACTGAAATCCAGTTCATCTGCATGCTACAGCTCCTTTGTATTATTTCAGAAACGTTTCAAACTAAAAACCTAAGTGGGAATAATATGATTATGATTAATATTTAAAGATTTATATTTAACTATCTTAGATGTGTATGAATGTGATTTGTATTTTGTACTTTTTAAGCAGTGGTACTATTGAACAGATTAAAGACTGGACTCGTTGTGGCACTGACGTACAGGTTTATTACTGATGTTTGACAAACTGAGAAAGTGGATATAGTTGTAGTAAACTGGGAAATATCTATTTCTCTGCTCTGTGCTGCCATTGGATCTCATTCCATGTTTCTTTCCACAGTGAAAACAGAACAATAACTGAGGAGGTTCATAAAAAGCTTTCAAGGTTTCCGAAACATCCTTTTCCTGAGAAGTCCTTCCGTGTGGTTTGTAAGTTGGGTTTATCATCCTGTACACAGCTAAGTTTGTATATAAATGAAGAAATCCCAAAGAGACTAATTTGTGATGTTTTGGGAAAACTCAGTTGGCGTGCACTTACCGTTTAAAGGTCTGATTTCAAAAGTATAACAAATTTGGCCAAATATAACTATTCATAATAACTTAATATATATACAGTATATATATATATATATATATATATATATAGAGAGAGAGAGTGTCATTTATTCCATTGATATATTTATGATACATAAAGCGGTCAAGAGGCATTTTATTCAGAGGCCAAAACTGCATTTTAGCCAAATTATTATAATAATTTTTAATATGACTCATGTGACAGCTTGCCGTGTAAATTTGTTTTAGTTCTAGATCTCTAAACACAGCATGATATTAAATACTTTTTTACTAAATACCAAATGTTTGGTTTTATGATCAATACAATGATGATTAGACATAGCTATAAATGATCCCCGAACCTTATATATCATATATAATACTGCCATTTTGATTTTTTAATATAAAATTATGTATGGATAATAAAGTAAACCTAAGTTGTTTCAGTTTGTGAAATAATAAAAACGACACACAATGTATTCTTATGTTTACTTTATAAAAAGCATTATAATTCACATGTTTTTACATTATAAAGATGACCACCTGAACAGTTCATGTAAATGTATGAACTGTATCAGTCAGTCAAATTCCTGGGGCCAGTTGCATAAACTTAGCCTCCATGTTAAGACAACGTCTTAAGAGCTAGTCTGACCAACATGCAGTCAGCCAAGAGTTTTTTTTTTTTTGGCTTCAACTCAGAATAATATACATTTTTATGTAACTGAATTTAGCTGACTGACTTTTAAGACTAGTCTTAACCTTTTATGCAACCGGTCCCTGAACTTGTTAATTTATAGGTAAATCATGAATTGTACCGAGTAGGGCTTTATAGGGTTAATGAGGTTGAAAAGTTCATCTGATGCAGCCTATACAAAATGCCTTTACAGCCACAAGCTGTATTTAAACAGCACAATTAAACTTATCTTTGTCATGGCAAGTTTTGAATAGGCCAGTTAAAAGCAACAGGACAAATTCCATAATGATGAGCAACAAGCTCTGCTACACACCCCTTTATACACACACAAAAAATCTATGGATTATGCAATTCTTGAATAGACAACTATAAAATTTAAGATGATTATTCCTGTTTAAATTGTTTGTCAAGTCAAAAAAAGAAGGGAAACCGACAAACAAGCTGTGGGCACCAAAATACAACTTCCTCATTTGATGTGAACAAAGATACGAGTGACAAGAATCCTGTTGCAACTTACAATGCCTGATAAATGAACTGAAATCTGCTTAGTTCTTTTTCAGATTCTGTCATTTAATCACTCCCATGTTGTTCCAGGCCTACGAATTAGTATCTTCTGCTAAACACAGAAGACATTTTCAACAATTTTGGTAACCAAACAGTTGTGGGTAGCTACTGAACTCTAAAATACTACAGAGATCAGAAACTGTTTGCTTACTAACATGCTTCAAAATGCCCTTTTCTGTTCGGGTTCACACAGGTTTGAAACTTGAGGGTGAGTAAATAATGACAGAATTTTTCTTTTCGGGTGAACAGTCCCTTTAAATTTGAATGGGATCCACAAAAGAAAGTTCTGAACATCCAGAGTACAAGGAGGCATTGTGCAACTTGACTATAAGGTTTGTTTTTTACCCGCAAAAAAGTGAAGCAACAGATTAAGTAATTAATCTAATGAGAAACGGTGAAGGACGCCAGAGTAAAAGAGAAACAGGAAAACAAAGGGGAAAAAAAGGCAACAGGAAACCACCACTTGTATACACTCCATGGAAAATAATTTCACAAACACATGGCAGTAAACATGGCACACATTTGCTTCTGAGGATGTGCTTACTGTAAACACCAACGCTTTTAAGAAAACCCGAGCCTTGCACAATAAGCCTTTAAAAGTTCTCTTGTATTTGCACATGTCCAGACAGGATTCCTCCCGCCCAGAATGCTCTCACCTGAGTTTGGTCCCGTTGCTGTGTATGGCTCCTCCTTGTCCTCTTCTTTCATTATCTCTCCATCATGGTCTGGATTTGATGTAAGTGTGTCCTCCACCGGCACAACTGTGAAGTTAGTGGGCATTTTCTCTCACACCATTTGCTCTGTGTTATATTCCTTGAGTCTTTTTTTCTCTCACCCCAAGTCTCCTGGGCTCGCCAGAGTTCGAAGTTCTCCGACTTCTTCACAACTGTTGTGCAGCCCATGTGATCATACTCAACCAAATAAGGAGCTGTACACAACTCCTCCCTCTGGGCGACGGGCTGTTCTGTCCTGCCACAGAGCTCTGAGCTGGTGCTTCCTGTTTTGGGCTGACTGCTCTTCTTATTGTACATAAGAAGGCTGGGAAGGAGGTGATTGTTTGCCTTCTTAGAGTCACCTAAGATTGCCCAAAGTGGTGAGAACAAAAGGCTAAAAACAATGTGGCATTCCTTAACCCCAGCCCAATTCCCTGCCCCACCCCCTCCTGACGTAACTAGCCTCAAAGGAAATGTGTGCTACAATCCTTCCATTCAGGAACCATTAGGACTGGAGAGGAATTAAAGTTTAAAATAACTGCGTTGCTTCTGTTTCTCTAGAAAGGCTGTCATTAAAACTGTGTGAATGTTTGGTGGTGCAAACTTTTGCAGTGAATTCTGAGTGTTGATTAGTAAAATGCTTATGTGTGCATTTGTTTGAAAAAATAAGCCTAGACAAAGAGTTTCTCTGTTTTCTGCTTCAAGGGTGTGTGCACAAACGTACCCTAGATAGATGCCCACTGAAAGGGCACTCATCGGCCATGTGAAAGTGACTGATAAGGGTCCCAACAGTGGAACTTTGCTGAGTTTACAGGAACAACCTGCATAGCAGATATTCAGTGGTGGAGAAACCTGCTGTTGTGGCTACAAAATAGAGTCTTATAAAAGTCTTCTGTTCTGTGGGGTCTAAGCGAATACATTAACTCTCACAAAACTGGTAACAGTAGCATTTTAAAAGTATGGTTTTCGCAACAGGCTGTCTATGTAGTTTTTTTAGTAAAAAAAAGTTAGTTTTTTTAATTACTTATTAGGTTGCCCTCTATGGGTGGAAAGAACACGGTACCCTTTTTTTGTGCCACATGTGATTGACTGTCTGTCTTTAAAAGTCCAGCAGGTGGCAGCCTGTACAGCTTTGGAACAGACTGCATTTGGGCTCTTGTTGAATTTTCCAACTGAAGCACGCAATAAAAGCTACTGAACTTGAGAAAGGTATAGAAAAATTATGTTTTGTAAAAAAAATAAAATAAAATAGACATATTGTTTAGAGAAATACAATTGTAGTTTATCTAAAAAGCTGTACAAAATATAAACTGGAGATTCTTTATTTAATGCATACTAACAACACTGATCAGTCTGTCTCTGTCCTGTACAGAGTATTCAGGCAACTTTACCTACATTGTGATAATATTATTTCAGAACTTTTGCTGTGTTTGAACTTATATTTCTGAAATGAATCGCGATTAATTCCTACTAACAGTAACATTTTAAAATATACTTTTATATTGCAATAATTTCACGTTCAAACATTAAATTAACGTACAAAAAAACACGAAGACGGTACATTTTTAATATTTGTATTATAGCATCTTTTTTTGACTGAAGGCTAGCAGTACTCTGACGTCTTTAAACATATATTACATGCTTGCACAGTTTTAAAGCAGCTTTAATCGTCTTTTTGGAAGCTTCATGACTTAACTGAACACGACGTTGCATGCGCGTAGCTTATTTTTCGCGTTGAATTGAAAGGATACAGTCTACAGCGTGCTCTGGTGTCTTGGTGAATGTATTTGAAGAGCGCGCGCTATAAGCACAGTACCGTTCGCCTGGCGCTGAAGTGACGCGGAACGTCATTTGGTGTGGTAGTAAACTGAATAAATGCACTTCTTGCATTGCCATTCATACAGGTTACAGCGGAAGTTGTTTTTACACAACTATTCATAGCTTCCGTTTTTCGAACGCGGAGCGTGAGGAAAACCGGCCGCATCTGAAAAAAAATAATCGCACGCGTTTAATTTTGACACCATTAGTTTGAACTTTTTTTTTTTTTTTGAAGTTTTCTAATCTAAAAGAGAAAGTTTTTAAAGTCTTTTTAATTATTTATTTATTGTATATCACGGACCCCCACCCCCACAGCCGGACAACCCAACCTAAATCTAGTATGAAAATTCTATATGTTCTTTGCATCTAGATCTGTCATAGAAAAAAGAAAAAAAAATCCCTAATTCTCAAATCTGACATAACAGAAGATTAAGGATTTGTTCCTCATTTGCTCATTTCACACAGGCTGTCAGTCAATGCGGTTCCAATTTCAAGGAACTGTCTTGTAAAAATGCATCATTTATGAATGAAACACAATGTGGAAGATAATTTAACATTGAGTGCCACTTTACAAGGCCTAATGGCAATCAATGTATTATCTGAGTAATACTCCAGCTGATGTTTTACTACGTAGAGAACAATGTCCTTTTCAACACACTGAACATTGGTGACACTGTGATGAGAATGCTGAAACGATGCTATATGACAAAGATATCACTTTCATCTTATGACAACTAATGGCAAACCTTTTTTCCACAAATATATGACTTGACCTGAAAAAGTGCAGGCACGCTATCTCTCTTTCTCTCTGTCTAGTGCTAACAGAGTATATGTAAAAATTGCAAAGGTACACATAGTCAAAAATTGATTTGTTTTCCCCTTGCGTTTTTAAAAAATTACCTCATTTGCATAAGAACTCCCAAAACAATTCACTCAACCATTCATTGCTTCAAACCCCTCCCTAATTTGGTGTAATGCTATTCTGTGGTGATTGGTCTGATTGTTCGATTTAATTTCCCTTACATATACTGTAAAAGCAGTGTTTGTGAGTGCAGTGCTGCCATTGTGTACTGCTGTTTTACGACCCCAAAAGTGGCAGCTATGGCAAAGAATCACTTTGCATTTTCATTTTCAAGTGGGCGGGCAGTAGCCTGTAGTGTATATGCTAATGTTTCATGTTAACATGATACAGCTTGGGATTTGTTTTAAAACTCACTTGTTTCAGTGATTTACTCTACTCTTTCTTTTGAGAGACAAAAACTTTATAAGTAAGGAAAGGAAAGGAAAGGACGTAACATGTGGCCAGGTATGGTTTCCCATACTAGGAATTTGTGCTCTGCGTTTAACCCAACCAAGTGCGCATACACAGCAGTGAGAAGTGAACAACCACGCACACACTTTCAGATTTAAAACTTTGCAGGATGCTTTCTTTCGCTTGGAGCCGTGTTATGCACTTTATGAAAGGTCATTTTCAAAAATCCATAATAGGGGCACTGTACGCAATCAACAAGATGGTACATTTTATGCTGACAATAACTCCGGTTCAGGGGACCCACTGCTATACACGTTTAATGTCCATCTTATCTGACACACTCGGTTTAGTTTGTGAAGCTGATGATCTGAATCAGGTACCCAGGACTGAAGTTGTCACCCTTAAAATGTTCAACATCCATAAACAGTAGGTGTACCACCTACATTTGTACATTTAAAACAACTTAAGAAATTTGCAGTACCCTCTTGGACCCCCAGTATAGATCCAAGCGAAGAATCCACTTATATAATAACATTTATATTTCATTTTTACATGAAAGTTTAAAGTAAGAAGGTCATTTGCAAATACATGGAAATTATCTGGAGGTTACACTATCCTTGTTATACAAATATAGTACTAGTTTTACCATTCTCTTAGCTTTTCTTCAACCACTGTATTATAGTTTGCGCTCTACCTGGTCTAATTTACCACTCGCAATCGGATTTGTGCTCGCTGGAGAGTGGCACATTGAGAGGAAACATCAGGACGAGTGAATCATGCGGTCCTCCACACCCTTGACTCCTTCCCCTCCCCAACCATCCTCTCCATACTCTACTACTCAATCTTATTTTTAAGCGCTCCCAAACACAGAGAGGGGCTGTTTCACAGCGCGTAGGAGCAAGTGATTGAGTGGACTGGGACAGAAAGTTGATTTGCATCCATTTGCAAAAAAAGGAAGCAGGTGACGTGAGGTAATTGGGCAGACAGATGATTTACTGAGCCCGAGGATGCGCGCATTGACAGATTCAAGGCGTAATTACTGCGAGACTTTAAAGAGGCGCGCGCTCGTGTTGCTTTTACGCCGATGAGGTGTAAATGTAAAGCTGGTGTGCATGCGTGAGTCCTGGCGTCGCCGCCAATATATCTCTCTTCTTGAAAATATACACAAGCTCAGGCGGAACTTGCAGAACTTTTTGCCCCACTAAAGTAGGACATAATGCCTGTTCGACGGGGACACGTTGCGCCTCAGAACACCTTCCTGGACACCATTATTCGGAAATTCGAGGGTCAAAGTAAGTGAATGACTTGTTTGTTTTCTTGAATGAACAGTGAAAATGTTGTTAAGATCATGGTAAATGAGTACAATTTTAAGAATTTCATTATCATTATTCGTTTTTTTTTTTATGATGATTGATGATGATGATTATTAAATATTTATGGATCATTTGAATATGTAATAACTGGGAGAAACTGCCCATTAGTAGTAACTAAAATTCACAGCAACAATATAGGAGATTTATTTATTTAATAATAAAAAAAAAAAAAATCTAAATAAACAGAAGTTTGGTGTAAATGTATTCAAAGTGTCTTAATTGTGACTAGTCATTACTCAATTAAAATCGTAATAATTCATTTTTATAACACATTACATATTTGCTTTTAACAAAGGGTAAAACAGACATGCTTTCAATCACAAAGGGAGCTTGTTTTAATTTGTTAATGTCTTACCTCAACAGATCGCAAATTCATCATCGCCAATGCTCGAGTTGAAAACTGTGCCATTATCTTCTGCAATGATGGTTTTTGTGGCATGTGTGGCTACACACGTGCAGAGGTCATGCAGAAGCCGTGTACCTGCAGTTTTCTGTATGGACCGCATACTGGACGCCCAGCGGTGGCCCAGATGGCCAAAGCCTTATTGGGTTCTGAGGAAAGGAAAGTGGAGATCTCCCTATATAGGAAAGATGGTAGGTTTCTGGGAGTGTTTCATTGTGTTGATGTCATTACAGTTACACTTGCCTAATGCAACCACAAGCAATTTCATGCACTTGCATTCATTTGATGAATTTTTGTCACCTTGCACTCATTGTATTTCTTTGGACCCACTGATACTTACTCCCTAAACATTGCGCTATTCCTTTTCTGCTGAATCTTTCTATGACATTTGATGTGTCCCTTGATGAATGATGAAGAGTTTAGCCTCTCATGTGGCAGTCTCCCTTAACCATGCCATCCTTTATTATGGATACTCAGCTGAAAGATGAGGATTACAGTACAAGGGCTATTCTAATAATTTCTATTTCTGTCCACTTCTATTTAAAGATAGCATTTCTGGATGATGTATTGATTTCCAGGACAGCTGGGAGTTTGAGAATAGGAACAATAGTCATAGAAGACATAATTGCAAAGGACAATATCTCACTATCCAGATCAATTCCCAGTGCTATATGCTAGTAATCCAAACGATTGCATAAGGGTGTCATAACACTGTGTCCTCCAGTGGTGCTCCGGACAGAGGACATTGCATACAGTGCGGCTTTGAGTCTATGATACTAACAAGTCAGCAACTTATAAAATCCACGAGAAACCAAAAATGCTCCTGTATGACTATTTCAAAAGGAAGAATATGCTAACATGTTAACAGAGCGGATAAACATACACATAATCCATCCTAGGGTTTAGGCAGAGTATTTTTCCACTGATCTGGATGTTAGGAATACTTCTCAATGTGACCCTTTGTAACCTAACCACCCTAAATTTCTCAGGTGTGCTCAGGCTACATTTAGTCGAAATATGAGACCTCTCTGTTTTCTTACTTCCTTGCGCTGTCGTCTACATTTCAATACAGTATGTCATAGGTGACAAAGTTTTTGATATATACGTGTCCAATCGTGGTTATTCTGTGGGTTTTGTGTCACTGTAACCTACATGTCAAATCCATCACCTTATGCCTATCAGGATTGTCACTGGATGGCATGTTCAGTATGTGTATCAGAATAAAATAAGCTATTGTTGGTGTTCAGATGCCATGTTTGAAAGTTTAAACGTGTTTGATGAAGGAGGTGTAAAATGCATCATGTGAAATCCTTGTACATTTCCAGCACAGACAAGGTTGGCGATGGTTACCAGAGCTTTGTAGCCATTTCTTAGTCAGTTTGTTTGTTTGGATTTGTTTAGAGGTGTATGGATGTATTGACAGTGTATAAAATGTATGCTGCAGAAGGCAGATAAGTGCAGAATAAATCATTTTAGTTACATACAGTACTGTTCAAAAATCTTAGGTCAGTAGTATTTTCAGCAACAAAAATGGTTTTAAGTCAGTTATTTCTATCTTTTGTGGTAGCGTGTCAGTTGGAAATATCAGTTTACATTTCCAAACATTATTTTTGTCATTAATTGTAATAATGCAGTGAGATTATTGTCTGATCTGATCTGATCATCATCCGGTCTGTCTGGAATGACAGACAGACTAAATCCAGAAGAACTGTGGCAACATTTCCAAGATGAAGAAAAAAACCTACCTGGAAAGCTCCCTGAAAAACTATGGGCAAGTGTATCTCGGAACAGAAGCTGTTTTACAAAAAGATATAATACCAAACATTTATTTGATTTAGTTCCTAGAAGTTAATTGATCAATTAAATCTAGATACAGTGGGGCAAAAAAGTATTTTATCAGCCACCAATTGCGCAAGTTCTCCTACTTAAAAAGATGAGAGAGGCCTGTCATTTTCATCATTGGTAAACCTCAACAATGACAGACAAAATGAGGAAAAAAATCACATTGTAGGATTTTTATTTTAATTTATTATTTTTTTTTATTTATTTGCAAATTATGGTGGAAAATAAGTATTTGGTCAATAACAAAATGTAATCTCCATACTTTGTTATATACCCTTAATTGGCAATGACAGAGGTCAAACGTTTTGTGTAAGTCTTCACAAGGTTTTCACACACTGTTGCTGGTATTTTGGCCCATTCTTCCATGTAGATGTAAACCTACCGCAAAAGATAGAAATAACCCACTTAAAACCATTTTTTGTTGCTGAATATACTAGTGGCCTAAGATTTTTGCACATGACTGTATATAATAAAGATTTTTTTTTCTAAATTAAATCTCAAACACAGTTAACTAATTTTATAATAGACCTCTGGAGACCTGACGACCTGGAATATAACCCACTAATATAATGAATAATTGATTTTATTATTATTTTAGGGTGAATTTTGTAGCCAGTAAAATAAAAATCAAATGACAATTATGATTAAATGTTTTTACATTTTGACCTGTATAAAGTGCATTCAGTGTAAGTAATTAACACTGTTAAATGTGATGGCATTTAGGATATTTAATTAATTTCATAGATTCAAACACAATGATATCAGTCTAGTATTTCCACAAATGAAATCTCTGTAGAACTGAAATTTGTAGATTTGTAAACATTTGTACGTCTCTAAAGTTGTTTATACGTAAGATATTTACATTTTATGAAAATGTACATTCAATGTCTATGCAAATGTGTGTCAGTAGCACACTTTACATATAAATACATGTGATTAACAATGAAATCATTTTGCATTTGCCAGTGTGTTTATTAGCCTCTCCTATTTGTCAGTGTCACCCATAAAAATACAATCATAAATTTAATTTATAATTGACCTCAATAAACTCCAAAAGATATTTCACACAAATTATACAAGAAGAAACAACATTCAGGGTAAATGATACTGTAAGAGATGTGCTTTCTTTGTATCAGTCCCATGCGAGTATTAATCAGTAGCAGGACTTTGCACCAAGATTTTTTAGTATAGTATAGTAAACCATAAATACACCTAAGATGTGTTATAAATGTGTAGATGGCTATAGTCCAGAGGGTCATTTATTACTGAAAACAAATGTGAGGTAATGAAGGTGTCATGGTCAGTAATAACGTCCTGCAGTCTGGAGAGGACTGCTGGAAGTTTCTGCACAAATTACCTGCTGGAAGGACACACAAAAAGCTCCTCTGAGGGAACTTTGAAGGATAATGATGCTTCAGCGAAATATTGCAATACACTGGAAGGCCATGGGGTGTATTTAAAACCTTCTAGGGATGTAGAAACATATATTTCTGATTAGAAAAGTAGTATAATCGGCATAAATAATTTTTTTATGAACCTAAAGAAATAGTACCTTCTCGTTATGTTACCCAGTGCACCAATGCCCATTTTCCTGTAAAGGCGAAGATCCTTGACTCTTAAGAGAGTCCTTGGGTAGGATTTTGAAAGCAAAGCGTGGAACTAATGGTGGTTGCAGCAGTAATCCTCCAGCACAAAAGAGCAATTCCAATTAGTGAATGTCCAACCCTCTTTAAAGCCTGTTGGTCCTCTGAGATTTATATACGAGGAAATGATTGTGAATTCTATAAAGCATAGCAGATGATCACTTAATGATGACTCCTGAGGCAGATTATGCGCTTGCAGTAAATGATCTGGGGATGACTTTTAATAGGAACTCCCCGTTTCAAAACTTGTTACATTTTTTTTCTTTACCTTAATGAGATAAAACAACGCCTCATTAGCTTGAGCTTTATACTTGATGAAAATAATGGTATTATTCTTTCCTTTTTAAAGAATACCTAACCCAAACTGCAAGGTCTGTAATCTGTTGCAATTCATGTGGAATAACCAAGCTGCTCTTTCACTTAATACAACTTGTTCATCACATAATCTGTTGTATGACTTCAGAAAATTCTGAAATATTTTTCATGATGTCCCTTTTGAAGCTTGATAGTCTAAAGTTTTATAGTTGATAGTTTTATTTATTTTCATTAAAGGAATGTTAACCCCAAAGTTAAAACTTGCTGATACTCACTCACCTTTATCTTGGGATGGCCAGAGGGTGTTTCTTCATGTTTCTTCAGCACAGATTTGTAGGAATTTAGCAATGTGCTAAACAGCTGTCAAAAACATTACAAGTAACCCAATCTAAGTAGTGTTTTGTAAAACAGTTGTGTTTCTTTGAAACAAGGTTTAGAGTCCATAATATTGCTTTTTACAATCACAATTTATCTTGTCTGTATCAGTAGGCACAAATCAAGCACCATCTACAAGCGAGCGCAGAGCAAGTGATATAATGCAAAATTATATTATATTGGGTGAACTATTCTTTTAGAAAATAAAAATAAACATAAACAACAGCTGTTTCTTTAAGAGGTGAACAAAGCATTTTTCACCCGTCTTATAAGTATGAATTATCTTTTAATTAGTATTTTTTGTGTAACAATACAGAAATTATACTGTATGTAGGCACTGAATAATCAAAAATTCTAAAACATGACTCAGTTATAAGCATAACAAGTAAAGATCCAATGGAAGACCTCTGATCAACATATAAGACAGAGGATGACCCTGATCATCAGTCTTCATATTCTGGTAATGGCCTCCTCAGCTATAATTAGACAGAGTAATGACTGAAACCATCTCTGGGAGTTAATTATTTAAATGTCCGTTTTTCATCCCTGAAGAGTGAGTCTAGTCAGAAAGCCCTCCTCAGCATTCCTTACTTTGCTGGTAGATGCTGGTAGACCTTTATTCATTTGTATGTTGTTAAGCTGGTTTTGGAGACGGTATCATCATAGGATCAAAGTCAATGTTGTGTTTATTTCAAAATGTGTTTTACTGCTCAAATTTTGAGGTATTTTCGGAGTGTAACATGAACCCTGGCAGGCTTGTAGTTGGTGTTTTCCTAAGAGGAGTCACACATACACCAGCAGTTCAGCACAAACCTCAGGCTATTATCTAAATTTGCATGCTATTTGTTTTATGATATTCAAATCCTATACAAGTAAATCGAGAGGATAGCAGGCACAAGGACATACTGGTGATACAAAGCTGCCTGCTACATCTTGATTTCTTTTTGTTACTGCATCAGATATCAAGAATAAAAACTTGACCACCATGCAAACAGCAATGTTAAAATTATAGAGTAAATTATAAGTAATATGTTTTGCAATTAATTCACATAGTTATGTATTTCACTAGCCACTGGGTATTTAGAAGTATTCTAGCTGCAAATAAGAATGCAGTATCATATTGAATCCATTCTGTAGAATTTCTTTATTTACATTTAGTTTATTTTTGCTGATGTGAAAGTGCTTTCGGAAACAAATGCTAGATGACTAATGCTTTAACCCATGTTAGAGTAACACTAAGTAATATTTTTCTGCATTATTGTTACATTCTTTATTTTAAAAGTGATTGTTATTTGATAAACAGTTTGCATATTCTGTGAAATTTGTATTGCATATGTGACATTTAGGTCAACGAATTTCATACAAACTTTCATAATTTAAGCAACCATTAATAGAAAATAGGAAGGGGCCTGGTGTTTTTATGACTTTATCCAATTTGAAGCTTAAAGTGTAAATATTTCTTTAGTTCTGACAAAAGGAAAGTAAACTGTTACTCTACAAATTTTTGGTTTTATGTGAAAACACCAGAGAACGGGAAGGAATAGTTCATCACTACAACCCACTTTGGAAATTTAAAAATATGATATTATAAAATTATTTTGGATGTAGTCACATTTATCAGTTTGATTTAACATTATGGTTATGGTATACTCTTAAAAATAAAGGTTCTTTATGGCATCAGTGGTTCAGTGAAGAGCTGTTAAACCATATTAAACTTCTCAACTGCACAAAATGTTTGTGATAGTGAAGAAAGGTTGATCAGAATGTTCTTTACCCGTTTAAGTTAAAACGGTTATTTTAATAACTTTTGGGATTTTGGGGATCCCAAATAGATTGTTGTATGGCGCTGTTAAGATCCCTTTTTGTAAGGTTTATTTTTTATAGTATAAGAAAGAATAAATGATCCAAAAACTAATATGTAAACAGATAAAAAGGGAACATGTTTCCTTGGATGTACTGATGGAACTTACATGACTCATTAGTTGATTCAGTAGCAGTAATGATTTGTTGACGTGAAACTCAAAGTATCGAAAGATATCAAAAGATACACTCACCTAAAGGATTATTAGGAACACCATACTAATACAGTGTTTGACCCCCTTTCGCCTTCAGAACTGCCTTAATTCTACGTGGCATTGATTCAACAAGGTGCTAAAAAGCATTCTTTAGAAATGTTGGGGATTTGTGGGATGCGCATCCAGGGCACGAAGCTCCCATTCCACCACATCCCAAAGATGCTCTATTGGGTTGAGATCTGGTGACTGTGGGGGCAATTTTAGTAATGAACTCATTGTCGTGTTCATGAAACCAGTTTGAAATGATTTGAGCTTTGTGACATGGTGCATTGTCCTGCTGGAAGTAGCCAACAGAGGATTGGTACACGGTGGTCATAAAGGGATGGACATGGTCAGAAAAAATGCTCAGGTAGCCTGTGGCACTTAAACGATGCCCAAATGGCACTAAGGGGCCTAAAGTGTGCCAAGAAAACATCCCCCACAACATTACACCACCACCAGCCTGCACAGTGGTAACAAGGCATGATGGATCCATGTTCTCATTCTTTTTACACCAAATTCTGACTCTACCATTTGAATGGTTGTAACGAGTGTTTTTTTCAGTTAAAGTTGCTCTTCTATCAGCTTGAATCAGTCGGCCCATTCTCCTCTGACCTCTAGCATCAACAAGGTATTTTTGCCCACAAGACTGCCGCATACTGAATGTTTTTCCCTTTTCACACCATTCTTTGTAAACCCTAGAAATGGTTGTGCATGAAAATAAGTTATAAAAAGTAACTGAACAGATGAAATACTCAGATCGGCCCGTCTGGAAACAACAAACATGCCACGCTCATTCTGACATTCAGTTTGGAGTTTAGTGCCGCGTCCGAAATTGCTTACTTCCCTGGTATGTAGTACGCAACGCATATAACAGTATGCGAGGCGAGTAGTATGTCTGAATTCATAGCATTCGAAATTCAGTAGGCGAGAAGTACCCGGATGACCTACTGCTTCCACCGGAATTCTATAGTAGGCATACCATGGACACTTTCCTATCCCATAATGCTCTGGGAGAGGTGGCGTCATATTCGAAAATTGGCGGAAAGTGGAGACGTGGCTCATATTAATTGCAAAACATATTACTTATAATTTACTCTATAATTTTAACATTGCTGTTTGCATGGTGGTCAAGTTTTTATTCTTGATATCTGATGCAGTAACAAAAAGAAATCAAGATGTAGCAGGCAGCTTTGTATCATCATATTCGAAAATTGGCGGAAAGTGGAGACGTGGCTCATTTTAAGTGTAAGCACCTTGACGTTGTTTATTGTGATTAAATTACACTTGTTTAACACAATCTAAATAAATGGATGACTTATTGAAAGTTTACATTTTCGCGCTGTTGTGACAACGCATGACACGTGACAACATCAATATGGCGGCTGTAGTACGTCCGAATTCCATTCATACTACCCACATTCATACTATATAGAACATACTTTTTAACGGTCGGGTAGTACGTTCAATTTTAAATGTAGTACCAAATTAAGCAGTATGCGATTTCGGACGCAGCACAGGAGATTTGCTAATCTGCAAATGAGAAAACCTTAGTAATTAATTAAGGTCACAAAAAGATTGATTAGTATTTTTATACTGTAACCAACACTTCCAGGAAAAGCAACTTCTTGTTTTCTCATTGGACTTGTTGGTTTTCTTGAATATTTAGCTGAAACCACAAGAAAGATACAGTGTACCTAAACCTAACAAGAGGATGTGCTGAGAGATAAGGGGGTGTGTCAGGCTTTAGAGCTACTAAATCCCATTATTAATTTCAGTTTTTCATGGTGCTTATGTTCTTATGAAAACAATACAATTTCCTCTGGTGGCATTAACCTCCCTCGCCCTAATAGCTGCCTCTGTCCTTGGTACTGAAAAAGTCCAAATCCGATTTAGTTTGTAAGGTTAGCAAATGAAAACTTGCCTTTTTCATGGATGTAAACAGACATACCTTGACATTTGCAAATAAGGGTGTGAGGTTCATTTGGGAATGGGCATCTGCAAAAGGCTTGGTTTTACAAGTTAGATTGTCAGTGACCAAGCAACAACCTTTTGTTTTTAACTAGCAGTGTTATATTTATGGAGTAATTAACATGTATAACAACACATCAGCATTTCTGCTCACCTGTATTGGTCTGATACCTTATACCCTCTGAAGATTATGACGCAGAAGATGCCGATGTTATGCAGCAGATGGTTATGCTCTTCGTGACTGTGTTTTACAGAAGCAGATGCTGCTGGTATGAATGAAATGATTTACAGAGCAATAGATGAGTGTGTTTCACTCTATAATCCCTGAGAGATGGAATCATGTTCCCGGTTCCATTGTTGTCCTGTCTGCCCTTGAGTTCATCTAACTGTGAAGCACTCCTGGCCTTCAATACTGGCCCATCAGACTGGCACAGAGAGGGGCTGATTGGTTTGGCATTGTGAGAGAGCAGGAACCGCAGTGCCAATGTGGGCCGGCTATCAGTTGCCACAGTGAACAGTCGGGGCTCAGGACATCTGCCAAGCTGGTTATCGCAGGCCTTAACACAGACCTTTGCCACACTCATTGATTGTTGTAGCATTTGAGGTAGACTGGTTGTGAATAATAATAAATCCACTTAAATACTTAAATCCTGTCAACATCAAGAATGTGTTTGCAGTGTAATGGGGAACTTTTGTTGTAGGCTGCCCTCTAGTGGTGACAGAAATAAACAAGAGATGTTAAGTGACCGTTATTGGTAAAGTTAGAATTTTCACCTTTTCGCAGGTGTGTGTTTGCCGTGCTTTGTGGATGTGGTTCCAGTTAAGAATGAGGATGGTTTAGTCATCATGTTCATCCTGAATTTCGAGCTGGCTGATCAACCGGAGAGACCCCTCGACAACTCACCGGGCAGAGAGATCAATCACAAACACACCATCCCATGGCTCTCTAAAGGTACAAATTATGAGCATTAAAATATTTTTTTGCTTGAAAACATCTACAAATGTTAAATCTTAAAATACAATGTTAAGGTTACCGCTGCACTCTGAAAATAATAAATAAATAAATGCAACGATTGATATATTGTTTATTTATATCGGCATTGGCTAAAATGAATGAAAAAATATCAGATATTGGCAAACATCCAATATTGTATATCCCCACTTACCACATTTTATTTCTGTATCTGTCGTTCTGTTTATCGTTGTCTGTTTATTTTTATTTTTTTCATAGTTCAGAATGACCAGCTCTTACTTAAAAGTTGAGTATGTAAGGTAAACAATGGGCTGGTTAGTTGGTCGTGAACACCATTGTTTCCTGTTACACACACGTTTGCATAATGACATTGTTCAATTATTTTTAACTTAATGCTTGTATTTATTGGTAGACTTGGTTTTGAAGATCTGATTAGTGTGATGTATGTGTGAAAATAATAATAATTTTATGGTTTTATGGAGTCAATCCTTCACTAGCAAAGTGTCTATAATGGAACATTTACATGCTGCTTGCTAAGCATTTTATGTTGCCAGATTACAAACCTATTTTTAAATGACTGTCAATGAAGATAGTTAGCTGAATAGTTATGGCATTTATGGGACTCCAATTCATGAGCTACAGTAACTGTGTTTAAATCATATAATGTAGCAGTGACTTGACAAAGACCTAACTTCCTTACTCTTTGATATTTCCTCAGCAAGACGACGGCGTCTTAGGCTGCCTTTGCCTTTGCTTCGCTCATTGAGTGGAAGTAAACAGTCTGTGAATGACGATTCTGAAAGAGGCTACGTACAGCCGATGCCCCATATGGGCCATGAGTCAGTAGCCTTGGACAAACTGCTCTCCCTGCATGAGCGCTCTGCACTGGAAGGATCTCAGCTGTTTTTGTGGGAAGACAAGGGACAGAATGAACCTGAAAATGAGCCAAGGCCATCAGAAGCATCCCCTCCCCTGCCTCAGGGTTTCTCTCAGTCCTCCCCTCGTCTGCACAACCTCACCTCAGTGGCATCTCCATCCAGCTGCAGCATGGCACACAGCCGCTCCTGCGAGAGCCTTTGTGGCATGCGGCCCTCACCCTCCACCAATGACTTCAACTGGGACAAGAAGCTACCCGTCAGACCCAGCAGTACAGGTAGTGGCACAACCAGTTCTGTTCAAACTTGTGTTGTGAAGTAAAGAGTGATAAGAAAAAAGCACCAACCTTGATGAATGGTCACTTTACAAAAAATGTGACCACTGAACAGTTGCAACTGACCAATCAGAATGAAGTATTCCAGACAGATGTGCAATAATTGAAAACAAAGTCATGCAAAGTAAAAGATGATCAGATTAATAAGATCTTTGTTTTATCTTCCAGGTGCTATGCACCGCAAAGTCAGCTTGCAGAATGCTACTTCTGACTCAGATCTCATTCGGCTCCGGACCGCTGCTCAGGGCCCCCGAATATCACACACCTTAATAGATATGAAGCCAGACCACTTAATTGCTGTTCCACCGGGTGAGATCGACATCATCGCCCCCTGCAAACTGATAGACCGGACCCATAATGTGACAGAGAAAGTCACTCAGGTGAGGCTGAAAAAAAAGTGTTGTGACTTATTAAAAATGTGTGTGTGTGTGTGTCTTTAACTGAGAAAATTTAAAATAAAATTAAATACATACACAGTGGGTACAGAAATTATTTAGACCCACTTAAATTTTTCACTCTTTGTTACATTGCAGCCATTTGCTAAAATCATTTGTTCATTTTTTTTCTCATTAATGTACACACAGCACCCATATTGACAGATAAACACAGAATTGTTGACATTTTTGCAGGTTTATTAAAAAAGAAAAACTGAAGTATATCACATCACAAGACCTTAAGTATTCAGACCCTTTGCTCAGTATTTAGTAGAAGCACCCTTTTGATCGAATACAGCCATGAGTGTTTTTGGGAAAGATGCAACACACACCTGGATTTGGGGATTCTCTGCCATTCCTCCTTGCAGATCCTCTCCAGTTCTGTCAGGTTGGATGGTACATGTTGGTGGACAGCCATGTTTAGGTCTCTCCAGATATGCCCAATTGGGTTTAGGTCAGGGCTCTGGTTGGGCCATTTAAGAACAATCACAGAGTTGTTGTGAAGGCACTCCTTTGTTTTTTTTTTTGTTTTGGTCCAGGATATCCCTGTACTTAGACATATTCATCTTGCAACCAGTAGTCCTGTCCCTGCAGCTGAAAAACACCCCCACAGCATGATGCTGCCACCACCATGCTTCACTGTTGGGACTGTATTGGACAGGTGATGAGCAGGGCCTGGTTTTCTCCACACATACCGCTTAGAATTAAGGCCAAAAAGTTCTATCTTGGTCTCATCAGACAAGAGAATGTTATTTCTCACCCTCTTGGAGTCCTTCAGGTATTTTTTAGCCCGCGAGTGACGTCATTGACCAGGAAGCCTAAAAGGCACATGCAAACACACAATGCCAGCCTTCATTCATTCAGCTGGTGCTGGAACTAGAAGTTATTACTCTCTTGAACAAAGACGGCCATCGAGGTGGTGCCTTTGGTAAGAGAGTCCGACTTTTACAGCCGGTACTTCGTAGTTCCAGGGATGTATGGAGGGCTGAGGCCCGTTTTAGATCTCAGGCAACTGAACCGTTCATTCAGTCAGGTGGAGTTCAGAATGCTTATACTAAAACAAGTCATGTTCCAAATCAGGTCCGAGGACTGGTTTGTCATGATAGATCTAAGACGAGTACCTCACGTACAGACCCATCCTTCTTACAGGAAGTGCCTGGGGTTTGCTTTTTGGGCAAAACCAATATCACTAATATGACTGGCTAAATTCTAGCCCAATCTCAGAGCAAGGTTTACAGGCATCGAGATGCCGTCTTCGCTCACATGGAACGTTTGGGGCTAAGACTAAATGCCAAGGAAAGTGTTCCTTCTCCGTTTCAAAGGACCACTTATCTGGGCGAGATCTAGAATTCGGTGGGGGGGACTTTCAAGTTCTCTCAAAGACAGAGTTCTGATCACAGCAGCATCTTGCATGATTTTGCTAGGCTTGCTGTACACTAAACCTTTGCAGTGATTGGCAACGAGGGTTTTCTCCGAGGGGAATTCCCTTCATATGAACAAGGTCTCCCGATGGTGGAGTAGCTCATCCAGCTCCACTGGGGCTCGACGCTATGATACAGTCATGGCCGAGGCTTCGCCTATTTCTAGTAGCACTGTTCTGGCCGGGCCGAGTATGGTTCACAAACCTAATTTCCCTTCTCAACGGCTCTCCGTGGGAGATTTCACTCAGGAGGGACCTTCTTTCTCAGGCAGGAGGTACTCTGGTGCATCCCTGCCCGGGGTTGTGGAACCTGTGTGTATGGCCTCTGAGGGGACGCAACTCATAGCTTCTGGTCTGTCAGTCGAAGTGGTACAGACCATCCTGCAATCCAGAGCTCCCTCTGCGAGGAAACTTTTCATCTTAAGGTGGAAGCTTTTTACTTCATGATGTACTAGCTGTCACCAGGACCCAGTCAACTGCCCGATTGGCACAGTTTTGGAGATCCAGCAGGCTAGGCTGTCATCGGGTCTATCTCACTCCACCCTGAGTGTGTATATGGCGGCTATTTCGGCTTTCCACTCCCTTCTCTATGGTCATTCAGTGGGTAGAGACCCATTTGTTGTTCTTTCCTCTGTAGGCTGAGGAATCTACTTCGGTCCCGAGTTCTGACATGGGACTTGGTGGCGGTGGTACTCGACTCTCTCTGCCGAGCTCCGTTCGACTGCGGTCTTGTTGGCGCTCACGTCACTCGAGAGTAGGGGACTTGCTGGCCTTGTCTGTGGCCAGGAGAGACTGGACACTTACATTTGCAGGTCTGCTCATTGGAGGAGGTCGGACCAGCTGCTTGTCTGCTTCGACCCCCTCGTAGAGGTATGCCCGTGTCCAGGCAGACCATGAGCAGGTGGATTGTGGATGCTATCTCTATGACATATGAGTCTGCTGGTCTCCCCTCACCGATGGGAGTCAGAGCTTATTCGACTAGAGGTGTGGAGGCCTCTAAGGCCTTCTTAGCAGGTGTCCCACTGCTGAACATCTACAAAGCAGCGGGTTGGTCTTCCACTCTGACCTTTGTCAGGTTCTATGGGCTTGACCTTCCAGCTACTCCAGGCTCACTGGTTCTCATGCCTTAGTTGTGCTGCTTCCACACTAGGCAGGGACTCGTGGGTCTGGGGGCGTGTGTACTGCGTTCCCATAGCATTTTGATGCAGTGTGAGTTACTGAAAAGGAACGTCTCGGGGTTACGTAGGTAACCCTAGTTCCTTGAAGGAACGAGACACTGCGTCTCTTGGCCATACCTACGGCATCCCTACCAGTGCTTGCTTCATTCATGGGGCTCGCGTTGTGTGTTTGCACGTGCCTTTTAGGCTTCCTGGTCGATGACGTCACTTGTGGCTGACATCTCGCTTTTTTGTTGGACGGATTACACAGCAGATTCAGAGCGTGGTCACGCTGAGGGCGTTTCTATAGCATTTTGACACAGTGTGAGTTCCTTCAAGGAGCTAGGGTTACCTACGTAACCCCGAGACGTTTTTCTTTTTTAATGAATCTGCAAACATTTCAACAATTCAGTGTTTTTCTGTCAATATGGGGTGCCATGTGTACATTAATGAAATGTAAAATGAAATGGGAAAATTAACTTAAATGATTTTAACAATTGGCTGCAATATAACAAAGAGTGAAAAATGTAAAGGGGTCTGAATACTTTCCGTACACACTGTGTATATATATAAATATACATGAATAGAAATATTTCAGAACCACTTGTCATTTGGCCAAGCTGCCTTTATCAGTAAGAATGCAAATGCCGAATTAATTAGCCTGACTGATATATAGGCCTGTCACTGCATAGGTCATTGTTATTTCACCCCTTCCTTATTTGATGGAGTAGATTATGCTGTGGTTTTAGCAGTTTTTTTTATCCAGTTGGTGGCAGTAAAAATCATCTTTTTGATTTTTTAATGCGGATGTAGCGCTGGTCTTTTAGGTGGGTTTTTTAAACTGTGGTCTAAGGGTATTCTCCACAACAATGTAAAAAACTGTAGATAACGCACATGCAGATAATTTATGCAGTTTTTATAACCATCTCACAGTAAAATCTCTTACCTGGGTTTAATGCAGCATCCTGGTCAGGGTCGTATAGGTGACAGCTGCGAATGGCTGGCTGAACAGACACTTGCCCTCCATGAAGGGCGTTCTGACAGAGCGCAGAGGGAATGAGGTCATGCCAAAGGTCACATTGCACATGCCGCGAGGTGTCCTTCCATTTTCAGCTGAGTTATCTGAATGCCCAATGACAGAAAGATCTATATCTCCACAACTGAGTAGCCATTAGCACTCATGTGGATGCGTGTTCAGAGATGCTTAGTCATTTGTCACTGTTTAGAGTAGTGCCCTGTTGACATAATCAGTAGTTTCACACTTTTTGGTTTCAATTTACTTTAATTGAAGTTTATACATCAATGACATATCTAAATTTTTTATTGTAGTATTTAGTGTGTATTAATAATAATAATAATTATATATAATGTTGTTGTTTTTTCAACAATGTTTTGTGGTTTTTAAATAAATATAAATATTTATTGATGACCAAAATCAACTCTTCAAACATTAATGTGACACTGAAGACGGGAGTAATGGCTTTTTATAATTGTATAAATATTCACAATATTTTCACAATTTCACAATATTGCTGTTTTAAATGTTATTTTTGACCCCTAAATGCAGTCATGGTGACTTCTTTTTAAAAAATCCCAACCTTTTGAACAGCAGTGTATCTTTCTTTCTTTCTTTCTTTCTTTCTTTCTTTCTTTCTTTCTATATTTACTTTTGCAATTTTTTCAGTCCAGATAGTATTTTTGTTTGTGGTAAAGAAAGTGATTTCACTTAGTTGTATTTTGCACAGGTAGTTGTGAATTGCTGATATCTGTGCCAGAGGCGCTTCTGACTATTCTAACAGGGATTGATGTGCTATTTTTGTCAATATAATACTGTAGGAAAATAGAGGGATACCTTGTCCCCTTCCTCTACCTCTGTCTGTCCTCTCACAGAAGTGGCGTCTCTCTAGTGTTTCTCTCCAGAGCCCAAACCCACTTAAAGTGCCATTAGCTCATTAATCACATCGGCACACTCACAGGAGGCCTGAGCTCATGCCTGACCTGCCTGAGCAACCACCCCAAGCAATAAGCTCTTTCCATCAGAAGCTCTTCATTATTTCTCTGTTGTGTGTGTGAGTGGGTGGTGGGTCCTAGAATTATTGAGTATGACAACAAAAATGTTTTGTTTAGTTAATGAATTATGCAGTATGGAAATCCACAGACAGAAGTTGTATTTGATTGTAGACAAAACTCAGGTTGGCCTGCAGTCTTTTGCGTGCACACATTTCTCTGTCCCTTCCACCCATTGACAATGTGATGACGTTTTTACAGTTTCTAGCTTATGTAAAATGCTTAAATACTACTAGGTCAATAGCTAAGCCATATGGCTGATCCTAAATTGATGTTCAAAGACATTTATACTGAGATCATACAAATGGAGAATAGTTAATTAGGCTGCTAAGCCAAATTGTGGCTGAAGGTGAAGTTGCGAATACATGGGCTTCTCATGGAGCAGCAGCTGTGGTCTAGATTGCAAGATGTGTTTTTGAGTTGAGTATTGTGGATTTCAATGTCAGCCAATGGGTTGAAGGTCCAAATTGCATTTTCATTGCAGACTCAAAGGGCTCTACATGATCCCAGCTGAGGAATAAGGGACTTACAATAAAAAAAACTCTGTAAAAATAAACGTTTCCATTAACCAATGTTATGCAACTTAAAATGTAACTTTTTCCTTTCCCTAAGTCAACGGATCCTGATGGATTTTGATGGATTTTGCTTAATTAATTCAAAAGAAGCATATGCGTTTATCTTTAAAGAAGCAGTCTGGAGATCTGCTTCAGAAAGCCACTTAAACTTGAGAGCAGCCATGTAAGAAGTATTTTTTGGACATTATATTAGATTAAAGAATAATTGTATGAATTTTTAAAATATGCCATGTGACCTGTAAATGCAAAAAAAAGTTTCCATTTCAGTTTTGCAAAATACCCTTTTTTTGGAATTGCCTGAAAAACCACCTCATGTGGTTGTAATGGAAACGCAGATATAACCGTTCTAAAAAGTTTTTTTAAAGAAATTAATACTTTTTTCAGTAATTAAGTTTATAAAAGTGGCATTTTTAAGTATATTTGAGAGTCATATCTCCACAAAAATATAATGCCACACAACTGTTTTCAACATAGATAACAAAAATGTAACTTGAGCAACAAATCAGCATTTTAGAATGACTTTCAGTAGAATCATGTGACACTGAAAATTCAGCTTTGCCATCACAGAAATAAATTTTGGAATATCTGTATATATCTAAAAGTTATATGGTATATATTTAAGGTATATTGCAAAACATTTCGTTGCAACCTCATGCTTTGTCAGATGTACGTCGAATGCATTTCTATAGATAGTCAAACTGAAAGGCAGAAATGCAGC
>JAUYWG010000032.1:8291373-8316598 GCA_034779775.1 Enteromius afrohamiltoni
GTTGCAACCTCATGCTTTGTCAGATGTACGTCGAATGCATTTCTATAGATAGTCAAACTGAAAGGCAGAAATGCAGCATATTTAAAGTACATTTTATTTTTATCTCAGGCTCTTGACATATTCCCTGTTTCCTAACCAGGTGGACAATGGCAGATGATTACATGCTGCATTGATTAGCTTGTGTGGGATGCACAGTGAGTTTGCGCAGTGATCAGTAACTATTAGCTCTGAGATGTTCTAAGAGAGGATTTTGCTTTTATAACTCTCCCACCTTGATACTCAAAGGCAGTGTATAATTTTTCAGTTATTCATACATGTTAGTTAATGGTCTTCACCATCTATAGTTCATTCTGCTGTAAAATCCAGACAAATAAAAGCATTTCCTGTGAGAAATGCATTACTGAGCTTATTTATTTTTTGACTGAATCAGTTTTAATGGTGAAATGGTGTCCCAGATGTGTTTAAACACTTGGCTGCTCTTTTTCATTATTTGTAAGGCCTATTACACCTAAACAGCAGCTGGGGCCAAGCTGTGTGCAGAAAATACAAATGCTTATGTTGATGGTAGACAAAAATCTATGAAATTTATGCTGAGCTCAAGGGACATAATACATATTTTATCCATTTTTTTCAATGTATTTTAGTGGATTAACACATAAATCTAACTAAGCAGCAGTTGTGTTAATTTATTTAATTAATAACTGTTAATATTCAAATGAGGTCATATAAATGATTAAAACAAAGGCTGTAATCATTTGCATTTATTAATAAAGCATTGGTTAAAATAACCTTTAGTAATGATGCAATATTTGTAATATTTTCACATACATGCATATGCTACCCATAAATCTTTTTTGCTACCCATAAATCTTTAAAGAGTGGGCCTGTGTGGAGTTAAAACACAACAGAGGACCTGCTATACTTCTGTTTTGACTGTAAATTTCATTATTCGAGCCAAAGAGTTTCAATTTGTGAATACCTAGTTGATACAAATGGCCTCATTACATAGTAACCTGAAGTATTTAAAGAAAATATATTGTGACTTTAAGGAACTGATCCATTGATTTTTCCTATTGTTTCTGACTTCCTGTACAGGCTGTACGCTTGAACACACCATCACTGAGCACACTGTTAATAAATGAGTGAGCAAATATAGCCTATGGGGCATATGATTAAAAACATAGCAAACTTCTATTATGTAAGCCTTATCTTACTTGATTAACTGCAGAGATATAAATGCTTTTGTTAGTACTACTATCATCTTTTCACCACTGCAGGTTCATTTTGCATGAATGTACTAATGCATCTAATTTTGAATTAATGCATTAATACACATTTCTTAGCAACAATTAGCAGAGATGGCGCAGATAAAGGCTGCAAAGTTTATATCAAATGATCAAATCAAAAGCATTAGACTTTGAGTGTTTTTGCCCTCTGGGTGCTGTAATGTTAACATCCTTTTACAGTAACAGACTTATTTTGTGGTCTCGCTGAATGGCATTGGACTGGATCCAGAAACTCCATTAGTTTGCAAAACTACATTAGAAGACTGTTGGCAATGGCGAATTACCATCGTAATATAAAAGCATCATAAAATGAAGTCAAATACTAAACGTCAGATAGATATATTCCAAATAACCATCACTTCCAGACTGAGCTGCAGGGACTTGTTTGTCGTTGCAGTTTTGTAAGATTTTTACCAGGAAAGAATGCTACGAGAGGCAATTATTTCATTGTTTCACTAAAATTATCTGAAAAGTGCCTCATTTCTGTAATAATACATAATGATGGATGTGCAAGGTTTGCCATTAGTCATCATGAAATGTGCCTTTAGCTATCAGTATCTCGAGCAAGGTCAGCTGAAATTTGTGTTTGTAACTGAGCAGGTTTAGAACAATGACTATTCAGTGCCTTTAGACATGCTGTTCATATTTAAATTCTGTACATCTCTCAACAGGCTGCAGAGTGTTTTTAGCATTATAACAGTAAACAAGCAATTAAAACTGTATGAGTGTTTAATTATTATATGATTATGTGATTGTCAGCAGTGAACATTTGTGCAGTCCTGGATAGCTTGTTAAAAAACATTAAAGAAACAGTTTACCCCAAAATGAAGATTTGCTGAAAATGGAAACTCAGGTCATCCAAGATGCAGATGAATTTGTTTCTTCATATGAAATTTAGCATTGCATAATTTGCACTTGCTCACAAATGGGTCCTCTGTAGTGAAAGTGCCGCCAGAATTAAATTCAAAACTGATAAAAGCATCACAATAATTGACAGTTAATAAACATTACTTAAATGCAAGTGATGAAATGCTGTGTTTAATCAAATCTATTCTGATGAAGAAAAAAATCTATGGCAAGCGAGTGAATACATTTTAGGCAAACCAATATTTTTGGATCAACTACTCCTTTACAGTATTAATTAAATGACATACTTTTAAATACAATTCGACATTGAAAGTTTAAAGAAGGCATCGACGGTTTGAGAGCAGGCATTGACACAAAAGTCTGACATTGAAACAGAATTTAAAATTCTGAAGTGAATCTGAAAACAATGCCTAATGTCCCATGAGAATAAATCAGCAGAAGGTAAATTCACATAGACTGTGACATAATAAACACCCTTTCTTTCTAAAGAACTGTTTGTGGGTGACTTGAAGTATGAATAATTTATCCATCAGAATTATGTATAATGCATTTTAACATACTGTTTATCTTCACAACAGCCTGCTCTTCTTTTCTGTCTTACTCATAAACTCAAGCATGATATGTTTAGGCATTTCTCTGGAAGCATGGTATTAATTATTGTTTGTTGCAGTGGCATGATAGATTTCCTGGTTTCACGATCAGCTCTGTGAACTTAGTGCCTGCCACACATCATAAAAGGTCTTAGGAGAAAAAAACATCTGGAATCACATTAAAAAGCAGCCTAAGTGGTAGTGTATTCAAAGAAATCTAATTATCTTTGCCAAGGGTTTTTTGACTTTAATGTTAGTGACAAGAGTTAGTCATCCTGATTCAGAAAACATATGTAGGGTGCTTTTTCTTTTGATTGCTTTGTATCAAGTAAATAACCATATTACACTGTGTCTCATATATACATACATTATATGTCATACAGTATGTCATTATGGGTTAAACTAGATTGCTAGATAGCTCTCGGTGTGTTGATGTGAAATGTGACTTAACATGCATGATGTCAGTGATGGGCGAGTAATAATGTTGTCAGCTGTCATTTAGAGTAAACACATGACCTACAGATCAATTCTTTTCATAGTGAATGCTAAACAGAACATAACAAAAAAAATAAACGGATGGTTAGAGATGAAATGGTTAGAAGTTGAAAAAGATTTGTATTTTAAACACATTCTGTTGTTTGGAGCTTTCTATTCATCTAAAAAAATAAATGTTGTCAAACAATAGCTACAAAATCATTGTATGGATTAAAATTATTTCTTTTTTATGCCAAAAATCATTAGGATATTAAGTAAAGATCACGTTCCATGAAGATATTTTGTAAATTCCCTACCATACATATATTAAAACGTAATTTTTGATTAGTAAGATGCATTGCTGTAAACCTAGCTTTAAAGTGATTTTCTCAGTATTTGGATTTTCAAATGGTTGTATCTCAGACAAATATTGTCCTATCATAACAAAGCATACCATAAACCATAAAACCAATGGAAAGCGTGTTAGAATAGAATCAGCTCCTAGATAAAGTATGTACACTTATAATTGGTTTTGTGGTCCATTATGTTTGTATTTTAAATACATGTATGTATAACATAAACTATTTCAAATTAAATATATACATGTAAATACATTTAGATAGTAGACATGTAAATAGTTTGACAGCACAATGTAAAATATCACACTATTTTAAAGTAGTTGTGTATATTAATACATTTTAGCACTTCAAGCTGTATGAATTAATGTATTATTACTATATTACTGTTATCCTAGATTTATTAAATGCTGCAAAAATGTTATTCATTGTTAATTCACGATACTTGATGTTACCAAACTGAGCTTAGAGTAAAATGTTTCATATCTATTCATGGTGAATAAGTATATGGATATATGTGACCAATTATCAAAATTTGGTTAAAAAAAGATTATTAACAGCATATATTAGCTTGGCTTTAATTTAGATGTGTAACTTTAAGTATGGTTAAACCTAATGTGGGTGAAAATTATCATAAGAGAATTGAGTTAGAGGTGAGGGTCTGTAACACGCCTGGAAGCTGGGCACATAGAATATTTTTTGGTTTGTTTTTTTGAGCGTGTTTGTGCTTATCAGGGGAACAGAGGATATCCATCAAGCCCTGCAGCTGGGCTACTGAGAGCGAGGAGGTGGATCAGACAGCCAGCTGCAATTACATCTCTTCCCGAGTGGGACTTCCACAGAGAGGAGAGAGAGAGAGAAAGAGCGAGAGGAACACACACAAACACAGTGTTTCTGAAAGCGAGGGAGGGAGGGAGAGGGAAACCACAGGCACTTTACACTATTTAAAAGGCAAAGCGTGCAAAAAGTGGAACAGCTGCCCTGACAGTGTGACGATGGATCCATGCTGCTGCCGTTGAGCCTCATATTCTCTTTTCTGATTTTTGAATGTGAAGATGGACAGTTTATTCACGTTGTACTGATTTACTTGGAGGGACTGGCAAAGGTGCTGAGCAGCAGTAGGACTTGAAAGACTGGATGATTGGCTTTCCAACTTTGAAGGATGGAAAAAGTGAGAGGAATGTGAAGACCAGTCAGGCTTTTATTGGAAGTCACTAAAGAGATCCGCTCTGAAAGTGAAGCCTTCAGACTGACGGAAGCGAAGCGGTCCACCTCAGAGGATGAGAGAGTTGGCTGCTCCTGCGAGCAGTAGGTGAGATGAACAGTGGTGTTTAGGCAGCTGTTTGTATCTGTATGGGGCAGAACTATGTCTTTTAGTGCCAGAGGCAGCATTCCTCAGGAGGGGGCACAAGGGAGCAATGAGTGGAAAAACACACGGGTCAAGAGGGCTGTTCGCATCTCTAGTATTGTTGCACAAGAGGTGAGTTACCAAGGAAGTTACTGTTTGTTTTTGCTACTGGATATACACTACTGTGCAAAGGTTTGGTGTCAGTAAGAATTTTTTTTTTTTTTTTGGCTTTTAAACTTTCATTCAGCAAGAACACATTAAACTGATCAAAAGTTATAGTAAAAATAGTATAATGTTACAGAGGTTTTCTATTTCAAATAAATGCTGTTGTTTGAAATATTTTATTCCTTTTAAAAAATCCTGAAAATAAAATCAAGTATTAAGCAGCACATCTGTTTTAATTTATTATAATAAGAAATGTTCCTGAGCACCCAATCAGCATATTAGAAGGATTTCTGAAGGATCATTAGGCACTGAAGGCTTGGGGAAATTTGACTGTGCCATGACAGGAATACAATGTTTTAAAATGCATTAAAACTGAATAAAGTCTGTGTAAAGATGATGAAAAACGTGTTATTAATCACCCGTCCAAATTTGAATGCTAAAAAATAAACGTGAAGTAAATAAAATAAGGTATAAAAATCTTGATAATAAGCCGTCCTCTCCGCTTTCACACCCTGGGGGCGTGTCAGCTGGTGGTGCTGAAACCACGGCCACTCATGGCAAAGCTGGCGTCTCTCTCAGCTGTCTTTCATCAAGCAGCTTGATTTAAATAAAGAGACCAAGCTCAGTTGTTTTGTAAATGATAGCAACCACGTAATGTGAAGAAGGCTAGATAGCAGACTGTAGGCTGTAGTATAATGACAGTAACTCATTATTTTACAGATGAGCCACTGATGCTTATGCACTCTCATTATTATGTGTGTTTGACTAGAAGCAACACTGTGCAGAATGATCAGTGTTTGCCATCAAAGTACCACGAGAGTAATTCAAAGCGTAATGAGCGTCTGCTCTCTATAGCTCTCACTATACTGATGTCACACAGC
The DNA here is from genome assembly GCA_034779775.1 of Enteromius afrohamiltoni. Lineage (NCBI taxonomy): Eukaryota > Metazoa > Chordata > Actinopteri > Cypriniformes > Cyprinidae > Enteromius > Enteromius afrohamiltoni. Next base: position 8,297,341 of record JAUYWG010000032.1, read on the forward strand.
GACAAGTCTGTGCAGTCAGTGCTGCTTTAAGTCCAAAACAGCTCTTATAGTTTCGCCAGAGGCGCAGTGATTGGTGGCTCCATTACATTACCAAGATTCAGTTAAATGCAGTCTTGCTGAAAATAAAAACCTTTCAACATTTTTTTTTAAATCTTATGATTCCAAATATTTAAACGGTAGTGTATTTCAGTATAGGTAAACGCAGACTATAACTAGTTAAATTGCCTACTTTAGAATTCTGTAATATCCTGCATATTTTAAGTAAAGGAAACATTGATTTTTGAATCAATTGAAATCTAATGGTAGACTGTGTGTGATTTGTCTCCAGTATTGAGATACTGGAGTGAATTATTATAGGAATTGCTGCACTATTTTGGACAGCATATTGAATGTCACCAAAATGTGAATGATTTTTTTATATTCACTGCAGTACATTCATAAAAATGAAAAGCATTTCACATTATTATTATTATTTACTTGAGTTTCATCCAAATATATCAGTCAACAAGAGGTTAAGTAAATGATTCCAGAATTTCATTTTGAGGTAAACTATCCCCTGTAAATGGTTACAGTAGGATGTGCCTGTTCCTGTATTTAATGTGATGAAAACACAGAGCATAAACACTGGCACAGGACAGAACACTGGCATTTGTCTCTGCCCAGATCCTTGTGTTGGTGGCGTGTAAGATTGGTGTAGTGGTGTCAGAACTGGGCTCTGCTCACCATAGTCACAGCAGTCAGGTCAAGCACCCTACATTCATCTCAACACAAGGATGCCCTTGACTGCCACACCACCGTCTGTGAGGCACTGAGACAATCGCTCACTGCAAATGGTAGTGCCCTATGGGCTGTACATGTAGCTTCCTTGATCGATGGTTGCCCTTTCTGACTGCTTCCCTGTGAGATTAACAGCTATGTTTCAAATGACAGCTTTCATCTTCAGTTCAATACGTCTAAACCTTGTACCTATGGTATTTCTTCAGAGCCATATCAGGACTCTCTCTGGAGCTGGATATTGGCTGGTTGGTCTATGCTGAGCAACACTGTTAATTAATTTAAGGGAGATTTTTATGTACCTCAGTAATGGTCTTTTAATGGAGGGTCTTTTTGTGTGAGGACTTCATGTCATGACATTGGTGGGCAGCTGGCGCGAGGTAGGAGATCAGGAAAGTTTTCATCTTGAATCATGGAAATGGCTGAAACAATGCACAAGGGATGGATATAGCATAGGTTAATGTTCTGTCAAAATGAGCAAAGGTTACAGGAAGATCAGTCTTTTACCTATATACAGTGAGGTCAATAAGTATTTGATCACCCTGTGATTTTGCAAGTTCTCTTACTTAGAAGTAATGGAGGGGTCTGCAATTTTCAGCATAGGTGCATTTCCACTCTGAGAGACAGAATCTAAAATCACATTTTATGATTTTTTAACAATTTATTTGGGAATTACTGTGTCATATAAGTATTTAATTTAGAGGGATTTTGGCCCACTCCTCCATACATACCTTCTCTAGATCTGTCAGGTTTCGGGGCTGTCGCTGAGCAACACAGAGTTTCAGCTCCCTCCAAAGATTTTCTAGGCCACTCCAGAACCTTGATATGCTTACTGTTATGATCCAGCTGGAGGCGCTATATGTACTCTCTGTGTGTTTGTCTCTGTTGCTCTCCCTGGACTCTGATCATCAATTTATGGTTGTTCATTCATGTCTCCACCCCATAGCCTTGTTTTGATGTGTATTTAAGTTCCGGTTGTCTTTGTATGAATTGGCTGGTCAATGTTGGAAGTATCCTGTGTTTCTCCCGTGTCTAGTCATTCGTGTTTTTCTGTGTTTCCCTGTGTTTTATTGCATTGGATTTACCCACACTATGCATACTGGATGTTCCTGTTTGCCGTTATTGACCCAGCCTGTGATTACCCTGTGTGTGACAATAAAATAGTCTGCAGATGGATCCGCACGCCTCCTTGTCTCTTCCTCATTACACTTACCTCTTCCTCGTTACACTTACAGAGCCACTCTTTGGTTTTCCTGGCTGTGTGCTTTGGGTCATTCTCATGTTGGAAGATTCAGCCACGACCTTCTTGCATCTTTAATGCTCTGACTGAGGGAAGGAGGTTTTTGCCCAATATATCACATATGCAGTCGTCCTGTCGTGTGCAGAAAAACACCCCCAGAGCTTGATGCTTCCAGCCCCATGCTTCACTGTAGGTATGGTATCATTGGGATGATACTCATCATTCTTCTTCCTCCAAACACGGCGAATGGACACCAAAAAGTTCTACTTTGGTCTCATCTGACCACAGAACTTTCTCCCATAACTCCTCTGGATCATTCCTGGCAAACTTCAGACTGGCCTGACTTAACGGGCCTGGACATGGGCTGACTTAAGCAGGGAAACCTTCTGTGCGACGCAAGATTTTAAACCATGACGTCTTAGTGTATTACTGATAGTAGCCTTGGAAACGATGCATTGGCATTCACGGCATTGAACAGCTCCTCCCGTGTAGTTCTGGGCTGATTCTTTACCATTCTTAGAATCATTGATACCCCACAAGGAGAGATCTTCCGTGGGACCCCAGTCAGAGGGACATTGACAGTCATTCCTCTGCCTCTTCCATTTTCTAACAATTGCTCCAACAGGTGTTCTTTTTTCACCAAGCTGCTTGAAAATTGCCCCGTAGCCTATTCCACCTTTGTGAAGGTCTACAATTTTGACTCTTGTGTCTTTTAACAGCTCTTTGGTTTTGCCCATGTTGCTGCTTAGACTTTGGCTGATTGTGGGGTGCACAGGTGTCTTTATGACAGCTAACGACCTCAAACAGGTAATACTAATTTAGAATCATGAGCAGAATGTAGCTGGACTATTTAAAAGCAAAATAACAGGTCTTTGAGGGTCAGAAATCAGGCTGATAAGCTAGTGATCAAATACTTATTTGACAGTAATTCGAGTAATAAAAAATCATACAATGTGATTTCCAGTTTATTCTTTTTAGATTCTGTCTCTCACAGTGGAAATGCACCTATGCTGAAAATTGTAGACCTTTCCATGATCTCTAAGTAAGAGAACTTGCAAAATCACAGGGTGATCAAATACTTACTGACCTCACTGTATGTATAAGTGCTGTCAACCAATTAATCACAATTAATCACATCCAAAATAAAAGTGCTTAATGCGGATGAATGTAATATTTTACTTTATACCCTCAATAGATTCCTTGCCAACATATTGCATCTAATCTGATAAATTAAATGCGTGTTTACTTCAGGTTTCACTGCAGATCAAATGGATCAAAGCTGTAAATTGTATGGTGAGTCAGTGAACAAGGAGCCAGAAGGAGAACAGTTTTTTTTATGGTTGGAGCTTCATTGCAGTTCTGTCCCAGAAGGCTATTTTGAGTCCCAAGGCCGGTTCCTTCACCCTCATGTCCTCTCCCTTTCCTACCCCTGCTGTGTTCTCATCTCACACTGGCCTTGGACAGACAGGTCCACCCCTTCACCCGGCAAACACACACAGCTAATTCACAAGGACAGTGTAATCATGCCACAGGAGCCAAATATATTTGTCACCAATTTTGGGAGACATTATATATATTATATATATAATATTACAATTGATTATATGTAAATGCAAGCAGCAGGTTGGAATTATGAAGTAAATTATCAAGTAAAAATGTTCTACAAACTGCATTTAAAATGCTGGTCACACCTGTGGAAAGCAAAAAATAGCATTGTAGCAATGACTTTCATCCCACTTGATATTATGTTTGAAGGAAGGTTAAATTAAATCTGCAGGAAAAGTTCATCTAGACAAACTTATACAAATAACCTCTCTGATAGAGAGAAAAACCATTAGATCATCATCCTGCATCAAGACCACTAAACCTCAGTGTTTCAGCAGCAAATACACTGCAATGTTTTTGTTTGTGGTGTCTGTGGTGATGAGGAGTACAAATTAATAAATATAGAGACTAGGGCCGGGACTTTAATGCGTTAATTTAGATTAATTAATTTACGGCTCAATGTGAAATCACGTACCTGATGGCATTATTGTGTTTTACTTAAAAAAAAAAGAGTTTACAGAAGGTCTACCTACCTATTAGGGTTCCTGAATTTCTAAAATGTAGGCTACTATATTTCTAAATATCCTATTGCTACTACACTTAATGGGAATATTGCACTAGTCTGTTGGACTTGGTTGAATAAAAATAAACAATAGTTTGTTGCTTAAGCTTATGTATTCGGCCATTATTCAATGGTATACTAAAAATCCATATGAAAAAACTTACTTCTCACTGTTCTCAGGTCAAATATTTATATGCGATTAAAATGCGATTAATTTTGATTAAGTAATTATAAAGCCTCTAATTAATTAGATTAATTTTTTTTATCAAATCCCGCCCTAATAGAGATATCAAAAGGTGCCCTTAGGGAACAGCAGCCTTGTAATTTCATTTGAGATGATGCTGAATAATCACCACTGGGTAAATCAGGCCTTGAGATGAGGATTTTGGCTTGATTTATTATCTGAGCTGACAGAAATTCAATAATGGTAATGCACATTTCTGCAGGTATATCTTTAAGAGAATTGAAGTATTGATTGAAGGTCTCAAAGTTAACTCTTCCTATACACTGGATATTAATACATCAAGGAAGAAAAGCTTTTTACTAGAGATAAAATAAAATGAGCATTTTTACAGAACATTTTAATGGGTGAACTTCAAGAAAAGAAGTTACACTATTTAATGTTTTGTCAAATTTACCAATTTTGTATCAATGCATTTATGTTTGTTTCCTTTTTTGGCTTCATATTTATTAATGGAACAACGTCTTTGTTGTAAGTTGTAACTTAATAATAAATCTATCACAATAAATGTATGTGACAATACTGGGCCGGGAAAACTTGCAAGTGAACCATGAACATCCCTCCCAATTTACACTCAATCCCCCAGTTTCACAGATGAGGCTTAAGCCTAGTCCTAGACTAAAATGTAAGTCTTAGCTGTTTCAGCTGAAATTAACTTGAACTGACTGATCTTAATACATGTCAGTGCCGTCGTCTTATCTCAAGATACACACCAGTAATGTTTTTTCTCTAAACATCTTTATAAAAATGGCTTAATCCTGGCTTAGTCTAAGCCATGTCTGTGAAACTGGGCCAATATGTTATTGTTACATACTCTTTTATAATGTACTACAATAATAAGGTGCAGATAATTGCCACTATTTGCAATAAGTATTATAAATAGCAGAATATTCTGCTATTTTAACATAGTGAAAACAGAATCTATAGTCATTTGCACAGTGTAAATAGGATCTATTGCCTATTGTAAGTTCAGTTTTCTCCTTAACAACTATTATTTCACAAGTACAAGCTTGTCGGCATGATTTAAGCAAAGCTTGTTTGGCGTGCTGCTAATGAAGGAGAAGTCAGGGTTAGAAGGGCTACCGAGCCCTAGGTTAAATAGCCCTAAGGGCTCGGGAGAGGGAAGAGGCGGACAGCCGATTTCTTACCCTGAGAGCCCCTCCCCCCCAAAAAAGGACGAGTAGGGGAGGAGGGGGGATACTTTGATCGAGATGAGGAAGGGAAATTAATTTGGCTATTTTATAGGGCGAGTTTAGACATTTGATAAGATGATAGGATAATTGGGAAATTGGAAGGTGGAGATCGTAAATATATAAATGCCTTCGCACCTTCCTCCTGAAACAAGTTTTAGAAAACTATGTTTTGTATTGAAAAAAGCAACAGGTGAATCAATGGTCACCCTTTTTCAATGGTCTCTCTCTCTCTCTCTCTCTCTCTCTCTCTCTCTCTCCCTCTCCCTCTCTCTTTCTCTCTCTCTCTCTCTGTGTATGTATATTTAAGTGACTGGCCGCTATACTGCATCTCAATTAGAGCAGTAGCACAAACAAGACTTTCAATGTCAAAAATGGCTTTACCTCAAAACGTATGCATTTTTTAAAAGAATCAAAGTGTTTTAAAGCCATAGTTGCACAACAGAGCACAGCAGTAGAAGGACTGCAAGATACCAGAGAAGCAACCACTAAATAGAAAGAAGTCAGCAGAAAAGAAACATATAGGGGGGTGGACAGGTCCTGGATCCTGAGGAGAGCAGCTCCTGAGCTCACCGTTCTCCAGGACTGCTAGAGAAGTCAGGGATTCTGCCACTTCAGCCGTGAGCAGTGGCGTTCGGAGGATTATTTGTGGATCATGATTCTGACCTTGGTGCTGAAGCCATTGAACAAGCTCTTCCAGTTCTGTGCTCTTTCTGTTCAGCCTTCACTTCAGACACACATGCCTTGCAAACAAACTTCCCAAAGCCTCCGCTTTTGGGACAGGACGAGTCCCATTTTTGGCCAGGAGAGCAGAGAGGTAAGAGCAGCCAGAGACTTTTAGGCTGAAATATGTATTTATTCATGTGGATTATTAGTTTAGAGGGTTAGTCGTTGTTGTCTGTCCATGTTTTGCTTGTTCCTGAAGTTAATGAGTGCTGAGGCAATTCATGGATGGAAACTACACCAGCCTTTTCATTGATTTTTAACCTAGTTACAAAAATAGAATGCATGAATTAATTATAATTAATCTGGAAGCTAACTGAGATTTTGATTTTATGAGGCATTTAGTGCAGGAGTTATTTTTGAGGACAAGCATCAGTGGGACAAGGTCTTTTGATTAAGAAAATAGCCTGACTTTGATTTCCATAAACAAATTAAATCTAGAAGATCTGTTTTTTCTCCCACTTGCTTTTCAGTCTGCTGCGGATGTATTTCTTCATCCTAATGGTACATAATGAGCAAGAGAAGTATTAGATTAGCATAAATGAATTATGATTCTGCTTCACTGGCCTTTGGTAGATCAAGGCTGCCTTCAAACAGAAAGTCATTTGAACTTTTATTTGCATTAAATTGATCTGAAGTACTGTGTCAAATATTTGTACTTACGACTTCTGAAGAAAAGTTGGTGTGTTTATTAGTATAATCAAGGCAGTAAATTGCAAGTAAAAGTGATTAAACTCTTTCACTGGAGCTTTGAGCAAACGTTTAAACACTGGTCACCTCTTTAGGGGCCTGGAAAAAATAATGAGAGGAGTTTGCTGCCTAAGAGGGTGTTTACAAGTGTAAAGCATTAATGTTCTCCCTGCAGTGATGTGTACTCAGTGGATATCTCAGAGACTAAACACAGCTTCATTACTTCACCCACACTGAGTTACAGCCCACTCAGTTCCTGTTAGAAACATGATAATATTTCTGTCCTGCAGCGAGCTTTGTAAAAGGTTTGGAAAAATGGACTAAACAGTTCCTGGTTTTCCTGGCTAAACCAACTGTTGATAAAATAATCTCTGAAAATCTTAATGTCCTAGAAATAAGTAAAAAAAAAAAAGGATTTGGATTACTTTTTTTGTCTTAAAAAAAAAAAAAACATTTGGCAGAAAAAATTGGAGCACAAATCTTCAAGCTTTGACTGTATTATACTAAAATCAAATAAATTCAATTGTTTATGCAATTGTTGGCTATAATACACCCTTACAAAAGTTGGAGTTGCTAAGATTATTTTTAAAATTTTTAAAAGAATTCTATTATTGTTATTAATCCTGCATTTATTTAATTCAAATAAAATACAGTAAATTAACAATAATATTAAGAAATATTTAAATTCAAAATTACTTTTTTCCATTTGAATATAAAGTGTAATGTGTGATACCAGAGCTGAAAAAGCCATTACTTCAGTGTCACATGATCATTCATAAATCATAAAAAATGAGCTTCTGCAAAAACCGTGAAACTTGGATGAATAAAAGATTCAAAAGAACAGCATTTATTTGAATTATAATTAGTTTAATCTCTACAGTATAATGTGTCCTTGCTTAACAACCTTGTTTAATAAAGTATTAAATTCTTTCAAAAATAGTAACTGATTGTTTGAAACGTATATAATGTCATTGTCCAAATGCTTTTGCCGCTGATTTTCACTAGAGAATGTGTTTTTATCTGTAGCTCGTATACCTGTACATCTAAATAGTCATAATTTATCCCATTAATCTGAAAGGAGCTCTCATTTTGAAGTATATTTGTCCTCAGGTGCTGTCTCTGGGTGCAGATGTCCTTCCTGAATATAAGCTCCAGGCTCCCCGAATCCACAAATGGACCATTTTACACTACAGCCCCTTCAAAGCAGTCTGGGACTGGGTCATCTTGCTACTGGTCATCTATACGGCCATCTTTACACCTTATTCAGCTTCATTCCTGCTCAACGACGAGGAAGAGGCTGCCATGCAGCGCTGCGGTTACTCGTGCAGTCCACTCAACGTGGTGGACCTCATCGTGGATATCATGTTCGTGGTGGACATTGTGATTAACTTTCGCACAACCTACGTGAACAGCAATGATGAAGTGGTCAGTCAGCCCGGCCGAATAGCCATCCACTATTTTAAAGGCTGGTTCCTCATTGACATGGTGGCTGCCATTCCTTTCGACTTGCTCATTTATCGCTCTGTAGAAGATGTGAGTGAAGTCATTTTGTTTTTTAATGAAAAATAGAACTACTTTTGCTAAAACTACTCACCCTTAGGCCATCCAAGATTTAGATGAGTTTGTTTCTTAATCAGAACAGAATCAGAACATAATACTATCCATAATATAGCTTTCTCATTCTGACGGCACCCATTCACTGCAGAGCATCTATTAGTGAACAAGTGATTTAATGAAAAAAGTCTTCAAATCTGTATTCTGAAATTGTCATTATTGAGTGAAATATTTTTTATGATGCTGTTATAGGTTCTGCTAACCATCTTTTAACCTTTTAATCCTCATTGTTTTCCTGTATTGATAGACGACGACTCTGATTGGTCTGTTGAAGACTGCTCGGCTGCTGCGATTAGTGCGTGTGGCACGTAAACTCGATCGCTACTCTGAGTATGGAGCCGCGGTGCTCTTTCTCCTCATGTGCACCTTTGCACTAATTGCTCACTGGCTGGCCTGCATCTGGTATGCTATTGGGAATGTGGAGAGGAGCGGCCCATCTAGGATCGGTTGGCTTGATTCCTTGGGTGAACAGCTGGGGAAGCCGTATAATAAGACGAATCCTGCATCAGGACCCTCTATTAAAGATAAATATGTCACTGCCCTATACTTCACTTTCAGCAGCCTCACCAGCGTGGGGTTTGGAAACGTCTCCCCAAACACCAATTCTGAGAAGATCTTCTCTATCTGTGTCATGCTTATTGGAGGTAAGTGTTTATTTAACTGTCAGCAGAACTTATTTCTTGGAATTTGCAATTAGGTAATACTGTATGAGGTAAAAAAAAAACTGTAATTAAATTCTCCGGCATCAGTACATCATATAGGTGTACTTTCACATTCAAAAGACATTTTTGTCCTGGATGCTCTGAATTCATTTATGTAGGCTGTAACAAAACACTGTAACAAAAATAACTGTTTTACTATATTTTACCTTGTAATGTATTCCTGTCATGGCAAAGCTGCTATTTTTTATCCCGTGGGCAAAATATTCACATACACACAAAAAAAAATCCAATTAATGGTTGTAATACACAAAAATGACAAAATGGCTAGTTGTTATTGGAGTTTTGTTCACTTCATTGCAAAAATCAGTTAGTACAGTCTTGAAAAATGCAAGCGACTTGATGATATTGATATGATATTGATATTGATTGAATCGTTTATTTCATATTTATCTGATTCAGTAATATTTTTGACGTTACATAAAAAGACTTTATATTTAATGCACATGTGCTTTAACCAATATATGTGTGGGTCTGTTGACATCATGTTATGTTTTCATTTTTTATGAGGATAACAGAAGCTTGTTGATGGGAATTTCTGTTTTGAAAGCTTTGATAAGTGAAAAATAAAGTGATATTGCTAACCTCAAACTTTTGAACAGTGTGTATAATATCACAAAAATATAATTTAATATAATACATAATAATTTTAATATTCAATGTGAATTTTTATTTATTTTTTAGGATTAATATTGTATTATTTTTTACACACAAATGGGTTTTTATACATGAAAATACATAGCTACCCTTAGATTTTAGGAAGGGGGTCCCGCTCAAGGAGATTATGATATTTGAGGTCCTTTGCTTTAAAAACCCCAGGTCTAAACTTTCAATAAAAATAAATTTCTGTGGTCTTATAAAGGCCTGCTTATAAAGTAGCAATAATAGTAAACTTGACGAGTAGACATGCCTTTGGGGTCATCTTGATGACTTGGCACAATGAATCCGAAATGTTTTTTGCATATGTTAAATTTGACACATGTTGTGTCAGTCACGTTTACACACTGCCTCATCTGTCATAAAAAATTCAGACCAGGTTTGATTTTCTAAGTTTTGAGGTGGGTTAACACTGCTCTGAAAGAAAACATTTGTGTGTTGTTCTGGTCACAGCGCTGATGTATGCTAGCATATTTGGAAACGTGTCAGCCATCATCCAGAGGCTGTACTCTGGAACGGCGCGTTACCACACTCAAATGCTGCGGGTTCGAGAGTTCATCCGTTTCCACCAGATCCCCAACCCACTCAGGCAAAGGCTGGAGGAGTATTTTCAGCACGCTTGGTCCTACACTAACGGCATTGACATGAATGCTGTGAGTCACAGAGCCACATACAGAATAGCCCTCTTGTGAACACCTGGGCGTACTCTTATTTTTTCCACTTTGTTTATTTTTGCATACACACGACAGAGCACATAACGTGGTACATTAACCTGTGTTTTATCACATCGCAGGTGCTGAAGGGGTTCCCAGAGTGCTTACAGGCAGACATCTGTTTGCATCTGAATCGTACACTGCTGCAGAACTGTAAAGCTTTCAAGGGCTCCACTAAAGGTTGTTTACGTGCTTTGGCTATGAAGTTCAAGACTACACACGCTCCACCTGGAGACACCTTGGTCCATGCTGGAGATGTCATTTCAGCGCTGTACTTCATTTCTCGCGGCTCCATTGAGATCTTAAAGGGAGATGTGGTAGTGGCCATTTTAGGTGAGAAAAAAAGAATCTGACCATCTCATTGTGATCACATGCATATATCTGGAGCCCTTCCGCCTCAAAAAACTTTCAGAAAATACAAAATCAATATAATGTAAATATAAATATTATCCAGAATTTGTATACATTCTATTACAGTGATACTTATCTTCTTTTCTACCCACCATTAGATTACATTTGACATTAACATTAAATAAAACGGATAAAACGTTGTATTAGCTAATACTTTTTTTATTCTGCAATGTGCTTTAAAAAAGGGGGAAAAATATACTATATATTTTCTACCCACCATTAGAGTAATTTTAGATTAATTTTAATTGATTGTGATTTATTTGATTTGATTTTATTTTACAGCATTCATTCTTGGTGCACTTGAGATGTTTGAGAAATAAGAAAGCTGTTTTGTTGTATGGCTCCATCTTATGGACATTTTATTATTTTTCATGCCAGGATTCTTTTAATGAAACACAGCACCATCTGTTGTTGATGCATAAAAACATCTGTTTTCTAATGATGTATTTGCAATAACATACTAGCATACTTAAGCCATGGTCACATTAGACTTTTAGCATGCAAAATTCCTTCAGACCCTAAACTTGTGGTATGATGTAACACCCTGCAGACTCTTTTTAAAACATTAAATAATTTGAACTAAAAGTGGAGTGTGACCGGCTCTGTACTGTTTCTGCCTTATATTGCAAAAATAGAATTGGGTGAAAATATTAATTCAAAGTGTTTTAAAGTTAATTTTTTAAAATAAATTCAAAGTTTACTGTCTTTTACCTGAGGAAAGATGCATTATGTTACTCAAAATCTCTTTCTTTTGGCTTATCCTCAGGCAAGAATGATATATTTGGAGAGCCCATTAACTTATTTGCACGTCCTGGAAAGTCAAGTTCTGATGTGAGAGCACTGACATACTGTGACCTGCATAAAATCCATAGAGATGATATCGTGGAGGTCTTAGACATGTATCCAGAGTTCTCAGACTACTTCTGGAGCAACCTAGAGATCACCTTCAACTTGAGAGATGTAAACTCGCGCATGCTTTCTTGAATATTCTTTCTTATGCTAGTACTTTCATAGTAGGTGCGCTTTTGAATGTTTGTCTTCATCTTCTCAACAGACCAGTACTAAAGCTGGGTCAATGAGCAGTGACACTGAAGATTCAGACCATGGCTGTCTTGACCATCACACACGGAGAGCAAAGCTGTTCTTCCAGTCCAAAAGAAGCTCTATCCCACAAGGTAAGACAAACACTGTGTGATAGCTTCTAGATTTATTGATATTCTTGAATTTCATCTCTACTGCAATTTCTCTTAGTAGCAGATACAGAGAGGACTGAAGAAAATCTCAATAAGACGAATTTCAGAAGTCAGAATTCAAGCAAGCAGCACAAGATGGGACAAGCTGCTCAGGACTCAGATATTTTTGCCTCCCAATCCAGCAGTGATGAAGAGGAAGAGACCCGACGAGCCACTGCTATAGTAGACAGATCTCAGAGCCGTATCACTAGCGTCGGCAATGCTAATAGAGACAAGAACCACAACAGCAGCAACTCTTTCAATGCACTGTCAGGTAAGATTCTGATCGTGTAACTGTGACTAATCTCTTTCCTGTTAATACTGGCTTACGGCCTAATTTACAGCAGGTGTATTATATAAGTGTTATGTATTTGCTTACTTGCCTGAAAAAGAGTGGACTAGGGAAAAAATTATGAAAAAGAAGGACAAAGGTCTTAAAACTTAAGTTGTCATCATTTACTCACCCTCATCTCATTCAAAACCCATAAGACTTTCCTTCATCCTTGGAACATAAATAAAGATATTTTTTGATGAGCCCTGAGAGATCTTTGTCCCCCGATTGTAACTCCATCACTAAAACTTTGATGCTTCAAAAGGAAAAAAAAATAGAAAAAAGTCTTATCTGAAGAGACACCAACAACACACATAGCTCATCAAATATGGTAAACGTGAAGGTCAAATTGCTGGCATGATATGCATGAACAAACCATTATTGGTTCTCGCATGTCAAGCAAGCATGTTTGAGCTTCCATTTTGGCACATCTGATGCTCAGTATATATGTGTTGATCAATGTTTTTATCTAAATACAAATTTTATTATATCTGTTTATAAAATTATTGTGTATTTTCAGAAGACTTGGATTAAACTGTTTGATTCATGTGGATTTACACTGAATCTAAATCTAAAGAGTTTATTAAAACATCTTTTTGTGTTTCAAAGATGAGTAATGGATTCCTCTAATGGATTGGAAACAACATGAAGATGAGGAAATTATGACAGAAGGTTCTTTTCTGTTAGGGGGTCATATGAAGCAATTTCAATGGTTTCTTTCTCTTTAAAGTGTTATATAAAGTGATGTTCTTCATGTAAGTTATGACTTGTGCACATCCCCCTAAAACGGCTTGTTTAAACACGCCCAAACTTTGCTACATCACAAAGTGGGGGCGTGTTTTCATAACACTGCCCAAATGTTGACGCAAAGAAAGAAGGCGGAACTATTCTCACTGTAGTGTTGCTGCCGGTTGCTGGACCCGTTGTGTGTCATTGTGAAAGTGAAGCTATGTTGTGGGTCATGACACCGGCATTACCTTATGGTAAAGGGCACGGCAATTCTGCCACATGCTTGGGCCATTTACAGTGCACTGGATAGCTGGCAAATCACAGCACACCTCGCTGCAACGCAAATTAACGAAGTAGCAGTCACTCTTTCAAGCTTCAAGCTTCCAAAAGGATGCATAAGCACCACACAGATATTTTAAGTCATCATTCACTGATATTCTTCCAAACCACTGAGCTATTAACCATTACGGCTTGATCGCTGAGTCATGAGAACTCAAAAATCAGATATGATTCATTAATTATTCAACTGAGCTGGTTTTCATTATATGACAACATAAAGTTCAATATGCTTTTTACACAAATCTGTTGACTTATGGTGCTTGATGTTCCAGTGAAATAAGTCATCAGGATATTCAGGGATGACATGGGTGTGCGTAAATGTAATAAGCAAATTTTTGCTTTCGGGTAAGCTCTTGCAGGGAGAGCAAATTTTTGACATTACACTTATCTTACATTAGGTGCTCTTTCTGGGGTTTCTAACATCTTCAGCTTCTGGGGGGACAGTCATGGCCATCAGTACCAGGAAGTACCCAGCCACAGCATGTCTTTACCCTCATCTTCTGTGCCCTCTAATACTGTCCTGCACAGTGTTACCCATCGTCAATGCACAGAAGTAGAGAATAGACTGGAAATGATGCAGAGGCAGCTCCACCGGTGAGATCCCACTGCAGCAGTGTTGTTATCCTTTACTCTTTATTCATGTACCTTGAGCTGTGTTTGTCATCTTGTTTTTGTTTTTTTTTGTTTTTTTTAAAGATTGGAGAAGCGCATGTCAACAGACATGGGAGCTATAATGCAGTTGCTTCAGAGGCAGATGGTGCTGGTGCCACCAGCCTACAGTTCTGTAACATCCCCTGTAGAATCATCTACAAATCCACCCAAACCAGGCCAGAAACTGGTCCATCCCGTCAACCCTTTAGAGACAGAAACACCAGCCATTCTCTCTCAGGTATTTCACAAACATTCAAACCACTTCCATCTATTTTCATCTAATCTCATTTGAGTCTTTAATTCTTGGGTTTTTTCTTAGATACTTGACCCCCACGACTTTGCTGACAGTCCCAAAAAGTCCAGTGAAAGTCTTTCAGGTGCAATGGAGCTCCAGCTCCTGGACTCCCCCTTGCAGCCCTCCTCTGAGACTCCTTCTGGGACTTATACAGGACGATGGCCACATGGCATGGACCACACTGCAACAAATGCCACTGATTACCTTACAGCACTCACAGATCACCAACATACAGTCAGAGCTGATCGAGATAGTTATAGTTTTTTAGATGCAGAGCCTATTGGAAGTGTTCACCATTCACGATCTGGACTGAGATTAGATATGGAGTGTTCAAGACGGCTATCATTGCCAGTGCAACATCACACAGAGGATGATTCCTCCATCCAAAAACGACATGGCTCTAATCCTGGGTGTTAAGATTAAAACTTTTATTCAGAGCATCTGGAAAACAATACATGCATTCTGATGGACCACAGCAATGTTTGCAGGATGTTTTAAAGACCTTCTACTTCAGGTTCATATTAATTACCTCAGAAAGTAGAGGCATCATTAATGTCCCTGTAGTTTGGTACATTTGTGTTAGCTGGACTAACGGTACTCGTGGTTTTTACCTGCCTCTCACTGAAAATGATTTATTTTACAAGTGTTCTCTTGTTATTTTGAGGTGTCTATGTAATGATTTGTATTAGCATATCAGTTTTTTTTAACAGTGCGGTTTTGTGTTGAACTGATTGCTTGTTTGGGAGCCTTGTTTGGGGACATAATGTAGCAATACACTGGAAAGTCCCATCATAATTTATTAGGGTTTAAATGGTCATATGGAAATTTTATCTCAGGTGGAGGAACCCGAAGCTCATCTCTAGTAGCTGAAATTACCTCAGAGTAAGCGATTACAGGGAACGGCGGTGACTCCTGCTGAA
Organism: Enteromius afrohamiltoni; assembly: GCA_034779775.1. NCBI lineage: Eukaryota > Metazoa > Chordata > Actinopteri > Cypriniformes > Cyprinidae > Enteromius > Enteromius afrohamiltoni. The sequence goes on from JAUYWG010000032.1 coordinate 8,312,917, forward strand.
TAACATGCCATGACTGAAAGTATGTGTTTATATCTTTCAAGGCCATTCAATGCACAGATTTTCCTTTGAGAATATGTTATCACTCTAAATGTGTAATCATTAGTTTGGCCACAGGGTCAAAATTTGTTAAATGTGATTTAGACAGTTTATGAATGAAAATCCATTTTGATCATAATCAATATCATTAGAGCAATTAGTGTTGGAATATACATATATAATACATAATATACTCAGTTAGCACTGGTTCATGCCAAACACATCCAGTAGTAAGCCATACTATAAATGTGAAAGATATTTATAAGGAATGTGATTTAAAGAAAGAGTATAGCTTGAAATGATGTTTAAATGTATTATAACATGTAATTTATCGCAATCCTAAGTAGGAATATTTGTTGTTAGCTTACTATAAATTGATTCTTGTGCATATTTTTCGCTTCTTAACTTATAAACAGATTCACACTGAATAAATTATTTACATAATTTACAAGTCTTTTGAAGTTTATGAAGGGCGTCTAATCTGACTGAATGAAAGAGAGCGATCAACCTTTCCCTGTGTTTCTCTGGTGTCAAAAATAATGTTTTTTTTTTTCTTTTTCTTTTTCTAAATGTCACCACCTCTGCAGTGCTCCTGCCAGCAAACACCAATGAAATCCATTTTCAAGGCTTTGATATTTATGTTAGTTGATTCAATCCATAGAGCTAGAGGGGAAACTAAAAGTCTACCACTGCTAAATTAAAATAGGAAGTCGGTGTGAGACTAAAAGTAGTGTGTATCCTTTTGCTTATTGCTACTTCTTGTTTTGCTCTCAACCTAATCTAACCGTGTTTTGAAATATATTTTCAGCATCAAACAAGCATAAGAAAAGGCTCACCTAAATATGTAAAAACAAAATTATCCATACAGTAAACACTTGGCAATATGGCTTTAATACCTGTATACATATAAATTCATTGAACTGTTTATTCAAGCTTCGCTCCCAAAATAAAACCCATGTTCAGTCAGTGTAATATGAAACCAGCAGAAACAGACACACCCATTTACATAAATAAAGGGAGTCCTGCACTTAGCCTATTGTTTTATTTGTATATTTATGCCCCTTAATCATGTTCCAGAACCGGATAAACAACACAATAGAGGAATTCCGTCCTTCCACAACACTTGATGCTATTTTACGCTCGCAGCCTCTGTTTGTAAGGGTGTCATAAATGTATGAGGTTACATTCAGGGGGTTTTCAAAGGCATTTTCGCATAAAGGACAGGAAACTACAAAGGTATCACGTCTCATCGGAAAGTCTGCTGTTCCTCAATACAATGTCATCGGTCTGAATCCCAAATAGATCTATCTAGTGCCGGTTCTGCTTATGTATTGATTGGCGAATCTCTCTGCCTCTCATCTGTCATCAGCATACTCATTGTGTCCATTAGCTGCCCGTCAATACCGGTGGAGGACGTATGTAAGTACCGAGAAGATGTTCAAGTCCAAGCGCAACGTAGTTGAATAGCGGAACGGGTACAATTTTCCTGAATCATGATTGGTCTAGATAAATAAGGGGCGGGGCATCGCCCCGCGATCACAGAGGCGCACTGTACGAGAGGGCGGATCTGATTCTGCACATCGGCCAACACTACAGCGTACTGAATTTTAAAAACAACAACAACGGGTAAGTGCACTTTGACATTATCATTAGCGCTCACATTATACAACATCACTGTAGGATACGTCTATGCATTAAAATAGCCTACGCGTAATGAAGGCAAAACGAATCGGCTCGCGCGCGTAGATTGTGATGCAGTCGCAGTCTCTGCTTGACAGGCGTTAGTTATTGTAACATACACGCAAGATGATCGCGCAATGTAAATAAAGGCTGCCCATGACTCATCGCTCTTTCGTTGCCAAACACGTCGACCTGCCGAGATTTCTTTGTTTGGGCACTGCCGCAGTTTGGATGCTCAGGACAGGTGTCCTCCGCAGCAGCAAACCTCTATAGAAAACTACTCTAGTTACATAACTTCAGTACAGTGCCACATATTGCTTCAACATTGTAGACACTGCGGGATGATGAAATCGTGCGAGGTTCCTTGTAAAGGACGTTTTGAGCTTTACACCCCGTATGAACTGCAAGCGAGCGACGCGACAAACTAGAACGCGTCTGTTATAATAAACGACGCTGGTTTGATTGGATCAAGCGCTTTATAGTTCGTCGCGTCGCATTGTTCTCATTCATACTGGGTCTGTGCATCGCGTGTTCGGCTCTCTGCAGTACACCTCTTCAACATGCCTCGTCGACATGCGTCATTCTGCAAAATGCCATTTAAACGGGCAGGAACCGACGCATTGAGGGTCATGTGTGGATGTCTGGGACGGTGGGAGACGTTATGAAACGTATCTATTCCCGCATGGCCTATTTTCCTCGTATGATATTCCGAATTGTTGAATTCTAGAGGGACAGAGGAACAAGACTTTGACCACACCCCCTTAAGTCTTATTCCTTATTCAGTTATTATCTCTTTCTTTGCGCTGGCTTTGTTTGCTTTGCATACAGGTCATGAACAAATGCCACTAGTGTTTGTTCAGGTAAAGCTGGTGTGAAGGACAAGGAGGTGTCCTTCATGAGTCTGTATTCTTGTCTGTATTTTCTTATTTTTGCATGTAAACTGGGACTGCTATGTTTATAGATTGATTTGCTTTAAAAAAAAATAAAAATCAGGATTAAATATAGCACTGATCAATGCCACAAATGTTGTTGTCATTCTGCGAATGTTTTCATTTGCCTGACATCATAGTGGGCGTAATTGTGCTTTAACATGTAAATTATCTTAGTAATCACATAAATAATACACTGATAAATAATAATGTTCCTCTCAAACAAAAGCCTGTATAAATCAAATGAAATCACTCTCAAGTATTACTGTGTATTTTTATTGATTTGGTTTTGTAAAACAATCTATATTATACCTCTTCTGATGGATTATGATCATTAATCGTACTATTTTTTATGAGCTGCATATAAACTAATTGTATATATTCATATACTGTATAGAACTTAAATTGATCTCTTAACAAACTATACATTGTTATAAAGGTCTAAAACAGGAGTTCTGTCAGAAAATACTTAGGAATCAAGTCTGGGAATACAAACCTTTTTTTTGTGCTCCATCATTGACATGAAAATGTCCAACAAATCAACAATAAAACTTGTTTTATGTAAACATAGCGTAAACCAACAGTGTCATCATATGTTGCTGAGAAAGGGAAGCTCTGTAAGATGGCATGCTGTTTTCTGGACAGCTGTGGTTCTGGGGTGTCAGGTCAGGGCCTGCCCCGCACCCGTCATACATAATCTTCATTCCCCTCACTGATGGCCTCTGACTCTAATCCGCACAGACACCCCCCCCCTGCAGTTGTGCTGTGACCATGGGCAGGATGTTTATAAGGGGGACCAATAGCACTCCCCATTTTAGGATGATGATGTAAGCTGAGGGTGAGAAGTATACAAGTTCATATTTTGTTACAAAAACATCACGTTAGCTGATAATAATGCAATGCTACAATCAGTATGACAGTTTAAGGTGCCTTATTTTTGCTTTTACTCAGAATAACTGAGATACAGACAGAGACTGGTACCCTGTACATAAACCCTGTCACAATCAGTGGCAGCCAGTATCTGCATGCTCAGTGGC
>JAUYWG010000032.1:8324227-8337430 GCA_034779775.1 Enteromius afrohamiltoni
GTAGAAGCAAAGAAACTGGGGTGTTTTATAGGGAAGGAAAGGGGAATGATTGGGTGTACTTGATTGGGAAATCGGCTTGCCAGCCGTGGGTGATTACTGCGTTCACGTTCCTCCCGAAACCATGTTTTTGTCAAAACATATACTATATTTTATTGCATTTTATATGTTTAACTAAGGCTAAAGATACACTGGGCAACTTTAGGAAATGTTGCTGTAAACAGTCAACCAGGTAAGAGACAGGGCCCAAGACTTATCGGAATTATCCAGATTTGGAATTATCCAGAACAAATCCAAATTTGTTACCCATTCTCAACTGAAAAGTGCTCAAGCAAATTGCTCAAAAAAGTTGCCCTGCAAATTTCCACAGTTGCCAAGTGTATCATGAGCCTTAGTTAGTGAAATACAGTAGCTATACTACATGTTTTATAATGATGTCTCAGTAAAAGGCTTATTAATAGTTAGTTGGTAAGGTAGTTAAGTTTAGATATTGGGTAGGATTAGGGATGTAGAATATGATTGTGCAGATGTGCTTTATAATTGCTGAACAACCAATATGTTTATAATATTAATTATAATAATCACAAGCAACTAGTTGCTATGTTAAAATAAATGGCTATGAATAAAATATTCTAGTAATGTGCATGCTAATAAGCAACTAATAGGTCTAACTGTAAAATAAAGTGTTACCGTGTTACCTTCAATCTGTAAAATTTGTAGAAGAAAATATATTGCCATCAAATTAAAGACAAAGAGTTCCATTTTATTACGTAGATTGTATAATTTAGTGAATTAACATGCTGTTAAAAATATTTTGCTGCATTTCCTGCATAAATCCCTTTTGTGTTTAAAAACCAACAGAGCGTTGATGCACTTATACAGAGTCAGTTTGTCTGTTTTGTCTTTTCTCAGGGTCTGGGTTCTTGTCTGCAGGACAGACTGGAGGGCAACGTCGGGGCCCTCAGGGAGATATCCAGCCCAGCCCGCCTGGACAATATGTCTATAAGAATGACTTTCAATCAGGTGGGAGCATTGAGTAGGTCAGGCTTGCTTAAGAGAATTGAATTAAACAGTTCTCCCAAAAAATCTAATGTGCTAGACATTAGTCCAAGTCTTTCTAATTCCAGGCCCAGCATCAATGATTGAAAAGCCTGTCCTATTAGGAAACCAGCAGATGGGATCTACTGTGAAGGACAACAGCATGGACTCTTTTCTGGGTAACAACTGCAATGTTTGGTCTTGCTGACTTAAGGTTGTGGGTTCGATTCAGTTCATTTCCTGAGGCTCTGTTAAGTTTTAATGCGCTATTGCTCTGCTGCTCTGTGCTTCAGGGTTCTCTCAGCCTGGAATGAATATTGGTATGAATATGAATGTTGGCATGGCCCCTTTCCAAAGCTCCAAACCCCCCAGCATGGGGGAACCTCAGAAGACCTCACCCTTGTTTGCCAGTGAACCACCCAAACCATCCCAGATAACTGCTAATCTGAGTGATACAAGCCCTCGTAACAGCCTGGAAAATTCTGCAGGTAAAATCTATCGCCACTTAAGCCACCTCACTTCAGTCTAGAACAGGTAAGACAGACTTTAAACACAGATATTAAGATACTGATTGATTATTATGTCACAGAATGTCCTATGATTTCAGCTCTCATATCATTCCACTCTGTCCGGTCAAGGCATGGATGCCTCATCAATATCTTGTCACAAGATAATTGCTTCATACTTTTCATGGTCTTCAAGTTATCACTTACTATGAGAATGATTTTACCGATGTGATAGGTTGTTAACTCTGGTATTGAATGCCATGAGTATATATAACATGTAAAATAAGGATTAGTAAAAAAAAATGTTTGTGACTAGACTAAACATCTTGCAGTCTGAAATCTCTATTCCAGATCATTTTTAAGTAATAGTCTATGATTCAACTAGTCTGTGTGCACCATATCTTCAAGTGTGCATCATGGTGGAAGGCATTTTAAAGATTTATCTTCGGCCACTCTGTAATATTACTTTTTGAGTGTGATGGCTGTGAAACTTAGAAGAGAAATGTGTCCTCTGGCCCAGAGCCAGATTAGAGAGCCATTTCACATTTTAGACCTCATGTGTGAAATATAGATGTGCCTCTGGCACTTCTTCCAAGAGACTGTTTAAAACTCTATGATCAATGAAGAAAATCATATGATGTAAACCAGAAAAGCAGTTTTGCTGGGTCTAGAAATAATTCAGTTTTCATCTTATTATTCTTTTATGGCTAGACTATAGCACAGGATCCATATTCAATTAGCAGTAGGTTTTGTTTCTCTCAGAATGTAATGTGTTTTGATGTTGTCTACCATTGTGTGTTAAATGTTTGTCTTGTCATGGATTTTGGTTTCTCAGGATTTAGTGCTGAGATTTTTCCTGGGTATTCCATGTCATGTGACTCTTCTTTGTGGCTTTTCTTTGAGTCAGCCTCTGTGACTTGCCTCTGTTGTTATCCGTGCCTGTTATTTCTCCATGAGTTCATTTGCCCATTTGCACTTTCACTTGATGCTCTCAAGTGAACACATCGTAGTCTCAGCACATTCTCTCTCAGCCACTGCTGAAACTATTACACCCATTTACCTGCGCTCTGCAGAAAGTATGAGCATGATATCCTCAGATCCGTTATCTTACATTAAGGGGATCATTCGCCCAAAAATGAACATTCTGTCATTAATTACTCACCCTCATGTCATTCCTGTAAGACCTTGTTCATTTTCAGAACACAAATTTGTGACAGTAGCACACAGTATCCTTTCTTGGCCCTGAACGTGGTAGTTGCATTGCTGTCTATGCAGGGTCAGAAAGCTCTCGGATTTCATCAGAAATACCTCAGTTTGTGTTCTGAAGATGAACAAAGATTGTACGGGTTTGGAACAACAAGTAATAGGGTGAGTAATTTGTGACATAATTTTCGGTTTTGGTAAACTACCTACATTTTTTGGCAAAGATTGGTGATAGGCCTTTATCAGGATGTAACATAATCCAAAGGATTGAAAAGCCAAATTTGTTTTCTATAGGGTTGTACAGTTGAAGGCTAATTTGCCACTGGAGAATTTCCATTGGGTTTTCCTTTGTTCTGCAACATAAATTACAAACAGTCACACCCCAGACTAGAATTCTAAAGCCAAATTTAAATACTTAAATTGAAAATCTGTTGTTAAATAGGAAATACAATATCCTATTTGTCAAGCATATTTATTTATTTCCCCACATGTAAGTCGCTTTGGATAAAAGCGTCTGCTAAATGAATAAATGTAAATGTAAATGTAAATTTACACATTCTTGTTCTAGTCTCTTTTAAGCCCCTTTTCCACTATTGAACTGAATGGTTCTCTTTGCAGAACCATTCCATGCCATGCCAATCCGAGCTGGTCAGTACGTTTATGCTTTCGTCTTCCACTGGCGGGGCTGATAACGGACCTCTTTGAAATGCAATTCAAATGCATCAGTCGTTGCCGTGGCAACACAAATGTTTACATATGATAAATAAGCAATTATTTATTGTAAATAAGCAAAGATATGGAGAATTATCCAAAATTTCTTTAGATTTTCTTTTTAATTTGTGTTTAACAAATTAAAACAAGCTACAGGGAATCTAGCAGCCTAGTAACAGACAGTGACAGATCCTGATAGTTCCGGGCTGAGAACGGTTTGTAATTGTGCTGCGCTGTAACAGGTTCACGTGGAAACACAACTGGAACCTGGCCGATAGTGGAAAAGCGGCTTTAGCTTTTAGCTGGAAACAGTGCAAGCAGACAGGGAAGTTGTAAGCCTTTGAACAACTGATATTTTTACAGAAGCAATAATTCAACCTGTCTTTTTAACCTAGCAAGAAATGCTAGTCACCGACAAATAACGTCATTGCATTGGTCATCCCAAGTTTAAATCTCAGCTTGTGGACCTTTCCTGATCCCATGTCCACTTCTTTCTCCTTTCCACTTTGTTTCCTGTCAAACCACTGCCCATTCACAATAAAAAGGCAAAATAATAATACTAATTGGGTACCAGAAACTCATAAGGTGATAGTCTCCCATTGTAATATTTCACACAATGCAAGCTGGAGGATCAGCAATTTCCACACAATGGGTAGAATATATATTTAGTTTTGAATGCCTCCTTCAAGTAACATTAATCTGAGATGAAAAAAAAAACCCTCTGAAAACCCATTGGAAATTTCCAAGAGAACCCATATCTAATGCTAATTCTCTGCTGAGTTTAGAACTATACACTGGATGATGCTGTTCATTGTGAATTAGTGGATAGAGTCTGTGTTCATATCATCTTGTAGTGTAACGCACCACCTGATGCAAGTGATCAGTGGTTCATAGGTAGCTGATCTAATGTGTCTTAGAGCTCTTTATAGCAATTATGAGTTGGAGATGCACAAATTTTGTTGTCCAGTGATTTGTATGGTAGACAGTGACACTTCCTCTTCCTCTCTGTACACAAAGAAGTTTGGGGAAGCCCTTGGACAGGTGAGGAATTGCTCTCTACGGAGCAGTCCCATGCTTCCAACAAGGCAGAACAGAGTCGAACTGATGCCTTGGGTTCCCAGAGTCAAGATGCAGCATCCGGCGAGGAAAAGTCCATCGAAGAAGGAACCGAAAAGCAGCAGAAGCGGAAAAAGAAGAAACGCAAGAACAGGGAAGAAATGTATGACCTTCTGGACAATCTTGGTTCCCCTGACTCAGAAGAGACTCCTTCTGAAAGCTCCAACCATGGCTGCCCCTCGCCTCCTAGTAGGGACGAAGAGATGTGGGAAAGTGAGATCCAAGAAAGAGTGGGAGGACGCATCAAGGCCAAGAAGAGTAAAAGCAGGATGAAGCTACCGGAAGAATGGAGTGCTCCTTTAACCATAATGGACATGGACTTTAGCAGCCCTAATTTGGGTGACTCAAAACCCCCATCCAGTGCTAGCATAGATCAGGGAAGTGCACCACACTCCCTCACACCTGAACCTCCGCACCTCACGGACACCCAAGCATGCAGACCCCAACCTTCCGGACAAGAAAACACTTCCCCATTCATGAACCCTGTAGATGACTCGACTCTCAAGATTAACAGGGATATGTTGGATAAGGATAAATCACCTAAAGATTATATGAATAAGTCTAACCTAGAATTGCCTGATATTCACCCTTCAGATCAGTTACCCAAGGACCCAAATGATCCTGACCAGAAGTCAACCTTTGCCCTTAGTCCAACTCAGACTGTTATGTTCCTTGACTCCGTGCTGCAGGCACAGACCCCAGATGTGAGCCCCCCTTCCCAGAGTACCCCTGTGAAAACCCCCATCCCTCACAGCACTGCCCCAGACGCTGCTCCTGATCTAACCACTGGCCCACTGTCCGTCGGCACAAACATCCCTGCCTGTCAGAGTGCACCAGCTGTTAGTCACTCTTCCCCAACAATTACCCCCAGCACTGAAGTCAACATAAACCCAGAGGCTACGCCTTTCATCCCTTCACAAACAGAGCAGCAGGAGCCCCCAACGGCACAGCCCCCCCTACTGGAAGGTTGGTGATAATGAAGACTGTATGGAGATGATTTACATAATGCATGGCTCAATGAAGTGGGCCCTCCTCTGCTTAGCTATCTCTGTAGCAGAAAATACTGTAGCAAGACACTAAGTACTCCATGTTTTCCTTTCTCTCTTTCTTTCCCTCTTTCTTACTTTCTTTCTTTGTGTCAGTCCCTTATAGCTTGGATCTTTGCTGCATGTAATCCATTCTTATAATAAAGTTGTTTAACATTTCAATGCAATCATAACACACTGATCGCTATGCATCACGACTGGCAGCTGACTAACTGTTATTCTTTAGTTTACCATCCCCTGAATATTCAATTTCTCTTGGTCACAGCATCCCTCAAAATGCACATGTCTTGTAGATGTGTGTCAAGTAGTCAACTGTCTATGTTGTATTGTACTTTTTCTAAACATTTTGTGGGTGAACAGCTTTCTGTATGTCACTCCTTGCTCCTTATGCTATATGACTCTTTATGCTGCTTTGGTCTTGTTCAATACTGTCAATCCAGTGTTTAATTATATTTAGAGGTGTGTCTGCTAATTCACCTGCTACACACAGATTATGAAATTGTAATCTTTTGTTTTTTTAACCATTTATTTTTAGCAGAAGAAAGTTTTAATGATGTTATTTCCTTCTTTCTTTCATGTTAATCACTGTTTGAACAATACTGGTCATCAAACAGGTAAGAAAATAACTCATTATCTCACTATGAATTGTGGGTACGGCCCACTGCATATACTGTACATACATTATGAACTTTATAAGTTGAAGCATACTTTATATTGGGATAGTATTTGGATAGTATACTTCAGTGCTTCATCCGTTATTTAATCAAGCTTGTTTGCTATATTTTTACATAGTGTTTAGCCTATATATTTACATTATCTGAACTAATTGTTAAATGTAATCTTTATTAAATCTCAAAATGAATATACATTTTGGTCTCACTTTATAATAAAGGAAAACGCCACTGTTTTTCCATATTTCACTATGTCTTCCCTCAACTTAGACTTGAAGTTGATACATATCTCTCCTGTCTCAGTGCATGCACATAATCACTCTAGCACGCGGCACCACTACAGTATGTGCAAAAAGATAACTACAATGTTTGGTGGAAGAGCACTTCGCAGCACTCCAGCCGTGGCACAGTAATATCATCACTCCTTGGTTGTATTGACGGAAGTGAGAGGGAAAGGGAGAGGGAGTTTTCAGGAGGGATGATATTACTCCACTGAGGTCAAAGTGCTGCAAAGTGCTAAAGTCCTAACCCTAACGGTCTTCGAATAGGGAAAATGTGGAAGTGTTTGATGGCTTCATCCCTGTTTGGATCATAAGGAATGAATGGAGAAATGCTAACATAGTGTCACCACATGCTAGAGCAATTTAATGCTTGCACTGAGATGGGAGATATATTCATCTAATTGATGAGAGAAAATCAGAGAAGAACATAGTGGAATACGGAAATTTTTTTTCTTTAGGGTCCAATTAACAAACCATTAACTGTGCCTTAATAGTGTCCTAATTTTCTGATTCTTAATAGTTAGTAATGTGGTTGATAAATTTAGGTATTGGGTAGGGTTAGGAATGTAGGATATGGTCTAGCAAAATATGTGCAATTTTAAAAAGCCAGCCTGTAAAAGGCATACTAATAAGCAACTAGGTAATAGTTTTACCCCATTTTCTTACTTTACATTAGGTTGAAAAGCCTGAATTCATTTCTAGTATTGATTTTACATTTACTGATTTTACATTTTAGTGTTTTGTGTTTCATTTACGTAACAAAAATTCTTTAGCATGTCAGTGTCTGCCATTTATCTGTTTTTAGCCATAACATCTATTCCTAGTGGAAATTTATTTTTCCAAGCTTAGTTTAATCCCTTAAACATCTAAACTTAATGTTGTCAGTAAGATTCCATTGTATAATGTTAACTTTTCAAAGCCTCTATATCGGTGTTACCCAGTATACTAAAAGGATTAATTCTCTTCCATAATAATAATAAAAGAATCCTAATAATTTACTCAACCCCATGTCATACAAAATGTTTGTTTCTTTCTTTCTTCAGTCAAGAAAAAATTAAGGGTTTTGAGGAAATATTCCAGGATTTTTCTCCATATAGTAGACTTCAATGGGGACCAACGGTGAAGGACTAAATTATAGTTTGAATACAGTTTCAAAGGGCTCTACATGAGGAATAAGTGTCTTATTTAGCGTCTTATTATCTATGTATGTATTTTTAAACTTCTGTGATGTGCGTTACTTTCACCTATATATGACAACGTGACATTGGTCTCCATTAAAGTCCACTATATGGAGAAAAATCCTGGAATGTTTGCCTTAAAAACATTCATTTCTTTTTGACGGAAGAGAGAAAGACATGAACATCTTGAAAGACATGGGGTGAGTAAATTATCAGTGAACTAATCCTTCAAAGTAGGAATGTGAATGTGAAAGAAAATTTCTACTTATTAGATTGTTTATCTAATCAAATTAACTGTGGATTCAAGAAAAGAATAACTAGGATAAGTTATTTTTAGTTGGTGATATTTATAGGTTGAATTCACACTCCCTATAGAATTTCTGTGGTTTTCTCTGTCTTTCATCTCCCTCTCTTTCTCTCACACAAACACTAGCACACACACATCTTCTATCTCTCCCATCCTTTTGCAGCAGCTCATGTAAAATTGATGGCTGAGCCATTCGCTATATTATATAAGACTTGTATAGTTGTTTTTTTATAGCAATTGATTAGGGTGTGTTCAGAGGCGTTTGAGAGATGCTGCACTCCGGCAGGGATATTGAGTACTGGGCAGTAGCTTTGGATAAAAAACTAACACAGAGATCCCTGATGACGTCTTGAATGACACTGCATTTCAGCTATTCAGATTTATTCATCCAGCTATTCGTCTAGTTTTTAAACACAACACTTGGTCTTCTTTGAATTTCAGTCTTTTAAATGCGGAAACATGAGATGCCCTTCTTGACTCTTTATTTCCTTCCTTTACTTGTGCCAGCCTTCTCGTCCTTTCTTGCCCTTGCTCACTCACTTCCTCTCCCTCCCTTTGGGTAGTTCCGACCACACAGGACCCTAATATCAGCAGCTGCATTGACGGTGGAGAAAGTTGCCATGGATATGAGAGGCGGTTTCCTTGGTGATGCAGCGAATAGGACCTGCCAAAGAACAAGCTAGGGTGTAACTGTAGGATATGTTCCAGAAATAGAAACTCTGTGACATAGCTTCCCGATTACTCAATGAGCGTGCATCTTCTATCCCACGCTAAATGTGTTAAATGCACTTGTGATGCTCTGTTTTCAGAGCTGAGAAATACATTGTGATATTTTAATTATTGTGGACAGATTTCAAAATATAGAGGCTGGCACTGGCTCAGTTTATTCAAAAGCTCTGTTTATAGTCATCATCTAACTCTAAAATGAAATTTATTGTAATGTAGGTACATTTTAATTTGCGCAAATATGAAAATTCTGACATTAATTACTTGCATGTCCTTCAGTCAGTGGCTTAATAACATGACATAAAAAATAATATAATCTAATTCTATCGTTCTTCTCCCGTGACTTGCATCTTCCGCCATTTTAGATTTTATCACTCGTGCGGACGCTTTCTTCTAGGTGTAAACAATCAGAGATTACGTACATGTGCGTGCTTGCCCCGGATCTTAGTTTGTGTTCCAAACATAGACAAAGGTTTTACAGGCTTGGAACAACATGAGTAGTTAATGTCAGAATTGTAATTTTTGGTTGTACTAACCCTTTAATAATACACAGTAATAACTTTTTGTATTCAAAATAGCAGTATTGCCTATTGTATTATGTCTAAATGTGACATAATGGCAACACAAAGGATGTTAATTACAAACACACTGAATAAATGTAGGTAAAATCTTAGATATTAAATAATTCATTGCATTTTTTTATCTTATCTTAAATTACACAAATTAAAATTTGAAGGTGTCCTTGTTACACATAGTATATGTACTTACTATTATAATAACAATAAAGTATGCATAATAACATGCAAGTAAATTTAATCCCTAACCATATTAAATACATGTATGTGGTTAATTAATATTACTCAGTACATAAGTGTATAATTACATTGTAACAATATACCATAAAATAAATTGTGTTCACTTGTGGAATTGAAACTAAGAAATGCAATGAAGTGACAGAAAGTTTCTGTATATTGAGGCATATGAAACAATGAGTGCAATTTGTTTGAGGAACATAAAAAGTAAAATACATCTGACATGTCCTTATGCAACAAAACCCATTCACAAGATTCTGGCCCATTACAGCAATGAGACAGTCAGAGAGAAAAGACTTCTTTTATGTCTGTCACTGGCCTAGAAGGCCACTGAAGCTGATGCATTGTAGTTTGTGTGTGAAGTTCACTCTAATTAAGGTGCCTGAGCCAATCAGACTACACATGAATTACGTCATCACATGCCTCTGCTCAAGTCTGGAAGGGCGTATGCAGTGGGAGCCAGAAAAGTAATGTGTTATAGCCTACAGGTTTTGTGGTGGCCCAGATATAATTTTAAAACCACGGTTTTTACTGCTCACATTTTTCGTGTTAGGATGCCTGTCATTAACTGGTCTAGTAGGTTACCTAATATAGAGATTTAAATGTATGTGCTATTTCTGTTCAAACACATACTGTAAAGTGCTGAATAATACAGAACCCTGCTGTTGCGACCGATTATGGAAGTGATTTATGTAGCTCGACCTATTTATGTTTAATGATCCTTTCCCCTTCTTGTCTTGCTTGATATGATAATCAGCTGTGTGTCACCAAAAAAAGTCATTTCTCAAAGACAGAAGACAGTGAGAGGACATGACTGAACTGAAATGTGGACTGATATATCTGGTAGCTGGAAGGAAAGGGCTTTTTTTATTTTTTGAAGGGCTAGTCTGACATCTGATTTATGTGTTTGAGTGTAAGGAAAGATGTTTTTTTTTTGCCCTCAAGAGCCACAAACACATTGTGATCTGCACAAAACATGTTTATCCATTGCAAGTAAACATATGGATATTTTGGGTCTCATTTTCTTTTGCCTTGTGTAGTTTGTGGTGTTTAAGGATGAAGTCTGCTACCTGTCTACATTGTCATGGTCTAGTCTTGACTGGTAAATAATTGTTTGTTTGGATACACATTTTCAACCATTAACAAAAAAGGGTTTTCTCCTCTTTCTTTGTTGGAGTGGATGTAAAAATTTTTTCACACGAGAAAGAAAGACCAACAGGTTTAGAAAAAAAACAGCAAGTTTAAGTAAATGATGATAGACTTCTCATCTTTGGGTGAACTGTACCTTTAATACATTATCATAAGAACCCTCTAGAGAATGAAAGGCACGGTACACAACAGAGGTCACGCTTCCATCAACCTTGTCGTGAGAGATTATGTATATTATTAGGAATATTATGGTGCTCATTGCTCTACATGTGAGTGATATGTACGTTATTGCGTTTAGTGAGGGACAAAGCACCTGAGGACCAGGCAATGATGACATCCTCCGCTGAGGGTAAAGGTGCACGCTTGCGTCTGCTAGAACATTCTGAGTACCGAACTAGACAATGTGTGAGTGAGAGAGAAAGAAAGGGGGTATTTATAAACACGCTGGATGCTAAAAGCAAGGGTTTTCAGTGCGGAGCATCCAATAAGGACACAGCTCGTATGATCACGTGATCGAAGACTTGGAAGGAATGTGAGGATAGAATTAGGGTGAGAGAGAGAATGAGAGGGAGGAGGGGGATTTGGGAGAGAGACGCAGAGTCATCTCAGCCTCGGCATTGAGGGAGGTTTAGAGACCAGCGCTGTAGACTCATCTGAATCAATGCCGTTTACTGACGGATAGACACCTTGATACAGAACAAATCTATCTTGAGAGACAAGGACTGTAAGGATGTCGTCCCAGCACTCAGAGTACAGAGATCTGTGCTCAGTGCCACCCTCCATGCCAGGCTTGGCATCGTCAACAGCTGCCCAGGGCTGGAACTGGCAGCAGGGGCAGCCAGGCGGTCTGCAATCCTCCAGACTGTTAGAGGACGACAAACAGAACCTTTCCACCAAGTCGACAGCACTCAGCCAGGAGGCGGACCAACGGGTAACCAGTCACCAGAGCAGCAGGGGTGGCAAGACATTGGGCAGTGCAGCAGAAAGTCCCACAAGCGTCTCGTCTTCTCCATCACCCCTGTCTTCGGAGAAAGACCTTTCAACCAATGGGGTGCCATCAGGACCTTCGCCGAGGAGTGGCGTCTTGACATCCTCAGACAGTGATTGGGAATCGTCCCCCAGCATCTCCAAAACAGGCCTCACGCCGAATTATTGCGTGATTGGAGTGGTGAATGACAGCTATGTGGAGGGCGAAGTTGAGGGAAAAATGGAAACACGCCCACCCATGTCACCCCCCGTGCAAAAAAACCGAATGGTCCAACGCACAATGTCAGACAGTACCCACCTGACAGTGCCTGCTAGCCTTCAGCTGCCCGATAAATATCCAGGCAAAGATGTGCCGCCACCACAGACTGCCGTCAAATACTTCACCGCAGAGGACAAACAGAGTATTCTGCCATCTATGAGTATCCCATCAGCCCCTACTGCAAAGAAAGAACAGCCTGCTGGGGTGCCACAGACTTCAGAAAGGATACAGTTACCTCCACAGCCATCGGGAAGTGGAAATGCCATTTCAATCCCTGACATTCAGCCTAAAGGTGTCTGTAATGGTAGGTGAGATCAGCTGCTGTGATCTCCGTGGTGTGCCAGTTTAGGAATAAATATGGCCATAACATAATCTTACTGACTTACAAACATTTGAATGGTAGTGTATTTTGTTTTTTCTCTCAAAGTCGATCTGTTATAGATAGCTGTTGTTGCAAATTATATTGAGCATAGACTGAACTAATGAGAGAAAGGTTTATGGTTGTTATTTCTAACTCTTTAATGTGGATTTAATCTGCTGACATCTTGTCATATATGCATTTTCTACATTTTAAAACACGTGAAATGTGAAATGTAAAAATGTGTTTATCGAAAAAGGTTGTACTGTTAGAACAGTTTCCTCAAATGCTCCAGCAGATGGTGTTCTGTTTTTATTGTGTATGTGCATATATGTGTATTAACACACCTGATGAAGACAGATTGCCAGATGCAGAGGTTATAGATGCAGTTCAGAGATTGACAGAAAGATGGATAAGATTTGCTGTGTGTACCACTGGCTGCCTGCAGGGATAAAAAAAAATATCCACAGAGTAACCTTTGGATGTCCTTTTGTCATAACCTTTTTGCTGTACTGAGATGAACCCACGTTTCACACGGATATACTTTAGGAATATTACCATTCAATTAAATTCAATTCAAATTTATTTGTATAGCGCTTTTCATGATACATATCTTTGCAAAGCAGCTTTACACCAAAGTAATGTTTATAGTAAATGTAGTAGTAGTTTGTACATGTACAGATGTGAGATAAAGATCAATTTGACATAATCCAACAGACGAGGAACATTTGAATAGTTCAAGTAGTGCTGTGTGTTGTTCCAGGGTTGGCATCATCTGAATTCCTCTGTGGGGTTGGCATCATCTCTTCTTAAGTGTTCTGGATCCAGGCTGGAGCTTGTTAATTCCTAGTTACCACG
>JAUYWG010000032.1:8344315-8362560 GCA_034779775.1 Enteromius afrohamiltoni
GTGGTTACATACTACATACACATCTAGTTACTATGGAAGTACACAGGTATTAGGGACACTTAATATAAAGTGGGACCGAATAGGGTATTCTATTATATTGTCTCGCATAACATCTGTTCTTTTCCGGGAACTCCCACTGTGTCCGAAGACGCTATGGGAACGCCTACTGCGTGACACACTCTGAATCTGCTGTACCAGCGTCCAATGAATGCCTCAACACCATGGCTGTGCTCCAGGCCTATCAGGCAGACCTGCTGCATGATCTGGATGAGCGCGAGAACATCAGCTCAGGTGAGATTGTTGAGCTGAGGAAGACGGCAGATTTGGTCCTCTGCGCCACCAAGGAAACTGCTTCGCGCAATGGGTAGATCCAAGGCAGCAATGGTGGCTGTGGAGCGGCATCTGTGGCTGACCCTATCTGAAATCAGAGACCAAGATAGGGTCTGCCTTTTGGACGCCCCACTCTCTCCTTCGGGCGTGTTCGGTGAGTCTGTCAACAAGGTCGTCGACAGGTTCCAGGAAGCAAGTGGCGGCGTTCCAACGCTTTCTCCTTCGCTGCTCTCTAGATCCAGGGGTTGCTGGGCGGGAGCAAGCGAGTACCAGCTCCTCGTATCAAGGGGCTCAAAAAGAGAGTGTTGCCTCCCGTGCTCCCCCGAGGCGGAGCCGCAGGTCGAGGAAACCCTCCACTGCTGGGGCCTCCAGGCCTAAGGCCGACCTGAGAAAGATCATTGCGCCTCGGAGGTCCCAGCAGGATAGGCCCTGATTTTCTGGGGCTCAGGACCGAGGGCAGACCCTTCTGGGTTAAAGGGCTGAACACCTCGCTCTCCCCAGTGCCCTCAATGTTGCACTCAGCCCAGCCACAACATCAATAGGGGGCTGAGCTGCATGTCCCCCCCTGAGGGGGTCCACAAGACGGTACAGAGCTCTCCCTGGCGTCGAGTCATCAGTAGGCATTGAGCTCTCATCGTCGATAAAATCAGAAGCCAGCCTCAAGAGGGTGGCTCCCTTAGTAGACGAGTTAGCATTTTGAAAAGCTCTTCCAGTTGTCTCTCAGAGGGGCCTGCGAGTGATATAGAGAGGTTGTCTATTATAAAACTGAAAAAGAAAAACTTTAGTTTTATTTTCCTCCATTGCGACTAAATAGCAGTGTTACTTTCACCATGTGTGACCAAGCTGGTTCTGGTTATGGAACAAGAAGTTCTTTCTTCTAAAAATAGTGAGAAAAAGTACACATAGAGCTGGCTCCTCCAAGGGGGGTAAGAGCCCGGACTCTGTCGCCGACACTTCTAAAGACCACAGTTCCAAAGAAGGATGCGGGGCTAAGGCCGGTGTTAGATCTTAGGCAACTGAACCACTCAGTCAGTCAGCTGAAGTTCAATTTGCTCACAAAACTAGGATTAGTGCTTCTACAAGTCAGGTCCAAGGACTGCCATGTAGCATCAGATCTGAAAAAACACACACTAAGTAGACCAAATGTGTTCATCCATCCTTCTCACGGGAGTTTTCTGAGGCGGGCTTTGGGGTCAAGCAAGCCGTTTTCAGGTTCCTCCCATAGGCCAAGTACTTTCACCTCGGACGCGAAAGTAGTAAATACAGCCTTAGCTCCATTGTGGCTTCAGGTTATGTGTATGTAAAACTACACGCTGATGCGAGAGAAAAAGAAAGCTCAGCAGACAGAGTTTTAGTGACCGGGCATCGAGTTGTCCCCCTAGCTCCCACATAGCGTCCAGGGTTCAGACAGAACGCTGAGAAAGTGTGCTCTTTCCAGTCCAGAAGACCACTTGTATAGGCGTGGTTCAAGAGTCGTCCACGATGTAGGCAATGCAAAGGTTCAAGTACTGCTCAAGTAGATTTGATTCTCAAATCAGTCAAGAGAGTGATGGCAGTCACTCACTGCCATACAGTCCTTAACGAAAGTTGACTAGGGAGTCCGATAGCAGTCGTAAAGTATTCAGCCTGCCATATGTGAGATCCCTGCAGTAGTGGCTCATAACCAAGGAGAGTTCCCTGATGTGTAACCCAGGTCTAAAGATCAAGGTCTCCCGAGCCTTAGATATCTGCAGAAACCCTTGGCTTCTGAAAATGGGCCCGGTTTTTTGAGCTCCTGTCACCAGTTAAATTGGCTGACGAATGTGCTCACCGGTTTGAAAACAGCCCACGGTCTGTGGACGGGCCGATGTCTCTCAGCTTCTGCCAGGAGATGCTGGCCGTGTTTCAAATAGTAAAACACCTTTTCCCAGATCGAACAGATCATGTGTTTGTATGCACTGACAGCACTAAAGTGGTCTTGTAAGTCATTCACCAGCAGGCTCTGTGGATTTAGCCACTGTACAAACTGGCACGTCAGATTCGCCTAGAGAGTCGGAGTTGAATCCTTTTACTGTGTATTCCCAACCATGTGAATGTACGAGCAAATATCTTGCTGAGGCAAGGGCTGAGGCCGGGGACGGTATGCTTCACCTCAACAATGAAGTGAATTTTGAGATAGAGCTGAACGAACCTCTTCACGAGTCAGTAGATCATGAAATATCTCCTTTAGTTCTCTCCAGCTTTTCCAGCTCCCCAGACGGTGTAGAAGCTGGTAACTGTGACTCAGCCAAGGCTGTGCGAATTTCCCCCGATCATTCTGCTCCTGGGGGCTCTTATGAGAGTGTGCTAATGGTGTCCGCTTACTATGTATAGCCCCATATTAGCCGGGCCGTGTTTTAGGCCCAAGAGATCCTCTTGGTGGTTGAAAGAAACGTTCCCGCCAGGGAAGATTTATCCTCTCATAGGCGGGGGTCATGACATTTGGGAGATGACTGATGGGAGTCAGAGCTCACTCCACAAGAGGTACGGCTTTGACAGCTTATCTAGCAGGTGTCCCAGTAGAGGACATCTGTAACCCTGTGGGTTGATCTACCCCCTCCACACTGTCTAGTACTGCAGTCTGGACATGCGGATGACAAATGGATCATCGGCCCCTTTTGCCCTAATAGCAATACAGTGGCACAGGGCAGGGTCTTGGAGTGGTATAGTGTTCCCATAGCGTCTTCGGATGCAGTGAGAGTTCCCGGAAAAGAACATATAGGTTACGAATATAACCACGGTTCTATGAGGGAACAAACACTGCATCTCGAGGCCATACCTCCTGCGCCCCCCTTCCCAACGCAGTTCTTCACAGCAGAAAGCTAGCGCTAACAGGCACCATGTGCCTTATATACTTCCTGGTCTGACGTCACCGCCCATGACGTTGTGCACATTCATTGGACGTTGGTATAGTAGATTCAGAGTGTGTCACGCAGTAGGCGTTCCCATAGCGTCTTCGGACGCAGTGTTCATTCCCTCAAAGAACCGTGGTTATATTCATAACCTATACGTTATTGGCATATGGTTAAATTTTTTTTTTTTTTTTTTGTATTTAAAAACTATACGTTTTCACACCCAATATCACCTACAGGCTACTGCTGTTTCACAATGTGCTTTGATTTGTGTATTGAGAAATTGTGCCTCTAAATATCTGTTATCTGTCCTTGGATATTGTTTAACAGCGCCTTGCATGTCAGCAGCTAAGTAGACTTTAGTGCTACTGGTGTTTCTTTGCTGCTCAAATCATCATGGTCATGTTTTTGTTTTGCAGGAAATCTAGCCGTTTTCAGTACAGCCTTCAAGCTATGCTGTATTACAGTTATCTCCAAATTACATTTGATTTTCCTGGAGTGGTCTGTCACTGCAGGTCAAATGAAACAGAGTTAGACTGTAGACCCTTGAGTGTTTAAGCATTACCTGAGATTAATGCAATAAAGTGAGCTTCAGGCTGTGAAAAACACACTCTGAGTCAGACCTAGTGTTCCTGGCCTGCTGTTACTCTGTCCAAACAAATATGTGAATCATACAAATAAATCCTGCACTAAACAGCACAGCAGATAATGAACATTTGAATCTAATATGGCTGCCACATACAATGTTTGAGTACTGTAGCTTGATCATTCAGCACTACTTGACATGAACATGATGATTTTGTATCTTCAGTGGCATTGTGCTACTCTTAATTTACAGTAGTACATCGTTTAACACAATCATAGCTTTTGTTTCTGTCTGTTTTGCATGTGTAACTGTAGAATAACCTGTTTTCTTTGTGCTGTGTTTAGGTTCAGATAGTCCACAAAAAGCTGGACTTCAGCCACGTCACCTCCCGATGTGGCTCCAAGGACAATATAAAGCATGTTCCTGGTGGAGGAAATGTAAGTGTAGACTGTCATATTTGCTCAATTACTCTCTTATATTAAAAAATTACTCACCCTCATGTTGTTTTAAACCTGCAAGACCTTTGTTTATCTTTGGAACACAAATTAAGATATTTTTGGTGGAATCCAAGAACTTTCTGACCCTCCATAGACAGCAACGCAACTACCACGTTCAAGTCCAAAAAGGTAGTAAGGACATTGTTAAAACAGTCCATGTGGCAGCAATAGTTAATTCTTAACATTGCGAAATGTAAAGAAAACAAAAATAACAACCCTTCAACTATTTAACAATTCCGACTCTTTTGTATTAGTCTTTGATGTACGTTTATGTGTATGATGCTGCTGATGCAAGATTTCGACAGAAAGGGTGACTTGCAATTTTTGCCCAGCTTTACTTATTCGAAACAGAATATAGACAATAAACTAAGAGAGATGGGCTTACACCTTTTGTCGGCAGAATGTGTTGTGGTATTCTCATGACTGCGTATGGAGAACTGATTTGTCTTCTATGTGCCCAAAAAGTACTGTTTTCTTACTTTTCTTATTCTCTTAGCTTCTTAAAATTAAGTTTAAGACACTGATGTCACATGGATTTTTTAAACTATGTTCCTACTACCTTTTTGTGCCTTAAACATGGTAGTTGCATTGCTATCTATGGAGGGTCAGAAAGCTCTCAATTCCGTCAAAAAATATCTCAATTTGTTTTCTGAAGATGAAGGAAGGTCTTACGGTTTTGAAACGACATGAGGGTGATTAATTAATGACACAATTTCATTTTTGGGTGAACTAACCCTTAATTATATGACACTGAGAACAGCAATGAGTTATATTTGTAATATTTGTCTTAAATGATCTTTTCTCTTCGTACATCCATTATCAGAAACAAATTAGTCTAACAAATAGGCAGAGCATGTGTAAGGCTTTATAAGTATTTAGAAAAGAAATGTAAGAAGTTATAGCTACATAAATGTGAGCTGTTAGAGGGACATCAACAGAAGCTGAAGTGCGCTCTTCAGGACACAGAGGCGCCAACGTCCTCACTTGCATATTATTTAAATGAATATTTTAGAAACTAAAACTTTTTTTTAAGGCTGTTTAAGTCATCAAAAATACAGGACACGGGCCTATAATTTAGGGTCCTGCTGAAATGTTTGCGCGGGTAGATCTCTGACAGTCTGAGCGCTCATGCACAGTACAGCCGTACACAATCCCTTTTTTCTTCTAACATTATAAAGGATACTTCTTTTAAAGATGAGGTCGCTTTCTGTCGTCTCCTTTTGTACAGCACAAAAATGAAATGAAACTCTGCATACTAGGCTACATGCAGTTTTTCTTTTGTTCTTTCAGTTTTGGTTAATATTTTGTTATTTAAGTAAAATTATAATTCTCGTTTAGGCCTATATTTATCCTTTATTATGTTTTTTTTCTTTCTCTCCGCTCGGAGAAGTGCTTTAGGGGCTTGATGTGATGATATAAGACAATGCAAATCCTGCTGTTTGCTTTTGTAAGATGAGTCCATGAAAAACATATAAGTAATTTTAATTCTAATTTAGTCTAATTTAAAATAATCTTGTTGGTTAAGGGTTAATCTGTGGAGCGTCAATTGTTGGTTATACTCGTAATTGCGCAATCAAACCCTTTTTTAAAAATTATCATTAACTCTATTATTTATTGTATTTATTTATTTTTGAGAGTGTTTGTGATAGATCAAAGTTAGTGATAATATCACATTCTATATATAATTAATTCGCTGTTTGAGTAACCATGGAAAAGAAACGTTATAAAAAAAATAAATAAAAAAAAAGTATAATTATTTTTATTATTTTGTTAATTAAATTGTAATCAGTTTCAATAAAATTCTGTTCATTAAACGTGTTTTATTAGCCTACATGACACCTATGATTGGTATATGATGTTTAATTCATTTGGCTGTTTTTAGCCTTACCCTGGAGGTGGTACACCCTCCGCCTATGGTCTAACAGCTCTTAATTCCTGGTGTTCAGGTTCAGATTTTAAGCAAAAAGGTTGACTTGAGCAAAGTGACCTCCAAATGTGGATCCAAGGACAACATAAAGCACAAGCCAGGTAGGCGATGGATCAATTTTAATATTGCCTATTACTCTAAATGCAGTTTCAAGGTGAGCGCATGAAATAAATAGGCATGTGAACGATGCTTGATCTCTCTCAGGTGGTGGGGATGTGAAGATTGAGTCCCATAAGGTTAACGTCAAGACCAAGGCCAAACTGGGATCAGTAGACAATGTAGGCCATGAACCGGGAGGTAGCAATGGCAAGGTAGTAAATCGTTTTTTTAGGGTGTACATATTAGGAATGTGTCTCTTTTATTATTGATATTCCATTTTCCTGAGGACTTGAGCAATGGCTGCTAAAAAACAGATTTGCCATCCCAATATATTAGAAATTATTTAACTATACTATACTATATTTTTGATAAAAAAAATTCAGCCTTGATGAGCATAAGATATTTTTTTTTCAAAAACATTAAATCATACACCAACCCTTAAAATGTAATGATAATTTACTTGTAATGTATAATAAATCTTGTGTCATTAAATCATAAAAAGTATTGAACTTTTTAGGAATAGCTCAATGGTTTTTTGTTTTCCATACAACACACACACACACACACACATACAGTAAGTTCATGTTTGTCTCCGGTAGACGCATTTTTTTAAAGGAATGGTTCACCCAAAAATTAAAATTCTGTCCTCATTTACTCATTTACCCTCAAGTAGTTCCAAATCTGCATGAGTTTCTTTGTTGTACCAGGCTGTTCTTGCCATCATTGACTTGCATAGTAAGGGGGAAAAATACTACCGAAGTCAATGGTGACCCAAAACAGAGTTTCTTCAATATGTCTTCATTTATGTTCAGCAAAACAAAGAAATTCATACAGATTGGAACTACTCAAGGGTGAGTAAATGATGAAAGAATTTTCATATTTTGGTGAACTAGTCCTTTAACTAATTGCTTCTGCATTGTATTTTCAGTCTGAGGGGGTTCAGCAGAAATCTGAGGGGAGCCCATCTCCCCCTGCTGTTTCTCCACCTGTGCAGGCAGACATTGGGGGAAAGGCGAACGGGCTGAAAGAGAGCTCTCCTGCTCCCATACCTTCTTTGGGAGAAGGGCCCCGGGACTCCCAGGGCCTAGACAAGCGCATCCCTGGGACAAGTAAGTGCAAACTAGGCATATTCAGCCCTTATATATGAAAAAGAGAAACCTGAAGTGATGTAATATATTGTGTATATGAGCTTTCAAGAACTTGAGTCTCATGTTAAATTGAGTTGGCCACAGAAGTTTGACTTGAAGAAGAATTTACAGAATTACAGTTCAAAGAATGTTACAGGTTAATGCTAATGAAATGCAGACTATTTATACCCTGGTGCATTTATTAAATGGGAAAAAATAACTGAATTAAAATGTTAAACATATGTGTTTACTGTTCCATCATTCTCTCTGGCTATGAAGTAAAAATACTTTGTGCCATTTTTTTTTTTACTTTCAAACAAGGCTACCCAAATATTGAAAAATCTAGATACTGAACAAACCTGTTTTATATTGGAAACAAACAGGTTCACTCTTTTTTGAAATGTCTATTATTTTGAATGGCAATATACAATATACAATATAAACAGCTTCTCCATTTCTTTGCCCCCAGATTGAGTCCTACAAGCTGAACTTCCGCGAGAATGCACGAGCTCGCACGGACCACGGCGCTAAAATCATCTCCTGGTCCTCCCTGAGTGGCAGCCACCCCCACCCACATCGCAGCACCTCTCTCAGTGTTTCTCTGGGGTCCGCCATGTCCTCACACTCAACCCAGCTTGTCCCATTCACCCAGCAATGAGATGGGTGCAAACCAGTGCACTAGCAGGAGAAGGACTCTGATTTCAACACAGCCTGTCCCTTTAAAATCTATCTTCTCATTAGCATCTTCTCTTGTTTACAGTTTATTTTTTTTCTTTGTTTTGAGATCATGTTTTGGGAAAGATCCAGGCTGTGGCTTTATTTATAGCACTTCTTTTCGAGGCAAGATTTGGGATGAAGTCTCCAGATTGTTGGAGATAAAGTTATGGATGCTGCTCTTATTGTCATATTTGATAAATCCATAGCACTTTGCCCATAACACCAGAGTTTCCTTCTAAACTTCCTACGAACCTGTGCTATCCTTTAGACAGACCTAAATTTAGGGGTAACGCCCTCTTTTCTGTCTGTATCTGGCAGTAGATGTTCTCCAATGGGAACCCCAGAACTCACTTGAGATGTAGCTTATTACATCATATTATGGCAGTTACTCTCCCTGTATTGTTAGTAAATGGGGCTGTCTTAAATCCCAGTCAAAGGGGACGAATCAGCCTCCATCTATCCATCTGCTCCCTTTGCTCCACTGACCGTTTCCGCCTCACATGAATTATAAACCCTGTTCTCCCACAGTATTTAAATGAGCACTTAATCATTTGAAACGTATAGGTTGTTCAAACAATAGCATATTTACATCTTCAGTGAGTTTGCTGTATCGTGTTTGCGTAAATTCCTGTAACGATGAGCTGTATCATTATGATGTCTAACCATCTGATTACATTTTCCACTTTCCATTTCTCTCAAAGCATCTTGTGAACTAATAGGACACAAAAACACATGACACACATAAACTACAGCATGATACAGATAGAGAAAAAAGGGAATGGCACGCAAACTAAACAGACAGGATGGGCAGAAATATAGATGGACGAAGAAAGTTGTCAGAAAGTTAAAAAAGAAATGTGTTTACACTCCGTATACAGGTCATGATTATTTGCTCCAGATCATCCCAACTTTCGATTAAGTATTGTACCTCTAAATCCGAGAAGCAGATAAAGTTTGCACTGGACAGATAAACCAATTACATGAACAGTAAATGCATCCTAATTAAGCATTGCAATACAGTCCATTTCCCTATTATTTATTCAGTGGCAATTGATAAATTGTTGTCTAGAAATGACTATTTAATCAAACATAGTAGTACATGCTATTTGGGTTTCTTATTAAGTGATGTATTATTCACAAAGTAGTTGAATATCATAGTTTTAAACTCTCCAAACCTACTATTGTAGGGCTGCTTTTTGAAACTAGTGACACTGTTTATCAGTGAATTTGTGGGCACTTTATTGGTAGTATTATTATTATATATATATATATATATATATATTTAGCTGCACAATGCCTGCAGGAAAAAAAAAACTATTTGCTGTTGTTGGTTAAAAGGTTATGTTTGTATACAGGGTTTGACTCTACATTGTTGTGAAATATTTTTTTTTCCTGGTATTTTACTGTGATGTCATGGTAGATCATTGATGGTGGTAATGCAGTAACATCAAAGAAGATCCCACATAAAACTGAACAACAGAGACCAGGAAGTAATAAATTATGCAAATATCCTATGACATAATTAGCTGACGAGCATTTGAAATGCACTTTATTATGGATGTTTTATACTACAAAGATTGACTGAGCACATTTTCCTAAATTGTATCCCCTCAAGAAAGTCCCAGTTACTCAAAAATGCAAAACATGTACCTGTATCTCACAGAGCAGTCTGTAAATACAGTTTGTACGAGTGTGAGCAAGTGTGTTTAGTGTAGAGCAGCTGCGCTTGGCCAAACTGTCCTGTCTGTAGTTCCTCTTCGTGATTAGTGTGTACCGTTCAGGGGCTATGCCAGTAAACAGTGTTCAGTGTTGTACTCTTGATACAGTGGTCATAACCTTTCATGCCTTCAGACAGCTCTATTTTGTCATTTTCCATAATAAATGAACACTCTCACAGCGTTAGCCCACTTCTCACATCCTCCGCACCAATCCGCTCAACGCAGTTTTGTAAATACACGTTTCACACTTTGTTCCCCGCAGGGGGGGGAAACACTTCTTGATTGGGTTGTATAGAGAAGCAAAGTGAAGATTTTGCATCTATGAATATTTCTCCAGACAGTATTTTATTCTTTAAGCGAGTCTGCCTTTTTTTGATAAAAAGGGCTGGCAAACAAGAATGTTTTTAAAATGTATTGTATTCAGGAAGCAAAGAATATATATTATGTATGTAACCTTTTCTCTTTGTCATCACAGTTCACATACTAAATGCAATGTAATCAATAGGAGGAGGAGATTGTGATTGATTTTGCCTAAGGATGGAAACACTAAAAGGACTCTGAGGATGTCCTTCTGTGTAAACAAAAAAGGTGCAGCATTCTGGTAATGACTTAAGCAGCCTGACACAGGATGCAGAAAGTGGGTCGAGAGTTTAGAGTTAATCAGTAACCACAGGAACAATGATTCCTCCCACAAACTGCACCTGACACATAGACCTTGAATGTTGTTTGGATATCCATGCCGCACATCTGTATAAGAATAATTGTAACTGGTAGACTAATCGGCATGTTTAAAAGTAGAGCACTGGAATTAGGCAGCAGAAGATCCCCCTAGTGTGTCTGTTAGGACTCACAATGTGTGTACTACCCATAGAACACACCAAAAGAGCATGCTGACAACAATGGACTACAGACATCAGTCCTAAATTGGATTTAATGTCTCCCCCCTGATTTAAGATGTATTTTTTGGTATGAAAGAGGTCATTGTGATTAATTGTTAACTAGTGATGTGGATATTTAATCATGAATAAATAAAAAAGAAACAAGCAAAATGTGCTTTTTTTACGGCACTGCATGTCATCTGCAGGGAGGCATACAGAAGGATATTCTTCATTGCTAAAAAAGGGACTTTTTTTAAAAAAAATACGTTTTAGCTACTCTATGCAGTAGTTGAGGAACAGTCCATTTTAACAGCTCCACAACTCAGCATTACTTTAGTTTAAAGGAGTCGTACAAAGCCAATTTTTTAGGGTCTAAATGGAAAGTTTGTAATATAGTTTGTTTTAAAATTTCTCAAAGATAGTGTAAAAAACACAAATATTACCCAGTCAAAAACAGCTCTTTAGAAATCACTCTATGTACTTCCTCTGACTCCGCCCCTCTTTTCCAAGGCACTTTCCGAGGATCTTTTTTTAGCCATATTCATATTGAAACTTGCTTATTAGCACATTATTATGAAAGGCGATTTGCAAAGATACATTAAAAGGCATTATACTCACTGCTTCTGTAGGTGAGGCTGGATTATGAATAAACGCATTTGGGTTTTCCGCGTATCAATCTTCCGCGTATTCAGTAACTCAGATTTTGCTAGTTTATGCTGCAGCTTAAACCAGCAAGGGACCAGCATCTTAACCAGCGTATACATTTTCTTTCCAGCAGGGGGCAAGAACCAATTTAAAAAGGCACATTCAGTTTAATAGAACAGCATGCTGTGGAGCATTTTTGTTGCGGGTTATGTTATTTACCGGTGGATTAAAGCTGCAAGTTTGAAGTTCACTGGTAAGTGCTAAAAATATTCGGTACGTCTCAGTCAGCTCGGTCGGTCAATGTTTGCTCCCTAAAGCTAACCACAAATAACTGTAAAAATAGTACTTTTTGTTACAAATAAAATCGCCATGTTTCTTCAATTTATGTATCCCTTTATGAAATGTATTAATTCATAACTGAATGAAAGCGATGTTGAACTTTCCCGTAAATCTTGATTTTACAGAAAGATACAATTGCAATAGCTATGATAAGCTATAATATAATATATATAGCTATAATTGCAGTGATTAGGCATGAAAACGATGACGTAATATTTTTTTGGAGAGAGTGCATGAAAAGAGCAAATGATGGTACTGTTAATGCTTTAAGTGGATTTCCCATGTCTTCCAGCTATGATCTACTAAAATCCGTTTGTTTCACGTTGGCTAGTTAATAATGAATATGAAAACAATAATTAATTCAAGAAACAGCACTTCCATGGATATACCTTTGATCTTTAGAGCAGTGGTTTTGATAGATGAACTGGTATTACCTAAATCTTACTTATCTGCCCCCTGATGTATAATGTAGAAATATAATAAATAATAGCCATTTAATTATGTATTTTGTATTTAAGATTAAAAAAAAACCTTATGCCACAAACAGTGTTTCCCTAATATTTTTTTCCCATTAAGTAATGTTAATCATTTTAACTCATAATAACTCAATCACAGCACAGATTAAATGCAATTAAACTTTATTCTACTATGTGGCTGAAAAAGCCAAGTGGATAACTAATACAACAAATAGGAGAGACGCAGAAGGTCCATTTGAGCTTTACTCTTCATCATGTCCCTTCTGCATAAAAATAAATAAATAAATTAAAAAAAAAAGAGAGAGAAAAGGTTGAGATTATCAGTTGTGGTCAAATATTTTCATTATATATGTTCACTAAAAATTAATTGTATACCAATGTGGCAAAAATAAAATGAGTGCTTAAAAGGGGGGAATTACAAATTCCTTTGACATGATTGTTTTTAATTAGGATAGATGTACAAACAAAAAAAAATCAATGTGCTAAATCACTGGCCTTGGAACCAACATCACGACTTTTGGCACGCAGTTTGTTCACTTGCGACTCTGCAATGTCAGCTCTTTCTTCTGCTTCATCAAGTTCATGCTGGATTTTCCGTAACTTGCTAATATGTGTGTTGGCTTGTTCCTCCTATGAAGCAGGATAAGCAGTTGTGAGATTAGAGCCTAAATGTAATAGTATGATTTATCAGAAAAGTGTGAACACTTACAGCTTCCTCTGCAGCTCTCTTGTAAGCCTTGACTTTTAGCTGAAGCTTATCAACAAGATCTTGCAGTCGAACCAGATTCTTGCGGTCCTCCTCGGTCTTTTAAGACAAATTATAGCAAAGAAGCTTGAGAATTTGTTGAATGAGAATATCATTGCCATCGCATTTGTATTCAGTTATAAAATTAGCTGTTTTTGGTGGGGGGGTTTTACCTGGTAGGTCAGTTCTTTAATACGTCTCTCATATTTGCGAATTCCTTTCACTGTTTCGCTGCTCTTCTTCTGTTCCGATTCAACCTCATTCTCCAGCTCCCTCACCTGTTGGCACAGTGTGAACATGTTTACAGAGTACCACTTGCAGTGTTCAAAAACATTGTTGGGATTTATGGTAGGTCACTCACCCGAGCTTCCAGTTTCTGGACTTGTTTCTTGCCTCCCTTCATAGCAATTTGTTCTGCTTCATCCAGGCGGTGCTGCAGGTCTTTAATGGTCTGCTCCATGTTCTTCTTCATACGCTCCAGGTGAGCACTTGTGTCTTGCTCTTTCTTCAGCTCCTCAGCCATCATGGCTGCATCAGTAATGGCCTTCTTGGCTTTTTCTTCAGCGTTCCTGCATTCTTGCACTGCCTCTTCCACTTCTGTCTGAAGCTGGGATATGTCAGTCTCCAGCTTCTTCTTTTGATTCAAGAGGCTTGTATTCTGGATCCAGGAGACATTTGTATTGTATTAGAGGCTGAATAAATAGACCTGTTCAGTATGAAGAAGAATAACCAGTCACATACCTGGGAGTGCAGTAGCTGCACTCTTTCACTGGTATCCAGCAGCTCTTGCTCGGCAAGCTTGCGGCCTCTCTCAGTTTGCTCAAGAGCTGCTCTCAGCTCCTCTAGTTCAGCCTGCAGAAGGTTGTTGCGTCTCTCTACAATCGCAATGTTCTCCTTTAGATCTTCATTTGTTCTCAGAGAGTCATCCAGCTGTAGCTGAGCATCCTAGAATATGAGTGGAAACTAATTAAGACAGACATTTTAACAGCCCTCCAAAAGCTGTCATTCTTTGCTTTATTGTTCCACAGTATTGATTCAGAGTGTGACTTACTTTCAGATGTGCTTGTACACTCTTGAGTTGTTTTTGAGCCTCTGCTGCTTGTCGGTTTGCCTGACTAAGCTGGATCTCCATCTCATTTAGATCCCCTTCCATCTTCTTTTTAATTCTGAGGGCCTCATTCCTGCTTCGTGTTTCTGACTCCAAAGAACTTTGCAGAGTATCGATGGTTCTCTGCAAATTGCGTTTGCTCTGCTCCATCTCTTCATCCTTCTCAGCAAGTTTGCGCTCAATATCAGCTTTTGTTTGATTGAATTCTAACTGAGCTCGCAGGATTTTACCCTCCTCGTGCTCCAGTGAGGCCTTTCAAAGAAGATTGTGATCTGTTACTTGGTTTCCAAGACTTCATTTTTAATAATACTATTTAATGCAATCATTGTAAATATTAAGTGTTTTTTAGTTAGTTTGTTCTAAAAACTTACTTCTGCCTCTTCCAAAGCAGACTGAATCTCACTTTTTTCTTGCTCCAGCTGCTTTCTCATTTTTTCCAGTTCATGAATGCTCTTTCCTCCCTCGCCAAGTTGCTCAGTAAGATCAGAAATCTCCTCTAGATGAAAAGAATAATGCATTTCAACATATTGCCTTATTTTCTCCAGCCTTAGTGATAATGTTTAAGCGGTTCAAACAAACCGTTAAGTCTTTTCAATATTTGTTTTTATTAATTGTAATAATTTATTTAAAGATTCTCTGCAAATTTACCTTGGAGATTTTTATTTTCTCTTTTCATGGTCTCCAGGTGATCCAGAGATTCTTCATAGGAGTTCTTCAGCTTAAAAAGTTCAGTACTCAGACATCTGGCTTCCTTCTGAGAGCTCTCTAGCTCAGCCTGTGACTCTTCAAACTTTTGCCTCCACTCAGCCAGGACCTAAAAGCATTTTATTTTGATGTACATTTTAGGATCACAGGTAATCAAAAATCAAGATTAATCCCAAAACAAGAACCACCACGTTTGGCTACCTTATCAAAGTTTCTTTGTTTCTTGTCCAAGGCTGCTGCAGCTGCGTTAGACCTCTCCAGGTCCACCATAAGATCTTCGATCTCATTTTGGAGTCTGTGTTTGGTCTTTTCAAGAGATGAACATTTCGCATTTACTGCTTCAACTGCTTCTTCAGCCTCCTGCAACCGTTGAGCCAGTTTCTTCCTGTGTTAGAAAACAAAACAATATTGAGAAAGATCATTTCATTTGCACACCCTAGAAGAAATAAATAGACATTTTAATTATATTTTTACCTTATGTTTGGGGAAGCTTGGCCAACTAACAGAAAAACTTTTTGTTCGTCTTACATTTTAAAAGAAACATAACACAAACAAAAAGCTTATCTGTCAGTAGAGAAGTTAAACCTTAAAGAAAAGTGCAAATAAATATGTAATTCTATATAGAAACATATCTTACTTGGCTTCTTCCAGTTCTTCGGTTCTCTGGATAGCATCAGTTTCATACTTGGTTCTCCACTGAGCCACCTCAGAATTAGCTTTAGACATGCCTCGCTGCAGCTCTGCTTTGGCCTCCTGCTCCTCCTCATACTGCTCTCTGAGCAGATCTGTGTCATGACGGGATGACTGTACAGCATGGGCTAGGGCGTTCTTTGCCTGGAGGAAGACATTGAGCATTTTTATTTAGCATATAAAAAAATGTTTAGAAACTCATTGTTTAGAAATTATTCAGACCATGTTCATACTCAGTTCACACCTTAGTTTCCTCCTCCAGTTGCCTTTTAAGATCTTCAATTTGCTGAGTATAAGACATCTTGCTTCTAGTTAGCTGGGAGACAAGAGAGTCCTTCTCCTCAAGCTGTCTTGAAAGTTCACCTGGGAATGTCATCATGCGTTTTATCATTGTTGGAGTTCTGCCACTCATAATGATTGAAAAAAGGTTTTTGACAGGCTTACCATTTTCAGACTGTAGTTTAGATTTTTGCATTGTGAAGTCACTGATACACCGCTGTCCCTCTTCATATTTTGTTCTGTATTCATTCATTTGATCTTCCAAAGACCTGCAGGACTTCTCAAGATTTGCCTGAGCAAAGTACACAATTCGGCTAGAAAACTACTTCACAGCAAGAAAACAAATAGAAATTCGAATTTATGACTACTTGTGTTAACAATACCTTCGTCTTAACAACATGTTCCATGTTTGAGACCACATCATCCAGCTCGAGTCTAAGTTCGCTTTTTTCCTTTTCCAGTTTTTGCTTGACTCTTTGAAGATTGTCTATCTGCTCTCCCAAATCTGCCACACTGTCAGCTTGTTTCTTCCTCAGTGTGGCGGCAGTGGCCTCGTGCTGCAGAGTGGCCTCTTCGAGGTCTCTGCGAAGTTTCTGAAACTCTGCCTCTCGTTTCTTGTTCATCTCAATCTGAGCAGCTGTAGCTCCTCCAGCCTCCTCCAGCCTCTCACTGATCTCCTCCAGCTCTCTGGCTAAATCTGATCTTTGTTTCTCCACCTTGGCTCTGGCAGCTCTTTCTGCCTCAAGCTCTTCCTCCAGCTCCTCAATACGTGCCTATTATCATAAATATGTTATCTTTCATGTCTCATTTATTTGATGTCATATATTTCATGTCAATATGCTCTTTTGTGTGTGTTACCTGAAGTTCCTTCAGTTTTTTCTGTAGCTGAATACAAATAGTTTGTTCATCCTCAATTTTCCCATTGAGCTGACTGATCTCAAAATCTTTCCTATGAGTGAAAAACAGATATTTACAGTCTTTAGCCTTAGTCCTTAGAACATACAGATTGGACTGTAAAAGAACAGGAGAATTTGATTTACTTTTTTAGACGCTCCTCTAACTGCTGTTTGTCATTCTCCAGGTCCATTAGGGTTTCCTGGGTCAACTTCAAGTCTCCTTCTAGTTTCCTCTTGGCTCTTTCTAGATCCATCCTGATCTTTTTTTCTTGCTCAAGAGATCCTTCCAACTGGTATAAATAATTAAAAATGCCACTTGGTTGCATGAGTATATGCTTGTATCAAGAATATTAAACATAGTTGTAAATTGTAAAACTCACATCATCCACTTGCTGCTCTAGCTTTGCTTTTGCTTTGGTGAGGGTGTTGACTTTGTCCTCCTCACTCTGCAGGTCATCCAGTGCCTGCTGATGAGCTTCCTGCAAGGCCTTCTTCTCCTTGGTTAGCTTTGCAATGATGTCGTCCAAAGCTGCCATTTCCTCTGTCAGGTTCTTCACCTGCAAAAGAACATGAAGTTCTGAGTTTTTGGACCATTTAACTGTGTGTGTGTGTATTTTGAAGAAAAACATCCCTGACCTTGTTCTCAGTTGCATGCTTCTCTTTCTCCACTTTAGCCAGAGTCAGCTCCAGATCATCAATGTCTTTCTTCAGCTCTGAACACTCGTCCTCCAGCTTTCTCTTCTTAGCTGTCAGCTCTGCATTCATCTCCTCCTCATCCTCAAGTCTCTCTGTGAGCTCTTTGGCTTTTGCCTCAAGCTGGATCTTGTTTTTGATGAGCTGGTCGCAACGCTCTTCTGCGTCACACAGATTGTCTTGCTCCTGTTTTTAAATGATGTTGAAACTATTCAGTAATGTCTATACTGCAGAAACACATTTATTTCTACATTTCAAAAGGGCAAAATATTAACTGACCGCTTGGACTTGAAGTTGTAGGTCATTCTTCTCTTGAAGAAGCGATACCATTTTTTCCTCTAGTTCTTTCCTTCGAGCTTCAGATTTAGCATAAGCCTCTTTAAGCTTGGCAAATTCATCTTTCATATTTGCCATCTCTTTTTCTGCTTCTGCTGACTTTAGTAGAGGTTTGATCTTGAAGAATAGCTTCATCCAGGGCCAATTTTTAACCCCCATGAAGGCACGGACATTCCACTGGATAACCAGTAGGGCATCCCTGTGAGGGCGTTCCATTTTTATAAAAATAAAAATATCACAACAAATTGCAAATTGTTAAGGTAGTGCATAATAAATAGAATTCTTGCCTTCTTTCAACTATCTTCTGGAACTCAACTCTTGCAAGGAGTCCTCTGGATCTAGCTTGAATACCAGAAATAATAAGAGATAGTCTGTCATCTCTCATTTCTTCCAACTGACCCAGTAAACCAGCCTTGAAGAACACCTAAGCAGAATTCATTATAGAAACATGCATTTTACTCACAGTATGACCACTGTCATCTTTGCTCATATCAAATAATACAAAAATAATGTGCATTTTCACCTTTGTGTGTCCAAATTTATATTGATTGTGATCAATATCAAGTGAACTCAGGAGTTTCTCA
>JAUYWG010000032.1:8386800-8425603 GCA_034779775.1 Enteromius afrohamiltoni
CCCCCCCCCCCCCCCCCCCCCCCCCCCGCTGGAGCTCTCTTATTTAACCCTGGTTAATAAAGCGATTTCAGCTATATCAGATATGCCAGGCTAGATTATATATGTCATGTTATAATATACATATTATTTGTATTTCGCCGTAAAACTGGCAGATTTTGAAAGCTGAGACTTTGGAATATCTCTGGGTGCTTCCAATCTAGTCCAATTTTATTCTATTATATTTCAACTTTATTCTTGTAATATTTCGGCTTTATTCTCTTAATATTTCGACTTTATTCTTGTAATATTTTGACTTAAATCTTTTAATATTTCGACTTTATTCTCTTTATATTTCGACTTTATTCTTGTAATACTTAGAATTTATTCTCGTTATATTTCGACCTTAATCTCGTAATATTTCGACTTTAATCTCGTAGAATTTCAACTGTATTCTCAAAATATTACTTTTGAGACTTTTATCTCATAGTTTTAGATTTTTTTTTTTACGATGGCACTAAAATGCCGTCATAGGTTTATATATGTAGAGATCTAAAAATAAATATTTTGAATAAAAGACAAAGTATTCTATTATTCATCCTGTGCAAGCATGAAATATCTGCTAAATTAACATATTTACTAAATCTGTCAGATCTTACATGAAGGATTTATGAAGAATTTGTGTATACATCAATTACAATTTCTTTGAGAGAAAAAAAAACATAATCAGCCTTTATGCAATGCAACTTGATATCCATGAATCCTCAACTCAAAAACCAGGGGGCGTCACTGGATAAGATACTGAAGGAGCAGCTCATGGGTTGAAGAGAGTTATTTTTAAACCCCTTTAAAGCGCCCCCTTCTGGTAAGCAGTTGAACACTAGAAACACAAGCTGTACCTTATACTGGATAGTCCATAGCCATGACTCAGTTACCGGAGTAAACCTGTTCTTAAAACGACATAAAAACTTATACACACATATATTAATAAAATGTCAATTTGATCATCGTTTGAAGATTTCAACGTTTGTAAGTGTAACTCCACACCCAATGAAACACACCTGAAGCTAATCAAGGATTTTGTAACTAGGCATACTAGAAAATTTATACTAGAAACTTCCATTCATGTGTGTTGGAGCTATTGTTTCTGGTGGAAAGTAGGGGTTAAGGAGTTTGGACATCCCTGGTCTAGGCCTTGGGTTACTTTTCATTTTGATACAAATATTCACAATCTTCATCTAAACAAATCTTTTAGTTGAGGAATTGTAAATGTGTCTTTAATAAATGTGAACAAGAACAATAGGCAGAGACATTTTCATGACATCTTAATATGGAGCTAATAAAAGACAACAAGAAGAGAAAGCAGACTGGTGTTTATAAGGGACAGAAAAGATAATGTAGTTGGTTGTGACCATAGAGGGACTCAGTGATTGACAGAGACAGGCAACACCAACAGCTGAATCTAAGAATGGAGAAAGCAGCAGAGGAATGAAGATACAGCACAAAGGTTAGAGCTAAATATGGCTGAATTGAAAAGCACCCCAGTAACTGACATTTATACAGAAGAGAACCACTGACATTTTACAAGCAGCGCTTTCCGCTCATCCACTGCCAAGAGACCCAAAAATGTGTCATTATCTAGCGTTTAAGAGTTAATGATATTCTTATTAGCTGTTGTGAACATTTATGCACTTGTTATTTTTGTCCATTGGTTTGACCAGTGGTCCATCAACGACAATGCAGTTGCTGTGTTTTCACACAGAACTGTCTAATTGCAACATGACACCCGCCAACACCAACATTCAGACTTTTCTTTTTCTGTTCTGAGGGGGCGGGGAGCGAGTAGGCCATGTGAAAGGTGCAAGAGACCCTCTGTTAGAGCAGTTGTGCTGCTAGAGAAATGAAGGAGACCCCCGGATACAAAGAACATGGAAATCAGGAATAAACAGGATTTTCTTTCTCTTGGATGCAAGGAGTAAACGGAAGTTGTTGGCTGCGAGAACATAAGGGGAGTGCAGATCCCAGAAAGATACAGATCAGACAGCTAGGCCGTGAAAAGCTCTTGAAGGACACAGAGTGTAAGAAAAGCAAACTATTTAAGTAGCACATGCCATTTTTATACCTGGATTAAATGCAAAAAATATATGTGACTGTAATTATAGAAGCATATTTACAACATACATTACCAGAAAAGTGATTCCAGTGAAGAAGAACAGCCTTTTTTCAAACAGTTAACTGAAAAATACACATGCCTTCCTCATTCAAGCTGACATGAATTGTGAGATTTTTTTAACATTTACATCAGGGGAATTTTAATACACCAACACACTGCAGCAGTCACTGAGAAAGTTTTGTTGGATTCTGACTTTAACAACAGCCAATCCATATTCTTTATCATTTGCTGGTATGGTTACGGAAACAATACAAATGTTTCTAAACTCTATCCTTGTGGTCATTACTGACCTGGCAGCTGGATTTCTTGGCAACGCATCATTTCGACGTCATTTTCATTTATTGCTGTCTTCATTGCTTTTGTTTGGGCCCCTCCTGAGCCTATGGGTTTCCAATTATAGTGTCTTTGCAAAGAGGACTCACTTTCTCTATAGGTAAGACACAATAAATCAAATCTGTGCTACTGAATATTCAAAGTAATACCACACCAATGCTGCTGTTTTGCAGGTAATCAAAACAGCAGTGAGTGTGACTGATCTTTTGTCTAATTTTGCTCCACCAAAAACAAAATAACATTTTTAAAAAATCAAAGGAAGTCAAAGCAGCATCAAACCTTCACATCAAAAGGAAAAGGAAAACAAGGCTAGGAATAGGTGCATTCAGTGGATTGTACTGTTGTTTATCAACATTTTCTTCCCAGAATAAACTTTTAGTAGACAAAAACTCCATAAACCAGTATTAAAAGTTACGAGTTGTAAAAAGTTATGTGATCTAAGACCTTTGTATACAATGCACGTCATTGTCAACACTAAGTCTTACAGTTTTGGTTTCCTCCAAATTATATCCAAAATACAGGTTTTGAATTTGAGTTTTTGAAATAACTAGTTGAATGAGCGATACAATGACTCACTCATAAAGATTGTGGCTGAATGTAAAAAAAAAACATACAATTTTACGGTAAAAAATTAGCAGCTGTGGTTGCCAGAATATACCTGCCAGTTAAATACCGTAACTTCATTCATTTTTATAATGTTAATATATCAATCTATTAAAGTACTGAAATCTGTTTAGTACTAAATGCAGGCGTGATGAAAAAGTTACATGATGAACCAAAGCCCATCACAGCTTTTAAATAGGAACATATATAGAAGGTGCTTAGTGTCATTCACACAAACACTAAACACCATCATGGTATTACATGTTACATACAACCTTAATAAACCTTGGAAAAAATTAAAAAACTGAGTTATTTCAAAGAAAAATTCAAACAAAATTTGAAATGCAATGCAGGGAATTCTGGGAATGTCAGTTTATGGTTATACTTTTAGCTTACTGTTTAATGATTAGACATACTACTCTTTTCATATCCTGGTTTTCACCTCTGTATGTAAGCAAAATATGCATGTTTGGATGCAGCCACGGTATTCTTTATTCTATAGGATAAATTTTTGTTGTATTAATTCACTATTCATTTTTAGGGTGTTCCTGCGTTCAGGTTGGGGCTGGACCTGCATCTTCGTTGGCTCTTTTGTCTTCCTCCTGTCCTTCTCAGTTCGTCGCTCACTCACACTTTCCCTGCGACACCTTTCTCGGCTAGCTGTGGCCGGTGGACTGTGGCTGGGCTTCCGCAAACTGCTTTGTCTGTTGGAAAATGCAACCGGGAGCTGCTATGAGCCCCTCAGCTCCACTCTTGAGTTGGCTTCAGGGACCAATGGTGATCAGCCTTTACTACTTTTACGAGAAGGTGAAACAAAGGAGGCCTGTGTCCGCTCTGGCATGTTGTGGCGTGGCTATGAAGTATCCGAAGATGCCCTCCTACTGTGTTTGTGCTGCCTGCTTCTAGCTGAGGAGACTGCAGTGTTTGGGCCCTACCTGAGCCTGGGTGGACCTTCTGGAGCCCCGCTGCGCATCCTCTTCCTGTTCTGCGTCCTGCTGTTGAGTCTCTGGGTGTTCCTGCTGCTCTGCCTCCTGGCTTACTTCCCACAGTTTCCTACTCAGCTTCTGGGAGGTGCCCTGGGTTGTTTGAGCTGGAGAGCTTTGTATCAGGGCTGGTACCGACTTGGACCTAGTTGGTACTGCCCTGGGAGGCCAGGGGTGGGACTTTTGTCTACACAGACCAAACAGGAAGAGACGTCTGAAACAATGTTTGAAAGTAATGCTAACAAGATCAACTAGAGAAAATGTGCTCAGTTCACTTGGTAGAATTTGGACTAACTATAAATAGTGGTGCAGTATACCAGTGAAAACCGCAGAGCATCTGGCCAAATCTCCATCAGTACAAGATCAATGTATATTTGACGAATTTTCTTGTATGACTTTAAGATGTTGACTGTTGTTTGGATTTTCAAAGATTCTAAATCTTTTGTGTTCCTCGGGAGAAAAGAATGTTATGTAGGTTTTGAATAACATGTTTTTGAGTAAATTGTGACAGAATTTCCATGTTATGGTGAACGGTGTTTAATTATTTCAAAATTTCTTAGGTTGAAGTTAAAATATATTTGGCAATATGTTTTTTACAATTGCTATGACCGTTTTTTCAATACATTTAACAAGTTTCCTAAACTCTTAATGCAGCAACACACCTAAAACACACAATTGGCAAAACGGTTAATTTAATGCTCAGAATCACACATTGAAATCTAAACCCCAAAACTAATTTTCAAAATGCAATAATACCACAGTACACTATGTCTAGCAAAACACTGCAAACATGTTTTAAAATCAAATAATTATTCAAAACACTAACACTCTTCCAGCAGGAACATTTAGTCAATCATAACACATTGACAAAAAACACTATCAGCTGAAATTACAGAAACTGTATTATTTTATGTGTAAGGTCTCCCATATATTTGAAGCCTTTCTACATTTTTGTTTTGCTGAGTTTGGTAAATGCATGCATTTCAGAGTAACCATATAAAATGTAGTTTATGTAAAAAATATATAAAAAAAAAAAGACACACAAAAAAAGTCCAAAGCCACCACGCATTCTAACTCCTCGCCCTTGTCCTTGTCCCACTCCTCTCAATTGTCTTCTCCCTTGTGCAGGCATTTTTTCTTTCTATTTGTGTCGCTCTATATTCTTCCTTTTCCACACAAGATCAGCCCAAAGAGTCCTCTTTCAAAACATATGTGATTGAAAAAACCTCAACACCTCAGTGTGATTCCTAGATGGGAATCAGCTGTGATTAATATATTTGCCTATGTGCCCAACTGTTTCTCGTTGGCAATGGAATAAAATACAGGGAATATATTTGTGTTTCAACTCACAATATGAACCGCTGTCCACTTTGACTTTAGCCTATATAGGTTATGTTGAGAACATGTTATCTGTTCTGACATACAGTGTGAAAGCATTTGTAAATTTGACTGTAAAATTGCATTGTTTTGGTCCTGGTTGAGCTTTTGTGTATAAAAAGCTGTATGCATTTTGTATAAAAGCAATAAGAAATGTGTTAATTGTATAGCCTACAAGTGATGTTGACAAAAAAGTTTCGGGAGGAGCTATGACGCAATGATTAGCTACAGCTGTTTCCAATCCCCTAATAAGTCTAATTTCCTTTCAGCCAATCAAATTCATAAACCTTCCCCTTAAATGGGCCCCCTTTTCCTCCCTTCCTCATCTCGTTACGCATCCCTGCTTCTCCACCGTTATTTCGCATTTTCCTCCGGGGGGACGAGCGGGATTCAAGCAGCGGACGTGGAGCTTAGCCCTAGTTAGGGTTCGGCGTTCGCCGACATCCCACACAGCACGCCAAATACACCTTATTGTTATCATAAGGAAGCGCGAACTCGTGAAAGACAGATGTTGTGATAACCGTGTTAAGAGTTTAGGAAGCTTGTGAAATGTTTTGGAAAAACTGTCATAGTGATTGTTAAAAACTGTAATACACAACTGGTTTCAGGAATACAAATTACAGAACAAATGAGACATCATATTGGTTTATTAGATTCTTCCTTGACAATCTCAATTGTTTTTTATTACAAAAATATTCACAGAATTTCTGGAAAGTTTGGCCTTAAATAAGAAACTTGTGATTCATTTATTCCCAAATGCATATGTAATTTAAAGAGAGAAATTAAATTCTGGGTCAGTGTGGTACAAATTTTATGCGTTTCTCTCAAATATGCAAGCAAATAATAAAAAAAAAAACATCAGTGGCCTCACAACAGACAAAAAGGGATGTATATAACAGATGCTTATTTGGACCACACAAGATTTGTACCCACAAAAAAGTGTGCTGCAAATTTCTAATGAAAAAGTTTAATAAGGCAAGAGTAGGAATAACTCCTGGTTAAAAATGACAATAGTATTGAAAAAGATAATTTCCATCCATCTTTAAAAAAAAATAAAAAATAAAACCTGTACAACACAACCATAACTACTTAACTTGGGGAAAAAAAAGAAAAAGGGTGATGGACACACAAAGAAAATGTCTTGCCTGCTCAAATGAAGCTCCAAATAAAAAGATGAAAAGGAGAAAAACATTTTCTGAAAAATCGCTCAGAGTATTATAAAAAGGCATGTTCCTTCACGAAGTATAATAATCCAGGACGGTGGTTGGTTCAAACAGTCACGAACCGTTCACCATAGGAACGTCAGATGCGACACTGTCCAATGGCTGCCAGAGGCAATCCATGAGCGAATCATAAAGCTCCTCGCTGCGCTCCATGTATTGCTTATTTAATGTCTCCACGTCCACATGAGGGTTTGGGTCTGAGGGAGGAAAAAAAGATGTTTGACGTTGCTCTAAATCAACAATTTGGTAAACTGAACTGCCAAATGAAATGTTACGAAATATTACCTTCAGCAGGGTCCTCCTCAACATCCTCTGTGCCATCATGTGACTGCTGACAAAAAAAAAAAAAAAAAATGACAGGAAAAAGGTCAATGACAGGACAGAAACGGGCTGAATTTGTTTTTGTTTTTTTAATACCATTAAACATCATGAATCACTACTAAAAATACCTCTGTGGTTCCCTGCATGTCAGGGGGTATGGGTGGAACCCCCATGGGTGGGGGTGGTCCCATCATCCCGTGTGGAACTGGAGGGGGGGTGGCATAAGGGTTGTAGCCATAGTTATAACCGCTGTACTGATCATAACCCCACTGTGGATAGTAATTGTTGTAAGGCTGCTGATAGTACTGCTGTTGATAGTTGGTGTTGTAGCTGTTATTCTGGTTGTGGTAACTGCTTGGTTTATTGCTAAAATGAAAAAAGAAAGAATATTGTGAAATTTTGTGTGGATTTGGAAGGTTAATGTGTTTAAATATCAGAAATCACTGTTCTAATGAAATGTACCCTTTGTTGACGGCAATGCTTATCCTGATGGGTTTTCCTCCCAGGCCTGATGCGTTCTGAAACTCCTCCAGGGCTTTCTTTTGTTCATTCTCGTCGCTAAACTTCACGAAGCCGTAACCCCTGTACAAAAAAACTAGATCATCAGCCCCTGCTCCCTTACGCTTCATGCGCCTCATCATGCAGTATATGCATATTTCAATATGTATTCAGAAAGAAATAATTAATTTGATGGTAGAACTGAAACTTCTCTTTTACTTTTAACATGAAGTAGCATCACTTCAATTGTGAGTTGCTCTTGCTTACCCTATATGGGGAAAACAATAGTTTTAGCAGAATTGTAACAACGGCAAATCACATCCATGTATTTTCTGGCCCTTTTTAGGAGAGGGAGGGTAAAGAGTATGGGCTAAATATAAGCTTTAAAAAAAATAAACACAAAATAAAAAGATAAAGGAGACCTCCTCTAGTTCAACTAGCTCATCTTTGGTCAACATCAGTAGGTCAAACTGTCAGAGAAAGCCAAGTAAGGTTATGCAGTACAGAGTTGGCAGCTGAAAAATGTCATACCTGGAGTTTCCATAGGGATCAGTGACAACTTTGGCTCCTTTGCATGAAGGGAATTTTTTCAGAAAGAACTGATGAAGGTTGTAGTCATCCACTTCTGATGTTAGATCTCCAACAAAGACCGAAAATTCTGGGCTGAGGAAGAAAGTGAACTATGTAAAGCGAAAGAATCCTCCACAGTAAAATGTAATATTTAACTACAAAAACTGCAGCTACTTTCTTTTTGGTTCTTTAATAAGAGACCATGAACTAAAACATCTTTCTGTGCATGGTGTGCTTACCCAGGCTCTGGCCTTTTCCCATATGTCGCATAGTTTAGCTTGAACTTCCTGGGCTGAAATGCAAACAAAACAACCATTGAGCAAATTAAATGACACTTTGCCTGTAGTATGGAGACAATTCGCTGACAAATAGTTATATTATTTGAGTAAGGAAGCCATTATTTCCACATACCTCCACCAATCAGTACTGGCTTTATCCCATTCGTCAGCTAGTTCCTAACAGAGTTTATTCACCAGCTTCAAACAAAGTCATTTTAAAAACAGCCTCAACCACCCTCCTTAGGGAAGAAATTGAGTTCTGTAACTCGCCCATCACTAGTAATATATGGATTATTAAAATGTCTCATATCAGGTGGGGGCCATGCTGGTTATGCCTTCCTATAATAATCTCTATATGAATGTATTGAAATCAAATAAAGATGCCAAAACTACACAATCTAATGGGTGATGGCCTGGCATCTTACCGGATTCGAGCCTGGAACCAGCTTCCCATTAAGCCTCTGCACACAACGGTCAACACTGGCCTCATCTGCCAGCTCCACGAAACAGTATCCAGCTGAGCCTCTGAGGAAAACACACAGACAAGTGAATTTTCAATGAGTTGTGTCAACAATTATCTGGCAAATAAGCATTGTATTAATTATATGGTAATAAAATAATATACATATGTTCAGTTGTTCTGGAGCTATAAACCACAACCAACCTTTGATTTGAAACAAAAAAAATCTAGATTTTAAAAAAATCAGGAAAAGACAACAAGGGTTTCATGAAGAAGCATTGCCAAAGAAAAAAAAATGAAACCTATGGAGAAATATAAAACTATTGATACAGATGTTGATTACATAGAAAAACAATATATTTCATGATTAGAGCAAAACAGTGCTTTATGGGACTTGCTTGTTGCCATTCCGATTCATGGAAATGTCGTTCCAGAACTATGGGTAACAGTTTTTAAATGGAATTCTGCTGTTAAATACAATTATTCTTTAAACAATAAATAAAGTGTATTTACCGCATACCATCAGTTAACAACAATCTAATTGCAGGTCTGTTTTTAAAGGTTTACAGATTATCACTAAAAGATAATAACAATAAAAAATTATAAATAAACATGTACTGTTTACTTCAGGAACCTAACTACTGTACTTTAGAGCTGTAATCTTACCCGGTAACTCGATGTGTAATTATTTTGACACCGTAGGCAGTCTCTCCCATTGTGCTGAAAGCTTGCTTAATGAAGTTTTCATCCATGTATGGGTCTAGCTGTAAAAAAAAATATATAGAGATTAATGGCCTGTCAGCATATTTAAAACACGCCATGTTAATGATTTACATAAGGAAACAAGAAAGTGCAGAGTTCTGGGTCACGTGTCCCGTTTATAGCGCGGGCGTCGGTGACGTAGACAAGTTGTCCTAATGTACAGTTTAGTGTATTATACATTGTTGTACAATTACTGAGTCAACTCGAATCATAACCCGGACATGTAGTTTGCCTCATTGTTTACACTACGACATAAAAACACTTATACAAACATAAGAGGCCTGCTTAGAGTAACG
Organism: Enteromius afrohamiltoni; assembly: GCA_034779775.1. Lineage (NCBI taxonomy): Eukaryota > Metazoa > Chordata > Actinopteri > Cypriniformes > Cyprinidae > Enteromius > Enteromius afrohamiltoni. The sequence continues at coordinate 8,396,654 of JAUYWG010000032.1, forward strand.
TTAAATATGACAAAATACAAACCACATATTACTACCGCCATATTTACAAATGTGCTGAAACATTGTTACTTCAGTTCGGTGTACATTCAGTATTTCTCTAACGTCAGTTTAGTGAGTGTTTGAGTGGCCTGTTGACCACGCTTGCGTAACATCGAGCTAAACCACATGCTGCTGCTAACTCTCCGAGTTATCGAAGAGAAGTAACAAAAACACAATACTTACATCACCCATCCATAAACTTGTCATTCTGTTAAACATCTTGGCGGCTGAAACTGTTTCACCTCACAGGTTTGCAAAATGAAGCGACAGTTGGACGCAGAATTTGCGTGGTGCTTCGTCAAGCTAGCAGAAGATTACGTTTACTGAACACACACACTTCCGCTTCCGGAAGCGCAGAGAGCAGGTCCAGTTAGCGTGTCAGTTCACTCCTCTGCCAGTCTGTCTGTTAGGTCCGGTACACCGCGTTTATATAAAACATTCATGCATGGGTAAATTATCGAGTTATCAGCCGTTTTGTAATAAAATTACGTGAGTAAAACTCTATGCTACTCTATGAGTTTGAACTCAAGGGGGCAGTAGTGAGTATTAAGGACTCCGGCCCGTCGCCCAGCAGAGGAAGAGACAGGAAACATGTGATGACTTTGGTGTGATATTGATGGAAGAAAGCTGTATCCGAAATGAACACGTTACGAACAACATTTTTGCGCTTTTCGGCGGGACAGAGTTTGTGTCGGTATGTGAAACCAATCATGTTAGTTAGTTAGTTTAGTTAGTTTGCTTTAAGGTCTTTTTGATTGTGAATTTAACCATCGGCGTTAGCGATGTAATCGCATCGTTTTTTTTTATAATCCCAATGATATATTGGTATTAATCAACCATAATATATTGCAAAAAAATAAATAAATACAGAAAAAATTTGCAAGAGTGTAATGATGATATAGTTACAGTACATTTATGCAGCAATGAAATGTAGTGCCATAAATGCCGCGTCTCTTTCAGTTTGGCTTTTATTCCAATTTAGTATTTGCTTGCATTATGCATGTGTTCATGTTTTTACACACTATTCTAATTCACTTCCAGGAGTAATGGCCCTAACTCAACCGTATTCAGCTGCAGTCAGCTACGCTCCATCAGTTCCTTGCTTCTGTCAAGGGCAGGAGCTGAGCAGAAACCTGTCCTGCAAGGAAATCTGAACCCCAAAGCAGAGGGCGTTTGTGTGTTCCAGCAGCCATTCTGGCACTATCAACAAGTCCGCACAGTCAAACGTGGGACAGAATATCAGCCGAAGAACATCAAACGAAAGAAGACCCATGGGTGGATCAAAAGAATTAGCAGTCCAAGTGGGATCGAAATAATCCTGCGCAGAATGCTCAAAGGACGAAAGTCCCTCACTCATTGAGACACTGACTGGACAGTTGCTTTGATGGACCTTTTGAAGTAAATCTCAGTTGAATGTCAGCTGTGCAGGGAGCTTTTGAGTTTCTATTGGAATAATTAAAACAATTAATGCACAGTAGAGTCAATATACTTCATTGGATGTTTTGTTTTTTTCTCAGTTTGATCGCTCTTATCTATCTTCATACTTCCAGTTGAGCATATTCATGTCAAAGGTTTTGCTGTATGCAGTGTTACACTCAGATCAGAGGATTACTTTTGGATTTTTTTAATAACATCAGCATACTTCTAAGTAATCCAAATGGGACAGGAAATATAGAAGAGTAGAAGGAAGAAATAATAATATACACACACAAAAACTACATTTGTCACGATCAGACTCTGTTTGGATTGTTCTCACTAGTTAAAAAATTGTTCTGCAATTAAAAAGTAAAAATAAATTTAAAAACTGCATTTGTCATGGTGTATTGTTTCACGCTTTATTGTAAGTAATTTTTATAAGCAATTGTGTATGCATTTAAAATAGTATAAAAGTAAAATAAATAAAAAAAAAAAAAACAGGGCTTTGAAGTAACTTGGTGTATATTGTGTCTAATATACCATTACAATTTATTTTCACAGTAATTCCATTTTATTGCATTATGGGTTCACACTCATTATAAGATCGAAATTAGCAAGGCCAATACATTATTTTTAGATTGTCATATTTACCGTTTAATATAAGAAAAATAATAATGCATAGAAAAATATAAAATCTTTACATTTTACATTGATCATTCGAACGTCCTTTCTTGCTTGCTCATGTCTAACTGATTTTATCATGCAGGTGACTTGACATGCCGCCTTCGGTGAGTATATTATATGGAGGTCTCAGATTAATATATTAAAATGATCTTTGACATGCAGTTCCACTCACTACATGGTTGCTTTATCACATTTAAGCAAATGTTAAGCATTACAATCAGTGCTATATAGTAACTGAGTAGCATCACCATTTCATTCACGTTTTTTTAAAAGATTAGTACCACAGTCTGAGCTTTCACACTTTTCAATTTCAGATGGAAGCTCTTCTGAAGAATGATTTTGGTCATTATTTGTGTGTTGTGCATTAGTGGCCCTTGAGGCATCTTCTGGTTTCGTGTGTTCAGAGCCAGCACCAGGACATGGATTTTCCTTCCCAAAGTTGAAGAGTTTGCCAGGATTGAAGGACTTGCTGGGAGACTGTGATTTCTCGTGGCTCCCATGCGAAGCTGCTTGTGCGACGGCTGCAGCGGCATCCTTTTTTAACTCTTGGGATTTAAGGAACTTCAGAAAACCTGGAAGTTTGGCCTCACCACTCGTGGGAGAAGTGGTAGAGGTGAATTTACCCTGAAGTGGGATTATCTGTTTAAGTTTCGTTACATTATTGGTGCCTAAAAGGGAGCTGGGTCTCTTGAGTTTATCAACTCCGGAGCTGAACTTGGCCCCTGGGCTTTTTTCATGGTGATGGTCCTCACCTCCATTCAGATCGGACTTGCCTTGCTCTTGTTTTGCCAATTCCTCTGCCATTTTTTGATGCTCCTCTGCTTCTTCAGACTTCCTCCGTTGCTGCTGCTGGTGCTGCTGCGCAAGGCGTTCATGTTTCTGATGCAAAAATAGACAATAATGCATCCTTTTAACTCAACAAAACAATATTTGTTTTCCTCTCTATGTGATTACATACACATTAAAATGACATTGTTATGAAATATGAACATCTGTACATTACAATGGATATTGTTAGTCTATGCTCATCCTGTGCTACGCTACCTTGAGAGCTTCTCTCCGCTGATATTCAAGTTTGGCCATCTCATCTGCCACCCAGTTTGGAATATCAGGAATTGCAACATGAATTATATATTTGAGTAGAATGGCAAAGTGCTGAAAACCAAAAAAGAAAGAGTTACATTAAAGTCATTAAAGTATTCATAATTTCAAGCTTAAGTTTGTTGTGCATAACGTATACCGTACAATAAACAATTACAGTGTTACAAAAGATTTCTAATTCAAATCCTGTTCTTTTAAACTCCTGGAAAAAATATTAAGCAGCACAACTATTTTTAAGATAAATTAAATTATTTTTGAAGGGTCATGTGACACTAAAGACTGAAGTAATGGCTTCTGAAAATTCAGTTTTTCCATCATAGGAACAAATTACTTTTCAAAATATACAAAAATAGCCAAAAGTTAAAATTAAATATTTCACAATATTACTATTTTTACTATATTTTTGATCAAATAAATGCAGCTTTGTTGAGCATATGTACCTGTTTCAAATTAATACATACAAAAATTGTTCAAATCTTACTGAGCACAATTGTTTTTGCAGTGTTTTGCTGTTTTCTCGTACCTCTAGCACTACAACAGAGATGATGGCCATCTCGGGACTCAACCAGGGGAAGAGTCGTTGCAACTGTCCACACTGGCCAATAAGGTAACAGTTCACAATTATTGCGATCAGACCCATTGCCTCCATTGCATTCTGTTTAAATTTTAAGAACAAAAGCAAATAAACAAAAACAAGAAATACAATCTGCTATGAATTATTTATCAAGAGATTGCTCTGAATGGATCTCCTGACCTGCCATTGTCCAATGTTTTCAACCCTTTGCCCAAAGGGTCTCTGGAGGCCTGTGCAAAGTTTTAAGGCATCGCTTCGGATTTCTACAATGTTGTTTATGAGGGCACACATGGCTGCCAGAGGAAATGCAGAGGAGAAGAGCACAACATAGCCAAATTGTATGAACATCTCCTGGTAATCCTGAAGAGTATCCTGCGTGTCAAAATAAAAGAAAATGGCTTTGTTTTTGACAAAGTTAAACCAGCTACTGGGTTCAGAAAGTAGCATATACTTCACATAAGTAGCATTTCTAACAATTTTATCAGCTGCTCAGATCTATATTGAGGAGCACCAACCTCATAAGTTAGCATGCAACTTTCAATCTCCGGTTGGGTCAAAACAGTAGATTCAGTCTCCTCTGGAGGATCCATCCAGGACATTTTCTTTTCCAAACTGTTGTTTTCTCCAGCAGATTTTGCCCTCCTTCTATGAATTCCTTGAGGTTTACTCACAGAATCATGTACGTCTCTGTCATCATCATCATCGTCGTCATCACGTATATCAAATATTAAGGATGGATCCATTCCTTCTTCCACAAGGGTAGGACTGCCGTCGTCCTGTAAGCTGGCCTGTGTCGGTGCTTCCACAACCTTGTCCTTGTACTCCACCTTTTCAGTGAAGCTGACCTTCCTTTGCTTCAGTCCAGCATCATCATCCCCTTCTTCCATTTTTGGAACTCTGTAGCTGGCGATTAAACTCCTCCTTTCTCTCTTTTCTGATTGCTCTGGAGGTGAGACACTCTTGTTCACATCCAGACTGGCTTGGCAAGTCAGTCGTATCCTTTGCACGATTAACTGACTATAGTTCAGGAGCATAGTTTGAATCAAGTCCCATAATGTCCTCAAAGCACCTAATTTATGGTGCTCATATAGATATGGCTGTAACACTTCTTTGATATTTTGTAGAAATTGGCGGAAGATCAACAACGTGGCCAGCATCTGTGCATTAAAGACAGTCATTTTTTTTCTGGGCTGCTGAATGAATTATTCATGACATTTTGTTGCTTTTACATTATTCTATCGTCTGTTTATTACCTCTTTTAACCGCTCCATGTCTTTGAGATAGAATCCAATGTAGAAAAGGCTGAGGTAAGAATTTATGAACTGAAACTTTAAAATGCAGAACACGATATTTAACCATTACAGAAACACACAATACTTCATAAAGTCATCAAATACACTGCTTTTACAGTCTGCTGATACATTAATAAACTGAACATCTCCTGGAATATATAAATTGATTAAATAAAGCATTAAACTTACAAAAACAGTCTTGAGGATGAGATTATTGTCATAAGTGCTTTGAAGTCTGTAGTTTTCTGTAAAAATTTGAAAAATGAACAAACAGGTGTCAACCATAATGAACAACGCAGCTGTGAAATAAACAAAAAGCGAGTTTTCTGCTAAATGAAGGACCTAATTTATTCCCCAGTCTTGCCAAATTGAGTAACACGGTGTAATAAAAATCTAAATAGACATTTAATGTTGTATCTGTTATAAGCAGATTTAGGTCTTACCCATATCATTGAGCCACAGAGCTATTTTCTTGTACACTTCATCACATATAGTAACAGTTACAGCCAGAAGAATTTTTGGGAAAAATCTACATATGCTTGGCAGCTCCTTTGTTTCCATGACAAGTTCCTGGAAGAGATGGAAATCATGATTCATGAGTATCTATAAGCAATGTTAAGTTTAATATGGAAGCATATATTTAAAACTGAGTTTATTTGAAATAACTTGCTGGATCAAGTTTTGTAATAAATGTTACTGTGTCCTTACTTGAAGCTCCAGGCAGATAAACATGGCCAAGCAGACGAAGCAGAGACAGAGGATGCAGATGGGAAAGCTGACGAACCAGCGGAACATTCTCCTCTTCCAGGGTGGGTAGAAAAACTCTTCACAGCCTGTGACCGGACTGTAACGCTTAACTCCCTAATGTACATTTAGCAAATATTACAGTTAGAAATATTACCATAAACACTGGTGGAAAGTATAAACAAATCACTAATCTAAAGAATTTGGGAGTCAGATATACACAATATACACACTGCAAATCAAAAGCTTTTAAATAGTAAGATTTTTAATGCTTTTAAAGAATTCTCTTCTGCTCACCAAGCTGGCATTTATTTGATCCAAAATACAGCAAAAATGGTAATATTGTGGAATTTGTTTACTATTTAAAATAACTACTTTCTATGTAAATACATTTTTAAATTCCTTTATTCCTGTGATCAAAGCAAAATTTTCAGCATCATTACTCCAGTCTTCAGTCTCGCATGATCCTTAAGAAATCATTCTAATTTAGTAATTTTTTTATTACTATGATTATAATTTATAGTTATAATAATAATAATTATTATTATTGTTGTTGTTATCATTTAAAACAAAGTAAAACAATTTCAGGATTCTTTGTTTAATAGAAAGATCCAAAGATCAGCATTTCTCTAAAATACAAAGCTTTTGTAACATTGTACTATATACCATTCAAAAGCTTGGAGTCAGTATCATTTTTTTTCTACTTTTATTTAGCAAAGATATTTTAAACGGATCAAAACTGATGATAAAAAGGAACCCTAAAAAGCTAGTCTCCCAAGCTGTTTTAACATAAATGGTTTTTTGCAGCAAATCAGTGGGTTATAACGGATTGTATGATAATGTATGATTGAGAATCTACAAATTCATGCAAAATCACCTTCAGTTTGACTGTAATGATGCTAAAATGTCTGAAATCACAGGAATAAATTATTCGTTGAAGTATATTTAAATAGAAGCAGTTATTTTATATAGTAAAAATATGTCAAAATCTTACTAGTTTTTGTATATATATATATATATATATATATATATATATATATATGACCTTCACTTGCTGTTATCAAACATTTTGTCTAATAAAGTTCTATAAAAACACCCGAAACTGTGGACGGGGTTCTTCGAGTGACTCTGCTGGGGTGTCCAGAGTTCCCCACTTGTATGCCAGTTCTGCTTCCCGCCGTTTCCATCTCTCCAGGAAGAGTGTGGCCCACACCACATTGAAAATGGCAAACACCACGCAGCATATATCCTGACTTGTCTGCATATCAAAAAAAGGCTGGTGATAAAATGTGCCTTCAAACCAAATACTTGCATACTTTCTTTACTTCCATTCTAAAGCTATAGAATTGTAAAATCAAGGAAAACAACCTGCCTGATCAGACTCTGCAAAGATCCAGAGCAGAAAGCCAATCACTGCTGGATACAGCATAGAGTTGGTGTAAAAGCCCAACCAAGCAAAGTACATGCCGATCTTCACCCCAAAATAATCACACACGTCATCTGTCAGGGATGGGACAACAAAGCAATTAGATAAAAACAAGATGTTAATTATTATTTTCTTTTACTAAAATATTGTTGGATTGGCGCTAAGGTGAAATGCAAACCACAATACAGTGATATATGCCTCAGCTAACCGTATAGTTCCAAAAGAGATCTCATTACACATAACAAAACATGTAGTGACTGGTAGTTTGCATTAAGAATTCATACTGTAGCAGTTTATATTTGCTCAGAGCAAATCGGTCTGTACTGAAGAAAGCAGGTAGGCACACAAAAGTTTGTTTGCTAAAGGAAGAGCCTTGGTCTAAAATCTCATTATACAACCATTGAAAAGCACCAACCATTTCAAAACAACTAAAAAGTAGTTGACTCCCGTGCATGTTTGCAAAAACCCAGGAGTTCTCACCTAAAGGCTGCTTCTCACAGACTGCCTGAACCCAGGACGTCATCAGCTGATTTAGGATCCTCTGTTCATGAAGAGGAAACATTTGAAGAATCACACCCCTGGCTATGAGCTCTGGTACTGCCAGGGACACAAACACATTTGATCAGATTCGGTGGGGAAAAAACATAAATTCCTAAACTTGATAACAATCATTTTAGGTGAAAAGAAATGTAGAAATATGTACTGATTGGTTGGCCCTCCAGGAAGTGAATGTTATGAAGGGCCTCGCCATGTTTCGCCCGCAGATTACTCAGCCAATATTTGATAATACTCTGACGCTCCTAAAGAAATGACAGAGAAAAACTGACGCAATCTATGGAGAAAATGTTATTTGTACAGAAACATGATTAAAAAAATGTGTGCTATGATGGTCCTCCTTTAAACTTAACCATCAGTGAGTTATAAACAGATTGTATGAAAATGTATGATTGGAATTTTACTAATTGATGCTAATTTTGCCATCAACTAGTTATGAAATGCCATTAGATTGTATTCGAAAAACCATTATTACATTAGACATCTATTGATTTCATCTACAGTAAGAAGACAGGAAATGAGAGATTAATGGCAGACCTGTGATGTGAAGAAACAGAGCTCACTCTCGATGTTTTCATAGATGTCATCCTCCTCACACGAAAACCTGCGAGTGCCGCCTCCGTAGCGTGGCTTCACCGCCTTTTGCATCCCCATCTGTTCGGCTCCACGCAACAAGCTTCAGACAAAAAAATCAACAACCATTCTAATGCTGTATTTATGTAGGACCCAGTGACCATCTGTCAAACGTTTCAGACATTTTATATGGAAAAATACAATACAATAACTGAGATGAGATGAGAGGAGCAGGTTTTTTACTTTGTCTTACTTTTCAAAGGTTGAGGTAATGAAGAATGCATAGGTGTGTGTGTATTTATGCTGCCGGATCTGGATTCTGACTTGTGGAATTCCCAACCGGACTTGGTTAAGTAACCATAACAGTGTATGGTCATCTGTGGAGTCTGTGGAAAAGAAGATAACATGCTGAAATATGTCCATCAGTAGATCAAAATTATTCACATTTTATTATCACTTTATTTTATAAAAAATAGTATTGTATTTGAATAGATGTATAATGCAGTAGATGTAAAAATATGTTGTTTGTGCAAAATGCACAATTACATTTATACTGTAAGGTAGCAAATATTACCTATATAACAAAACAACGTCTGTGTTAATCAATAACCTTATTAGTGCAAACAAGAAAAACTAAAAAAGCCATAACCTACACACCTTGGAATGTCATAAGAACATCACAGTTTTCAGTGTGTGCCATTGTGATCGTAGATTTATGCTTCATGGGGAACTGTCTTGCATGAAAGAGACGACCTCTGAGCAATTTCTCTGTTTGGAAGAGAAAGAAAAAAAGAAGTTATTCTTGTAATACCAAAGTTATATTAATCATTTACAATAGTATGTTATTATGTTTGTGATGTGTATGCAGATGTTGTAGTGCTTGAATATATCAATCAGGTCCTTAATGATCCATATATAAATAGCATTATATGTTATATATATTACATATATTATATACACACAGCACACCTCATTATTCATAATTCAATTTAATTTCATGCGTCTGGGTTTCGGTGTCATCCGAAAAACTGTTGAAAAATAAGGTGGATACGTGTGTTTGTGTTAACAAAATGAAATGTTTTTTAATTCCATTATTAAGGGCTTGAGTGAATTATCGTATAGTTACTATACATCTCCACTAAACACACATCACAGACCACTCAGCTTTCCATTTGAGCTGTCATCCAATTAAGGTAAAACCAAACAGACATGTCAACAGAGTCGTTTTCCACACTTACCCAAATCCTTTAAGCTCACCATTACGCCCCAGAAGTATGCTTTTTTGTGGAAAGTGTTGCTTTAATGGCATAAGAGAGCTAATGTGGCAAATTCAGTCAAGCTGCTGTTTCATTTACCATAACCAGTGCATTAAACACAGTTTCTTCTCATTCGAAGTTTAAGGCTTTTTTTGTGTGAAGGAAACGGGGTAAGAGATGTTATCAATTCTCTGACCAATGTGTCATAAACTGTGCTCTTTTTTTTGACTGTTACATGAAGTGTGAAGTAAATGAGAAGCCAAGTTCATTTTAGCAGCCTATAAAGAATTACATTTCATGTGTTTTTGAAGAATTAAAAAAAAAATGTTTTTTTCATGCAAAAGTTTGAGTCTGAGATATTACCTGAATGCAAGAACTCACAAATCATCACGAATATGCATTTTAGCTGCCTTGGTGGTACTTAACACAATTACGGCTGCATTCAGTCTGCGTTCAAACATAATGAACATCAAGGGAGGATTTGTGGCATAACAGGCAGGATCAATGCACATATGGTGGAGAATGATTCTGCCTCAGGGGTTAATAAAGTACAAATGTTTGAAAGACATAATAGTAGTGATCTGAATCAGCACAATTACAGATATTTTCATCTATGTTTTGTGTTTTATAGGTGTTTATGTGTCCACCACGTACAGGTGAAGCGCCTATACTATTTAACACTTAAACAGCCTACACAATGTCAACAGACGATAACGAACAGGCAAATAAGGTTTACTAGACAAATATTAGACCTTCAGATATCAACCTTTTGTATTGTATGTCTGCCCCTAATAGCTATCAATCTTGTCATACACTAGAGAGAAAATACACAGCGAAACACGCATATTTATGGCTTGAACTCACCTACGACAGCTGGATAATAACATGCGAGCGTCTGCATGACGGCTGTCTGAGTGTCACTCACCTAACACCGCCGAGGACATCGCGTGAGATATTCGCTTTGCTCTGCTTTATGAATACGTCAGCTGCGCTGTTGCCGTTGTCGGTACTGGTGCTGAAGCTGCACGGCCGGGTCCAGCAAGGCTTCTCCAGCGGCCAGAGCCTTTTCCAGATGCAAACAGGTGCAGAGAGTCCATTGACCACTATATAAATCCTCAATCACACGCTGACATCGATCACCCATGGCGCTGTCAACACTCAGCAGATTTCCTCATCATTCTGGAAGAGCAGTTTTCAGCTTCCATGTATTAGCCGCGCAGCTCTGTTATTTCGCTGTATTTCTCTGTTTTGTTAGTCTGTGAGTTGTTGTCAGTAAGTTGCTGTATGCGCCATCTGTCTCTTCTTGACTGGAAAATTACGCAACGTGAGGTGCATTATTCATAGATGTACTGAATCGAGCCAATGAGAGTGAATGCGCAAAGATCTCGTGTACAAAGAGGTGGAATTCAGTACAGGTGAGCGCAAAGACGGATTCGGTAGCGATCTGAACATGTAATTACTGAACATATCGTCTTACTGAGGTTGTTTTGTACTTTGATCTGCTTTTCAGCCAATATTGATCACTTCTTCAAAGATCATTAAATGGGATGTTTGGTGTCCCTATGAGTTTGTGTTAAAAAAAAAAGTCATTTTTGAGAAGTGGGACAAAACTAAAACTGCCTGTCTGACAGTGTACTCAGACAAACTTTTACGAATCTTATATGTAGGCTACTAAGCTACTTAAATATGCGTTGACAACCTCCATTTTCTACAAAATTTTGTTTTTTTTACCTTGGACTGTGTAATATAATTTCAACTTTAACAGCACTCAAGAAACATTCTCATGTTAGCAGACAGATTACACTTTACATGTGACCAACAGTTCCTCAACAAATGTAAAATATCATAATTAAATATCAAAATATTTTACTAACAGAGATGACAGATCTGACTGAGTTGACACATCTGAGGATGGTGAGGAAAACCTGAATTTGTAGTCATTTTAACAATCAAGTACAATGAACTACTGCATTAAAACAAACACAACAAACAGTAAGTATGTTATTGTATATTATGCACTATTCAAGAGTCACATTTAAGTATTTTGTTATATCACTGTAACACAAAATCGTACAGTGTTGACAAATTTGCTATTTCTTTCACAAGTTAAACAGAGTTCATGTAGTAGTTTTTTCTGTTGATGCTAACACAACCTGCTTCAGGAGAATAAAATCATCTAAATATTTCAAATAATTTCCTCAGAAATTGGAAGATGGTATTAACATATTATGGTTGTGACACAGGAAATATTAACATTAGGATTTAAAATACTATATAAATACTAAAAAGAGAGCCTGTTGTGTACTCTACAGAGATTACAATAGGACAATAAGAGTAATAGATTTGGTATAACAATGACAAAAATAAAATAAAGGGGATAATTGTGTTAAATACATTGCTTTATTAATCCCTCATAACATTTAAAATTGAAAATATTTTTAAATCTAATAGCAGTTACACTTGCAGGACCTGTTTTATCCCATGTCTTAACAGCATAAAGCAGACTCTTTTAGCTACACATCAGTAATAATCAATTAAAAGTATGCTGCATTTAATTATAATTCTTCTTTCTCAGTGAAGATGACTTTTAACCCCATGTTTGCCCCAGTGCATTTTTTTGGTGTATAGCAGGCTAATATTTTATAAAAGGTTTATGCATCAGCATGGTTACCATCATGAATCCATTTAATTAAATTATGCATAAAAAATGCATAAAGAACATCAGTGACAGTCACTTTATATTGTATAACTACTGTAAATCTTCTTTTGTCAGTAGGGGCGATGTTAAATCTTTAATTCTGCCACCAGACTTTTGGTCGCTAAACAACTGATTATTGGAAACGTGATTAAAAATAAAATCCTGTGAAAATATTTAAGTTAAAGAATGAGTTATCTGTTTTTGCTAATTATTTTTCAAACCTCCTAAACATATACAATTAGTTCTAAAAAAAATTACCTTTTCAAAATAGAAGAGGCACCTATTTATAATGAAATAACTTTCAAACAGACACGGTCACTTAGAACCTAAAGACTAAATTATAATTGGTTTACGGACGGCTGTTCAGCTTGACAAGCACGTTGGCCTATAATTATAACACTGACTGATAATTACATTGTCAGTCTACATCAGTAATCAGTGAAGGCAGGATTCCTGATAATATTTAAAAACAACCACTTTCTGATTTATTAGGTACACGTCTCCATAAAGTCATTTGCACTCAAGTGTAAACTTATTGTTCTGAACATTAAACTTATAACTAAATGGCTATTCTTGATAATGGCTATTTATTAATACCTAATGCTGGTTCATATAGTCATAAACTTCCAAAAGTTGGGTCAAAATATCATTACTAGAGAAACGTTTTAGTATTAGAATATCAAAAAGTATATTATTTATATACATGGTCATTTACTTTGCAATGATGATCTCTGTGGAATCTGCACAAAAGAAAAAGAAATATATAACTTTAGTTAGCTTTGAACATTGCATTGAGCAGATGCAGACCATTTAGTCAAAATGGAGGATGTCTTCACAAGGAGTTTTAAGTTTTAAAAAGTGTTTTTTTTCTTGTAGGGTTTGACTCAAGAATTCAGAGTTAGCCTTATAAGCCCTTACTGTTATAAAGTAAAATGCTCATGATAGCTCCACCTGGTGTCTGATATGCATGTTGGAGTGCTTGAGTACTAGAGATGTTTGAAGCCAAACCACCGTCTGAGACTTGTTCTGTGATTTACAGTCACTCACGTGCAGACACATTTAGGGCAAAGGAAATTGTAAAAATACAATAGGTTCTCAGAAGCTTCTGGACCCCAAATAAATTTTAAGCTCACTGAAATTCAATTTTAAATATAATGAATATAGAAAAATATGACTATACGCATTACTTGTGCTGCATTTAATTTGTAAAGACATATCAGTCCTATTTTTGTATCATTTTGTCCCATTACCATTTTGTATGTATTTACAATCATTATGTCTGTATCATATCAGCATGATGTAGATCCAGATAAATCATCATCAATCATTTTAAAGGTAAATAATTGTAATGCCAGAAGATGAAAAAAGGTCTTATGGATTTGGAACAACATGAGGGGGGAGTAATTAATAACAGAATTTTAATATTTGGGTAAATTAACCTTTTAAACAGAAAACTGCTAAATATTGTTTTGCTTTAGTGGACCCTACCAAGCATTTTCTGTAATTATCCTGTTTTCATACCATTGTTCTTGCCATTGTCTTTGTCATTGCCATAGCCGTGTTCTCTTTTCATTGTTTTATTTGCTACTTTGGATTGCTCTCTTGGATTTTGACCCTGGACTATTGTCTGTTGTTCTTTGAATGTTTTGCTGCTGGCCCTGACCATTGCAAGTTATTGGATTATGATTCTGTCTTGCCCTTGAACATTCCTGTCTGCTAGTATTTGGACCTTGCCTGTTTTGACCATGTTGTGTTTTTAATAAAAGCTCACACTTGGATCTACTACGCCCGTCTGAGTCAAGCTGTTACAATAAATTATGTTTATAAGCAAATTTCAGGGGAAGCATGTACGAATGATTAACCACAGCTGATGCCTCGTTCCTCCACTGCCGAACACTATCGACCTGCACAGACCCGTCTCTCCATGAGCGTTGGTGGAGTGGACGACGGAGAGGCCCATCTGGGCAGACAAATGCCCTCCAGGGCGGGGCAGACAGCTGTAGTGCTCTCCGGGGCAACGCAGACAAAGACCAGCACGTCCTGGTCTGAATAGTCCGCAACACCGCCCTCCAAGACGGAGCGGGCAGTGGAGAGATCCACTGGGGCTCACCAGGCAGTGACAGTGCCCTCCTAGGCTGAACAGTCCGTAATAAACACAAACACATCCGGATCACAGACCGGGTCTGGCGGATCCGGCCACAATGGGCCCCAATCGCCAACCAATGCATCAGAACACGGCTCCTCGGACCGTGACTTGATTTGCGGGTTAGGAACCACGAGGATGGGTGACAGCACTCCTGGCTACGAGACCGGGATAGACTGGACAAGACACAGCCCCTCGAACCGTGCTATGGTACTTTAGGGTACATTACAGATTGGCCAGACACCGTGAGGGCCTTCAACAGCTCTCCTGGCTGTGACACTGACATTAACTGGACTGAACACGGCCCCTCTCGCCGTGAAACGGAGTTAAAACCCTTGATTAGCGGGCTTGGAACCGCGAGGGGTTGTGACGCCACTGGCAACCCTAATGCCGGGTTGCGAACCGCGAGGGATTGTGGCGGCACTGGCAACCCTAATAGAGGATTAGACTCCGCGAAGATGTGCTCATTTGTGCTGGTGAAGAGGTGATCCTGAGAGGGGCCTGACGTCCCATCCGTGACCGAAATGTCATCAGCGGGATGAATAGGGCTGATTTCGAGGGCAGGCCGGTGATATCTGGGATCTGGGAGTCCCGGAGAAAGAACGCCCCATGCCGAAACAGCTGCACGATCTCTCCGTCATCCAGCTCTGACCATTCCGCAAGCTGATGGAACTCGCCGATATAATCTTCGAAGCTAGGACCACAGTGAAGCAGCTCCACGAGCTGCTCAACGAATGCCATCTCCTTTTCTGCTTGATTGCTCTGTCACGAAATGCAGGCTGTACAATGCACGCTCATGCTTACTCGCGAGCAGGGAGAACACAGAGGCGGAAGTCTAATCAAACTTAACATTTATTTATCAAACAAAACAAGAACAAAGAGGAAAATGTGACGAGCAGTGCAGAGCAACACAACTGACATGAAACGTTAACAATTAACAAAAGACACATGACATGGAGTCATATAAGTACACAGACTAATCAAAAACAAGATACAATACACCTGTAAATGACAGCTGGCAGATAATCAAACACTGATGACAGGGGCGGGGTTACAAACAATCAGATGCATGAGGGAATGACATGAAAACAAAACATAAGGAGCATGTGGACAGAATGACAACAAAAGAAATGCATACGGCGTTACAATAAGTCTCTGGCTTCCCCAGATTGTGTCCATGAAATTTCAGCCCAAAATATCTTAAAATCATTCTTTTATATTATTTTTAAAAAGTCGTTCGAGTGGAAGCTAATGAGCTTTTGCTTCCCGCCCCACTTTCCAGAATAGAGCTGCATCCGTTTTTGCTTGATTATCAAATTTATTGCATAGAAACAATGCATTTCAAATTACATTCATTGAAACTTCTGATTCGCTGTTTGCCAAGTGGACATGCTAGTGATGCAATCCCAGCGTCCAGATGGCCCCTGCTGAGCATTGCACCCAGCTCCTTAAAGCGCTTCAGCTGGAGACATTCAGACATGCACTCTACCACTACAGTAATACTAACCTCACTCCTTCCCATTCTCCCGCAGGTGACTAACTAATACAGGCTTCTCTTCTGCCACCACAGCCCACCCAGCCACCACGGTGCATCTACCCTTACTCATTCATTACCTCCACCAAGGCTCACTCGAGCTGGAGTATTGCACTCACTAGCATTGACCACGCAGGGACCCACTCAAGCCAGAGCTTTGCATCCACCATGTGGACAGCTCCCGCTAATGTTATCTATACTTTCTTATTTTTGAACCCTCTGTCTATACAGTGAACAGTTTAGTACTCTACCCCAGTCACTGCAGTGGTGCCCCCAGTTTTCCCCAGTCACCACAGTGGCTCCCCTGTCTAGCCCAGTCACCGCAGTGACTACCATTGTGACCACAGCCACCCTGAACTCTCAACATGTTCATGCAGGCTTTTTTTGGCTTCCTGAGATGTTTAGAATTCACGGTTCTAAATTTGACCCAAACAACCACCCCACAAACCGATTTATCTATCCTAAACACCGAATCCATCTCCTTTTTCACCAAACAAAGCAAAATGGACAAGTTTAAGAAAGGCCATTCTATTTACGTTTTGAAACTCCAGTCCCCCATCCGCCCCTACCAAACTCTCCTAGCCTTCCTCCAGTACAGAAATTCCCAGTTACCATCCTCCACCGACCCTTTGTTTACCGACAACGCCAATCGACCATGTTTTTTGTTTCAAAACACCTCAAATCAGTCCTCCTCCAGTTCACCATTCCACCAGAAAACTTTCTTTAGAATAGGAGCATCCACCTCAGAAGCAGAAAAAGGCCTGTCCCAAAATCAGATCCGGACCCTCGTTCTCCCCCCCTGTCATAACAGTAGATAAGCTTGAACTGGAGCATTGCACCCACTGCCTGGACTTCTCCAGCAAGAGACCTCTGCCCCACCCCACTCTCCTTTCCCCGTCTGGTACATCTACCATTTGCAGCATCCCCCTAGCCGATGCCCGTTTGGCAGCTGTCCTCAAATTCTTGCTTTTTTGGGGGGCACTCTGGGATCAGGCCGGACGCTGAGCACTGTTCAACCCTCGCTGCCTAGGGGTTAAAATTCCTAGGGCTCAGAGTCCGCCGAGCTCCCAGCCCTCTCCCTGGACAGCACACCAAACAGCTTATTCTATTCGATTATTAGTGAGAAAGTTTGAACTCGTTAATTTGAATTACTTTAATTTTAAAATGTATTTAAAAGAGAATGTATTTTCTGACTGTAACGGAATTAATTGGTAGGCTACTGCACAGTGTTAGTGGAAAGTTCAAAAGCAAGGATATTTTAGTACACGTTTTAATTAAATAACACATTTTAAATAGCATTTGCTGTTTTCATCCTCTAGAAAAATTATATAATCTGAAGAGACTCTCGAGACGATGTGTAGAGGTCAACAAGAGAAGGTTTTGGCCTTTAATGTCTTTACCAGAATGGTGGGCATAGATGGGCCAAGCAAATAGGAAATGCAATTAGTGCTTTGAGGGAACAAAGAATGTTAGCTTCTAGAGACAAAAGGTGATGGGTTCTGTGACCTTAGTAGGAAGGACGTATTAATAATAAGCACTTTCCTGATGGAGGGTGGAGAAGGGATATTTACCTCCATATGCAGAACGCCGTGCTTATTTTTAAAAGACCCCAAAGAAAAATTCATCATGACTCATTACAGTGGAGCATGTCAAAACAAACAAAAAGAAAGAACGGCAGTTAGACTAAGAGAATTTCTTTTTTTTTTCAGAGCTATCACCAGCAGAAATCTAGCATAGCATCAGCTAGTTTATATAAAGTTCAGAAACGCTGGCACGGAACACTCCACATCCACAAACAAGAATTGCTTTGTTTTCTGTATATGTCTCTGTGTCTTTACAAAGATAGTTCAAAGACGTTGGTGTCAATGTTCCAGACGTCAGAGCCACCGAAACCTCTCTACCCTCTTTGAGAACCGGAGATCTTACTGTCTTAAGTGGAAAAATCAGGTATATCAAACAAAGGATATCCTTTACGCGGGATAGCAGGCTCCTTCTGTGACGCCTCTATATATTAATTGGCGCCCTGTTTCTTTACTTTTGTCTGATCCACCTTTTTGCCATTCCTGGTGACAGGATGCTTGTTGACATGGGAAATAATTTTTCAATGTTTTGTTTATGTTGCCAGTGACTACCATGCAATTAAGATTAGTTTTCTCACAATATTCATTCGATTCCATTACTTCACAACATATTTAGAGCCAGAATGCATTAATTTGTTCTCTTTACTGACTTTAACCTTCCTGCACGTTAGTTGAGTGATGACTCTTTATGACACTTAAATGGGTTTGCTTTGGTTGGAGAGTGGCTCTGTTTTAAATAGTGCTTCCCATTGACGCAAAACAATGACAATAGCCTGATGGTTAGCCAGAGCTATTTTAAGCTTGTGAAGTGGACTTATTGAAAATGTCATTCATAGTTCTTCTTGTACGTTTACGTTATTGGTGGCATACACCTGTGGCCTGGAGTTTAGTAAACACATTTGTTCTGTTCATTTCCGTTTTATTTAGAGGCTGAAGAATGTGAAAACATTTTAGAGGTTTGTACTTATGTATTAATATTACATTGTAATGCTGTAAACTGCAACAGAATATTAACATTATATCCAAGCCATATATATGTAGATAACTACTTCACTGGTGTGACTTTACTAGTATTATGCATGAATTATTTAATCAATTATTTAAAAAAAAATCAACAAAACGTTTTTCATTTACTTTTTTATTTCATACAGCAAAAGAAAACCAATAAAAATAAGTTTACAAAATTTTTTAAACTGTAATTATAGATATATACAAGATATATATTTTCTAAAATATATATATATACAAGCATAAATGAATTTAATGCGCAAAAGACATTATCAATTTCATCTCACAAAATGTAATTAATATTCATTTTAATAATTAGTATTCACATTACAAATTTGCCGGGTCAGGTACATTTAGTTTCTCAGTTTTCAAACCGTTATAGACCGTTCTGACTAGGATTTTTGCCAGGACTTTGTTCACACCCTCAATTTGGGATTAAATAACGATGCAGCTCCTTCAAATGATGATTGATCTGTGCTGTAAATCAAACATAAAAGGTTAGGCATTATGAAAAATCTGAGTAAAACCGATTTAAAAAGTGCAGAGTAATACCACTTCTGCTTGGTATACCTTGGTTTACGTCGGCCCAACCCGTTGGTGTTCTTGTTCCTCCAAGAGCTGCTCCAAATCCAGGTGTGTTAGACCCGAGCGATCCAACACCTGCTCCTAGTGCTGGTTTTCCCATCCCTGTTCCACTTGATCCTGCACTGCTGAATGATGTCAACCCAGGTCCACTTTGTCCAGTCGCAGCAGGGCTTGATCCAACACTGCCCAATCCCGTCAAACCCAGTCCTACCCCACCCAAACTACTTGTCCCTGTCTGGGCTTGACCTGTTCTAGTTAATCCTAGACCACCTAATCCTGTGCTGCCCACTCCACCTGAAAGAGTCCCTGTCCCCCCTACAGCTGTATTTAATGATCCTGTCAAACCTGTGCTGCCCCATCTCATGCTTGATCCCACACCATTAGGGCTCGGAAATGCTGATCCAGTGGAGCCGGCTCCGGTCCATGGCAAGTTTGGTTTGCTCAAACC
Source organism: Enteromius afrohamiltoni (assembly GCA_034779775.1). Lineage (NCBI taxonomy): Eukaryota > Metazoa > Chordata > Actinopteri > Cypriniformes > Cyprinidae > Enteromius > Enteromius afrohamiltoni. The sequence goes on from JAUYWG010000032.1 coordinate 8,416,310, forward strand.
TGTTGAACTCATACTGGTCCCACCAGTATTTGGTATGCTTGGCAAACCGAAGGGGTTTGGCATGAATGGACTAGTTCGAACTGCCGGCTGAAAAAAAGAGAAGGTAATTAAATAAGTAAATAAATACATTTCTATATATATATGTATATATTTATAAAAGGACTATATTAACCTCACCTTACAGTTGGCAAGTGAAATATTGAGATGCTCAACGGTGTTTGTGAGTGTTTTAATTTCTTTTTCTCTCAAAGAAATTAGTTCACCGTTTAGTTTGTTTTCATCTTTTAGTTTTCTGTTCTCCAGCAGAAGTTTTTCACTGTCTCCGTCATTCTTGAGCTGAAGTTGCTCAAGAGTTTTGCGATTCTCGCGAATCATGAGACTGCGATTCTGATTGCACCACATAGCATCCTCTTTCAGGCGTTTGTTGTCTATTGTATATTTGGCATTTTCTCCATTAATTATGGTGAACTGGTTGCCCACTACGTTCAGATATGATTGGAGCTTGTTCTCAACTTCTCTTGAAAGACTGCTACAGTTTTCCCGAATATCTTCGAGCTGATTTTTTTGTTTATCACATGTTAGCTGGAAAGAAATATGTTTTGAGAAGAGGTCATCAATCCTTTTGAGGAATTCTTTGGTGACGTCAGGGATTCCTTCTAAAGATGTGATGAAATCCTCTTTGCACTTCTTTTGGTACAACACTAGCTCATCTTCAAGTAAAGCCTTGTCTCGCCTCAAATGAATTGTTTCCAAGTGATACTCATCCTTGCCTTTGTTGGAGTTGTCCAGCTCAGTTTTCAGATTGTTCACTGTCTGAGTAAAGTTCAATTTAACCAGCTTTAGCATTTCCTCTGACTGCTGGAGCATACTTTGTAAACGTCTGTTGTCTTAAAAAAACAACAACAACAACTGATGATCTGTGTTACAGCCAGTGTTTTAAATAAACAAAGATTCAGAATTTTCTACTCAACTTATAATCTTGTAACTTATAAAATGTAATAAATATTCTGTGTAAGAAATCTTACACTGAAATCTTACCAGTTGAATCTGGACAGAACGTAGGAGGGCATGCCCTCGGCATATTCATAATTTTTTCCCTATTGTATTGAGACTGCAAACAAAAGAGCACAACCAAACTGTTAATTGAGGTTAAAGTCATGCATTTTAGCTCTCTACACACAAAGGTGCTTCCCGATACCACAAAAGAACCTCTAAATGGTTCCATGAAGTACATCAAAATAGGTTCTGTGTGGCAAAGTAAGAAAGATGTGGTTCTTTAAAGAACCTTTGTTTAAATAATGTTTACAAAGTTCGGGAGAAGAACTATAATCATACCATCATCCTATCAGACAAGAGAAATGTCCTATAAATAGTTCAAGCCCTCTTCCTTCAATATCTAATTCATAGCATCCCTCCACCATTCCAGACTACGCTGTTCGTACTATCCTTCCTCCGGGGGAGCACTCTGGGATCGGGCCAGACGCTGAGCTCTGTCCACTCCTCACGGACAAGAAGGGATAAAAATTCCTAGGGCTCAGGAATCCACCAAGCTCAGAGCCCTCTCCCCGGACAGCACGCCAAACACGTTTAATTTATGTCTAATTTCAAGTAAGTACCAACTAGTGAAATGGTTCTTTGTGGAACCAAAAATGTTTCTTCTGTGGTATCGATGTGAAGAACCTTTTCAGCACCTTTTTTTTTAAGTCTCTTACTGCAACATTCATGGAAGTTTAAACATTTTAAACACTGGCATTTTGCCAGTGTTTTCCAGAATGTTTCTAGGAAAGTTTGCTACAAAATTAAAAAAGCACATTTTAAAATCATTGACAAAATTATTGTTACATGGTCTAGAGAGAAAATTAAGTAAACATCCTTAAAACACCATAGATCATGCAAATAAATGCACCAAACACCATAGCATCTTCTACTATAAATGAATTGATTACACATCATTTTGACCCAAATCTCACCATTGTATTTTGCATGTTCCTTATCGTCATAGATGAGATGTTCGCCAGTCTGCGTAATTCAATCAGAATTTTGTCATTGCTTAGCTTTGCAGTGAGAGTGACGTTCAGAACTTTGGTGAGGTTCTTTTCCTTTCCATGGAGAATGAAATTTTCCATTGTGAGTTTGCTGACACTTTGGTCCAATTCTTGCAGCCTCTTCTCCTCCACTGTGTGCTCTGGCTGTCCATACACCAGAAAGAGCACCAGACTTGCGATGATCAGTGACTGGATGAGCGAGGAGAAAAAGAAGACAATCTTCATGTAGTAACCACAGCTCTTGCCTTTTGACTTGTGCATCTTCTTGGCAGCCAAGCCAAAGCTGCCCTGAGAGTAACTACTGTTGTACATCACTGCACTAATCAAGCTCCTTCACTCCTGAAACATCAAAGGCAAAATAAGTTAAATATGTTAACGCTGCCAGCATATATAATTTTCCTGCTCCTCCCATTGGATGACGCTTCCCTGACCCACCCTGTGCTCGTGATTCCCGAGGTTAGAACAACAGCACGCACTGACCAGGGGGAGGCCCAAACCAAACCAGACTGTACACTGTCTCCAAAACAGATCCTTTTGTTTGACAGCATGTTGGCACTTGAGAGAGCACATGGTTGATGGTTTGACTACGTGCTGTTTTGAACATCTATTCAGAGACGATTTTAACCTATCTAGGTTAATGACCACAACACTGTACAATATGTTTTACATTGATATTACATAACAGATGCTCTAAAATTGATTCAAGATTTGTAGAACACATTCCTACATGCTGTCTATAATTCGTCCTGGCGTAGGTAGGATGAGGATGTGGTTTGTATATCGTGTATCACTAAAACATTACCTTTGACCAAAGCATTTCAGTCCATGGCCAGATTTACTTTAAATATGCTACTGTTAAGTTACCAACTTTCATAAAATATTCTGTAATTGTTGAGCCCTATCTTTCTGTTATTTTCTGATATCTTATCCAGTGTATCTTTAGAGTCAGAGGATAGGAATATTATGAAAGCATGTGGCTTTCCTGCCAGGAACTGTTGATGTGCCACCCCGATTCCAAGAGGAAACAGTAATTCATAGCTGTGTCTCAGAGTGACAAACGTAGAGGGCTCTGTCTGGACACTTCTTAGGTAAACTACTGAACAAATGAAGGAAATCAGTAATAAACACAGATGTATACACATCTGCTGACATTATCAAGAATTAATCGTCCTGTTTATCTGTTTCTAAAATACGGCTGACGTTAAAATTATTATCATGTAACGAGATTCACTCTGTTGTTTTTAAATCCCATAAACCTGCCAAAGAACACATTACCTCATTAACGGTAAAACCTTTGTGCTTGAATTATGTAATTGCATTGATGAAAAATATATAAAAAGAAAATAATTAAACATAATTTTAAAAGAATTTAATAAAAATAAATGATTTTTTTTTTTTAAATGGCATTAGGAATTTTGGTTTGTTTGTAATTGTAATGATCTGCTGGAAGTGCCAGTCGAAGTTAGAGGATGGCACTTCCAGCCTCCTTGTTGTATGTTGTATTTTTCCACTCCTTGTATGTTCTGTCACCTGTGCTCCCTGTCTCCACCCACCTCATGTGTTGCCCCAGCAACTGATATGTTCTCCGCCCCTTTCATGTCATTAACCCCTGTATTTATACCCCTGAATTCCCAGTGTTCCCCGCTCATCATTGTGTGTGTCTTGTATCACCTCTGTAAGCGGTTTCCCCTGTTTTTGATATGTTCATTGTTTACCTGGATTCCTGTTCCCAACCTAGATTGCCTTCTGGACTACGACTCTCGTCTCTTTCCCCTGGACACTGCTTGTTTATCGCCTGACCCATTGCTTGTTTACTGGAAACTCTCTCGGTTTTGCCTCTTACTATCCTGTCTGCCGTTAACGACCTCAGCCTGTTGTACTATCCTTTGAGTATTATTAAACACTCTGCAATTGGATCTGACTGCCTCCCTGCTCATTCGTTACAGTCCATCCATCCATCCATCCATCCATCCATCCATCCATCCATCCAATCTACCTAAACTAAATCGCCCTTGAGATGCTTTTAAACTAGTGTTCTCCACAGGTATATATACTTTGTTTGGATGCTCCCAGCTAACAAAAATGTTATGTTGGTAACATTGCCTTTAAGTTATGAAAATGTGATTTCTGAATGTTCTCTGAACATGCAAAATTATTTATTTAGGTTATGTGAACCTTTGATAGTTCTGAGAAAGTTCCTTGTTAGCTAGGCTTATGTTTTTAAAAAGCTACAGAGTCAGTGTTTACACTTTTCAAATAAATCAGTCTCTGATACTAAACTGGAATATGAATATGTCTTTTATCACAAAACATTTACAGAATTCTTAGTCTTTTTATCTAACCATTAGATTAATTCCAAATAACACTAGCATTTTATAACGGACATAGTAAAATAAATTATAATAAAGAAAATTAAACTTTTTTTAATTGAAACATTTTTATAAAATAATAAAACAGTATGGAATATTTCATAAAATAAAATATTCTAAAATAAAATAACAATATTTAACAAAACATCTTTAAAGCCCATGCATGTTCCAACATGTTTTCAGAGCTTGGTAAAGTTAGCATAAGTAAGAGTTGCAATGCTACCCCGTATCCTAAAAGAGATCAATCACATTCCTGAACTCTGGGGTCAAAGGCCAAACCAAACACCCAGTTTGTACAATGCACATAATTCAAGCATGCACTCTCAGACTCACACTCCTCTTTTCTTCTGTGCTTTCTTTGACACACACACACAAAGAGTTTACATGCTGCTAAGAAACCAGATCTTGAAAAAGAGCGAGTGTAAATTGATGATGCCAAATCTGTTTGCTTCTAGTTTCATTGAGAAGTACAGTGGGTACGGAAAGTATTGAAAAACTGAAATATCACATTGGTGGTTGAGTCATAAGTATTCAAACCCTTTGCTCAGTATTTAGTAGAAGCTCACTTGATGAGTCTTTTTGAGAAAGATGCAAGATTAAGTTTTTCACACCTGGATTTGGGGATCCTCTGCCATTACTCCTTGCAGATCCTCTCCAGTTCTGTCAGGTTGGATGGTAAATGTTGGTGAACAGCCATTTTTACGTCTCTCCAGAGATGCTCAACTGAGGTTAAGTCAGGGCTCTGGCTAGGCCATTCAAGAACAGTCACAGAGTTGTTGTGAAGCCACTTATTTTAGCTGTGGCTTAGGGTCATTGTCTTGTTGAAAGGTAAAACCTTGCCCCAGTCTGAGGTCCTGAGCACTCTGGAGAAGGTTTTCGTCCAGGATATCCCTGTACTTGTACAAACCTTGTACAATCAGTATAACAAAAAAACATCTTGACTCAAATGAAAGTGTAGAACCATCTTAAGGATGATCAGAAGAAATGGACATCACCTGAGTTAAATATATGAGTGTCACAGCAAAGGGTCTGAATACTTAGGACCATGTGATAATTTAGTTTTTCTTTTTTAATAAATTTGCAGAAATGTCAACAATGCTGTGTTTTTCTGTCAGTATGGGGTGCTGTGTGTACATTAATGAGGGAAATAAATAACTTAAATGATTTTATCTAATGGCTGCAATATAACAAAGAGTGAAAGATTTAAGGGGATCTGAATACTTTCCGTACCCACTTTAAGCTTTTGTTTCTGTTGCTTCTAAGAATATGATTTCACAGAAATGGCTGAGAAGGAAATAGAGGTTGAGTGTTTTTCTCTTGAGTGTGACCCTTGAATAATTACGTGAACTGGTGGCCAAGATCTAAATCTCAAAACAAGAGACAGCTGTCTCCTGGATCAACAACAAGATATACAGCCTGGATGGTTTCTTATTGTTTGAAAGTATTAAAAAATAAATAAATTAAAGAAACTCTACATTTTTTTTCACACCAGAAACAATGCTGAGCCAAATTCTTTGGCTTATAAAGTTCAGCTGCATTGTCTGATAGCTGCACAAAATATTATTATATAATATTATGCCTTTCCTACCCTCTGACATAAATCTAGATTGAATTTAAGCTTCACCTCAAAATATGTTCCCTGTAAATATGTTCTCGGGTTATTTTTCAAACATCTTTTGGTGACTGCATTAACATGATTTGTACTTATTTTAACACTTTGACCATAAAGTATCTCTGGGCATTTTAATGTTGCCTTACAACCACTGTCTATATTTACATTACCAGTATCTAACTAGTAACTAGTATAAACTTTAATGCTGCACCAGACCAAACTAGTGCTCAGAGACAAGTAACTAATCCATTGTAACTGAAAACAAATTGCACATATTTTGAATTCCATTTGGCATCTGGAGTCACTTCCATCTCATGTATATACCAGTTGTTGCTGGTACCTATTTTCTAGCTTTACTGGTATCTATATTAATTTAGGTACTCATTTCTAGGGGTAGGGGTAGGTTTAAGGGTGCGTTCAGGGTTAGTGACTAGTTTTTATCTAGTTATTGTAATTACTATAATAAGTAGGCCTATGGTATGTACATGAGCAACAGTGAGTGTAAACAATGAGCATAAGATAAAGTGCTACAAAAAAATGTTTTATGTAATTTGTCATGTAATAACACACTGTAATTACCCTTTATTAGACACTGCTGTGGCATTTTTAGTATTACTAGTAAAACTTAGTATATAACTTAGTATATAAAACTAAGTATAAAGCAACATTCTGAGTCATTAGTAAAAAGGCATGAGAGAAGTTACTGTTAACTACTGGGAAAGATATTATAGCCTCTTATAAATAGACACTAATATACACACTGGTAAAGTTGGAGTAGATCGTAAATAATAAAGTATTAGCTTAGTAAATAATTTCTGGAAATGTCAACATTAAAAAGATACTAGTCACTGCTAGTAGTAGTAGTAGGTAGTAGTCTTCTACAATAGCATTTAAATTATATTTCTTCATAAATGTTTGCCCTATTTTTAAATTATCATTGATAATAGAGCATTATTTATAAGCCTGTGCATGGCTTCAGACTAAATGGTTTCTTATGGTATTTACTGGTTTTGCGTCCTGTAGGCATATTTGCAGGCCTTTGAAGCACGCCTGAGGTCACTGATCTCTCAGGAGCAAAACACCACATTCTTTTTTTGTGTGCCCAGCAGAGCTGCTCTTTGACTTCTTTGCCCATATAAGGCTGTAGATACCATGGCAACCGTGGGCTTGAATAGCTGTGTCAAATCCCTCCGCACCCCCCTCACACACACACACACACACACACACACTCTCTCTCTCTCTCTCTCACACAGGCACGCGGGGCGCGCGCTCTACTGGACACTGGCTCGCGCTATCTCTTGTCCTCTTCAAGCCAGCGCGACTTTTGCTCTTCTACAAGCAGGTAGGGATTCCCGAACACTACCGTGGTTTCGCCGTCGTTATCGGTACACTAGCGTATCATTCGGGGCGTCAAAGGTAAGCGAGAATATATAGAGTGCTCGCCGAAGTCAGGAGTGAGGTATGTCGCTAAAGCTATGGCTCCACCCCTCCCCCTGCCCGAGGATCGCTGGAGGTTAGGCCGCATGTCTGTTACTGGCGCTCATAAAAAACAAGAAAGGGGACATTTAGCTCCGGATAACGGCGAAAACGTTAACACGGGTTGACGTTACGGTTCCACCCGTTCCGTTTTGATTCAAACGTTCTAAATCGGCGCCACAGTAACTGTTAAAAGGACTCCCAAAAGTCTGCCCTCATTTCACAACAAACAAGCGCAGCACTTCCTTGAACAATCAGTATAGTGCAGGAAGGCGCTGCTTTTCATACCGAGGTGTTTTGATTAATATGTGATTATTACTTGTTATGGTATGTTTTAAGACGTTTTTATTTTAGATAGACATCAGTGTTTGTGTGGGTGTGTTTCTGTTTCGGCTCCAGTTAAATTGTCTAGTAATAATGTAAATGTGGATAATATTTCACATATTATGCATGCATGCATATTGTAAAGTATTTAAAGCAAAACCTGTTTATCTGTCAGGGTTTCTTGCTCTTTTAGTAAATAAAGCATAATGCATTGCAGGAGAAGTCTTGGGTATATATATATATATAGGAATTTATATATGTTATTAGTTTTGTTTTATTAATTATAAAGTGCTTATTAGGCTAGAAGTAACTTTTTTTTCAGTGCTATTTACATTGAAATAATTCAGCAATCAAAAAAGACAGACATCCTGTAGTCAGAAAGTGTATAAATCCTAAACTAAGTCTGCAGTTTTGTTTTTGAGTAACTTTTTTTTCTTTGGCAGGCTGACATTAAAACAACACATTATTCGACTAAAGAAGCTGGAGCAAAAAGTGAATATGGTCAGTCAAGGAGGAAAAACAACATGCACGGCCCACTTTCCGAAGACCAAAGTTGACTGACTCAGACTCGTGACTCATGACTCGCGTCTGAGCCTAAATGTGTGAGACGAAGCTGTGGACAATTACCAGATAAAGAAACCTTCATATCTTCTCATTTTAGAACGCACAGCTGTCAAAAAAGGGGGTCAACTGTGACGTCAGCACGTTTGGGAGTATTTTTCCTCCTCGGTTGTGCTGAGAACTAAGAGATGGCCATGGTGAGAGGGGGGTGGGGAGATCCCAATGGGGAGACTAATGGACTTGGTGACAAGGGGTACCTGAGGGGAGATGAGGATGACGGGTCACCGCAAGGAGGCGGCAGCGACATGGAGGCCGGGGATGATGATAAAGGTTGTGTGGTGGACTGTGTGGTCTGCGGTGACAAGTCCAGTGGGAAACACTATGGTGTGTTTACTTGTGAGGGCTGCAAGAGCTTCTTCAAACGCAGTGTCCGGAGAAACCTTAACTATACCTGCAGGTAATGGAGGGAAAGTCTGTGATGTGTTAGCTGTGCGTGTCAAATGAGGTTCTCAACATGTTAGTCAGTCTCACCATTAAGCAATTTTTTTTGGTGCCTTTCAGATCAAACCGAGACTGCCAGATTGACCAACATCATCGCAACCAGTGTCAATACTGCCGTTTAAAGAAGTGTTTCCGAGTGGGAATGCGTAAAGAAGGTAACTGTCTATCTCTCTTGTCAAATCAATCAAAGTGGCTTTCTGTGATTGTTTAATGCACACTAATCCACTTATTTTGTCAGTAGCCAAAAATACATTGCACGGGTCAATATTAGCATTTTTCTTTTAAGCCAAAAATCATTAGGTTATGTGGTACAGATTAGGTTTCATAAAGATATTGTGTACATTTCTTACTGTAAACATATTAAAACTTATTTTTTGATTAGTAAAATGCATTGCTATTAACTTAA
>JAUYWG010000032.1:8437729-8448468 GCA_034779775.1 Enteromius afrohamiltoni
ACGTTACATGTCAGCTCGTGTGTCTCTGCACTGCTCATCGCTGTCCTCGTTTTCTTGTTTTGTTTTAATAAATGTCACGTTCTTATTGCATTCCTGCCTCCGAGTCCTGCCTGCCCGTGTGGAAGCAAGAGCGCGAGATTCGCTACAGCCGGCAATCGTTACAATTATGAACTCTTTAGGGACAAAGAAGTACAAAGGTATCCATTTGAGAGCACTGCCCAAGTTGTTGTATTTTTTATAATTTTTTTCTGATAGTGTAACAACTCAAACCAACACCCCAAATCTAAAATCTTTCAATAATAATTTCTTCATTTCCCAATTTACCAGACCATAATCTTATTGTAATCTTTATTGTTTCTGTTGTTGGTGTAGATGGTGTACATGCACAGTATGAAGCCTTTAACATACCTTCGCCAAGTCCACCAAAGTGTTGGCCTGGTCATTGAGTTTCCTCTGCTCCATTTTCACACTGCGGAGCCTGGGAGGAGGCAGGGTTTTGGAGGGATGGGGGGTTGGGAGGAGGGGGACGTTAGGGAAGAGTAACAGATTCCTGTCAGGAAGACTTCATAAGGATGAGGGATAGAGAGAGAGTGGCCTGCATGCAAGCATTCACAGTCCTGTTTGCCATACCAGACATGCAAACCCAATCTATGAAATGTAAAGAAGAGAAAACTCTTAACTTAACGTTCAAACATGACACATCTCCTTTTGCCCCTGCAGGCACGCGTCAACCATTCACAAAAAAAGCCATCCGAGAGCCTCGTTTGTGGATGAGGTCAAAGGAAGTGGCAAACAGCTGAGGTAGAGGTATATGTGACACCGCTGAAAATGCTTGTGAGAATGGCATTGCTTGCTGTGGGCTTGGTTCTGAACAAAATTTTAAAAGAATGTGTTAATGAAATTTTTTTTTATTTTTATTTGTGCCATAGCAACTATGAAAGAGTACACGGATGACTCTGACCATGAGGAGACATTGTAAGAAAGGCTGCCTTAATATCCTGCCCGTTAAGTGTCGTAATTAAAAGAATGCGAGTCCTCGGCTCCGATTTGTCATTGATTTTTGAAAAATGAAGCATTTTTCTTTTCAAGCTTATTGGATTGATTTTGGAGTACCCAAAAATAAAAATCTGGAGATGCAGGACATGGTCAGCATTCTTTCTAATGCAAAAACTCCATATCATCTTGCATCAAAGCCCTAAATGTCGAAGGGAACACGGCATCAGCTGAATACATGTTTTAATAGAAGTTAATTGCAAAACTGTTTATACTTTAAAGCCAATGAACATCTTGTCCAACAGCTTATTTTTCCTCTGGACACACAAGGTGGGGCTATCAATGCAAGTTAATACAGAGATTTACTTTTGAATAATGGATTCGGTGCAAATGAACAGTTCCAAAGATGCTTCTCCTTCAGAAGGTTACGTAAAACCATACAGCATTAAGTAATGTTGCATCTTTTTCATTCTAAAATTAGAATGGAGAGAAGCAATATAGGTAACCAAAATCGGCATTCAGCTTCCAACTCCATGCATATGAAACAGAGACAGGGGAATGAGGGGAGAAGAACACAGAGGACAAAACTTACTTCTGAGCTCTGCAGTGATAGAGCAGAACGAAGACAAAACACAGTTTAAGTTTAGAAACCACAACATATACACAACATGTGAGCCATTACACTGCACTAACCATAACCACAAGGTAAGGGTTTGGGAAGGAGAGGGGAGAAGGACAATCATCACATTACAAAGAATAACATGCTGACTGATTCTCTTCAAAAGTTCAGAATTCGTTGCTGCTAATCTCTTCGACACTTGATTGACAAGGACTCAGTGATTTTGGGAATTGGATTATCAAATTCCTGCCCCTTCTAATTCAAAATATAAAACAGTTCCTTAAAAAAAGAGGCAAAACCAATACGTTCAGAACATGAAACAGAAGTTTCTTGAATTAGCAAAAACAAACAAAACATACAGTCGAACATCCACTAAAATAAATATTCATACTTTTAATCAATCTTTCGATTTTTTTTTTTTACTTTACTGATCTGATCATAATTGCAGTTTATAGGCTTCAATAAACAAGCAAAAACGCTGAAGTGTGGAAATGTTGTGCTTACTGGTGAATGGCCTGCAAGAACTTGCGCTGATGTTTGCGCACTTTGGCATGATCTATCTTCTTCACTAACTTGGTGTGTTTGTAGATGAGCCATGTTTCCCTGAGTACATTGGCAGCTGTGTTCTTTACCTGGGAGAAAAGCATGAAAACGAAACAATACTTAGAGGTGAAAATAATGAAACAGTCGGCTAAAAGAACAAGAAATACTGTAGGCTACTTGACACAAAGTTCTTTCCCAAGTTTATAAAAATAAAGTCACTTACTCGTTTACAAAGTTGAGTGTCCATCATGAAATTGTGGACGTGTTTCTCTGCCTTTGTCAATTCTAACTTTCTGGCTACCACTGCCACGACAAGTGCAGTGCAGCCAGCTCCCTACAAGAAGAGATGATGAATTGAATCTATTTTCAACATAAATATTAACATTCAAATGTGACAAATGTAAACTGCTTTCTTTTTCAGATAGTACCTTTAATTATAATTCTACATATCAAAAAGACATACCATGATTCCTGTAAGCAGACAGACCCCTTTCCCACAGTATGTATGAGGAACCATATCTCCATAGCCAATTGATAGGAAAGTTATGGAAATTAGCCACATAGCTCCAAGAAAGTTACTAGTGACTTCCTGTTTGTCATGATACCTAGAATATGAAGAACAGAACAGGCAGAGAAGCTTGATCAGGCTGTGGAGAACAAAGTTTAACCGTGTACATTTGGCCCAACCAACAAAACATTTCTGGTGAAATATATGTAAAATATATCTAGAATTTGGTCAAATAAAATCAATGTCTCAACATCAGATATAGCTTTTCAGAAAAAAAAACACAAAGTGACAGAAAAACTCACCAAATCAATAAATACCTTATTAGATAATTATTATTTTATATTTACATGCTAATATAAATTATTGTGTACCTTCACAGACACAAAACAAACTTAAACATGCACAAAATGGTACATACATATCTTTTAAAATTAGAATTACTATGTATTTTCAGAAAGAAATTAAACAAGCAACACAAGTTGTCAAATAAAGCATCTGTTTCACTTCGTAAAGTATAATACAGGACTGTGAAATCCAGTTTACAAGTCAGGGAAAAGCTAAAAAAAAAAAAAAAAAGTTTAAACCTCCTTAGAGACGAATACAAATGACCTAAATCATGGTCCCCAGACTATTATATTGCTAGCAGCTCATTCACATATCTGCAGGAGGTTGACCTTTTCAGCAGCCTGTCAAGGAAGAGCTAAGCACAGGTCAGAAGACATTTATCTGCATTTAATACAATACTGGAACACTTCTGATGAGGAACATCAGAACAACACCCAGGCTCTTCAACAGTCGTAGTCGGACTGAACGCAAATTAATCACAATGTTATTTCAGTCTCAAAGCTGAATCGTTTCTAATAAAACACATTTATGTTGCATTAAATGTTCCAAAATGTCCCCTTCTAAAACAGCATACTCAAAAACACAAGAGAGGTCATGCTACTATCAATTGCGCCTGTCTATAGCACAATTCAACTCTGCAGTCATGCTCTAAGAGCAGGAGCGTTGGAATTGTTTTTTTAGTATTTAATGTAATGGGAGAGCTCCATTTTCACATGCGAAAAGCATAGTTACCATGCAGGCATTTTTAAGAAGAAATCCACATCCTGCATGCTGTTTAAGCCAGTATATTGAGAGCAAGGATACAAACTCTATAATAAAACTGACCAACATATTGAATGAGGACAAAAATATCAGCTTTCAGTTTACATTTAGCATGTTTAAAAATTCTAGCATATGAAAGTTTGTTCTAGTGAGGGATGATTCTCATATAATTAAGATATTTGCCCATGTGCTACATCACCATTGTGAAACAGCGCACAGTGCTGGCACAAACCACTCTGATATAGGTTCAGTCATTTTCAACTGATCTTTTTTGAAGCTGGTGTCAGATCTCAGAGGTAGAACGAGTCCTCGGTTTACCAGATTTTACTCTTGAAGAACTGTGGTAAAGACCCTTTTATGTCAGACTTGCATTCTACAGTTATCTCAACCATACACTCGCTCTTAGAAGCCCGTTAGAATAATTCGCATGACACAATTTTTGGAAGAGGTCATATCCTGCGAGGTCTGTCTGTTTGCACACATGAACATGAATATGCAATGCAGGTCTGATCATGACTACGCACACCGTCTTCATCATTAGCTTGCCTTTGCTTTGACAGTGCAGAAGTGCATTAACATTTCCCTCAATGCTGGTAATCAACAGTAAAAGAAATAATAACAATAACTACATACTGGCCTTCTAAAGCTCTCAATATACTGTATGCGATACTGGCATAAAATGGAGAAGAGCTGGCACCACCTTCAACTTAGATCAAGAAGTTTATCTAAATAAATGTATTTCCCCACATACCCCAGTCATATCCCAATTTCCCATAAAACCTCTACAGATGGTTGTTTAGTAGCAAAACTCACAGAGCCCAGCAATCTCATTCCTTTAAACGACTGCATGGTTAGAGGATGCAATGATGGAGCAAATATTGGACATTTAACCTCATTTACCCTTGTTAACTAGGGATGCACACATTTTTAAATAAGCAGATAATTATTGATGGCTAATAACAACTGATAAATTAAATACATTATGTACTATTTAGTCGAAATAAAAAAATAACAATGTAATTTTTTGTTGTTTTTTTTTGTTTTACAATTGTATTATTATAATTATAAAACATTACATGTTATAAAAAAAGAGTGGAAATGAGCATGTACAATTTAGTAAACAAACAAGTCAATCAATTAATAAATAAAAAAATAATATCGGTTAAATACTGACATGGCACTGATATATTGTGCAAAATCTAAAAATACAAATAAAGCAAATGTATATATACAACTAAATATTTAATATTGCCTTGTAAATACAAATTTAAAATGAACTAATATCGGTTAATGACAAATATGTTACCGATACATTGTGCAAAAATTATAAACACACGTAGAGGAAATTGGTATGCACAGTTAAATATTTAATATAGCTTGATGCAAACAAATAAAAAACACTCTAATATCAAATAATAAACCATATGCTACTGATATACTGTGTAAAATCTGAAAGGGGAAAAGTAAATATGAACTATTAAATATTAAATAGGACCTAATACAAATAACAATAAAAAAAACTCTAATATTGGTTAATAACCTGTATGGTACCGATATAAAATCTAAAAATACAAATATGGGAAGTAAATCTGCACAGTTAATTTAATATAACCTGATAATAGATCAATAAATCAGAAAATTAGAAAAAACTAATATCGGTTAGTAAGCTTTATGGTACCAATATATATAGCACACAGTCTAAACATAAATAAGGGAAGTATTTACAATTATATAATCAATAAAGCCTGATGAATATACAATTCGAAAAGAACTAACATTGGTTGACAGCCAATATGGTAGATATATATTGTGCATCCCTAATGTTAACTAAAAGTGTCGCACAGTGGCAATATATTTTTTTAGATTTTAGCCCCCATTCCCTTACATAATCGACTTCATTTTCAGCTCACACTGCATGTTAGCGGCTTCAGTGTGACAATAAACCAGACAAGGTTCAGACACAATATTCCAGTTCTCTGGATGAAGGTAACCTGCTTTGGGCACAAGTAAAACACAGTCATCAGGACACGTTTTATAGAAACTGTCCTTTTAGCAGGTCTTTATTTGAGCATATGATTTCCATCCTTAAAACAACGCTCCAGTAACTGTGTGCACCAAAGACAGCATACATGGAGGTACAGTAAAGCATCTTGACGAATGGAAGGTATTGTACTATAACGTACCTTCTCGATAGCCTACAAATGCTCTATTCTTATCTAATCATAACTTGCTTTTCTGTAATCAAGCGTTCAGCTACATGAAAACGTGTTTGAAAAGGAGATATAAAGATGCAATGATGCATGGAATCATACGTACATTTGGGGAAAGGGCCTAAGAGAAGGAAACTGCCTGAGTCATGCAAAATATTCAGGGAAAAGTGGGCAGGGAGGGGGCGGAAACAGGACCGAGATGTGAAGCAATGAACAGGAGGTACATGAACTCAAGTGTGAATGATAAGCCAACGTTGCAAATAGCAGCAATGTTCCTGCAACGTCCCAGCCCTTCCTTCATTTTCCCATCCCTCCCATTCCAGACGGACTCCGTGCTCGTCCAGTCTCACACCGTTCTGCCCTTTGGGCTGGCCAGTGTGCTTAGAGAAAAGAAAATAGTGCAGTAAAAGGCCCAATTTAGCAGCACTTTGGAGAAACTAGCGCCTCTTTGAATGACAACAAAGCAGTAAACATGAAGACTACCATGCTGTTTCATAGTTTACCAGAAGTGGGCACCCATTAATCTAGCATCCTAAAACCTTGCTTTTTCTCGTCTCGGAGGAGACTGTGCTAGAATGGGCAGCAACATTCCACCTTTGTGTGCTCGAATTGCAATCTACAAGGGGCTAAGTGTTGTCAAACTGTTTTTTCTGTGGGGCAACCGACAAGTTTAGGTTAAATAATCACACAAACAAACACATGACCACGACTGCTACGCCAGCCTTCATTTGAATACTACAAAGACGCAAAGAAAGCACATGTATCGGGTAAAATATAAAGGTTTGTTTCACAGGTATTTCTGTAGCTCTCTTTTGTGCTGGGGCGTATTACAGTTCAATAACAGCTGCTGAAGAAATAATCGGGGAAAAAAAGAGTTGCCCTCAGGCCTGTTTGAAAAGGTGATTTGAAGGAGCTGCTCCATTTTAACACAAACTCCCTCCTCCTCCTCCTCCCTCCTACTCCTGAGCACTTTAGAAAGAGACGCTTGACTCACAGTGCTGCACAAATCATAGCTTTGAAACATTAGTGCATTCGCTATCAACAAACTTCTCTTTTGCGGATGGTGCCACATTCACACATGGTTTTTTCCCTTGTTTTTTTTAACCAATAAATTAATTTATTGGAGTTTTTATTTTTCGCGCAGAGCTGCCAAATCCCACCCCTCCCCCTCTTAGAGCAGCAGTGGCACCAGCTCAATGAACAATGATAGGTTTTCCACGGCTAGAGAACGAGGACTCACATGGCATCCCTATGGAGCAGCATAGAGGGGAAATAGAAAGTACAACAGTGAATTATAGTCACACACACGCACTCGAAACCTCCTCCCATACGTTCATACAGGCACGCATACGCAACGCAAATTACTCACGCAAGAAAAAACCAGAGTGTGGGCAGCATCGTGTCGTGCATTGCAGCCGATGAGACTGGGGTGCAGAGTGCTGGGTAGTGGTATGGCGTAACATCAAAACCTTCACCGCGTTTACCACTCCAAACTCCTCATTATTGCCTGTTCAGTCTCTTATAAACCCACAAAAGTGAAGTATTGCCAGAGACTGCTGCTTTTGTCAACAACCTTTCAGAAGTGAGCCGTCTTTCTGCCACAGAGATGAGAGTTACTGACACCTCTTCTTGTCATATCTTTTGTTTGGCAAAGCAGTTCTTTTGTTTGCCTTACACTCTTAAAACAAAGGTTGTTTACTGGCAATGACTGTTCCATCTAGAACGTTTAACATTCATGGAACCTTTCCATTGTCAGTGGAAAAAGGTCTTCAGATGAATAAAAAATGGTTCTTTAAAGAACCATTCACTACCTTTATTTTTAAGAGTGTAGGAAAGAGTGTTATATATTAGAGTTTGGTGTCAATATTCCCAATTAGATTTATATACAGTATTTTTTTATTTTTCATTCTGTTCATATCAATATAATTATAGGTATAACTTAATTTTCAGGTATTTTCATTACACATGATACATTGTTCGTACAATTATAATAACTATTTATATGCATAATTATGCATAATTACATGCAAGAAAGACTAAGCCAAATCCTAACCATATAGTAAGTACAGGTAGTCAGTTAATATTACTCAGTACTTACATGCATAATTACACAGTAACAAGCACCCCTAAAATAAAGTGTCACCTAATTCTAAAATTAAATATTTAACTGTAAGCTAAGTGTGTGAAAAAAGCCAGATTATACAGGGTATACTGTTTTTGATTAACTAAAAAATCATTTGTCTGTGAATTGGACTACACTGTGCTGTAGACTGTTGCACGTCAATTCATGATATACACCTTTTTAATGTATCGAGTCTCTGTGAACTCCTTTAAAATATGTCTTCCTTTGTTGTAGCATAGATCTAGTAAGAATTTTTTCAAATGAGGATCACAATTAATCAGAAAATAGCTACTTTTTACTCCTATTGTATATTCATGCTAAATTTCTAGTGCCCCATTCACACTGACAGGCTACTGTTCGTTGCTAATATTCACTGTGTCATATTATCGGTGGGCTACAGGCCTTAGCTCTTAAAAATCTCACGTCAACGGAAAAGTATAGCCAGTAAGAAGCCTGTTAAGAATAAAGTGTTTGTAATTGCAGTAATTCATAAATGCATCATGGAATGAACAAGACACTAGTTATCAGTGTTTGAATCAAATTGTTCGTGGTAACATTAATGTCTTACGTACAGTATCTCACAGGAGATGAATCAAGAGAAAATCCGCTGTTCTCCTATATGGCTAGATGTTGCCGCATTGGATCACCTCATTCGTGTTTGCATATATTAACGATCCTAAATATGGAAGTATAACTGGAGACTGGCAACTCTTAATGAAAATTAGTAACTTTGTGGTTGATTTGTTGATAGAAGTTGCTGACAGTGTGAATGGGGCTTGACGTTTCTGCACAGCGCTGTTTATGCAGATAACTGTGGTTAAATTGATTCTGATATAAGGCATGTGTTGGAGAGGTAAAGGTAAGGAGAAGCAGGTAACGCAGGCAGGAATGGCAAACACAGAGTACAGATAAAAAAAGCTAATGATCACTGTCTTTTGAAATGTAACCCATTCATCACAGTGCTGCTTTAGCCCAACAAGGCTGTGTATGTCCATTTCCTAATGTGCCTTAATATATCGAAATCTACTCTGCCTCATGGGATGAGATCATGATGATGCAGTTTTTGAAGTGGGAATCCTCGGGGCTCCTCAAGATTACCAAAACAAACCATTCCGCAAACAAACAATTAGGCAGTCATGAATTATTTAACAATTGCTAATACAGCTTACAAAACATGGACTGGGATTTGTGGTGCAATCGCAGAGCTGATGGGAGAAAAGCTCTTCATACAGGCAGCGTGAGGCTGTTGGAGATGCTCCTGGAGTGAATGAGTGAGTGGGAGATGCAGAGAGAACAGAGCAAGAGAGAGAGAGAACGAGTGGAGGGGAGGGGTATAGCTGTGTAGCTCGGGGTCACAGTCGCTGTGGTGCCATACCTCTCACAGACCCGGACCGTCCAGGCCGCGATGATCCACGAGGAGATGCTGAAGACCAGCAGCACGGTGCCGGGGCAGATGGTCATGAGGGTCTTCATGACGAAGCGCGTGTTGAAGTTGATCTTGTTGAGGGCACCTATACTGCGTGAAGATGCGTCGGTGAAGAGCTTGCTGTGAAGGAGCATGACCCGACCTATCAGGTAGAGCCGGAGGAACATTGGGATGGAAAGGATGATGTCTACGTCGGCGTCGGCCACAGAGGGCACGTAGGTGAAAGCCAGCCGGGCCGTCCACGTGAACACGTACTGGCCCGGGATTGGGTGAATGGCACACACCAGCAGCTCCAGGACAATGAAGAAGATGCGCTCATACGTCATGGCTATCCTCCAGTCATCCGCCCCATTGTCCACCATGAACAGCTGTTAGGAGCAGGAGAAGAAAAGGGTGCATTTAACAGATCCAGTTAAGAGAAACATGTTTAAGATGAAGCAATGTCAATTCCTTTAAGGTGAAGTGTGTCATTTTTTAATGGTAAAAACCTTGTTGTATTTAACGTGCGTAGAGAAACCAGGTTAATTCCCTTAAAAGTGTAAGCACTCACTGAAAATCTTAAACAACAAAAACAAATGAAGGCAACGATGTTCAAGTTGTGTCTGACTACTTTGTTTTGTCAATTTAAAATGCAACAATTGAATCTAGTCCGTAAGTTTATCAAGACCTGTGTTGTCATAGCTAATTCAAAAGAAAACCATAAAAATTGTATTACTTGAAATACAATAAACCTTAATTGAAATAAATAAAAACCTTATAAAAAATGTTGATTCCTGCTAATTGCTGAGACAGTATTGTCTATTGTCATTGTCTTGTAGTTTAAATTCACGAACTAAAGCAAGAAAAACTGAAATAAAATTAATTCAATATAAATGCATGAATATCGAATTAAACATATAAATAGCAAATATATTAAATAGCAACATTTTTAATCTGCCATGTTTGTATTTTTAAATATAGTATATATTAATATTTATTCTAAATAATGTTTTCCATTTTCATTTTAAGCACAGATATGTGAATAATAGTTTCCTATATACACTACCGCTGAAAAGTTTGGGATCTGTAAGATTTTTTATGGTTTTAATGTTTTTATGCTAATCAAGGCTGCATTTATTTAATCAAAAATACAGAAGAAAAATATTTCATTTTAAAATACCTGTTTTCTATGTGAATATATTTTTTAAATCAAGTCTATCCAAATATTTATA
>JAUYWG010000032.1:8460046-8492386 GCA_034779775.1 Enteromius afrohamiltoni
TATATATATATGTATAAATAAAGCACCACAGGACAGCAGTCAGAATGCTATGCGTGTTGATTCAAAGTTAAGTATGAAGAAAAACAATTGCTTAACTTAACAAGCACACAAAACGTGTTATTAAACGTCTGACTAAAAAAAGAACATAACGTGATCTCTCTTTTTTTCTGTTGGGTGAACTGCCAGTGTGTCTGCAGAGTACAGCTGGACACATCTTGAGTGTAGCAATCATGATCTAAGGATCAAAGCTTCATTTAATGATACAATTAAATGAAATGGAGCATAAATAAGCGAACATGTGGGAAGGTTATTTGTTGCAGTTCCTCTGATGAAAAGTGATGGATAGTTTATGTATTCCAAAAGTCATACTGTTTGCGTCCCCCGAGCAACATGTCTTCCATTAACAAAGCTTGTACACAATAGAGCACAGTGTTCAGAAGTACTAAAGGTCTCGGACTCCACCCTGCCCACTATATTCAGCTCAACTGATAAGACTCTTAGTCTAAATGAATTTCCTTTGACTGTATACTCTCATTAGTATCCTTCCTTTCAACTATCTAGCATCAGATATCCAGATGGGTTTTTTTCTTTGAAAAGGTCAGTTTGTTTTTCTTCCTTTGTTAGCTTTCTTCCTGCCGTACCGGTGCTGCACTTGGGTTAAATTCAGACTTGAAACTCTGGAAACAACTGTGTGTTTGGCATGACTGGCAAACCATACTAAAACATTCTAGTGGAAGGTGCAGTAACTTGTTTTGGACTTTACTATTTTTATATTTTACAAATCCATTTTTTACAAATTTTCTCAAACCACAATATACAGTAGAGAACATAATTAAGGAAATGTGCATTAGAGAAATGTAAGTGTTTTACATTGTTTCCTGATAAAGAACAATGATGAAGATTACTGCAGGAAATAGCTTTGTGCCGATTTTGATCTTATCCACATTTTAATCTGCACATATATTCTATACGTATAAAGCTTTACTCTGTGGGACTGGGCTACTACCACCCAAGGACATAAGCCACTGTGATCAACCTAATAAAAAGGTGTTTCAGGACCTGAGAGAGAGCAAGAGAATGGAGACATGAATGGAGCATTGGTGAGTGGCATCAGATAACAGGGTCAGAAAAATAAATGGAGCCCTGGGAGCTGTTCGAGTCTTTTGAATGATCTGCAGATGAAGGCACTGGCAACAGATAATGAGGGCATCGTTTGGGCACACTGTAAAAATGGCACAGAGTCATGCAGCACAGTCATCTGCAGTACACTTTAAAAGATCGCTGGAGTACCTTTTATAAGAAATTCCTACAAGTCTTTCTACTTTGTGTTGATTTTAATGTGTTACTGTTCCTTTAATTAACTTACTAGCAATTTCTGAGTAAAAATAGTTTAAACGCGTAATATTTTCACTTTGTTTTAATTGTTTAAAAGAAAAAAAAACTGTGTTTTTATAAGTGTTTTTATTTTTTCATACAAATGCAAAATTGAAGTAACTAAGTATGATAGGCTATCATAACTAAGTTACGAGCGAATGGATCTCATTTCAGTCTGTGTTCTGTCCTGTGCCAGACCAGTGCTCAGAGGAAAGGAAGAGTGAAAACTGATATCAAATCTATCAAAATTCAATCAAAAACCTTTGAGCCTTTTTCTACAGTTTCAGGATTACTTACTGCATCTCATTGCCTTCATATGGCTGTAAGGATTATTATAAATTAATTTTTAAGAATTTAATTGAACACTTATACTATATGGTTGATTTTCAACCGGCAATAATGAGGCCCAAGCTTTGCATTTTTCCGCTTGAATTGTCATTTTTAACTATTTTAATACAGATTTAGGCACTGCAATAAGAAGACAAATACCACGTTTTATATACCCTACGTTGTCAAATGAAATGTCTATGTGTTTGTGTGTGCGTGTGAGAGATGTGAAAAGCACGGTGGGTTTCATGTCCGCGTGAGCGTATGCATGAGATGCAGTGTGCTTGATGTCATCGTGTTGATAGGCTGCTTTCGAATACATGTTTTTAGCAAATCAAATTAGCTGAACATAACGATTAAGCTATTCATTTCACAGAACAACAACATACGACAGGCGTGGCCGCATATAACGCAGCGTATATTTTCTATATGAGTGGCATACCGAAAGCTGTGCTGGTGGCCATACATAAATAACCCACCTTGTGTTTGCCTGTGCGATTTTTCCTGTCCTCCTTGTCGTGGGGCTCTGGCCACAGTTGACTGCTGGAGCCGTACGGGGGGCTGCTGTTTTCACTACTCGACACCGACGAGTTCCTCTCTAGCGCTCGCTCGCATCGATACGGCTGACAGAGTGCGCTTTTCCCCTCCTGGTATCTGCTGCTGCCGCCGCCGCTGCTGTCTCTGTCACTCCGCGGATGCTGATGCTGCAACAGCGGCGCCTGTTTGTTTCTGCACACCTGCCCCGAGCCGCCGATGCAGTAGTTGATAGGCAAGCTGCTGCCTAACAGTAACTGAGCCTGAGGCTCTATTACTTGCCTCTCCTCGCGTGCATTTATCTGTCCTTGACCACAGTTTGGCAAGAGTGGCTCAAAGGAGGGGTCCCTTTGTTGATTATAAGAGGGTTGCTGCAGCAACTGGTTTTGGTCTCGACGCCCCCCCTCCCCGACGCGACGCTGTACGATGTCTTGTTTGTAATTAGCACTCTTTTGGCGCGTATCCCGCGTATTAGAAATGCGCGAAGGCAGAGGCGGCGGCGGTAGATCGGATGGGGAGGGCTGCGGGGAAACGTTAGATATGTGGTGCTGAGGAGAATGGCTGCTCTGCGAGAGACCCTCAGAATGACACGGAGAGGCAGACGAGGCCCCTGCGAACGGATGCGGCTGAGGGTCACCGTGGTCGGTCAAACGCAGGCACTCGCCGTTCCTGGCGCAGCGGTCTGGACAGGACTGTGCATTTCGGCTGTGATGTGAGGAGGTGGATCGCTCCTTTATCGATGGCGGTGGGGGCGGCAGACTAAAGAGCGGGGCGACTGGACGAGGTGCTTCCTTTGGACCGTCACGAGCGTCCGCGTCGTTGCTGTGCTGCTGCTGGTGGACAGCTCCCGCGTGCCGATGCCGCATCCCCTCAATATCCGCGTCTTGTTGTGGTCGCTCCTTTGCCTTGTAAAGCACCGACACCCATTCATTGCGATGTGCCCCAAAAGAACCGAACTGCCTCGTCTCATTGGTGGGCTCGAGCGAGACCTGCCTCGTGACGTCATCGCCGAGATGAACACCGCCCTCGTGCGAAAAGCGCTTTATGTTTACAGTTGACAAGATTAAACCTGAGATGAGAATTGGGTATTAGCAAGGTCGTGCACGCGGCGAAAGATGGATGTCTTGGCGGGATTGGCTTTTCCTTGCCTGTGCCACTGAACTACGATATTAAAAAGAACGAGCATCAAACACTTCAGGGGACAGGTGCACCTCTTTGAAAGAATGCTTTATGTTGGCTATTATTATAGCGTAATGCGCGTCCAAACCTGCGCGCATGGTAACCGAGTGTTAAGTGGAGGGTAATAGTTAAGCAATATATCACACGAGCATTTTCAGACTGATATCGCATTTACTTTGAATTATCACGTTTTAATGGACAAGGATTAAAACAACGAGTGAATAACTCAGACATCATCTGTGAATCATATTGGCCAAGTGTAAAATAAATATAGCTCACCAAGATCTTAAGCAAGAGGGTAGGCTATTAGCCAGAAAAAAAACATCCATTTAATTGAATAATAGTACGCTATAGCCTACTAATTACAGAAATGTATTTTTCATCACTAGTAAGATTGTATTAATTTAGCCTACCTGTTGTTTCACAATCTCTATTATCTAATATTTCCAGGTTTTCCATGACCGCGGGAACTTATATATCTAACACTTACTTTTTAGACAGATATTCTACTCCAAAAGTCAACACTGCAATTACTCATTACTCTACAACGCTCACGTCTAGAATGTCATGAAAACAGAAAAGAAGATTGATATACAGCGCTGTTATTCCAAATCAATAAACTTTGCGACCGGAACTGACTGTTGTATAATGTGGAATAAATCACACTTGAAAAACACAAGGACGACTAATGAAGAATGGATCTTCCATTTAAACACAAGGTGCTCCATCCTTGACTGACGCACACTTATCAGAAACACTTCAGTGGTTCATTCTACAATACATTTATTATGATGTCTTCAAGTAGTTAGTTTTCCATAAAACATAAGAAAATGCATATTCCAATACCAAAAATGTATAGTTCAACACTGGAACAACTATGAAGTTTTTGTCGTATGCCACAGTAACATTTTTAGTAAGAATCATTTATGCGCATGCGATTGTTAAATAAGTGCAGACAAACAGTTCTTAAAATAAAGACCAAAAAAAACATTCGTATTTTTGAATAAATTCTCCACCTACGCACACTCCAGCTTGTGCAACAAGAGGTCTCGGTATAATTTTCAATCTGCAATCATAGAATGCCAATTCATCATTCGATTTCTGTGTGATAAAAGTCTAGATTTTAAATGCTAAAGATGAAAGACTTCAAGCATTTGTGAACGCACAGATATAAATAACTTTCCTCATTAATATCAATGATAGTTTACTGAGGACATCCTATTATGCTGGATGATAATGAGAATGGAGATGAGTGTTGGAAAGAATGAGGATAAAGATGCTCTCTTTGGTCCTGAAATAACCACAACCATGAGAGCTGTGGATCAGGTATTGCATTGTGAGGAGTAAATTGCCAGAAGGATAGTGAAACCTGAAATCAATCCTGGGACTAACTGTCAGCATGTGAAAAAACACAGCTTCGTAAAACAATATAATATCAGGTTAAATTCTATAAATACAGAAAGATTTGTGTGCCATTTAGGTTAATGAAACAGAATTTGCGGCAAACAAAAAACAGATGTCATAGAAAGACCCAACAGTTAAAAAAACTGCACTGTTATATTAGACAGATGTGCCTTTAGATATTTAGACCAAATTACTCATTACTCATCATCTAATTATTATTACTCTGGCCAAATACATTGATGGCTGAATGTATACTAACAGAGAACTCATTTCTGGCATACAGGTGTTTGACCTAATCTAATTCAAATGAAAATGTTTTATTAAAATCATTTGCTTCTAAACAAGTATAGGCTCTTACAAGCAAAACTCAAAGTATGCTCATTTATCAACAGAATACTGCAACTAAATAAATATTGCTGATATCACCCAACTAAAAAAACAGAAACTGAATACGTGAACAGTTGTAATATTTTGCTACATTAATTTTGCTTATTCATATTGGTCGAGGTTTACGTAGATATGCACAATTAATCTCAAGGTATTCTGCGTTCCTGTTTAAAATTGTTGATAGATTCACACTGTTCCTGCATAACATGCACACCATTATCAAAATGATCGATGAAACAGCTGCAAAGTTTTGTATTTTTCTCAAATATGAATCAGAATTTATCAGCGAGGGCCGATTTACTGTTGTGCCTCCCAAAATGAAGAACGACAGCCTGCTTGCATAAAAATGTAAACCGAATCTCTCACACACGGACACACATGCATGCAGCACGTAATGCTTCAAATGCCTATAATTCAAATAGGAATCAGGCAGACGTTGCCGCCAGTCTTTGCAATAGACGGTATGCACACTTCAATATGCAGCACAGTCCCTTGTGTCTGACTGACAGAGAGACATTACCTCTGAAGCACGCATCACAGGGCAATACAATCTATGGAATATAATGAGAATGATACAATAAATCAGCTATTTCACATACAAGGATATTTTAAGGGGAAATGCAAGAGCTGAACCGAGCTGACAGAAGTCGTGATCCACAAAGATTATTATAAATGCCTAGTGGGAGAGGACGAGGACCAGACTTGATATGCCAGACATGTTTGCTTTTCAAAACAGATATTACATTGAATTTGCTCAAGCACATATTAAAATTGCACATTGTATGCCAAGAAATTTAAAGTTGAAAGATTTGTTTGTTCAAAACAGACAGCCTTGATGTATTTGCGTTGTAGCTTGAATCATGCAAGACCCTTTCGGTTTTATCGCTCACGCTGGTTAAGAAATTTTTTTTTTTTAATTCATTTACAAATTAACTTTGCTTTTTGCTGCTTTATTAATGTTGCAGTTGTCAAGAACGATGAGGAGAGAATATTTTCATACTGAGCAGCTTGCTATGTGAATTTCTTAGATTTAGTTATTAATGCCATAGTTTCAAAACAAAATAAGGCCATAATGTAAAAGGAGTTAAAAACACAAATGAAAAAAAAATAAACAAAGGGGGGAAACCCCCACCAGATGGGATTATAAAACAAACATGCACTTGGATGTATGGAGGGGTGGAGGGTGTGACATATTTTTCATCTTCCCTGACAAAGGTTGTCTGTATAAATGAAAGGGCAAGATTAAGATAGGTCAGAATAAATCATCACAAAGATATGCTTCAAAGGCCTTGAGAAACCTTCTTTCATCACCTCTGGTCTGCCATTTTAAGGCTAATACTAACAGAGGGAACCACATGAAGTGCCAAATGTGAGGCGGTGAGCTGTGGCATTAAAACTTAAATGTCCAGTAAGTTACAGAATCTCCACTTTCTTACCTAACACTTTACACATCTTCATCCTGATCCTTTGGGCGCTCTTGGCAATGGCATCAGCACAACAAATAATATAAAACAGGTACACATAAAAACCGAATCAAAATAACACGCGGGCGCAGTTTTCCCGAATAAGACAGGTAGTCCACACTAACACAATTCCTCGTTGTCCTGTGTGGAGAGATTCTCGGTCTAGTGACGGGCATGCCCTCCAGCGCGTGAATAGGCATGCGACCGATGGCTCGAGCGCTCTCGGTGTCTCCCCTTCAATTTCATCTCCGGAAATTGAACGTTTTCCTCTTGAAAGGTACTGTATCTCAAAAAGGAGAATAGAAAACACTTCCCCCGCAGTTAATTAGGCTATACACGTCGTGACTAACTGAGGGGGGGAAAGCAAAAATCCACGCGAACGTGCGTTTCACGTGCAGCAACTAAAATATTGGTCGCGAGATCCACACTGGTCCGTCACGCTGTAGTATTGATCGCGGATCGTGAGAGGAGGGTTATATGACCTTGTGACGTGTTGTAAATTGATGGGGGGATCCCTGTTCTATTTTTAGATCTGGGTTGTTGAGAGACTAGCGGGGGTGGATGAATAGGGTGGGGGCTCGGGGGTTCCCGTGCACGCACGAACCGCAGCAAAATTGATCACAAAATGATGCTCATGCAGCTTTCGGAATAAAGGATTCTACATATGAATGCACCATTGATGGAGACACCATTTTGCTGTTCTCTGATAAGGACTATTGTTGCCTTTACGTCCTTCTGGTTTTTATAAATGCATGGAGCTAATTATATAACAAATACATTTTTATAGCACGTGGACAAACATGTTTCAGCATGTTTAAATGCTTTTTAACAAAGCAATGATGTTTGCATGCAGTCCTGGGTTATCACGTTGATAATTTGACTGTGCATAATATGCTTATGTTTTAATTCATGGCACGTTTTTGAGTATCATTAGGAGTCATTATAATGTGGATCTTTGCTGATGCATCACATCCTTTGTAGATTTGTACACACTGCTGCTGCTGGAGTCTATATTTTGTGTACTGGCGCATATGCGCAATGCAGGAGTGTGTGTTGTGTGTCTCAGAATGACGGACATTTTGCATTTGTTTGCAGTCTAACAGTATATTTAATCTGGCAGACTACTTTAGTACATCAGCTCAATGGCATAGGAACGGTTTTTGTGGAAATTGTCAAATCAAGTACAGGCCCAGTTATCACAATATTTTGTCTTCAGCTCAAT
The DNA here is from genome assembly GCA_034779775.1 of Enteromius afrohamiltoni. Taxonomy (NCBI): domain Eukaryota; kingdom Metazoa; phylum Chordata; class Actinopteri; order Cypriniformes; family Cyprinidae; genus Enteromius; species Enteromius afrohamiltoni. The sequence goes on from JAUYWG010000032.1 coordinate 8,467,937, forward strand.
CGAATTTGTAGGTCTAGAAGGAATTTCAGCCCAATCTCACACAACACAACTACAGCCTATACAGTTGTGCAAGGTGCATCAGAGTCAAGAGTAAAAGCATGACTGTTTTTTCAATTATCTTTAAGAGGATTAGGAACGTTTGTGCATGAGGTTTGCCCAGGGGCCATTATTTGACATACAAACAGCCTGTCACTTAAAACAGAATTTAGTGGGATTCAATTGTTTGTGTTAATCAACCTCAAAGCGACTTTATTACCAAAGAGGGTGCAAATATTTTAAAGGGGAAACAGCAGGGTGTCACAGTCTGATGAGGCTGAGAATAAAACTGGAGTCAGCCGTTAACATGATTGCATCAGAAGATTGAAAGAGAGTGAAACGAACGTTTTGATTTCTTATTTGATAGCAATGCCATATCTGATTAAAACCCATCAGATTTCACCGTCCCACAATTGGAGTCTCCTTTCGCCAAAGACAGACCGTGGTAAGGATAAAGTGACTTATGCATGTCTAGCCTTGATTATCTGCAATCCATAGTCAGACAGAGAAAGACCTTATGCATGACTTTGACAGTTGAGTTGGGCAGGTTCTTTTCACAGTGTCATGGCTGGTGTTCTTTTCTTGTTAGAATTATACTCTCATTCTCCTCACATAAAGCCTCGGCATCAGTAATACTCTCATTTTTGGAGTGAAATCTGCTTTCATGCAAGATTATGTGAATGTACTCTGCAGGAATTTATGATGTCCTAATTAAGCCCTCTCCATGACTTTCACAGCTGCACACCTGAAGGGGAATGAGAGTCAGTCATCTTAAAATTCACTGTGAAAGCCATTCAAGAACAGATCTGATATCATTCAATGTCTTTTCATGAACGATTGATAGACATCCTGATGTACTATTGTAGACTTTACAGATATAACCAAAATAGTTAAAAGGATGGTTTAATAAACATTAAAAGTCATAATTAACCTCATGTTATTCTCAAGCTTTACGACTTTCTTTCTTCTGTGAAACACAAAAAATAATATTTTTTTGCATTTTCCATACAATGAAAGTCAATAAGGTCCAAAGCACTGACTATTTTCAGAGAAAAAGAAAGTTGACTTTAGGAGTAAAGGATGACAACATTTTTTTCTTTTTCCGAAATAAAACCTGCAAATCGTAAAAAAATATAAATCAATTGTTGCAATTCCAGGACCTGTAAGAGAACATTTCAACAATTTTTTGTTGGATTTATAATAAAATACAAAGAATTAAGACAAATTTTAACATTAAATGTACATTTATTTGACTGGATCTGCATAAAAAAGCTCGGAATACCAGATCCTCCAAGAGTCGCGTTCAAATCCCATGCTTTGTTTTAGTCATTTTGAAGAATTTTCACTTTCAATATACATATATGTGACCCTGGACAACAAAACCAGTCGTAAGTGTAAATTTTCTGAAATTAAGATTTATAAATGATCTGAAAGCTGAATATATAAGCTTCCCATTGATGTATGCTTTGTTAGGATAGGGCAATATTTGACCGAGATACAACTATATGAAAATCTGGAATCTGAGGGTACAGAAAAATCTAAATGCTGAGAAAATCCCCTTTAAAGTCGTCCAAATGAAGATCTTATAAATGCATATTAAGTTTAAATATATTTACAGTAAGAAATTGACTAAATATCTTCATGGAACATCCTAAGTATTTTTGGCAAAAAAGAAAAATCTATCTTTTTGCTATGTATTTTTGGCTATTGCTACAAATATACCCCAGCGACTCAAGACTAGTTTTGTGGTCCATTGTATAAACCTTGGCACCTGAAATCCTCCCTAGCGATCTCTATATAATGAATACACTTGTTCAGTAATTCTGAACAACTAGAAAAGCTGTGTTAAACTCATTAGTCTAAATACTAACTGTACAAAGATGTTCTTTGTAAAAAATAAATAAATAAATAAAAAAATAGTCAGCTGCACTGAGGTCTATTTCTCCTCTTAATTTACAGGATAAACGCGTGTCCCTGGCAGCAGTTCGAAGAGTCATAGGTTATAGCTGATGAAATAATATTCAGCACTGTACCGCAGTAGCTTACTGCACTAATCTATAACATATGCATGCAATCCAGCATCCAATTAATATTAATGGATTGTGTTTTCTTGATTGCTGAGAGGGACCACACGTGGTGATCAAGTCTCAGTAGTGAAGCAGAGCCTATTAAGAGATCTCCTGTGAGGACATCCCTCACAGTGTGTGCACTATATAATTGCAAGTAGTTCTTGTCAGGATGTCAGGCAGTGAGCCAGTGTGTGTTTACAATTAAAATCTTTGTTGAATTCAGTGAGCTGCATTTTCTGCATTAAATAGCGACGATCTAAACTGGGCTCGGTACAGTTAATCTAAGCAAATACTGCTTGCTCACCGAGCAGCTAGCCTACTGAGGGAATACAGTACATGTGTAAAACGGGGATCTCTGTAGCTCTGGTGTTTAACATGGTCACTTGTGAGGCATGAACGTTGCAGCGGCCTGTAATGGCGTTGCAGCTCAGCACCACTGCAGTACACCTCCACTGCAGCCTTAATTATGCATGGCAGCTGTAGTGAGAACACCCACTCACTCACAGGGGAAGTGCAGGGGCAGGAAAGCAGATAAGAGGAGTGTAGAGTGGGAGTGGGTGAAGTCTGTTTGCGCTGCCGATGGGATGTAAGACTTGGAAAAACAGAAACTGTGTATGCTGATAAGCTCTTTCAAATACAGAAATCAGGTTTTCAACAAGATTTCTCCTTTTTTTAAATAAACGGGCCTCAAGTGGGCTCCATACTAATATGAGAGCACAAAAACCAGTGCCACCAAAACACCCGATTTGGTAGGAGGGAGAGGAGGCCAATTATAAATAATCACAATATCATGTTTGTATTTCATACAGAAGAGCAATTGCTAATAATATTTGTCTAATAAATCACTGAGATAGAGTTGAGATGCTTGTTAGTTTACTTATTTGTGACATTTACATCTTCAAAATGGAAATGTTTCAGCACGTGAGTAGAGACTGTACACTGGTATAACCATGCATGCAAAAAAAATGTTCTATTAAACTGCTTTTAACTATTAAATCTGTTTTTAGGAAAGATATAACTGTAGAAAACTGTTAAAATTACTGTAAACACCGTCTAAACAAAGCCTACACAACTATATTAATATTATGATTCAACATGAACACCACATTTTGGTGAGTAAAGTAAAACAGTAAATGTCAAATTCTAATCGCAGATGTGATCGTGCTGAAGGTTTTTTCATTTAGGGGTAAAAGGTGAAAAGTATTTTTTTAGCTAAAGCTGGTGTAACTTTAAAAAAATTTACCGGCCTTTCTTATCGGGGTATGTTTTCATAAACAGTGATGAAAAACTTGTTGTTTTGCTTCTTTTTGGTCCCGTCGCTCTAGTTTCCGGTTTCCCATATACTGCAGGGTCCACCCCGCTCAACAGCTCCTCAAACACGCGATTTTCATGATGTTTAAATTATTTGAATAATATCTTTCAGGCAATATAGTATAATTTACAACACCATTACACTGTATCTACTGTAGAGGATTGTTTTTTTCATACTTTATTTTTGCTACCTTATTTAACTACAGCTAATTACACACTAATCATGGTCAAATTTACCAGATGATTTCAGGAATCAAAATATTTTTACAGATATATCCCTCTCAGGTACTTCATAAGTCCCTTATCTTCAGAAGCTGCCAGAAGAAGGCCACTGCTTGTGTGTGTGCAAACGTGTTACCACTGATTATATGAAACGTTAGCATATTTGAGTCTTTGTGGCATTTTTAAACAGCACCCCTGTGTTTTTGTTTTGCTTAGGTTTCCTGTTGCCATATTTCAAGCAAATCACTTAGATTTAGATGTGTGATTTAGTTGACTGTAAAGAGTGAAGCGTTATTTTGATGCAGTTTTGTGAAGTTTAATGTAGACAGTGATTTTGAAGTAACGTTTCACTGCTAGTGGTGCCCCCTCTAGCGGAGGGCATGTTGAGCTACTACAATTGTTTTAAAACAAATTACACCAGCATAATTCATTTGTATTGTGCAGTCATTAAATAATTAGATGCTGTTTTCTAAATAAACCTTTTCTATTTTTTTATATATATATTATTTCAATTCAGAGGGTTTATTTTTGTTGTCATTTTTCAAGACATTGATCATTGCCTGCACTTCACAAAAATTACATTTTTCAAAGATTACACCAGACATAGTCGTTGACTCTTTTGATTTATTGCACAAAAGTCCCTGTCAGTGCCAACTGTCCTACTGAAAACAAAATCACCAGTCTATGATATCTGTATGTATAGGGAGAGAGAGAGCATCTAATAACTCATATAATATAAACTATGAAATTCTCATTTAGTTACATACACACATCTTCTACCAACAATAAAAATAATTGTAACACTTTACAGTAATTCTCCTTTGTGCATTGACTAACAATTACATATCCATTTGTTACAGTAATTATTCATCTTTGTTTACATTAATATAAATACTGTTTATTATTAGTTCATGTTAGCGCAGGTCTGTTAAATCATAGGCTATTAACAGTTTAATAGCTTTTTCATTACACAAGCGTATTAGTGAATGCTAAAACTAACATTAATTAAGATTAATAAATGCTTTGGAAGTATTTTTAATTTTAGTTAATGTATATATATGTTGACAAATGAATCCATAATGGTAACTCGATGAAATGTTTAATGAAGCATATTTGAATGTACTACATGCAGCTTGAGTAGTACTTCAGGGCAGAAGACATCTGAGCTCTACATCCATCCTCAGCAGTACTGAATCAGTTCACTCATGGTGCATCCTGAAGTACAGCAGACGCCAGCCGGCCCCACATCACGGCGGGATCGGGAGGACATGGTGAGATCCTGCACAGTGCTGGAGTGTTCCAGAAGCTCTGCTGGTGGGCTTGTGTGCTGATGGGGGGCTGGATGCTCTGTCCCGCTCTCAGGGGAGTCAGGCTCCCTCCACTGCTCGTCCTCAGCGGTCAGGGTCCCTCTCTGGTGTACAACGAGATCTCTATCGAGCCAGTTTTGAAGATTCCCTGAAAAATAGTAGAGGGGAAACAAAACAGAGAATAAAGTAAATAAAAGGTTAATGAAATGATAACTACATGAACATCTGAAGAAGGTAAACCTACTGTGAGGGTTTGCGAAGTGAAGGTCTGAATCAGGCAGACTCCTTCTGAGTCGAGAACTTCCACACGATGTGACCACCATCCGAATGAACTCGCGACCACAAAGCTTCACTCGTACATCTTGACCCTCAGTCTTGGAAGTCTGGAGAAGAACTAAAAAAGCTAAAGATGCAAACCACTTCATGCTCATGGTGTTTCTTGGGGTGGTCAAATTGGAATGCACAATATTCAAGTGTGTTCAGGTACTGCAGGCTACTTACCGAACCAATTTGGGGGTTTTTATACCCCCCATCAGGGATCTGGCATGCATGGTTCTACAAGCATCTATCTGGCCTTGGATGAAGAAAATCATGTTCTGATCTTCGAGGCCTTCAGATAAAACATGTCAGCTGTGATATATTGTATTGCTTCAAGGAAAGTTCAAGGAAAATTGTGATAGCTGGTCACATTTTTCGTATTTACTTCTAATATCTGTTTTATGAGCTTACAGAAATGCGTCAATGAAATGCTTTTAGTATTATGGGCAAGTTGTTTCCATAGTAATCATTAAATCTCTCACTTATTTAATGGTTATGTTCGTATTAATATGCACCTTATATCTGAATATCAACATTTGTGAGATTTATTCCATCTAAACAGTTCCAATTCTATTTGTTACTTTATTATCTATTTGATATTGGACATGTTTCAATATTTCTTTGGCTTGCTAGGGTAAATAAAGTAAAAAGCTAATGGGACATAAGCCCTCTAGTGGAATGCTGTTGCTAGGGTTTTTTGTTATGTATTTTGATAATTATTATAATGAATGTAGTTTTTATCAGTGTTTGGGAGTAGCTAACGGTGTTACATAATAACAAAATAAAAGTGACTGTACTCTGTTACAGTTAGTGAGGGAAAAATGAAAAAACGTTTTAAAATATGAGACATCAATGTTTAGGACACAGAATAGAATGCATGTTTCTTTGATAACTGTTTATTTACATGCGTTGTTTTTTTTCCAAGGCATTGTTAGATGCCAGTGTCACAGCTATATGGAAAGATTTGATTTCATAAACAGTATCGTAGTCAAACAATGTCAATGTCTCTATTTAACCTCAAATCAACAATCTCAAAAACAATCTCAAAGTTGGTGATGTAAAATAAACTATTATAATATTACACTCAAGTGACCTAAGGTTAACCCTGCCAGCTTCAAATGTTTCAAAATTATTTAGGAACAGTTTAGGAAATTTTTAGGAAACAATTAGAAAGGTAAATTTAGAAAAAGAATGAAAAAAGTAATGCAAGTTATGTTACATTAATAAAGTAGTTAATATAGTTGTTAATATCATGTTAATATGTAAATGGCTATTTGTAACCTATTACATTTCTAAAGTCTCCTTCCCAATGTTAACATAAATAACATAAATATATGAATAAATGATAAAATACATAATTAATTAAACATATAAATAAATGCTGAAATAAATCTATAAATATTTATTTAATATTTATATAAATATTATTTCTTAGATTAATTTAATTAATTATTTATTAATTTGTTTATTAATCCATGTATGCATTTATTCATTCAATTATTTATTTATTCAATCAACCAATTTATTATAAATAAATAAATGAATGAATAAATATATATATATAAATAATTAAATAGTAATACATTTATTTCTGCATTTCTCCATTTACATCTGAATTTATTTTATATATTAAATAACTTCACTATGTATTTAACAATATATTCATGTATTTCAACATTTGTTTAACTTATTTAATTTTAAATAATTTGGCCCTCCATAATATTACACATCTTGATATTATCATAAACTTCAGGCCAGTTGAATATAATTATTATTTCCCTATATGTCATATATTAGGATATACTGTATGCATCATCTTTAATCTTTAAGTTGTTAGTGAATATTTTTTTTTCATGTAATAGGAAACTCACACTGTGTGCATCTTACCTCATCTTCTCACCTTTACATATCGACCTCTTTGAAACGATTATGCAAAAAATATGGACGCAGGGCACTTTTTTGAATGACCTTTAGCCATTTATTTTAATTTGATATACTGATGATTTATTTGTGTTCATTGTTGGGGTGGATTAAACAACAGAGGAGGAACATACAATAAATAACAAATAAATACATTACTTATTCCAGTATTGTCTGAATTCACTAGATGATCCTATAATTGACCGTTATGCAGTAATTCCCTGCTGTCACTGGCGGAGGATGACCTTTGCTGTTCAACAAAGGCCGCTAACATGCAGCTGTCAAGAGCTCTTGTCTGTACATTCCCTTAATTGAAGTTGAACATTTCACTCAAAACATTGGCATCATGGGTCCTCTTGATCCTTAAATCCTATTAGACATTAAGTCAGATCGCTTGACTTCTCAATGTTGCTAGCTTACGTGCTCACTTAGCGCTTAGATTGTTTTCAGAGAAGACCTAAAAAATGAAGATGTTCATGGGGAAACTCTGAAAACAATACAAACAAAGTCTTTTATACTGAGCCAAAGGAAAGCAACCCCTCTGAGATTCACATTGTGCATGGGCTAAATACAGAAAATGTTACTGGTTTCATTTGCATGTAGTTTCATGGAGCCTACAGCTTTTTTATTAATGATTATGAATGATGGTGAATTATTTATGTATCGACATACATATGGTGAACTAGTTCTCTTTTATAAGCAGAAACAATTAGCTTATCTTTGGTTAGTTTTCCAGTATATGCAAGTTGCAGGAATATGTTGTTATGTAACACAGAGAAAAAAAGGGACTTTGTTATTTAAAAGTTTCATAATATTATGTTTTAAAGGAAGGATATAGGATTACACTGCATGGGGTAAAAAGAAAGGGGGAATAGAAAGGTTTTTGTTATCGTATGGCTCTGGCTTACTGCAGATATAAAATAATAAAACAATTGAGGAAAACACCCTTCAGACCTTCCAGAAAAAGTCAAAATACATGTTGTGCTAATCTGAAGGGCTGATAAAGTGCTTACTGAAGACTATGCAAATACAGTGTTCATTATTATTATTATTTTCTCAGTCTTTGCAAGCCATGGTATTCAGATGCACTTCGCCTAAATATAGAAACAATGTGAAAGCAACACTCCAAATACACCAAAGGTGCCTGAAGGCCACATAAGTCTCACTTGATCCTCGGAAATCCTTTTTTGTTTTAATTGAGGAAGAAATATCTTCAGGATTCATGTATGTATTTATCAGTACAGTGCACTTCCACCACCTTATAGAGAGGCAATGATGGATCAAATCATTCTAATACTAATGTCTTGATCTTGCAATTAACATTGTGCAGTCTTCTTTTAATTTGAATCCATACTGCTGATACTCAGGCTCAGATACTGCTGAAAATCAGGCTCACCGAAGATCCTCAGCGACATTTGTAAGCCACCTTAAAGCTAATGGCTTGATTTTCTTTAACCAGGCATTCACCCAACTTTTAAATCCTGATTTAATTCAAGGCAGGCTGGGAACCTGAGCTCACTGTTCAAGGGCAGCGAGGCAGCTGGGGTGACAAGGGCGTTTAATGATGGCACTGGCCGATGTGATGTCTATTGTCCTCATCGGAGTCCTCAGCTGAAGGCTCGAAGCAGTTCTCAAATTTTCTTTGCAGTCTTTTCTTGAGGTTCAAACCCCGCTGGACTTTGGTGTTAGTGCACTCCTGGGCCTTCAACTTGGCATAATAGTCCGAAAATTTGTTAAACAGGATGGAGATTGGCATCCCATTTAAAATAATACCAAAGGATATGCACCCGAAGGCCACCACTCGACCGGAGTAAGAAATGGGCACCACATCTCCATATCCTACAGTAGAGATGCTCACCTGTGACAGTGGAAAAAAGACTTGATTCAAACACTGGTCAAATAAAAGAGAGAATTATGCCTCCACTTCAGTTTATCAGCTTAGAATTTGGCATGCAAGTCAACTTAGTAAGACCAAGTAAGCCCCAGGAAGTTCCAAACTAATCTAACTTTTCCAATCAGCATGGATGCCTCCAATTGAGCGGCATTACAAGGTATTATATAAGATTAAACACAGCTGCCAGAGGATAAGGACTAACAATTTAAAGAGGATAGGAGGATACAAAAGCCACAGCAATTGATGATAATGATAGCAAATTAAAAAAAAAACCCACTCGGATGCAAGTGATGCTGTTAATAAATGCATACAGTGATGCCCAATTATTTGTGCCTATTATATTTGCATGTAAAAATGTTTCAAGTATGTAAGCTTTGGATGTGTGTAAAGCCAAATGTATGTGGACACCCTTATTCAACAGGTTTTTCACTATGCCATTTTTATTACTTTTTTAATATGCTTAGTTTCAAAAAAATATTTAGTTTTTCATCAAGTATTTGCATTTTATTTCACCTTTACTTCTATTACTATTAGTCGTGTGGAAGACTGATCTGTACACAGCCCGAACCTGATCACCATTGGCCCCCTGTGAGCCCACTCCATCGCCCCACATCAGCGTCTGACCTCACTGATGCTTTCGGCTCTGAATGGAAGCAAGTTTCCACAGCCATGTTCTAATACTGAGCTGAAAGCCTTCCCAGAATAGCGGAGGCTGATATAGCAGCAAAGTCCTAATAATAGCCATGGTTTGAAAACTATATGCTCAGGTAGCACACATAGATTTGGCCATGTGTATATGAATTATGCTGCGGTTCTGCTGCATAGTGGCGAATGATTGGAGACTACTTGAGACACACTCACCGCTGCCCACCACCAGGCATCTGGTATACTGCTAAACGGTGTTCCTGCAACGTCCTGCTCCACTGAGTGCATCAGAGCAGAGAAGGTGAAGATCCCCATGATAATAAACAGAAACAGACAGCAGACCTGTTCAAAACACTGGCGAAGAGTGAAGCCAAAAGCCCGCATGCCCGTCGAGTGCCTCGCCAGTTTCAAAATGCGAAAGATCCTCATGAGTTTGACAACTTTGAGCACTTTGCTAACTTTGCTAACCCTTGCCATCGTCTTCAGATCATCCTGAACGCTCATATCTTCCTGGTCAGCAAAAGCCTCGAATATCAGCTGGATAAAGTAAGGCATGACAGCCACTAAGTCTACAAAATTAAGTGCACTCTTCACAAAATGCTTGACGTTGCACGTTGTCAGCAAGCGAAGGAAGTACTCGAAAGTGAAGAAGAGGATCGAAGTGATCTCCACACACTCCATGTAGGTTCTTCCATAGATTTTATAATCTTTTAGTTCGCTCACTGTGTTTAGAGTCATTGCTACAATAGAGATGAGCACAAAGAGGCTGGAGAACACAGCAAAGGCCTTGGCAGCCATCGAGGAGTATGGGTTCTCCATCAGGTCCCATAGGATCTTACGAAAGCCTCCGAAAAACATTGTTTTGAAACCCTCTTCGTTATGCTGGGGCTCAATTTCTGCCATAAGCTCTCTGTTCACTTTCAGCTGGTCTCTTATCTCGTCTAGTTTCTCCTCGTAAAGAATGCGACAGCAGCGAGGAGTGTCCCGCAAGTGCAGGCCCCAAAACTTCATCTCCTCCTCAAAATTGACAGGGCAAAGACTCTCCATGACCCATAACACATTGCTACAATAGAAGTGGAAGATGTAGTGGAAGAAAGTTGGATCCCGGTCAAAAAAAAACTCATTAGTGAGCACACAGTAGTCATCGCAGAGCGTTAGCTGCTTGACAGGGTCTTTACACAGGGCTAAGCTGCCTATCCTGGTTTTAGGGTATCTGATAGCCAAGTGCTTGGGAATGGTAAAGAGTTTTCCACCTACGTTAACATTGATGACCGTTGAATGACGGTGTGCCAGTTTTGCAGCTTCGGCCTCACTGCTTTTTCTCTTTTCTTGATCTCTTTTGTCACTTGCCTGAGGTGATGGAGTATCGAGGTTGTCCATCGACGTCCAAGGTTTCACAGAGCTGTCTTGTGAAAACGGAAAGGCACTCTCTTCTTCTTCTATACTCTGTGAAAAACTGGCATTAAGTTTGACACTAGCAAAAAGACTCGATCGTCTCTTTTTAAGTTTTTTCAGATGCCTTCTTGGATGATCCATTACTATGGTTGTTTGTAGAATGGGTAAAGAACCGAAAAGAGACTGATTACTTGTCACAGACAAAAGCAGAAAAAGGCGGATTTTACATTCCAAGAGTGCACAAGTCCCACTTCCCTTTAAAATGAGTGTTGGTTTGCAGCTTTAAGGAAATTTCCAGACAGATTGAGAAAACATATTCCACTGCTTCCAGCTTTTTATGGTTGCCAATATAGCTAAAAAGAGAGAAAGAAAAAGCAACTGTATTTGTTTCGGCTCAACTGAAGATCAAGAGTTGGGATTTGCCCCACCTCACTGATGCCGTAATCCCATTGCTGTTCTTTCTGTCCTCGGCAGAGTTAAAAATACAGTCATGAGGATTAGTGTTGTGATTTAAGGATTGAGCCCTTGGAGGAGGAAAGGCAAAGGATAAATAGCAGTTGCAGGGATACTGTAAGGTTATTAAATGCTCACAGCAAATTTCTGTTTATTTTGCTTTTAAGCTACATATGTGTCCAATATTGTGCTCAGTCTGATATTTAAACAATTCAGCGCAAATCCAATATGAAAATCCTTTAATCCCATAATTTCCTTATCTTGTTCTGTACTCTTTCATCTTTCATATCCTCTCCACTTGTGCCCTTATTCATGTTTTACCATCGATGTGATTAGACAAAACTTAAATTAAGATAAACAAAACATATGATATATCTACTGTCATAGTTAAGGCTATATAAATAGTTCGCAGAACTTAAATATGTTGGAAGCCTGTTGATTTGCCTTCTCATAAACTGATGGAAAACACTTTATATGTTTTCATCATGTCTTCATATATGTCTCTTTTGGGTTTATGGTGTGTGCTGATTTTGGTCTTTATAATTTTGACTATTCATTTTCTTATTACATACCACATATGAAAGGTTCAAAGAAACATGTAATCTTTTACATCTGGTTTTTTTTTACATATCCTATTACTTCACAGAATACTATAGTATACAATATTGTATGATCGAACCTTTGTTTAAAAATATTCACTAACCCAAATAAGTCACACACTATCTTTAGCAGTGTTCAGATATTTGATCTTTACAGTGGTACGTACTGCAGGTCCTAGAGCATCACTCGTGATCCCGGAACCGGAAGCAGGTTTGTTGTTACTGTAAAATTATCTTTTTATTAACACAGTCTATTAATTTATTCTATTTGCATTTTTTTAAAATTATACCAACATATAACTTAAAATAAATCCCGAGCAATTGTAAATGTACAGTTTACTGTGGGTATATAAAACCCGTTGGGACCACGTGACTTCCTTTCCGAACTAAGCTGAAATCATGGATGCCAGCCGCGTGCAGCCCATCAAACTCGCTAGAGTAAGAAAATACTATTTCACGAATATTTCCGTTTGAATCGTGCAATATGATGCTCGTAAGATTAAAGGTGTTTCATTTTAAGTCTTATTAATCTTGAAGTATCTCTTAATCCTCTCACGGTAGGCTCAAAATATAGCTGTGTGTCGTTAGGCCTTTAGTTAGCATTAGCATATGGCTATCCAGCGGTTTTAATGCCGAAAAACTGATTTTTTTTTCACCACGTGCAGCTTTTAAAAATGACATTTACATTGGCGTTAATGGGTTTTTTTTGTTACAGGTTACAAAAGTGCTGGGAAGAACCGGCTCCCAGGGACAGTGTACCCAGGTGAGCTCAAACCGACTCCTCATGCTCCGAGTCATGCACAACACGACCAGGGACTTTTTTGGGATTATTTGACTAATAAAAATTATTTTATATTCTGGAATTGAATTACGTTATGTTGTCTATAATTTACTTTATAAACGTGACTATGTATTTTGCCGGATACTAATCTTCTAGCTACAGCACGTTAGACTCTATAAATGTAGTAAATGATATTGTTAATGTTTATGCTCCGTGTCGTCATGAGAAAATCGCTGTTTTTATCATTTTGAAGTGTCACTTCGATTAAGATGTAACACGGTGTCCTTACATAGGTGCGCGTTGAGTTCATGGATGACAGCAACAGATCTATCATCAGAAACGTGAAGGGCCCAGTAAGAGAAGGAGATGTCCTGACACTTCTGGAGTCAGAAAGAGAGGCCAGGAGGCTTCGCTAGGTCAGTAAAACTCCTCTGTAAATAATTCACTGCAGATGGTTTAGAAGGGAAGGACAATGCTCTGAAATAAAGCAACCATTTTTAAGTGAATGTAAAAGGGTTTTGATGCAGCATAAGCAACTTTTGAGTTTTAGTACTCAGTCAGTTTGACTGGAACGTGTCTAAATCTTTGACGTTATTCCTCTGTTTTTAAATTATGCTAACTCTGGTGTGCTAGATAACTGTAATCCAATTCCTTACATCAGTGGTTCCTGATGGCCCCCACAACACTGCATGTTTTCTTTGCCTCCTTAATCAAACACACCTGATTCAGCTCGTCAGTAGAGACTCAGAGACCCAGAATAGGTGTGTGGCAGACACAGGAGAGATGCGAAATGTGCAGTGTTGGGGGGGCATCCATGAATGCGGTTGGGAACCACTGCCTTACATCATACGTGCGTTAAAGCAATATCAGTCACAATAAATCGCCACAGTAACTTCAGACCCCTTTTGCCGTCGGTGGACATGCTTGTATGTAATTTTATAATGATTTGTCTGTTTCTCCCAGCAGTGCACATGTGGTGACGTGCGGTGGCCAAAGCAGTACTCGTGGAGAGCATCAACATCAGCTCAACAGCTGGCAGTACAATGTCATTTGTGCGCAGTTTGAAATAAAGTGTCTTTGTGAATATGTTGGCCTTCTCATTACTTTTATTATAAATGTTAGTTTTACAATTGCTATGAAGTACTGAAAGCACATTTTCCAGCCTAATGTGAGCTTCAATCAGGTCCAAAGCCCATCTAAGCACTTCAAGTGTGTGTGTGTGTGTGTGTGTGTGGAGAGAATGACACTTCAAACTACATATCGAATTCTGTGTACCAACTATATATATCAAATGTGTTGGACTTTAAACCAAATTCAAGTCAGATATGTAGTTGCGGTGCATGATTGCACTATATACAAGTGAGAACTTGATGCTTGTTTTCCCAATAAGTATGAATGGAGTAAAAAAACGTAGTTTATCTGCCTTTATTTACTGACGCCCTTGGCACAATAACATGATGTGCAAGGGTGTAGCTGTATGACGTTTTACAATGGACAAAACGTTTTATATTGTATCATCAGAAACGTGCTCAACCTACATTTTAAAAGGCTGACTACTGCTACGTTTGAGCCGCTGTTCACTAGGTGTCCTTTAGAGGGCACTATTGGTTATAAGTATAGCCTGGTACTCGGTTTTGTCAGCTGATGTGTAGAATCGAGCTATCAAACTGATCCTGCTAAAAGCTCTGAACACTTTTGCAGATGTTCAGGTCAGAGGCCAGTGGTTTATTTTGATTAGTTTTTGCCCACCCCCTGGTGTCTTATAAAATGAAACACTTGTGTGTGAGGGACTCTGGAGCATCTGTGCTCACTGTCTTCACCTTTTACCCTCAATGTTGCAATATATTTGAATATAAATCCCAACGGCTCATGTCTTGTAGGTAATTTGGCATATTAGTTTTAATGTCAAGCGTCTCTTTGCTTTGTTAATATTGACACAAATTAGTAAATGAAGCAAATGCATTGCCTTTTTTTCTCTTTGAATTGCGAGTATTGAGTGTATCCATGACACCTACAAACTAAGGGTGAATCAAATACAAGACTTTGCTAATATTTGCACAAAGGTAATAGCTGTTTAAGCTAGACCAAAGTACTAGTCCATTCTAACATAATATGGAGATTTAAGACACTTTATGATTATTTTGGCCCTGCAGTGTTTGCTGACATGTATACTTTATATTTCAGGTGCTGTTTAAAAGGCCTGTTTAACTTGTTACTCTTTCTAAATCATTTGTTAAAAAAAACACACATAAATCTCATCCTCTAATATAAATAAAACGTGTGAATCTAATTATTAGAAACTATCTCAGTGTGCAGTAAATGATGTTTCTGTTTTTTTGAAAACCATGAACTGTAGTCATAATAAAATAAGTTGAATCAGCTAAACTAGTTCAATGGACAACGACTGTTGCCCTAAAGGAGTAAAGTCAAACCACTCGAACAAAAGACGTCATAGTCTGCATAAAAAGTTCCTCCAAAATCTGAAAAGAGGAACTGGGGGAAATATGTAAATTTACATATTGACTATGATCTGACATAAAGGTGTCTTTACGGGAAATACGTGCATGGCACAGCACATGTTTACCCAGAGACAAACCCCCCCACCTTGATGCCCCTGAGGTCTCATCTTTCTCTCGGAGGAGAAAAACAGGGGTGACTATCGGACAAACTCACCAAGGTTTGGGATCTGTAGTAAACACCCTCATGGAGCACAATGAAGAAATAATACAGTAGAAAATGAAACAACTGATACTGAATTATTCAGTGCTTTTGTCATATTGATGAAGACCAAAATATTTTGCAGTGTGTCACTTTTGACAGTTATATCGGCTTAAGTTTTAAATCCTTTTCTTACTTCTGTGCTTCTTTTAAATGAGTGTACATTGTTAATGTGAGAATCAACCCTGACCTGTTACATCACAGACACATAACCTTTGCTCAATGTAAGTAGAGCAGCTGTGTCTCCACATCCGTTAAATAACATCACTGTGCCACTGGAGCGTTGAGTTTCCTTTGGGTCAGTGAACAGGGAGGTTTGACCCTTCTCCGTCTCCTTTGTGCTGACAAGGCGCACATTTTAACAGCGCAGTGGTACAGGAAACCGCAGTGATTTACTGCTGTGGGCTCTGTGACTGACCCTTGTTTATGATGTTCATTTTAAGTAGAGAAGGCCCCAAGGACAGTTTTAATCATTTCCACAGAGGTCAAGGATCCCGGCAAAAGTGCACAAAAATTAGAGCACAAAAAACATGCAATCTGAGAGTTCGCATCATTTCATTAAATCCAATTAAAGCACAACTGACCCAACCTGTCCACAAAAATATTAAAGGTACCGTATGTAAGAAATGTATTGAAATAATCATAAAATGTCTCTGTTATGTTCAACAGGCATTAAGAAAACGTTAATTTCAAGTACTCATATCGCTGACAGCAGTAGTACAGCTTGGGTATTATCGTTTAAAAAGCACAGTTGCAGCCCTCAGCTGATGTTTATGTTGTCATGTTTTGTTTTGGTCTGAAGCGCCACCCTCCATCTATCTCCCAATCACAAAGTCAGTAATGTTTCAGCATCCAGGTTGCCTGTTTGGCAGAAAATACAGTGCGTTTTAATTCATTGTCATGTGCGTTCGTTCCTGTTGGTGTCGTCAATCATGGAAATCTGAGTGTGTGTCAAGTCTGAGAAGGAGGGGCCAGGTGAAAAACCCCTCTCCAGTATTTTGAATTTGGACTGCAATACCTAGTTCAACAACAAGATGTCAATTCTACATATGGTTCCTTTAAGCAGCACAACTTTTTTCAACATTGATAATAATCAGAAATGTTTTTTGTGTGTCTCATCAGGATATTAGAATAATTTCTGAAGCATTATGTGACACTAAAGACTGGAGTAATGATGCTGAAAATACAGCTTTGGATTATGGGAATAATCTACATTTTAAAATATATTAAAACTAAATATTCAGATAAATGCATTATTAAAAAAACAAACAAAACTTCCAGCAGTAGTGCGCATCTTCGCGAAAATATTTGCTAATATTTTTGCAACATATTATTATTGTAATGCTTTCACTACAACTATGAACCAAATGCACTGTTCTTTAGTTGTAGTTTTTGTTGTTTATCAAGACGACACCGGTATGTTTTTCTCCAAGTTAAGCCAATTGAAGTGAAACAAGGCAGGGTTCAAGGGCACTTGATGTTATGCTCTGATGTTATGGTGAGCATGCTAAGGTTGAGTACAATGAATCACAAACAAGTCTGAGTAGACAATACATGGCCTTATAAAAAAGAAAAACGTAATCATCAATGCTGGTTTTATCTGTGAAAAACAAGTCTGCTATCTAAATTTTACTGTTATTGCTTTAGGTTACTCAGAGTTTATAACTTTAGGCACAACTCTACCATATTGGCATTAAAATACAAGTGATAATGTAATAATTAAGTGTTGCAGTTATATAACTGGATGCCATATATCTCTGTGTGCCAATAACACGATATTTTATTACTGCACACATGAACATTCCTGCACTCGTCTTTGTTTTGTTTCCAAGAACAGGTTACTAGACACCAAAAGAAACATGATGGGAAACAATGACCACAGTCTGTCACATTAGACAAAGCAGCCACAATTGTGGCTCTTGGCCTAATTCTTTTCTTCTTTTCAGCCTTGAATTTCTTCGAAATGGCATCAACATGATTTTGAAAGGAAACGTTCATGCTTACAGTAATGGAATAGTTGCTGGAATGTACACGCATCCATATCCATACCATACATGTATTTTATTATGTTTTAGACAACAGTTAGTTGCCATATTTTATATACTGTAGCTCTCAATTTTAGGGCTGCATCCTTGAACTGAATGTTGTTCAAATTTGACCCTTTTAATGAGTCTCAGAAATGGGACTTTCTTTATTGCAGCGCTGTGACGCATTCACTCTTGGAACGCAGCCATCAAGGATGCGGTGAATTGAGACAGCTTCTGATATGTTTTTGTAAGAATCATTAACCGATTCACTGATTCATTAACAAAACTCCACTAGTAGACATGACGGTTAATTATTCGGCTTCGGATTTCTGTGGAACTATTTTGGTTGGTGATGCAACCAAACAAAAGCATGCTTTAAAGAAAATATAGTTATAGAGTATCTTTAAACTAAGAACCTGCAGACATTAGAAGTCGCGTTGGACTAAAGGCACCAATGTGTGAGGTAGATTTTCTGTACATCCCATCCAGTTCCCACAGAGTTAAACATTTTCCACTTCTGGAATATGTATAGACATGTGGCATATCTTTGCAGATCATGGAAAAATGCACTGTCTGCACGCTCCCAGTTTTCTGTTTGTTTTGCTCTTGTCTAGGAGTCCTTAGGGGGATGAGAGGTTAACAATTCTCTAATGCTGCTTATTTTTAAAAGTCACAGGGGGTTGCATATATAGCAGATGTTCTGAAAGTTAAATAGGTCCTGACTAGATAGTGTTTTATAACACGCTGAACTCCAGTCAAACTTCACTGACAGGAATGTTAGACGATGGACTGCAACCTGATTCTAGAGCCGACAGGGCATCCAGGGGTGAAAAATTATATTGTTTAGAGATACACAAATCTGGCAAGTTCAACATGACTGTAAAACACTGACTCACTGCTGATGAAAAACAAACAATGTTTATGACAATTAACACATGTATGTGTCCCTTTACTCAGAAGCATTACATGTTGCACTAGTCATTTCTCTAGATATGACTGGTTGAAACTGGTTCTGTGAACACCCAACTCCTCAAAAGAAAATCTTGTATGTGTCAAAGTTAAAAAGGCCTATGGTTTATTATTTTAAAAACAAAGAGAGAGAAGTGAAACTACTAAAAGCATCTTGCATATAGACTAAATGTCTCGGCTGAGCAAATAAATCACAATCAAATTCACATTTAATAGAAAAAAAGGTTAAACACCATACAAGATTTTTACACTTTCATACACAGTCAGCATATAACCATTTCCTCAAAGTACCGGTATATAGTTGTTCAAAGTAAATTCATAAATGTAATGTACAAAAAAGCCTTGCGTTGTCAAAAATCTAAAATATATTGCTGTGCCTATTTGTATGGATCAGTATCAGTGAACACATCTGAAAACTGTTAAGACATTTAAGCAAGCAAAGTATGTGCGTCCTACGTTTTCCCAGACTCATCTTTGCAGGATCTGAATAAATTCTTAACCAAAATAGCAGCATAACTGAAAGGGCACAGAGAATATCAGATGCCCGCAAGAGAATATGCAACAGCTGCTGCATCTTGTCATATCGGAGTGTCATATTAAACTAACCTGATGGTGCCAAGCTGCTGTCCGCTGCTGATTAATCAGTCTGTAGCTGTTGATTAAGACACAACATTATACAATCCCTCCAAGTTATCTGACCTAACAGAAATGCCCACATATTCCACAAGACATTCTACATGTTTAATATTATCAGTTCACATTATATTAAACAAAAAAAAAATATATATATATATATATTTTTTTTTTCTTTTTTAAATTTAATCTAATAAACTGATAATATTAAACATTTCATAGGATGTTATTCAATTATATTTCTTATGGAATCCTGGGAAGTATTAGAAACATTATTTTAATGATACTGGCTTCAGGATGACTATATTTTTATTATTATTCAATCTGGAATTAAAAATTGTAAATAGTAAATAAACGATGTTTTAGGATTTGATATGACCATCAGGTTTAACAATCCTGCCATAAAAAAACAATCTATTCAACTTTTATTATTTCTAAATAACTATAATAAATAAATAATTACAATAACTCACTTGTCTTAGACCTTTAGACAAGTGCCCACATCTGACTGTGTATATATGTTATACAAGCAAAATTAGGAGGAAACAACACAATAGCTCCATGAAGACATATGCAAAGCACATTAGAGAAAATATTCACTGCAGGCCACTTTAACCCTTTAGGAGTTCTAAGCACACAGGAAATGTGTTACTTCCAGTGGTTCTCAACTGTTTGAATGAGGCAGTGATGAAGGCCATGTGCCGATGGGAAGTTAACCTCTATATTTGACCACAAGGAGGCGGAAGAATATTCTCTAGACGGTCCCAAAACGCTCTTCTTTCAAGCACGTACACTGCTGAATACATGCCCAGATGTGGTTTAGTGTCCACCCAGAACAAACTGTTCTGGAGTACTTGAGTTCTGCTCTGAGCAAAGAAGTTTTGTTTTCGGTAGATTTTGGTTTATCTTTTCATTGTTTCCTAATCATTCATTTATCAAGCATGCAACATTGTAGCTATCTATGTGTTAGAAATGCATAAATAAGGCCACTAGTTAAGTTGAACAGAGTCTTTAACATCACACTTGATGCCTCGATCAGCATAAGTGACGTGTTCATATGCAAGTGTTCACTTTAAAATAACACACAGAGGAATTTCCTGTAATGCGGTCCTCTGAACTAAAAAACAAAAACCTGAGTCACAGATACAGTTTATAAATGGGTGGATGCTTTTATGATGCAATCACCCAAGGATATCGACTAACTAAAGCTGGAATGTGGAGGTAAAAAATACTGTTCTTTAAAGTCCAGTATCACTTACAGGAAATCAAACCGTTTCTGATACATATATGGATGAATAAAAAGAAAGAGAATAACTTTTAGCATGACGGAGCCAAAAGGGGAATAAATTCAATAGAGTCATATGTCCATCATGTGACAGCGAACAAGAGCATGATTTCTGTGTTGTCTACTAAACCAATACCTTAGTAATGCTTTTGTTAACCACTGGTTACGAAAACACTCTCGTATTATAGCTTCCTCAAGAGAAGTTCAAGGCTTTTTTTCTATTTCGACAGTGACTCTGTTAACACTTCCTCAGACATCTATAGCTTGTGCACCTATAGCGCCTCTTTCGCATAAATCTTCTGTGATGCAGATGTTGCACATTTAGAATGTGGGTAAAAGGTCATCCCACTGGGAGTGACACCCTGTTAGAGACAAAAAATGCAGCTGTTCCTTTTGGGTTTCGGCAGCGTGATGCGGGCGGATGACTAACTGCTGCCTTTAGTGTTTCTGGGAAAATCGTAGACAGGGCAGATACTGAATATCCCTGTCTTTCAAATGCTAATGATTTTCTTCAGGGCTACTCAGCATCTGAAAAGGCTTGGGCTGTAGGATAGATGCATATGTGCGATGTGCCTCGCAGACGATGCTTACATTAAAATCCCATGCCTAATGTTCCGACCTGTCATTCGTTTACCAGTTATCATCCTCTGCCTATTTGTTAAGCAGCTCAGCAAGTATTAACCGAAGATGCACCCAAACTATCAGCGTCAAAACAATGACATGTTTTGTGATTCAATTAAAGCGATCCACCAAATTGTGGGACCAGCTGAAACAACTGAATAAGTGTTTGTTTTATTGTTTGCTGCACGTCACTGGCATTAAGAAGCAAACACACCCTGAGAGATTGGAACCAGAAAACGCTTAGTCGATTGAGCATTAATCATGAGACACCCTTTAGGCTCGAATTCAAGTGAAGTGGTTTTCTAGCTGCATCACATTACAGATTATGCAAGGATTTAAAGGTGTCTAATTATTGCGATGATGTTTTCTGCACAGTTTTGAGTACATCCGAAGTCGTACAACACTGTTTAAAAGTTCAGTAAAAGTCTCTAAAGCTGCCTCAAAAACAGTGGAAATATTACACTTTAAAATAACTGATAAATGATTAAAATAAATGATTTCTATTTCAATATAATACATTCTTGTAATAGCAAAGTTCATGATTTATTTATTTATTTTTTTTGATCAGTATGAAAGTTCAAGAGAACAGTATTTATTTCAAACATTTTTTTTTAAAACATCTTTTTTGCATTTGAAGGATTGTGTACATAGTTGTTCATATACGTCAGCTCCATCAAACATATAATTTCAGACGTGACTAACGTCACAAACGATCAAGTCCTGGCTTCTGCTCCACTTCTGATTACCCTTTAAATCCTGTTTTGACCATGTCTGCACAGTACACTGCAAAAACAAGCAAATCTCTCTCTGGAAACCTGAAAAGCTATGGAAAGCTGAAAGGTAAACTCTGTAACACTTGTACTTTGATATCACTCCCCTGAAATAAACACCAAGTCCTTTGTATCACGAGACAAAAACAATTCGAAACACAGGAGTATTGCTTTTCTATAGAGGAGACAAACTCTCAGGCATCACCTAAAGAGGTCTCTGAGTGTAGTCTTCAGAAACCTCCAGTGAATGCTGGCTTTCTGTGAGCGTGAACTTTCCCCTAATTCACACACTGCTCTGTAGAACAGACCACCTCAGACCACCGCGCTCAGCTGTGGCACGTTCACCTCGTCTCCACACAAAGCATCTGTTGCAATAATGACTTCACAATGGGAAAACCCATTGTGCCCACTCACACCAATTCCACTATGTTATCTCTCTAAGCCACATAATTCATATATGTAGTTAATTTCATTAATGCCCACTATTTGGACATTACACAAGGCTTCACCAAACTCAAATCATTCACTTTTGATTTGTAAGATTTAATGTCCTTCATACCTCAATAGTCTCAGTAAGATTGTTTGTTGAAATTAGTGTTATAAAATTTGACACAAACATAATCATTGAAACCACTGACTGACTACAAGTCAATATAAGCCCACATACATAAGATTCAAATAAACTGCTCAAAGTTCATTATTGTTGTAAACCTACACTCAATTTTTCATTAAAACCTGAAAGAAAAAAATTAAAATGAGCAGGCTTTCTGGTTGCAACCGAGTCCATTCTTACATCATGGTCCAGTTTTGAAGCAAATATATGGTTAAGGGGGAGGAGGTTGAAACCTGAGCAGACTCACACACTCCCTCCAGAAGGCCAACCAATCACAACAGGCTAGGCGGCTCAGAAAGGGTATAAAAACAAGTTAGCCTTTGAACTGCATGAGCCTGTGCTCTTGAGAATACTGCGACAGCTAACCGGTCTCTACTACAAGTTAGAATAAGCAGACATCCACAGACACACAACAAGCAAGATGAAGGTACCACTGGCAAATCTGCTGTGCATCACAGTCTTGGCGAGCTCCGGGACGAGCTTCCCACTGGAAAGGAGAGGAGCTGCTTCTGGAAAAGAGAAGAGAGTTCAGTATGCAGCGTGGGATGATGTTAATGTGCTAGCACATGGGTTGTTGCAGCTAGGTCAGGGTCTCAAAGAGCATGTGGACAAGACCAAAGGCCAGGTGAAAGACATCACCATCAAGATGAAGGTCTTCAACATCACCATATCCGAGCTGGGCAAGCTGACACAAAGGCTTCAAGAAGACAGCGAAGCGTTGAAAGCAAAAGCCCTGAGTCTGGAGGAACGTGAGAACCTGGTCCTGAACGTGTCCATGGATCTGCGGGAGAAGACAGAAGAGCTGCTCAGAGACAGGAAGAAGGACCATGAGAGGATGAATAAGCTGGAAGAAAAAGTAGACGGCTTGATGCAAGGAGAGGGTTTGGAATCTGCCAGCGGCAACTACAGCGATGCCAGAACCATTCAGGTAGGCGAAAAACCTCAAGCTAAAAGGATGTAAGGAATATTGATAAGATTTTAACTTCAGGCTAATAACATCACACGCCTGCTATGCATTCTAAAGTTTATGCATTTGCATTTATTTGTTTAAATCAAATTCTAAACACCTAACTAATCAGGAATTAGTTTGATAGGTGTATGCGCTTTTCCAATAGAGAACGGCACGCGAGCCACTCACGTGGGCGTGAACGCGCTTCATTGCATGAACTCAAAGCCGTGTAGTACGTGCAAGATAGCAGCTGTTCAGACAAAGAAAGTGACATAGCCTGCTGACCTCCAGGAAAGTTTGAAGTGCGTTGACATTCGCCCCGTGATACACGTTTAGGGAAAACTTAAGTGGTTCATACGCACGCAGACGAATTAAGTTTTTCGTCTGCAACTTCGCGAGTTCACGTTACTGTTACATAACGATGTACAGAAGAAAAAAAAAGAAGACCGGTTATACTGGAAAATGACAAGTTAATTGTCAACAACACCACTATTATAGCTGCGGTTCGCTGAGGTCTGGAAAAGGCCACGTTTGGGGTGTAAATAAAGACTGACCGCAAACTATTTGTGATTTCAGTGGATGCTGGAGGCGCAAAATAAGCGCATTGACGAACTAGTCGAGCGCATCAAGCAACAGCAAGAAAAACTGGATAAACAAAATGTTCGCATCCGGACTCTCCAAAACCAGGTGAGAATACTACAATGTAAAATTTAATGTAACTGTGAAGTAGTGTGTTATCAATATTTAAAGTGTACGACTTCAAACTTAACCGTAATGTTAATTCAGATTCATATGAAGAGCGAGCGGTCTTCTCTCAGACGGAAGGAAGATGATGTTCACCTGAACGCGAGCTCCTCTGAACAGCGAGATTCACCTGTTGGTAAGTCAGTTCATCATTATACTGTTACACCTTTA
>JAUYWG010000032.1:8492456-8523758 GCA_034779775.1 Enteromius afrohamiltoni
TATATAAATGTGTTTAGATAAAAATAAATAATAAAAAATATGCAAACAAATTAAGTCGAACAGTTCCATTACATAATGAACCTGCCATAATTTAAACACGACTGCAATAATATAATTGAAAAAATTAAATTAAAAAAAACATACAAGAAGAGGTTTTGCTTTTTATTGAAAACATGCTGAGACTTGTACGGCTTGTCTTGCTCCTCTGGTGATGTTTTGTGCTGCATAATGTTGATGGAACATGTCCAGTTAGGGAAAAGATCTTGAAAACATATGGGAAATAAAATATAGAAATGAGACTCAACGTTTCAAACAATTAACTATAAGTTCTTTGGAAGAGTTTTTATACTGTGTGGGAGGGTTGGAAATGACTACCTCGAAGTAGGTGAAAGGTGAACCTAGCAGAAACACATGGGCCAGAACAGTCATCCAAACCCAACACAATAAAGCCTCTCATGGCGAGTTCTGACATCAGTGGGATCCAAAGAAAAAAACACAGTTTCCCTGGATGCCTTCCAATTGTGTGAGAGTTCATCAGTCTTGGACTGTGTTAACTCAGGGTCACAAGCATGCAGAGATTTGTTTCAAATCTGGCCAAGACCAAAGGGAGGGCTTATTTTTTCACATATAGTATATCCTGTACCTTAGATTAGATTTCCTGGGTCTAATCCAGTCAAAACCATGTACAGAGTGCATATTTTTGGACCATGAACTTTATACAGATTTTCCCTGTCGTGTGGAGATCGCTCCAAAAAATGCGTCACTTCTCTCAGAAAACGTGCAACCTTTACCCTAGATCTGTCAGAGCCAGACTATCCCCCTCAGACCCCCCCACCTCTACTCATCCACAAAGACCACCCCCTTTATTGTAGTCAATGAGAAGTGTGCTAGACTAAAGAAGACCACTTAACTTAAAACCATATGCTTTGATCCTTTGAGTCTTACATTATTTGTAAGTGTGTGTATACACACACACACACACATACACAAGTATTTAAATTTTAATATTTTATTGTCAGGTAATGTAGGGCATTTCTATTTTAATATGACAGATAGTGTCAACTTTTTTTTTTTGGCATCTGACTCACATCTCGCATAGTCCCTTGAGGGCCTGTGCAGTTGCTCCTCAAATAGCAGCAGCAGCAGCCGCCTCGGCATTCCCCAATCACTCGCTGTCCATGCATTGTGATGTCAGCATAGGGGTGCTGTGCACGTGAAGCAGGCGTGGACGGTTGGACTGGAGGGGGGCAGGGGGAAGGAATGCTTGAAGCTCTACTGAGGGAAGTCTCTGCTTGGGAACTGGGGGAAAGGTCATGTTTACACCCTCAGTTGTTTCAGCCGGGTCAGAATTCACATGTGAGACTGCCTTTTGTTTGGCAGATGTTTGCTACACTTGTCTGAGAAATATATGTCAGTGTATATGTCATTACACTCTATGCTTTTTTGGACCGGTGTAAGATTTGTTTAATAACAAAAAGTCAGATGACTTGGACTTTTCCCCCGGAGTTCAAAACAAACTCCATGTTGGCTTTTGGGTTCTTGTGTGGCACGTTCAAGGTTCTGCTTTCGAGATAAGGTTTAGTTCACCATTAAACAATGTGATAAACTTTTACCCTAGACGTGTGAGCTGTTTCCATTTTAGTGCCAACCTACAATGTTTGTACACAGGCTTGGGTAAAGGTCATTTGCAGACGTGTGAAAATTTTTGTGGTGTTTTGGTGTCTTTCAGCTATGGCTTCTGACTGTCATGAGTTGTTCCTGAGTGGTGAAACCACAAGTGGGCTGTACACCATCCAGCCAACTGACTCTGAGCCTTTTGAGGTCTTCTGCGAAATGACACCCGGTAAGTGGCGCAAACTTTCTTCTGCTTTTATCTGTCCATTTATCTCACATGCCCTCTTAAAAGAGCATCTTTGGCTTCTTTGTTCATAAACCACACCAGAATTTGCCTCCCCATCCCCCAAAACATCACTCGGGGCAGCTTGTAATCCTTTTGTTTTGTGTGCGTATCCACAGAAGGAGGATGGACAGTCGTCCAAAGACGCCATGATGGATCTGTAGACTTCGATCAACTTTGGCAGGCATACCAGACTGGCTTTGGGAGCCTAAATGGTAAGAATCCAATGTGAACTGATTTTGTTTTGCATGTGACCAAAAATCTGCCATTACACTTTGATTAAGGTGTAGAGATTTACCCACTAATAAGGGTTGTAGAGTGGCAGATTAAGGATAGGGGATCAGATCAATCCTGGTTGGAGAGGAAACATTGTCAAATCCTGAATCCCTAATGCCCTTAAATGATTTAATTGGAAAGTGACTAAATCTCCTGACCTATTCCTAGATCAGAGTAAACAGTGTCTCTTAAATGTCGCTTTCAGGTGAGTTCTGGCTCGGCCTGGAGAAGATCCATTCTGTGTCCAAGGGCGGCAACTACATCCTCAAGGTGCAGTTCTCTGACTGGCAGGATGAAGTTCAGACCATCAGCTACCCTTTCCGTCTGAATGGTGAGGAGAGCAACTACTCCTTGCGCATTCTGGGGAGTCCCGCCGGGAACCTGGAGAGCTCTCTTTCCACCGAAACCACTGGAGTGCCCTTCTCCACCCGCGACAAAGACAACGACCAGAAGAATGACCTCAACTGTGCCAAACAGCTATCAGGTAACATCACGACGCCATGGGCCATAAAAGAGGTTTTTCTGTGTGGGTGTAAATTGTGGTTCTAATTGGTTTGTATATTTGGCTTTTCAGGTGGTTGGTGGTTTAGCAACTGCGGTCGCTCAAACCTGAATGGCAGGTATTTTGTTACTCCTGCACCAAAGCAAAGGCACCAGAGAAAGCAAGGAGTCTTCTGGAAGACCTGGCGTGGCCGCTACTACCCGCTGAAAACCACCACCATGATGATTGCACCCGCTGAGTTCGAGAACAAGTCATAGAGGACCTCTGCTGAGATCTTAACCAATGATATGGGTGGAAAAATCACCATTCGTGACCTGCCAAAATAATATGTTGGTGCTAATAAGGTCTAAAGCTCTTTTAGGAGTGTCTTTGTTAGAACAGACAAAGTCTGAAGCATGAATGTGGTGGACACTCAAATCCCAGTCTGCACAAAAATAGGCTCTTTTATTTAGAACTAAATGTGCCAGGAGCTCTGCAAGCAGCAGCATGTTGTATATGGTGCAGGCCACTGTAAGGATCTGCTACATGTTAAGACAAATCTGGCAGGGTGACGTCAAAAGACCTTACGGTTAAGCACCAACGCAAGCACTTTCCAAAGCTACAAAAGCTTGGGGAAGAAATTAACCTTGCCTCTAAAATACAGACCAAATAAGCTATATAAGCTTGAGCCAGTACTTTTGAGAACGCTTATTGTAAAGGCACTGTTTATCTTAAGACATTATCTACAGACGTGCATTAGTAGATCTGCAGAACATTGAAAGTTCATTGCCTGTCAAATTAATTTCAAGCATCTAAATGTGGAAGTTATTTTTTTTTGGTAGGCACATGCTGTTTTTTCAATGGTTTAAACGATCTGAGACTACTTGTGTATTTTCCTGTTTTGAAATCAAACGAGGAGTTCCTGTGGAGATTAATTTTCTCAGTCACATTGACTGCCTTTATATGTCTATAGCTGTCACTTCCATGTAAATAATAGAAATATACACTTTCTTCATAGCGTTACCGCTGTATCCTTGCCAACTTTCAAAGGTCATGTTCCAATTTCCATATTATTTAAATGCTGTGCAAAAAAATCATGATGTATTTCTTTTATCATTTTGCTTATAATTTATGTTTTCCAAAAAGTAAAGCATTTTGCTATTGTTTTTATAAAAGATGCTTGGTCTTGAAGAGACCAATAAAGACTGATTTTATTTAAAAAACTGTCAGTGTCAGTGAAGTTCTTGCATTAAACACAAACGCAATGCAAAGGGAATAAGCTTGTTTAGAAGTACGAGGGCTCAAGCAGACGTTTGCAGCTCTTTTCAGACCTGGGGGTTAAGTGCATCTACATGCTGGAATGTTCTGATGGTGCTCGAGCTTGCTCAGTGCCCTAGAGACAAGAAACAACTAATATATTTGAGCAGATGGCAGAAAATATACGTGCAAGTCATGCATTCAGTTAAACTGTGTTTACTTCTAATATTAACGAACAAAAACCATTTTAGTTTGAATTAAAGTAAATTTATTACGTCCTTGAATGTTCCCATAGGAGTGGTGCCATATGGTCTTAATCACACGTGAACCTTACTTAGCGGAAATCAGCTTATTCTTCTGACTTGACTTTAAGTAAAGTTGCATTGGCTTTCGAGTGTCACACTCAATGTTTCACACCTGAGAGAAATTCTTAACGCGCCAAATCGCCACTAATGTGCTTTCAGTTACTTACTTCTAGACGAGTTTAGTGTATTTAACGGTCAAATGCTTTTACGGTTTAAGAGAAGAACAACTGTCCAATCAGAGTTATCTTTTCAGCTGTGATAAGATATTGTGTAGACAAATGGAAACAAATTGAAATGTGTTCTGGGTCTACATGCGAAATCCCGCTTTATAATAACGAAAGATGTTTTTGACCTTCATAGGCTTAAAGGCGACAAGATAATACACTTGATGTTGAAAAAAGCCACAAGGTCACTGCATGCAGTTCCTTCATGTAGAGGACGCAAGCTATTAAGTGCATTATAGCTAACTGAAAACTAGGCCATTGCACAAACATAAAGACATGTTTCATTACATAACAGGCAATATGTTAGCCATTATGGTTCTTAAAGCTTTCTTTAACGGTAATCCTGTCTATGGATACATTGATGTATTGTTACTGTATTAAGAAGCACTGGAGCTGAACATCACCAAGAAAACTGACAAATGTTATCCAGCTATATGACACCTTTGATTATCGTTAATCCTCATGACCACTCTCTACCCACCCTTTGCTGTTACACCCATTGTAAAATGTGCCACCGACATCTGATTTAGAACTTTAAAAAGTTCAAACAAATGTTCTTGTGTGGAACACCAAGGGGTTAACAATACAATAGATGTCAATGGTAACCAAAACGGTTTGGTTCTACTACTACTTTTGCGTTCCACAGAAGCGGAGGAAAGTGTGCATACACATGTAGTATAATGTTTGCATAATATTTTCTATATGGCAGGTCGAGCAGCAGTCTACCTGCTTCAACAGGAGTCGTGAAGATAAATCAGTCGGGGGCTTGAGAAGGTTTGAGCGGCGTGTCAACCTGGAATGTGGCATTTTATTAACAAGACA
Organism: Enteromius afrohamiltoni; assembly: GCA_034779775.1. Lineage (NCBI taxonomy): Eukaryota > Metazoa > Chordata > Actinopteri > Cypriniformes > Cyprinidae > Enteromius > Enteromius afrohamiltoni. The sequence continues at coordinate 8,497,719 of JAUYWG010000032.1, forward strand.
TTCAAATCTTAAAGAGAAGAGGCACAAGTGAGGAATTAAAAGCACAAATCTGTACATGTGACGACAAAGTTAAGCTGTACAAACAAAATGCGACCTCGGGCAGCAAACAGCAGGCGCGAGCTGGAGAGAGCTAGTTAAGCAGCATCACCTGCTGGAAGCGAAGAAGACAGCCTCGTAATATTGGCAGAGTAGTTTGCAGTAAAATATTTTTCATTTATTAATACAAATTGTAATGTTTAGCTTTAAAACATTTAACAGATCCATTTAAAAGCCCTCTATCACAACGTAACCTTGAGCCTAACCTTTAATTTAGGCTACATCTGCAATCCAGTTACAGTCCTGCATACTCTGCCCACCTCTCTCAGAGCATATGTTAAACCGAACATAAAAGCAAATAAGTTAAATAATACATTTCTCAAAAATATAATAGCATTTTTTTACAAAATAATTGTCGGGGGGTTTATAATAGCATATTCTTGAAATGGGTTAAGTCAAACTGTCATTCTCACTCATTACCAGATGATGGCAGTATTGCATATTTTACGTACACCTTTAGATTTAGTTTTTAAGGCGAGTCCCCCACTTCTCAAATCCAAAGATTATGCTATAGAATTAACAATATTAGCAGTCCCTTCACCAGTAAAACATAAATGCTAAGCTGATTGGTTATTTGTCTGTCTGGGTCACGGATTATGGATCCATATTGAGAAATAAGCATACAAAGTTCTTCTTGCACAGGACTGAAAATAACACTTGCTTTGTTCCATACTCAGGTTTCCAGAAAACAAACAGCTGTAAACTAAATGAATCATGACAACAGTGATGCTGTTCAACATCTTTTATTATGAACCCAGTCTCTACTACATCCATCTTTTTCTACAAGAAAAGTAAAAAAAAAAAAAAAAATGCATACACAGATATATTCATTTATGTGATTTATCTGAGCAGACATAAAATTTCCAACGTCTAGTACAAAGGGTCATTTGGAACAAGAACAAATACTGTGGAAAAAAAAGTATCGAATCCAGTTCCTAATTTGGAATGTTCAAGGCTCACAACGTTATACTTCAATTTCCTTTCACAATACTATAATCCAAAGAAAACAAGACAAGCTCCAGTTGTTCTGGCTAGGCAGACTGTAAAATATTTGATGAGAATATGGAACACTAATACAAAGATGAACTCTTTAAAACACATTACAGATTGCCTGTGCAACAGTAAAGTGTAAAACAACACATACACCACATTCATCTCCTCGAATCAAGTGAGGAAGTACAATATTTAGAATGTTAAAAGCAGAAATGACTCAAAGCTGCTGAAATGATAGATGAACCCTTCCTTTTTGTGCGAGTCAAGAATGTGCTCTCACTTTCCAGCCTTAAAACACAACAAAATATCACTAGGCAAAAAAAAAAAAAAGTCTTAATTTAACACAATGGACCACAATTCGCCTTATATAAAGCCTCACTGTTTTAACTTTGCAACTGTAACAGCAAAAAAGAAAAAAAATCACCTTCCCATGCTCAACAGACAAGAAAAAGCGATTTTTAAACCCCTGAGCATGTTCAAATATTCAAATAATGAATCAGGCTCACGTAACGCTTAATATCAAATGTTTTCACAACAGCTTGATTAAAACAGAAAACAAAAAAAATACATTATTTGGGATTATGCGAGCAACCTTACAATAACCCCCCGTCACACTTATTTAACATCTAAGCACAGATCAGCATTTTCACCAAAAATTAAAAAACAGAATAAAAACTACATAAAACTAAATTAAGCAAACAGTAATTATTATTATAGTGGTTGTGCAATTAAACCATATAAAAATACAAGTATCAATATACATAACACTTAACTGATATGTAGAGCTCTCGCTTCAAATGAATAAAGCAGGTTTATAAAAAGAACACGTTAATATTTAAAACGTAAGTGATATGTTTGATGTTGGTCACTTTCACCACTATCCGACAGATGGCACGCTTACTGTGGTGTAATGGAATGTTTAGGGTCTTTTGTTTGTAACGAAGTATCACCTTCCCTTCAGCTTCTTTAATTAAAGACTCGATGCTTGCGATTGGCTGATTTAGTAATCTTGACCGTCATCCTGATAACCCTGGTAGCCCTCGTCTTGGTAATCCGTGTAGCCAGTTTCACCTTCTCCGCTTGCGCCGGGTGCACCTTTGGGGCAATATTTGGCATCATAGATCTGACGGCCAAGCCCAAAATTCTGCCCGCTCTGGTTGGCGCCTTGAGCGTAGCCCATTTGTAGAGACATTGTGGAGTTGTCACACTTGTCAGTGCCTAACTTCTGGTCGTAGATGGCACGACGAGTTCCTGGAGCTGTCATACCAGACTACACCAAACAGATGAGAGTTATTTCATGTTATTCATATACTATTATTATTATTGTTGGTACTTTGTTTATTGACATTTGGAATTAGCTTTTATATATTTACAAAATTAGAAATATTGTAAAACTATTTCAGCTTTATTTCTATTAATAAACACCTTTTAATGGATTTATTTAATGATACATTAATTAAACACTGATACAAATGAGATGGGCAGAAAATGAGCAATACAATCATTTTGGGATTATGTGAGCAACTTTACAATAACCCCCCCCCCGTCACACTTGTTTAACATCTAAGTACAGATCGGCAATTTCACCTAAAATTAACAAATGGAATAAAAACTACATAAAACTAAATTAAGCAAATAGTAAATATTCTTATTATAGTGGTTGTGCAATAGTGATAATCACTATTGCACCACCACTATATTAATAATAATATTTTTATGTATATACAGTATGTGTATGTATATCTATCTTCCTCTCTCTCTATTCATCTATCTCCATCCATCCACACACACACAATAGAAAATAAACTTTTTTTGGTTTCATTTTGAAAGTAAAATGTTTCTTTGGAGGGATTTTTATTAAAAAGAAAAAAAAATCCCTTTAGCTGTAGTTTACTTTTAGTTGAAGTAGTTTTGGTTCCTCAAACATTTTACAGCAGTTAGTGGCCTAATTTCAGTCTAATAGTCTATTTTATTAACTAAAATGAAAAGTTATGTTTTAATATTTCCATTTAGTTGTAAACGATAATTTAATTTATTATTGGCTGTAGTATTTTTGGTACTTCAAACATATTTTACATCAGTTAGTGACAACATCAAGACAATGTTTTCACTTTAACTTGAACATTTTTCATCTAATATTTATATTTCTATTTAAGCATAACATCAAAAGTGCTTTTTGATGGTTTTAGTTTCAGTTGCCAATAACACCACTAATTAGAATGAGTAAGCCAAGTATCATGGGACACAGGCAGGGCGGTACTTACTTGGCTTGCACCCTTGTTGGTACCCATCTGCAGACTGATGGTTGAATGGTCCATTGGTGGTAGGATGTGTGACTTGGGATCATACAGATGTCTTCTGGTGCCATAGGCATTCATTCCAGCTTGACTTGCACATTTATTTGTTCCCATCTATTAAAAGACATGCACGTGAGCTACAAACACCGTCATGGTGCTTTCTAAGTCAGTTCTGTATTACAGATTATAAATAACTGTGACTCATATCCAGGTAGTTTAATAACAATAACCGAAACTCTGTCATATAAAGCTTTCTTATACCTGTAATCCAATGACACATTGTCCGGCTTTCATTTTCTCCTCATCAAATGCCCTCTCTTGTCTTTCTGCATACTTCACTCCAATGTCTACGCTTGAATGGGTGCCCTTGGTTTTAGCCTGTAAACACAGAGAGAATCTATACTTACAGACCGAAATATCAGAGTTAGGCTGTGCTCCTGCTAAATTATATGATTTAAAGGGGCTTACCATGCCAGCAAGAGCCAGGAGGGTAGTCTGAACCTGTGTCATATTTCCATTCTCAAAGAGATCATTGGCTTCAAAAATATCGTGAGGCTTGAGTCCATAGGTGGTGATCGCTTTAATGAAGTTGGTCAGGTTCTCCAGCTGCAACAGAATAAAAGAGCTGAATGCAACAGACTAAACATAACCTTGAACTGCTGATAAGATTGTCTTTAGTAGTACAACTGTGTGGGAGAAAAAAAAAAAAAAAAAAAAAAGTGTAATGCCCCAAACCTTTTAGAGAAGTGGAACTGGACAGCTCACCTGATGCCAGTTTTGTGATGATTGGTTGATCTTTTTCACAGATCCAGGCTGAAGTTTGTTTACAAGCCTTTAAGGAAACATCAAGACCTCAAGGTTACACAAGGTTGTGTTGTGAAATTACCTTTGAAAAGACACCATGGGAGGCATCGTTGAACACACTCAAAACACAAACTTACTCGCAGAGTATGACGCCGTTTTTTAACCCTTTCTGAAAGTCATCTCCAATTGAGCGCCCAGTAATGTCCTCGATCCAAATTCGCAACTCCTCCTCTTTCTGGGGGTCATATTTCTGTGCAATCTTGTGAAAGAATAAACATGAAACTGATTAATAATCACACTGCAATCAGGCTATGATACAGCTCTGTGTTCATCCTCTCAAGAAGAACACAAGATCTACACTATGTATCGTGGGGCACTGAAGAAATGACAAAGAAGCAACATAAAGGTGAGTGATACATTATATTTGACTTAACATATAGTCAAACATCAAAACAAGGAAATCAAAGACCGAAACACCATAAATCTGTCTGTCAGCTAACAGATACTAGAGTGCTAAAATCACAGCAGCCACTATCAGGAATGTGAACCAGCAGCATCTTTATTGCGAGCACAAGCTGTGTGTTTTTCAGGCCAGATTACAATGACACATTTGAGCACGGGAGGCAACGCCCCAAGACTTCTTACAACTTTCTTTGCCGTTTCCGCGACTTCTGTTGCGTTTTACTCGCTTTAACTTGACAGCTAGTTGCCATCAAATGATACAATAGAATATGCACTATAATAAGCACGACCGATATTAAATCTAGTTTCGCAACACGTGTTAACACTACAGGAAGTTTCGGAAACATATGTTGATACACTGTCGACAACACTTTTTTTCCCCCCTTTCATCAGAACGAGATAAATCGACTTCTATTGCTTGAGAGCAAACAAAACGTGTCTATGCAAATGTTTTAAATCAGTTTGTTTCAGTTAGTTATTCCACGTACCTTGCTTTTCACTTCCGCTGAAAACCCGTATGCTGGACCTCTGTTGAACTGCGAAGACATCGTGTCGGCTAAAAAAGCAGCCAAAGTTGCAGAACAGATGGTCGGGAACCGAAAGAAATGCTTCGGATAAAGTTTGATAGTTTTGTCTGCTTTACTATTTTAGCCTGAGCAGCTCCTGAACTTCTCTTCGGTTACGCGCCACCAATGAGAAGCTGCGCTCAAGGCATACTCCGCCTCCTTTTTCCCTTCTTGGCCCTGATTGATATCAAAAACTCCATATATGGCACTAAAGTACCAAATTCCTTTACAATGGGAGTATCCCTGTGTCCATCCTGGTATTCCAGACTCGCGGTGGCTGAGGAATGAGTCACCTCTGGAAATAAGGCAGGCTACTGAATGATGTCACTGGCATTCATAAAATACTTCTGAGACATGCTGAGGAAGCAATGCAAGGCTAGAATACAGGGCCATTCAAGACGTCATTCTGTTTGTTTCTTCATCACATTGCATCACTTGCTCACCAATGAATCACCAGCAGTGAATGGGTGCCGTCAGAGTGAGAGTCCAAACAACTGATAAAGACATCACAATAAGCCATAGCTGAAGTCAACCCAAGTCTGATGGCCACAGAAATCCACCATTAAAGCATTTTAATTTTAAACCATTTTTAATAAAGCTTCCCCAAGTGAAAAAGCCCGTCCCTTGATGCAATCTCACATCCAAACCTAGCTGACATGTTTGTTTAGATCTGTACTACATTGTAAATTGGGCTTGATCTGTGCAAATTTCTCTCCCCATTTAGACAAAGCAACTTCTGCTAAACACAATTAGGACTGGAGGACTGAAAGGGACTAGTTAAATCATGTAGATAAAAACATTTACATTTCACTTCACAAGACAGTAATTTAATGTGTGGATTATTGGGACGCTTCTTTGCTGTGCTGTGATGTAACGCTAAATTACTCATTTGCATCCTTTTTTTATCAGAAACTTGTCTCTTCCGATGAAATGAAGTCATCTCTGTCTTGTAAAAAGTGTGAACTTTTTTTTTTTTTAAATGTTGATTGCTCATACCAAGACAGATAAGTGTAATCATAATTACACTGGTGTTCATTCAGAGGTTCCATTTTATATATAGTTTATATTTTTTGTTATGAACAAACTGCAGATGTCATCTGCTCCTTAAATTTCAGTGGGTTTCTGATTCAATCAACTTGAAAAATATGACATTACCGTTAAAACTGTAGTGTGAAATTCTTTACTCCCCAAAAATTGGTTTGTAAGAGGCCCATCTAAAAATGAATTTCTACGATGTTATTTAAAGTCCAAGGTGCTGCAAAATGTGCAAGTATAACAATCAAACAACCATTTTTCAGTGTGACAGGCAGATAAAGCTGCTAAATGGGGTCTATAGTGTTGTTTTGAACCACACCGCCTTGAGATGAAGAAAAAAAACGAAACATTCCTCAGATTTCTGTTGGGTTCAACAGAAGTGAATCAGTCAGGTTTGGAATGACATGAGCGAGTAAACAAAAGAATTTTCATTTTGAGTGTTATATCCCTTTAAGACTAGGTTAGGCATGCCTGTATTCTGCCACCATTTTTGGTTAGCTTCAGTTAAAGGGGGTTTCCATGACACACCAAGCAAACAGATTATAATTAGGATGAAATTGCACATTACATTAGCAACACAACACAATTTGTTGTTCACTATTGATTCATATAGTACTAGAAACGGCTAAAATATATATACACACACACGTTTTTTTTCCCCTCTTATAAACATCTCAAGCATGTTTGGGAAGAGTAACCTTAGTAGAAGAAAGGGTACCATGATGCAAAGAGTTTTGATCATTTTATTTTTTTCAAACAAACGAGTGATGTTAAACACTGAACAAATATACTGATCAAAAATGATCAAAGAAGTCTGTCCTCTAGTTTTAAATTGCAAATTATATTTGCAATACCCTAACCAAATGTTGAGCTCTTAGATGGCCTTTGCTTCAAAAACAATGCATATCCCTGGAATATCTGACATGGTTTTAAGAAAACATATGCTGTACTTTTGAAACCAAGTGAAGCTAGCGGAAGCCTTTCCAAACTTTTTACATCAAAGGCACATTGGTAGGATGAAGGTAGCAGAGCACACAGTGTTTGCAAGTCGGCAGCAAATTGGTTTCACCCCCTTCACAAGACGCTTGTCTTCAAAACAATGGCAAGGCATTTGAAATAATATTGAAAAAAAAAAAAAATCAATAATGTCAAACTGAAAACACTGAATGAATAATAGGACCACAACCTATAAATCTAGGTCTATAGATGCCTCTGAACAGCAACACAAATGATTGGGTCTTTCATTCAAAATGCTTTGTTTCCTCCCAAATTAATCACATTCACACTTTAAAAAAAAGACTTTAGAAAGGTTTTACATGGATTGCAATAACTATGTACAGACAAAGCAGGATAACGCGCATATTTATTGACACATTTATAGCACAATGCGTCTATATGAGAAAAAAAAAAAAAAAAAAAAAAGAGACCATATGGCAGATGCCAAGTGTTTCCTTCTGTACCACCTAAACAAAAGTCTAAATGCCATACATTCACTAAGGCTCTTCAAATAAGAAAGTCATTGTTGTATGGTTTCAGTAAGGCAAAAAATATCTAAAGGAATGGTAACAAGTATATTTCCAGCATATTAACATTTTCCTGCTTTCCTGTCCTCACAGTATGAAGATGAAAAGTAGCACCCTCTGTGGCCATTCACTGCGTTTTCTTCTAGCACATGAATACTTCTCTTTTTCGACATATTTATCCATTTTTTCTTTTTACAATTATCTAGGCAAACAGATTTGTTTAAAATATTGTTTTATTTAACATCTAAAAATAGATTGCTTTTCTCTCATATGAAAATCACGTTTATTTAAATAAATCGAGAAAGAAATATTAAGCGAGAAATGACGGAATGGAATGTTGGTATCAATCAGCACACGTACGTGAGAGCCGCTGTGGGAAAAGAAACGGATTTATATACGCCCCATATATTTGTACATCACAAACAAGGGGACGAATGTGTGATGTGAACAGAAAAGCACTAAACATATCTGCACATCTTAGTGGATAACCTTCTGCTAGGGAAAAAAACAAAATATGGAAAACTGGTCAAATAAATAGATGCATACATGATAAGAAACTTTTATAATTTATTCTGTGTCACATAAAGCTTTTTGTAACTGCCAAAAAATGTTCTCGACTTGCTTTTAAACATATCTGTACTGCTCGATGCTTGCTCAGACCCTCCTATTCACACATTGTGCAAGAACTGGCCCAGTGAATTCCCTGCGAGCCATTATATACAACCCTTGTTTGCAAATTCTTGTTGGTAGCAGCACATTACAAACAGGACACCAAACTTCAGCTCCTTCTTGTGGAAAACTGAACCCGGAACAACCGCCGTTGGTTTCGATCTTTACACCTGTAAGATGAACCTAGCACAGAGTGACAAGGAGAGTCGCTCCGATCTCCTCAGACTCACAGTGGGAACATTGAAAACTTTTCCAAGCACTGTTCTCTCAGTCTAGGCAAACATATGGCAGGATGTTCAATTTAGTCTCATCGCCGTGAGGATCCAACGATATACACTCTGTCCAATCAAACCAGGCTCCCTTGGTGTCATAACAACCGTTGACGCCCGGCCAGTGTTCGTTGTGTATTCTGAGAAGGTCCTCGTTCATTACGTCCCGGGTCACCCCGGGTAGTTCCGTCGGGGAGCTGCTCGCTACTAACGCGTGTGTGTTCCGGGGCTCTTTGACGTCGTGCTCCTCTCGCTTAAAATATTTAGTCATGAAAATGTGTGCCCCGTGGGTCTGTGCTCCAGAGGATGTGAGAACGTTGCTCTGAAGGTTAAGGTATGATTGAATGATTTCGTTTCTGGGCAGATCTTCCCAGTTCGTCTGTTGAAAGGGGTTGGGAACCGACGTAGGGGTCTTTTGCTGCGGCATCTCCGTCCTCACTGAAGGCTCTGGGATTGGCGGGCCTTGGCACTCTACGTCGTGGTGGGGTTCTTTCGGAGTGTGGGGCTTAATCTGTCCGGTCACCGGGTCGTAGGTCAACCTACGATCTTTTAACCGCGCGGGTTTGGTCATGTCCTCCAAGGACTGCCCCTGAAGATTTACCGTGTAGTCTCTGGGTCTGTATTTCTTCCGCCTTTTGCCTTCAGAGTTGGAGGTGGCTCCCTCCCGCTCGCCCTTTTTCTCCGCGCCCTCTAAGCTGTGTGTGGCGAGCGGGGAGTTGGAGAGCGGCTCCAGTGTTGCAGTGCTGTGTGGAGGCTGGGAGAGTCTATCAGTCGATCTGTGCAAGTGCATCGAGCCTTCCAGCCCCACAGATGACGGTCCGTCGCTGATGCACACCTGGGCCGGCGACGTTAAAGGCTGCAACGTGGGCAAAGGAGAGGGCACTTGGGCTGAATTCTGAGCCGGGCTCGAGAGAGTCCCTTTTGGTGCATATGTCGAAGACCTCTTGGCCATCATCTCGTGCGTTACGCTGCGCGGACTCGAGGAGTAGCGGGGGCTTTTGGGCTGATGCTGCCCACCTCCGTCCATTCTCGCGTGCTGCTGTAACACTGACGTTTTGAGTAAGGAGGAAGTGCTAGGTAGTTTGGTAAGCCCCGGAGAGCTCGGATGAGGCTTCACAGCATTGACAGGTATTTTGTTGTGCCTGTCATTCTCAAGATGTTCCATGCGGATTCTGTCAGACGGTACATCGTCATCTTTATCTGGGAGTGGCTCGGGGCTCCCCCTAATTCCATTTGATGGTGGGGTAGAGGAATACATTGGCTCGTAAAGGGTCTTTGTCATTTTGGCCGGCAGATGCGGACTATCCCTTTGCTCCCCCCGCCGTTTTCTGCTGCTGGATTTCTCAGACTTTGGCGAGTATGTGTTATGGATGTCATTTCTGGTTTTGAGCTCGGGAGCGACCTTGCTCGGAGGGGGCACCGCTGGAGGCGTGTCTGTCCTGCAGGGGTGACCACCGCCATTGGCAGACCCTGGGACATTTGGCTCTCCTCTCGCTGGAGTGTCACTTTGGCCAGGCTCGATCAGTTTCTGCCAGTTCCGCAGGAGTTTCTTGGCACGTTTGGCAAGGTCCTCATCCTTCGTTTTCTTTCTCACATCATTAATCAGCTTTCCCAAGCGGGTTTCCTGCATTGTCAAAAAAAAAAAAAAAAAGTTCACAGAAGAGTCTCAAAATTGCTTATTGCAAGTCTTCATGAAAAGCGTTATTCTGTCATACTAATACCATGCAGTGTTAATGAAGAGACTGTTCTGGTTCGTAAGTCTGACATTTCCGGGGCCAAACGCTCCAGAAAATCTGTATTCTAACCTTTGTCTCCGTAACAAAACCAAGATAGTGAGAAGTCTTTTCTGAATCATTAAAATATCGTTGTCTGGGAAATAATGAGCCCGGAAATAGTGTACACCACAAGTTTGTATAAGCTGAGCTTAAAAAACAAAACAAAAAACCCCTGTATTCATGCTTGAAATATAGTTGCGACTTGGACCCGGAAAAAGTTTGAGATGTATCTTAAGCAGATTGATTATATTATTCATGAATCGTGTCCATCTTTACAAACCTCAAGTGCTTCTTTGGTGATGGGGTATTTTTCCAAATGGGTGATAACATCAAGAACTGCAACCATGTTACAGATCTGTTCAGGAAGACAAGACAATTTCACATAAAAGCCCAAAATGACAAATAGAACAACATATTGTGTAAGAGAAGTACTGAGGAATGCTTAAATCATGTTTTAAAGCCTGGAAGTGTTCAAACTTATTTTAAGACACTACATAGCTTTCAATATTATTTCTCTCCAATCTGCTATTCAGAGATGTCAATGCTATTTACATAAAATGAGTCTACCTCCAGATTTTAACAGATTTCACAAAATCAGTTTATGATCAGTGCAGCCTCTGTTTTTTAGGCATCAGACTATAATTCCATCCAGTCAGAGGATATCAGTGATTGATATTTTGATAAGATTTTATTAAAGACATTTTTGCAAGTTATGCATCTCCTTACAATTGACCCTTTTCACAAGACTGTGGTGATGCATTTAACAGTAATCATCATTGTAAATCCTTAAAAGTTTTTCATATTTGTATAAAAAAAAAAGAAAAAAGGAAATTTACAACACCATTCTTTGTATTATATTACTTTTGCATTAAATTATAAAAAAATAGTTCACACTAATGCAACAGTGTTTCTAATGCAGCGTCTATATTTGTGGTACTCTCCCATTCACTGCTTTTTAACTATGATGACTTCCACTGCGGAGAAACCTGGAAACATGAAAAAGGTGCATATTTCTGCATGCATTTACAAGTGACCCACAGTTGTTTAGACTGCATTTACAATATAAGGTTCAAGTGACCCAATTCTAGTTTTTCCTTCCATTTTCCTTCCTACAGGAAAAAATCATTTCAAATAATCTTACAATATTAAGAATATTCAAATATTATTATAAGCCTTATTCATATAAGAAAATAAATGTGAATCGTTAGGTAAAAAGGAATCAGACACATGCATCTACCATGTAAGTGGACAGATCGGATATTTAACTCAGGTGTAGGCTTTTTGAGGTCACTACACAGTGTTGCCAAGTCTGTAGCTTTCCTGCAAAAATCGGGGTACTTTTAAGGGGCGGTCACAATGCATTTTCGATACATTGACATCAGACGCACATGAATATGCCAGACCGGAAACACAAGCTAAAAGTTGTGCATTTCGCTGCATTCCAATGCACATGCTTGCTGAACTTTGACCTCCGAAATGCTCATCACATGACACTGTGTGACCAACAGCAGATTGACTCGTCACAGCATGCCTCAATAATTGAATTAAAATAAAACCGCAGCAGTAAAATGTTTTGATAAATTTACCTGTGTGTTAAATTGAAGTTTTTACAAAGCAGCTGCAGAGCGTGAGGTCATGATAGGGTTTGGTTCAAATAGCAATTAAATTGGTTTTGTTTTGCAAACCTGGCAACCTCTTAGTACGTCTACACTGGGTTGTTTTGCTAAAAGCAAATATCGAATATGGGCGACAAAAAGAGAAAAAAAAAAAAAGAGAGATAGAGTCAAATCAAAGACTTTGAGTACTATACCTAATTTATTATTTAATGACCAGCAAACATGATACCTAAGGTTTTAAAATTTGCAGCAATTTTGAAAAGTAGTGTCGTTTTTATACAGAATATTGCAATTATATTTTGTGTCAGACATAAAATATTAATAAATAAATACAAAAAAAACTATGTACTATAGTTTATCAGTTACAATATTGTTTCAGACATCTCTCCTCCCGTTTAAAGTGAGTTTGAAAAAAAGATAAAAACACTTTTAATGTGGAAGCAAAAACGGTTCATAAACACTTCAATCAAAAGAACAGGTTCACTCTGTTTACTCCAGAGCAGCGTTCTGATCTCCCTGACCTTAACCTACCATTTTAATCCCAAAAGAGTAGTTACAGTGCAATGAACAATATATGAATATAGCCAAACAACACCCAAGAGAATAACTTAAAATCAAACTGGGAAATGCATTTACTCTGTGTACAAGGAAATACGCTCAAAAATCAATCTTCTCGTAAGCCGACCAGTGTTTACATAACATAAAACCTCAAGTGAAGGCAAACTCACTAAAACCCTAAAGTTGGGGAAATGTTCTGTGACTGCTATTACACAGATTGTTCATTTCCAAACCCTTTAAACTAATTAGTCCCCTCAAGCTCCTGGTTTTCATGGCGAGTTGTTAGCTTAGTAAAACATTCAATGTGGCTGTCACATTTTCCAGTCAGCCAGGAGGTTAGCTTCAGTTGGGTCTGCGTGCCCAGTTAGCACAGCAACGTAGCCGGAACAGCTACCAGCTGTGTGCTCAGGTTAGTTCGCGCACGTTCACAAACACCCAGGACAGCCAAGATCACAAACACATGACTGTTTGAAGGCATCGACCGAGGTTTAATCTCTCTTGGTGATTCAGAATCAAGCTAACTCGCTTCTGCCAGCATGAAGTCAAATGCTAGCGCTTTGCTAACGCCACTGTGTCAGCTAACCACATATACCGACCTCACATTAGCCGAGAAACGCCGTGTATGAACAGGAAACAAAATATAATGTTCACTGGCGACTTTTGAGATGCTGTTAAACTTACAAAACGCGCCGGGAATTCTTTAAATCTGCTCCAAAGCTCAATAGCTAATAGCTTGACGTGAAGCAGCTAGCGGACAACAAGCTTCCCACAACCTGTCATCTGTGCCTGATCGCAGTATGCGACTTAAATCGAGGGGGCTGCTTTTACAAAAGCTCTTAAAGTGTGATAGTTTTTGGAAAGCAGGGTTCTCTCGCGCCTGTCCGGTTAGCGTGGCGCGAGGTAAATGTGGCTCCCGTCAGTTAGCGGAGTGCTAACGGGAGCTCCACATCTGCTCTGCCACACACTCGGACGCTCGACGCGGCGCGAAACAAGGCTCTAACGGTGTCGTGTCGGGGAAAGTCGCCTTTGGTCGGGAGGAGAGTGAGCGGGTTACTCACATTGCTCTGGCTATCGATGGCCTGCAGCAGCCGGTCTCTCATCTGCTGCGGGGTTGCGGAGGCCGTTGTCATTGCCTGCTCGGTGCGAATCGGCCGACGGGGGAAAAATCCTCCGGATTCAAGGGCTTAATGGATTGCAGGAACTCACAGACCTCTCGGGAGGATTGAGAAGTGGCGGAACCACATGTTTCTGATGTGATTGTTGGCTTGAGAAATTGTGTATGTGTGTGTTCAGTTGGGAGATGAAGGTTCGACGGGTGTCGTGTCTCTCCGCCTCATTGCGTCGAGCGCTCTCACCGATCTCATGAACTCCACTGGATCAAAACCTCAGGCCCGCTGCATTATGGGAGAGCGCGACGCCGCGTGACGCCATCACGCAGGTTCAAACCAGACAAACAATGCTGCAGAACGTAGACGGTTATTAGAACATGACAACCATCACGGTAATGAGTGTTTTATATATTAAATATACGCAAAGGACATAAACATCCATTATAAATAAAGAGATAAACATTTTATCTTCTAGACGACAACTAAAAAGTACAGGCTAATAACAAAAGAAAAGAATAGCTTCACTAAGCTATCAACAGATCAGTTTTCTAATAGCCTTCTAATATTTAGGAAACATAGGTATTGCGTTGTCAATTAAAAAAATCTAATTAATTTATTTTGTTTTACGTAACTTTCCCCTAATACTAACGTACGTTTATACCCTGCTAAAAACAATAGAAACCATCACAGAAAGTCTACCGGTTTCCATTAAAACACCATTAACGTTTTCCAGTAAAACCATTACAGAATTCCTGTTTTTGGCACTTTTCCAATAGGATTTAACGTCACACCAACAGAATCCATCACATACCAGTAGACACCATTATATTTTCCATTTAACCCAGTAGAGTTCCCATTATAACATTACATCCATTACATTTTCTATTGTGTTTTGGGCAGGGTTCTATTGTTTAATATTTGTATCCTACATTAGTAAATATATTTGCTTTTCTCTTTATGGATCTATTTTCTAACACGCAATTCCGTGCAATATTACTACACTACTGTATGTTAAAAATATTTATAAACGCACACCCTAGCTTCTCTATCTGAATGTCTCTGAGGAATATCATACAGACAAATATGCTTTTTAACATTTTTATTCAATTCAATAAACAAATATTAATGCAAAGGTACAAAGACTTAAGCTTCCACACAGAAAAAATACAGTAAGGACAATGGAATTTAAGCTTGATAACATTTTGTTTTAAATAAGTAGCACACTTACAAAGCCCACAATGTTTTATATTCTTTTCTTTTTTTTTTTTTTTTTAATTAGTTCGTTTTCTATTTTTCATAGAAAACATATAGTAATAGGAACATATTTTCCTTTTGTTTTAAAGGGTCAGATAAACCAAACCACAAAGCTGCAAAGCTGTGTTCCTGAAAGCTAGGTTTGCATATTTGGTGAGTAGAGTTATGTCTTGTTGCAAAAAATTGGATTAACGTCTGAATTTTGCAATCAAATGTATGTGCAACATCTGAATCTGAATATCATACATTGAAAAAATAGAAATTAGCTGCCTTTGTATAGATATGAACCACCGAGACAGTTCACATTCATTAAATGCACATACTGTAGAGTATTTTAAAGTTTTGTACGCGTTTCAGTTCCACTGGGTTGCATTATCAAGTTGTCTCTTTAACACTATAACAATGATTTTTTTGTACATAAAAAAAAAAAGATACAAAACCACTTCATCAAAAATTATATTTCCAGTTGCAAAAGTTTTAGTAATGCACTAGCAGAGTTCAGATATACTCGGAGCTTGATAACTGCGATAAAGCAGGACATCACATCGAGACTTGCGGGTTTTTTAATATTCAGTACCATGCAGCAAAAGTTCACCCAATATAAAGCAGATCTTCAGTTTTAAAGGCTGTAGACATATAGAGTCTCATGTAAATGGTTGGCGCTGGGAGAGATTATACATCAAGGTACATAACTGCTTCATTTTTAAATACGGTTGTCCTAAAATAACAAAAGAAATTCTTACCGTTGGTCAACACAGACACTAGGTAGTTGCTGTGGCAAACTGACAATAGCAAAAGAGTAGCTTTATATTGAAGACATAACAGTAACAGGCCAAGCATAACTTCCATTAAAAAAATACAAACAACAAACTTTGGCTTTTTTTCAATGGCTTGTCAATTATAGAGAAAGAATGCATGTATAGTATACAAGCTAACCTTCTTCACTATTATTTTTCTGGCCCTATGAACTGCTCATTTTGGCAAATGAATGATATGGAAATTAATTTTAAAAATGAACCATGAATAGACCTCATCTTAAAAAAAGTAAATGCATTTGAATAGGTTAAAGATGATTAAAAATCTATTGGCACACTCAAAATCTGCATTTTCGCTAAAATTAAAAACAATTCTTGTTTGGGACAAAAAAATAAATAAATACATTTAAAGTGTATTCACTGGTGCAAATTACAGAATACTCAGCATATTTAATATTTCTGTTCAAATCAAACTATTAAACAGGATATCTTTAGATTTCAAAGTTTTTTCTTTTCAATTTTATCCTGCATTTCTTTTCGTTTTTCTGCATTAGGACACTTGTGAAAAATTTTTATGAATGCAAAAGAAAACTGGCCAAGTCATATATTTGGAAATCTAGGAACTGATTGGATAAAGCAACCACCACAAAGAAATCACAAAACTACAACACACTGCAGCAAACAAACCTTGAGCATGTGAAGACAACTTTTACAGTACTTAAACATCAAATTCCCAATGCACACACACAAAACACAAAAGAAAAGATTATCATCCAGAAACAGGGTATTCTACTGCAAACACTACAAAACAAAGACATAAGAGGATATTATTTCACAAAGCTTCAACAAGGTTCAGTGTATAGAGGCTGAAAAGCAAAACTGCATGTACATTTGCAACAGGGATACTTTTATGATTTGGCTAGAAGTGTGAGCACACTTGATAATGAACACAGACCTGTGTGTTTGAGGAAAGTGTGAAACCCCTGAACGGAGGGACAGTATAGAGTCCACTTCAAGCATTTCAAAATGTAAAAACATACAGTTCCATATTGTTCATATAATGTTTAATATATATCTATTTTTCCTTTTTTGATATTTTATGATCTACTTTTTAAAATATAGAAATGTATAAGTGTAGCATTTATTTACACGTAGACTGTGCATACATTAGATCTTGAACAAGTTATGGTTACAATGATGATTTTGTCTCGTCTGCATGCTCTTCTTCCTGGACCAGGAATATTCTGGATTGGTTACAGTTTATGGCAATGATACACTATGATCCACAGATGAAGCTTTATAAAAGGTAAAATGGTCTACTACGGTGAACTGAGATGCAGAAAGGTAACCTGCCTTCTTAAATGCATTTCGTTAACATCGGGGAACTTTCATACTTTTTTCTAACACTACATAAAAAAGTTTCAGTTTTTTTGCGTTGAACAAGTAAAAAATCATAAATAGACAACAGATACTTTTTTCCTCTTCAAAAATACTTGTCTTAGATTAGAAGGCAAAGTCGGCCAAACGGAGGGGGAAATAGACCCAGTGCACTTAACAGTCACTCAGAGGGGTGAACAAAAAATTGATTAAAGTGCCAAGTAAATGTAGGAAGTGATTTCATGTAGTAAGTTCACAAATGCAAAACATATTTAGAGATGAAAAATAAAATATCAGAGATAAAAGTGCACAGCTTATCAATCACCAACACTTGTGATGGTCAGACATGCAAAATGATCAAAAATAAAAACGCTCACAGCTCAATAGCTATGAGTTTCTGTACAACGCAGCCTCTCGCGAATGAAATGGAGCAGCGGGCAACTATTAAACAACAAAGCAGAGGGCAACTATTAAACACGTGGAAAGGTACACAAACGTCACAGTAACAAAAATAATGCTAGTTTCAGTAATATGTTTGGTCCTACATAAAAACGATGAAATACATTCTGGTTTCAGCAACGCTGTTCTTTTCAATGAGGCAGTCAAGTAAAAGAATATAACAGTAACTGATTACCTGACACATCCTTCCCGTCAATTATGTTACATTTTAAACACATGTAGCATGAGCCTCATGAAAACAGTTTGTCGGAGACAAAGCACATGTAGGTCATGCTTTTTTTATACAGGAAATTTACACGGTGCAATCAGATCCCTTCCAAGAAGAATCCCTTATAGAGAATCGAAACCGTTTTCATGCATTAACTGCTTTGTTTCTTTTTTCTTCCATTTTTGCTGACAACAGACGAAGCACTCCATGTAACAAGTAAAATTCAGCTGCACGGACTCGTACGTCTGTTTGAGCCTTTTCTTTAGTATTTTTGTGATCTAGTATGTTTTATTATGCTTTGCATAGATATGAATCCAAATCCGATTATCCCCTTGTACGTAGAGAAATTTTACATAACAAAATTTCTTAAAATATTTTTATATATATATATATATATATATATATATATATATTCAGCATTTCAGTAATTTAAACATTAAGATCGTATTAATGCTTTCAAATTGTAAACAAAATTCTCACACTTACAAAAGTGGCAAGAGTATAAAAGTCTGAGAAATATGAGAAAAAGATGAAAGTGACAGGATTTAAAAAGAGTAGTAAACCTCCCCATTTGGGCATATGATATCACAAAGCCACCAGTAGACGAATGAGGACTGTGTGCCGGGACAACCTCGTGAGTTACAGCAACTTTTACAGTACCAGAAAACACCTTTAGCTACGGAGAACAAAACGGACAAAAACTGCATCTTCAGTGTAAGGCAGAATCTGGTTATCACAGTGAATTTTTCTGATACATATATGCAAACGATCATCATTATCACATACTGTCTCAGTGTTTCTTTAAGAGTAAACCGAGGAACTAACAAGTAAAGTAGGGGGTACCATGGCTGAGATTACAGGCCATACTGTAACACTATACTGTACATTTAATATACAAGCCTGTTGATCAAAACACATATTACTGGCATGAAAAGGTTTCCTAATGCATAACAAATTGAACAAAGGCAGTTGTTCACTAGCTACCGCCCTTTGTTTGTGTGCATATACTGCACATCTTAAAGGGATAGTTCACCCAAAAATTAAAAGTTCTTTCATCATTTACTCTCTCTTATGTTTGTGATGAAAGTCAATGGGGTCCAAACGGTTTGCTTCGACCTCCTCTTTTAGTGTATGGACAAAACATTTTTCTCCTGAAATGAACGTCACGCAGGCTTTTAAAAAACATGAGTGTGAGCAAACAATGACAGAACTTTGATTTTTCCTTGAGTAATCCCATTTAAACATGCAAGTCTGTCTTTTGATATTAACATTTCCGGTTGTACACTTTTCAGCCTGATGCATTTGATCATCTTGAGCCACATGAGCACTGTACCACTATCCGAGAACGAAACTAGACATCTATATAACATTACAATCATATGTTCAGACCGCACTGAAGTACATTAGTGTTGACGTGTTGCATGAAAGCTGCCCTTAAAATGGGGAGGATTAACACTCCTTTTTAACCATTCATGTTCTTACAAGCAAGAAATATTTGTATAGGAAAATAAATTAAAAACGGATGTTTGTTAGTGGCATATGCATGTATAAAAGTGCATAACTAAATAGTTATATTTAAAGAAAAAGGAAAGCAACAGGCATGTATGGCAGGCATCAGGAGGAGGAAATGAAATGGAAGAACACATGTTTAAACGTTGAGGGATCTTATGTAGTGTCACATTCTCTCTATAGAGCTAAAGGAACCACAATTGCTGAGGTGAGAGTGTATTATCCTAAGAAACGATGGGCTGCTTGCTCAAAAGGTCGATTCGTTAAATGTGGCAGCGCTGCTTTCCCATTTTTCCCCTAGCATGCTGCGGCAGCAATCTCTTCCCAGAGGATGGGCTTTGAGAAACAGGGTCAAAATGTCCCCCAGACATGCTGCTCCTCTTCCATTTCAACACACCCATCTCAAAGAAGGACAAATGAACATGGTATACCTAAAGATTACAGCCTGTCCATCCGGAAAGCATCTTCTGTTGCAGGGTCGGCCAGAACCATGTCTGGATCGTTGAGCATGTGCAGGCCGTCCAGCGTCAGAGGATCGATTTTCAGCTCATCCAGAGGGAACTGGGAATCTGCGTCAAAGCTCACGTCACCTGTCAGAGAGTTGGACAACTCTTTGTATAGGCTCAGGGGAGACTCTCCTGCAACTAAAAGACGGGTAATATAATATGCTAAACTTTCGGAGGGACCTCTTTGATGCCTGGCTTTAACGGCAGCACAGTCAGCACACGTGCAGAAAAGGTACATGCAATATTACGCAATACGTAAGTGGGCAGGTGCAATACCTGTGAGAATGATATTGGGGATGTTCCCATGGCTGCTGTAGCCTAGCTGCTGCGCGTCCTGCAGGCTGCCGTGGCTCCCGGTGAGGTTTAGCATCGCAGCTTGAGAGTAGTTCAGAGTGGATCCCTCAGTGTACAGACTGTTTGAGCTGATGGGATTCTCAATCATGTTAAACTGCTCCAGCTAAAGAATCAAAACAAATTCAGAGACTATGAAGTCAAGGTTGACGGAGACGAGCAACTGTTTTTTTTTTTTCTGTCAAGTAAATTAAAATACTGATCTTGATCACTCATACCAAAAATAAATGTGATATACAATCACACGTGCAATAGGCTTCATACTTATGCTTTATTTAAAGAAACGTATATTTCAATGAATGAAGGATGCACTGAAATGATCGAAAGTGACATTTATAGTTAAATTAGATTTCTTTTTTCAAATAAACACTTGTATTCATTAAAAATCCTCAAAAAAAAGTATTACAGTTTCCACAAAATTATTAAGCAGCATGACACTGACAATATAATAATAATAATACATTTTCTTAAGCAGAAAATCAGCATGCTAGAATGACTTCTGAAGGACCATGACACTAAAGAGTGCAGTATTTTATAGCATAAGAAACATAAAAAAATCTTTCCCACCCCAGCCTTTTGAAATGGTATTGTATATTATATACACACTTTAACACATAAACCTTTAATATACATTTATATTATTATATCCTGTTTGGCTTAAGTTTAAATACTAAAAGAGGCCCTTTGGGATAGAGATGTACTTCGAGTTTTGCAATAAGGAAGTCCATAACCTTTTCTATTGGTCAGCATTAATGGTTCCTTATTATGTACAATGTTATATATTCAAACATATTATAATTAATAAGGTATTAAGAAGGATATAATGTTATAATGTCTTAATTTAAATGAAAATAGCATTGCCATTTTAAAAACAAATGGCAGGTAAAGCATATCTTTGTTGTTTAAAACAGAAGAGTAGACAAAAATGCAAAGGGGGAAAGTGGGAGATTTGGGACTGAACATGACGCAGGGCGGACTCAAATCTATGTTCCTGTGAGGCTCTTTTGTGTTGTAAGCATGTGCATTCCCACTGTGACTACTGAAGAGTAGGTGACAAAACACTTTAGCTTTCATATTATAGCTGCCCTCTAGTGGTTTGAACATGTAAGGAGCAAGGAATTAATTGTTTATAAACAGGTTCATTTCATTCTACTTATATATGGACAGAATTGCTCTAAAATGTTATATTTACGTCACCAGCGGCTTGAAACCTTCCAGATGGGATAAAGCTGTTAAGGTACAATTCTAGTCATTTATACCTTAGGCATAATGAGCTCACCTGCTGAGACAAAGCGCTGGTCTGCCGAGGGGACAGCTGCTGGTCGTAAAAGGCATCACCAAAGACACTTCCGAGAATGGATGAGTGCTAAAACAAGAACACATTACAGATGACTATCCACAAAGAGGCGCAAGATAATCACTCACCAATGCATTTAGCCCCGGACAGGATCTAAATCCACGAAAAATTCTGCTTCACAGTTCAGGATGCAAGACAACACTAATTCTGCATCACCATGTTTGACATAAAGACATTTTGGCTCGTTTCAAACACAAATATAGGTTGCAAGTGTACTTTACAGAAATGCATCACCTTGTTAAAGCAACAGATGAACAAAAAGCCTAAATACCTTAAAAAAAAAAACTTTTAGAGATCAACAGGAAGGAATTGCACACCATGATTCCCGCTCTAAAACTTTTCATACGCATACTAATTTCTAAACATGCTGTATAAAACTCAATGTTGCATTTTAGTATGCCATGTGATTACATGCATATATTACAACATTAATTTACAAAATGTATGTTGTTTAGATTGCAGAGCTATTTTTGATTTATAAAGTAATTACTTTTTCAATGTTTCAATTTTAATGAAATACTGTACTTCTTTTTTTCACAAACACAAGGAGAGGTCTCTTCTATGAATCATTAGAAATGCTTTTGGCTGAAGCAGTGTTTTTTTTTTTTTTTTTGCTGCTCCAAAATAATAATTAGAAAATACTTTTCCCCCCCAGAGTGAAGCCCTCATTATTTTAAGTTTCTTGACCTTGGCACCTGAACTGGCTGGTAGATCATAATGAGTATTTGTTTGTTTTTACTACACAGAAGACACATTTTTCAATATTACTCCTCAAATCTGTATTTGTTTCATGGTTAAAAGCACTTACAATAAAATACTTAAGAAAATATTTTTGTCATACTGATGCAACCATCAGTTTTGCTCAAAATGCACAATGATCCGGTGAAAGGATGCATAACAGCAATGGCACTTTGAGTATGGCGTACATTCAAATTGGCCTATATCGCTAACTCAGCATGATACACAGAACGAGTAAGTGGTGCTCAGACACACAGCAAAGCAGCCAGGATCAGAGAGACTGGGAGACACGACTGGACTTGGACACACAGAGTGGCTAAAGGGACAGGCTCCAGATCGGCTCCAAACAAAACAAACTACAGGAGGAAGCAGCAGCTGCTGGATTCGCCCTTACTTGAGGCGAGCCCCCCGGAGAGAAGCCTTGATTGGAGACCGGAGAGGTTGGAGACTGATTGGCCGAAGACCCCACCCTACAGCGGTACTGCTGGAGGGAAGCAGCCTATATGGGACAACACCAAGTTAGACCAGCAGAGCCCCTGTAGGGGACCTCTGACTCAGGGTATGTGGCCTGTGGCTCTCAATAATGTACAATGTCTCTTGTCATGTAAACTCTGCAGTCTGGACATCTTCACTAGGACCATGTTATTTTAAGACCACTGATTCTTTATAAATGAAAAGACATTTTTCTTTCCGCCTTTACTTGGTAGTATAATATTCAGATTTCTTCATTTTGTCAAGACTGAGGATTTGCTAAAAACTAAACAGAGAACTGAGATACTGAAGAACTGAGAAAAAGAACACTGCTTGTTAAAATTCAATACTTACTCGACCAGTCCAATGTCTGGATGTGTTTGAAATGCTTAATTTTTTCATATATATATTAGGGGTGTAACGGCTCACAATAATCACAGTTCGGTTTGATACGATACATAGTGTCACGGTTCGGTATGTTTTCGATACCGCATAAATACAATAAAAAAGAGAATTTCTTTTTTTTTTTTTTACATTTTTATTTATTAAAACTAACATAATATAACCTTGTTTTTCCCCCCTTTTCTTTTACTTTAAACAACAATGGAGCTATATTTCACATATCTTCTGGGGTTTCTTCTTAGCAGCAAATAAAGAAGTGTTTTGGAAAAGTCAGCCTTGGATAGTATTTATTGATTAATTAAAACTTAATAAAAAGTAGATTTGAGCTGTTTCAAATCGTGAAAGCTGGGCGTCCTGTGTTCGTAGACCGTGCGCGCCATCCACTGACATCCAGGGCGCCGTTTCTTCCTGCGGGACAATCCGCGTGAGGTGAGACGACAGGGGAGAGATACACAATTTAATTTTGTGCTGTATGTGTCACCAAAGGCTTAAGGGTCATTCACATGCAGCGCGTTTTGCGCACGCAAGCTCTTTATTTTCAACAGAGCCGCGCAGTTTAAAATCCAAAGCAGAAATGATTTTGTAACTGACAGCGCTTTCATGGTTGCCTAGTAACAGCAGACCCGCAAGCGCCGAAGCGCTTCCCACTCGTTTTTAGACGCTTCGTGAACGTACCCTTACGTTACATTTAATGCTAAAGTATCGTTAACGCCAAAACAAACATTAGTTTAGTGTGTTAGAGCAGAACGATGCAGCTCTGGTTAAACAGCTGGATGCTGGGCTGAAATGGCAAAGGGAAATGCCTAACGATACCTGAATGCTGTGGGGATCGTTTGTAATGTGTGTGTTTCTGGTTCTCGTCTGGTTGGGGGTGGGAGGGGCAGACGCGGGTTGCCTGTCCCATCGTTTGCACTCCCTTGTTGAACATAGCTCTGAAAACATTATATTCTTTTTTTTTTTTCATGAATCGTTTTGTTCGTATGCGTACCGAATCGACAGCCTCGTAACGAACGGTTCGATATGATTATGCGTATCGTTACACCCCTAATATATATATATATATCTATACACACACACACAATTTTAAAATGTTTGACCTAAATGCCTGCTTGAAAGTAATTTTACAGATAATATAAAGTTAAAAGGTTTGGGGTCAGTAACAATTTTCAGTATTTCTGAAATAAGTCTCTTATATGAATGCTCACCAAGTCTGCATTTATTTGGTCAAAAGAACTTTTTTTTAGTAAAAAGCTAATTAATGTATATATTACAAATAGCTCAATTTGAAAATATGTTAAAACACCATTTATTCCTGTAATGGCAGGGTTTTCACATGATGCTTCAGAAATCATTGTAATATGCTGATTTACTGCTAAAGAAAAAAATATATTTTGAAACACTACAAAACGTCTTCTTAAATGTTTTGTTCTATTTCCTGCATATCCTTCCTGAATAAGTTAATATTTTATTACTGACCCTAAACGTCTGAATGGTAATGTTATTTCACTTCTCTCTCTTTTTTTTTTTTTTTTTTTTTTAATGGCTGAATGTGGACAAGAAAGTCAAATCTCACAGCAGTGACATTTCTTAATTGTGGAAAAAACTGAAACTGACACTTTTTGAGACTTTATCTTACAATCACCCGCTTAGTCTTTTAATAATGTTGTGATAATAAAGATCACCAACAAGCTACATGATATTGGGTTCAGTATCGCAAATGAATGACCCACAAACCTGAACCTGATATTGCGTAGCTTGTCCGTGATCTACGGCTCTGTGTATTAACTGCTGCTCCACTTGAAAACAGCTGCCGGAGATTTACCGCTAATCAAAGTACCTGCTTTACTGACAAGATACGCAAGATGACAATATGTATATACCAAATACATATTGGCCTTTTCAACATTTGTGTATGATAAGTAGGTATTCCCACAAATCTGACTGGTCATTTTAAACGAAACTAAACCTTTCAGTGCCCTTTGTGATTGGACTGAGGTAACACGGAGGTAAGTGTTAAGATGTGATCCTACCGTGTTAATATCAATGCCCACAGAGGTTTGCGTCTGACTGCCAGAGACAGGTGGCAGCTGGGTGTTCTGCTGTAGCTGAGGAAGCCCGCCGACCCCCTGCGTCTGTGTGGACGGCTGGCTGAAGAACGCATACTGAGCCAACTGCTGCTCCAGCGTCATGGCGTCTATCGTCACCGCCTATTCAACACAGATCCATGCTCTATTAGCATCTGATGTTCCTCCAGCTCAACACTTGGAGGGCTGAGAGCAGCTTTACCTGTGCGAGAGAGAGCGGAGGAGAGAGGGTGGGCGACAGCTGTTGAAGACTCGGGTGCTGCTGGGAGTCTGTGTTGAGGATCAGGGGAACTACATTCTCATGGCGGCGCTGAATGCTCACTGTCGCTGTGGGCTGGGCTGATGTCACACCTGATGAGAGTAACGACAATCCGTTAAACATATAAGATCATGTTGACATTTATTAAATGATTTTGTCAGCAGCTCTTCAACACAAACCCGACCTAAACAGTCTCTCTGTGCTTATAAAAAATAAAATATAATTCTTATTCACAATCCCACTAGATTGCTTACACCTTTACCGGTAATAATTTATTTTAAGGTGTCCCTGTATGTACTTACCATTATAAAACAATACATTTAGCATAAATGCTGTACATAAAAAGTAATCCTAATCCTAACCATTTAGTAAGTACATGTAGTTAATAGGGGTGCCACGGTTCACAAATCCCACGGTTCGGTTTGTATCACGGTTTTCGGTTCTGTACGGTTCTTGTTATGTTTTCTTTTCATCTTTAACACTCCAGAGATGTACTTCAGCATATGATTTATTATCCACAATTTAGGATACAGTATTA
>JAUYWG010000032.1:8524797-8543790 GCA_034779775.1 Enteromius afrohamiltoni
TAAATATCTGTCCGAACTGTATCCATCCTCTAATAGGTAACATGAAATCCAAAATGTTCCCACACACCAGAGTTATACAACCGTGCGATGCATGCATCCACCCGAACCGAGACAAGCAAACCGAACGGTTCGGCTTTTTTTCATGAACTGTGCCACCCCTAGTAGTTAGCCTAATTTATTTTATTTTATTTAGTTCAAACCAATGATAAAAACTAATAAAACATTTTTATTGTGCTTTTTACTCATTTTAATTGTTCATGTATTATGTACAGTACTTTGGTTAACCAATGTTGTTTTAAATGCGTTACAGAAAAAAATATGAGCGTGAGCTTTCTGGAATTCTAAATCATATCAATTAAATATATTTTTAATTTAAAAAAAATATATATATATTTTAGTTAGTTGTCAAAACGTGTCATTACAGCAGATGTACCAGTACCTATTAACCATTGGGGCCTAATGCATGTGCTTGCGAGAATCACCTTGGCTGACAGATGTGAGCCCCATGTGAGTGTCGGCCAGGTTGCCAGTGCTGTTGGAGGCACTGAGAGAGGACGAGGAGTCATCAGGATCCAGGGGTGTGGGCAGAGGAGGGGGAATTTGGATGTTGGTCAGGTCTGGCAGAGAGCCGCCTGTATTGTGTGCCACTGGGATTAGAGATGCAGTCATTTCCTGATCTGGAGATGGAAATATGCTGGGGGAAATGACATGAGGGACGTTAGAAGGAACTGGGATAAATAGATCTGTCAACAGAAAGAGGCTATTGTACCGATTATGATGTGATAATCCATGGCGGTTATAAAGGAGTAGATATGACTAGATGGCTGTTGGGTTGGGATAATAAATTGATACTTGTTTGCTCAAATGACCTTGAGTCTTCAATCTCTGTATGAAATCTGTGCTGCAGGGTTCTTCCATTCACCTACCCACTACTTTACACTATCAGTATCAATAAGAAAATCAAGTGAAACCACACTTACTTGATTCCAGGTATTTTATTTGACTTGTGCCTTGGTGAAGTAGTCTATGAAAAAAAAGGAGAAATGTTTCAATGATAAACGATTCCATTCATATGAAAGAAATCTATTTCTAAACGTACCTTTTTGTGATCCCATATCTGCTTTTGCCCTTCTTTGTCCATGTCACTTTCAGGTTCCCCTGTTCCTGGCATAGTGAGAAGAAGAACTAGTACATAGAGAGGGATGAAATCATGAAACAAGCGTAGGAAACATTTAACACTTCACTGCAACAATGATGAGAGCATGTCACAGATTAGAAAGCAAATAACATTTTAAATAAATAAACATTTTATTAACTTTGTTTTGGCTGCAAATCTTGAGACCCTCCTGCAAATGCATCTTGTGGGTTTGGGTTCAAAGTGCTCTGGTGCAGGGCAGAGTCTGAGTTGGTCCTACATTAAAGGCAAAAAGAAACGTAAGAATCGCACAAAGCAAAGGTCTCCCCTAACTTATGTTTAAACTGTAAATTAAAATTCGAACAACTAGACATCCTAGAAAGCATTACGTAAATGTTAGCTGTGAAGAATAATTACTGACATGCAATTTCAACAGCTACTTCTCCAGCACATATGTTACACTCTTCAGCACATGTAAGCAGAATGTGTGAGTATAAACTCTCACCTCCTCCAGCTGGTGTCGGGCGGGGGTGATAGATACACAGAGGCATACGGACAGCTATCGATGTGAGATACAACATTAAGGACTTCATAATGTCATCATAAGTGAATCGCAGGCATATGCAACAAATATGTTTCCGCAGGCCAGACAGACCAAAACATCTGTCTCCATTCATGAGTAGACTCTTCAAGGATATTTGACGGCCATGTTTGTCCACAGAGAGAGGTCTGCGGTGTGGTGACGTGATGCGATTCCTGTCCCGGTAGACCCTGTCCACCAGGCCATGGTGACGAGTTGTTCTGCTCGTGTCCAATCCCGAATTTTGAAAAGGAGTCTGATGAAAACCAGTCAGTACACAGCTTTCAATTCCAAATGAAATGTGAACTGCACATCAGTAAAAATACAGCATTATAACGCTATACTAAAACTAAAATTAAAACAATGCAAAAACCCTTAAGATAACATGTAGAAAGAAAAGAACACAGCTTGAGCACAAAGAATAATACAAGTGGAAGTCTTTGAGTGATTATGTAATCGTGGCGTCCGTGTGATTCTGAATAATACGGTGCTCCTCACCTGAAAGTGAAGGTCAATGGTGGTGTTTCCAATCTGATTGACATTTGGCAAAGAGCCGCCATAGTACTGTCCGCGGTTCTGACCGAGCTGTAAATACTGAGTCTTCTGTAATTGTAACTGCGAGAAAGAAAACAACAAAAAAACTGAGACGATATATACATGAAATGACCCAAAGGGGCTTCCGATTATATATCACCAGTGTGTCATCAATGGGAAACAAGAATAGAACCAGAACAATAATTACTTAAACGCTATTGTTATCGTCCTCGGTATGAACGGGAAACTTTAGTTTAGTCCTAAACAGATTTTTCTTAATGCTACTTTTTATTGCAGCTCTCGCCCCAGTTACATCTGATGTCAAAAACATACAGAGACAAGTGGCTATATAATCAGTAACAATTGATGCCTGGTTTATATATTACAGATGTATTAATAAACCACACTGGGCAGGCATGTTATCTTGAATATCCCACAGATTTTATATAACGGTAGCAATGTAAGATTCAAACACTGAATAAAAGAGTCACAAACTATCATGGAGAGTTACAGCTAAGAAATGCAATTCACTGGGGGGAAAAAAACCCTTTTGTACAATGAGATTAAAAAACGAGGGACACAGAATAATGATTGGTACCATGTCCCAACATTGTATTGAAAATTGTCAGCTCTGAAATAAGCTCTATTTAGCCCGGGTCTTGATTGGGATGTTAGTAGAGCACTGTCTGTATAATCAAAACCCTGCCATCAGAGTTTGCTGGAGTCGTTATTTTGGTCATAAATGCACTGAGCAATAATGCTGAACTGAGCAAATGCATTGTTGTGTATGGCTTAACTATATGAATGCTTGTAACACTCAGATTAAAGCCTCTGGGAACGAGCGGCACCTGAAATTCATATTTATATGTCCAGATGCACTGGATACGGCCTTGATTGCAGCCAGCTATAATGGCGAGACTATAGTGTGGCTGTCAAACACACATGCTCAATCTATTCACACTCCTCCACTGCAGCTGTGAGCACGGCAACTTTTCTGAGGCCTCGTCGTGACCGTCTTTTTATTATCAAATATCTCAATGGCGTCCATTAGAAGGCGGCCTATAAATCAACGCTAAAAATAAAGGCGCACTGGAGAGGGGCGTTTGTTATTGTTTACGTCGAGACAGGCGGGTTCAGAGCGTGTCGTATCAACACAAATCCTGCCCCGCAGCTCCGCTGATCAACGCTGTCAGAAGAGGGAAAACAGTCAGACTTACACGCGCCGCGCGAGTAATGCTCAGGTCTTTCATCACCTCCTCGAACGCAGCTGTCTCTTCCGCTTGCTTCTGGTTGTGCAACGCGATCTTTTCGCTGAATTTTCGCGGATTGTTCGAGGTCGCCATGTTTCGCTCCTCTTGGGCTCCGCTCTGGTTCAATGAGACGCTGCTGCGTGCGCGCGTCCGTGCGCGTGGGTGTAGTGAACACGCACATCTGGGGCGCGCGCGAAGATTATGAGATGGAATGAATATTAGAAATGAGAGGAAATCGGCGATTCTAATTCTTTCGCTTCAACAGTGCGGGAAATAAAAAATTAACATTAGGGGAGAAACGCAGTTATTGCACTGTCTGTTGTCAATTTTTCTTTTTTACAGAATAACAAATCAATCAAAAAGTTACAAAGGCGTGACATTTATACAATACAGTGCTTCAGTCTCCAGTGAAAATATAAAATAACAGATAATAATGCGGAAACATTTTTTTCACAAATGGGGTAGTTTGTATTAACATAACCGTTAGAGTTAATTATTTTTTAAATCAGAGTTCTGTTTATTTCTTTATAGATGAATTTATAACTGTTTTGGTTTGCTAAAATAATTCTCACTGTTCGCTATTGTTCATTCGGCAAAAAGAGCCGGTTCATGCGAGTCGTTTGTTTGGGATTCGGAGCAGTTTATTTGTGTAGTTTATTCAATCCATCTTTTTTCAGTTTTTAACAAGCATCTGTCAGTACTGAAGTCATATTTTCAGAACTCACACATTCTTTATGTGTGCCAAACCAAATCATTTTTCATTTCTTTTAAGTGCATTCAATGAACCTATATCTTAAATAAAAGCACATTCATGCTATGAAAATGAATAAAAGTTATTCCAAACACAGTTACCTTTTGCTTATTAGCTTATCTCAAACACAGTGTAACCATAGCTTAAACACATTTTCAACTTTGCACTTTGTTAACAATCTGTAACACACTTATTGTGAAACACTACACACGTTTTCTCACATTAGACACTTTGTTCAACAACTAAATCACCTGTCATCTTTGGGAAAACACTATGTTCAAACAGCAAAACTCATCTAGCAACTGTAGGCACTTACATACACTCCTGAAATCACTTTCACAAAAACAAACAACGCCGATCGGTCTGAGCCTTCGCACTACAAATAGGTAAGCCATTTTGAGAACTCTGTGTGGAAGAGGATGAGGACAAAGACAGAGTGCGGAGACGTGTGTCAGATGACATCAGGGCTACTCTGGTGGGCCATGTGATAAATCATGGCCTGACCATGAGTCCACCCTAACCTCAGTCGCTACACAGTAGCATCGATAATAAGAACAGGTATATCTTCAAGTTTCTGCTCCAGACTGTGTTTGTCACATGATTCTGTATCAGATTACTATATAAATAAACCATTTATTTATTAAATGCAGAGTCGGTCTCTGTAATCACAATGACGATAATCACTAGAAATTAGGTGCCCCCATTGTATAAAATCATTCCGATTATTAAGATAAAAGTTTATGTAATGTTTCTTATTATTAGTGTTTTTTAGATCAGTGTTTCATGAATGGAAATGTGTGTTTTCTGAATGAGAATTGACTTCAGTGTTATGGTGGAAAGAGATTATTTGTGAGGCATACTGTATATGAATTGTTGTTGTTGTTTTGGTCTAAGTGAGTTTTTGAGGTGAAAATAACTGTTTGGCCAGGATTCATGTTGTTAATGCAGACTGTATGGTGGGTTTCAGAAATGAAAAATGCTGTACTGAAATATTAGCAACTGAGAGAAACTCAAAAGATAAACAAATATACTGATTTATATGTAAAGTCAATGCAAAGATGCGACTAAACATCCTAGACATCGCAAATTAAAGGTGCTCTATGCGATGTTGCAGGATTTTAGCTCGATTTAATTTTTTTATGCGCACGTTAAACCCCACCTCTTCTTGGTTGGCCAAAGTTTGTTTTTGTTGTGATGC
Organism: Enteromius afrohamiltoni; assembly: GCA_034779775.1. Taxonomy (NCBI): domain Eukaryota; kingdom Metazoa; phylum Chordata; class Actinopteri; order Cypriniformes; family Cyprinidae; genus Enteromius; species Enteromius afrohamiltoni. The sequence goes on from JAUYWG010000032.1 coordinate 8,530,246, forward strand.
ACATCCTGTACCCATAGTGTTTGTTTCGGTATTGCAGCCTCTGTGTTGTCTTTCGAGACTGGGTTTTTTCCCAGTGTATTTAGAGGGCAGACAGCAAGACGATCAAGGGGTGATGCATACAGTTTGAGATAAAAATAAAAAACAAGCTAAAATCCTGCAGCATCGCATAGAGCACCTTTAAGTCCCCAATATTATGAAGCTGCAAACCCGAAGACCCAACTGCACTCTCAGCCCTGCAGGCTCAGACCTTCAGAGCTGCACCTCCAGAACTGTTGCTTTTTCAGACTGTGCCACCTGCTGTTTGGATGAACATCTGTTTAGTAGCGTGTGTACCATAGTAATGTAGTAATAATTTCCAACATTATAAAATGTTGGCAAATAGCAACATCGGACTAGGTTATTCATTTTATTAAAGCAATTCCTGAAAATTACCTAAAATAAATCAATGTGACATCTAATTACACACACAAACGAATATCCTTTTGAAACAAATATTTTAGTATTTAATTATAGTTTATATTTATGGTTAGACAAAATGTTATGTTATTTAAAAAGTAATATATTAACCCAACATTTCTGCATTTACAGCTCGATGACTTGCAGGACCTCATGAAAAAGAATACAAAAATAAGTTTGGTGTGAAGAGATTACCCGAAGCACTATCATTTTGTATGTAAATATAGGGGATAGGTAATGTTAAACTCAATACCAAAAAAGTGATAAATCCTTAATAATCAGTAAAACTAAATAAATATAAAAATATTTCAGTAATTGAACATGTTTTATTTACAAATACAAATAAACAAGACTTTATGCATTAAATCATAACCTATGTGTAAATTTGATATTGTAGCGCACAGACTTTATAATTATGGGGAAATTGTTGTTATTGTTGCACCAGCAAGGATAGAGTTAATGCGGGGGAGTTCCGGAAAACCCGGAAATGAGAGAGTTTAGTTCGGCTGGCAGCGCATCTGTAAACAGTTGCTCTTTGTTCTAATTAAAACCGAGGATACACAAACCGTCTTTTACCCGCCGTTACAGTATAATAATGCATTCAGTCATAGCGTAATATTTTATAGTAGAAACACAGTGTAAGTTGCAATCTGTCAGCAATTTAATTAAGGTTAATTAATCATCCAAACAGCAGGTGGCACTGTCTAAAAAAGCAACCGGTCTGGAGGTGCAGCTCTGAACGTCTGAGCGTGCAGGTCTGAGAGTGAAGTTGGGTTTCCAGGTCTGCAGTTTCATGTTACTCAATGAAGTTGAAAAGTCTGAACTTTGGCGAAAATTCACGACACGTTAACCAATCAGGAGCTTGCTCTAGTAGTGACGTGATTACTACGTAGCAAGCGGAGGCAGAATACCGAAACTATAGAGGACAAAACTATGCCTAATGAAACTTTCATTATTAATCTCATTATTCTGTTGGCAAAATATTACATTCATAAACGTAAGTTTGCGCATTCCAAAACATCTTTTATTGCTTTTAGCAAAGAGGTTTTGTTTATGTTAAAACACCTGCAATGTTTAACATTTAACAAAATGCGCAATTTGTTATTTTTTTTCAATGGAGATTAACATTCCGAAATTGTGCAATTATTGAATGAAGCATTTAAAAAACATAACAGTAAAAAAAAAAAACTATGGAGGACAAATCATCGATGCTTCATGCATCATGAGCAGCTGGATGTGCCAGTCCGCTGATGGCACTCCAGCCTACGGCAAACTGTGTGTATATGTTTTGTGTCTGTTTTCCTTCATGGACTCCTTTCAATGAACCCTTGTCTCCACCCCCTTGTTTGTTGCCATAGTCGTTCATTGCAAGTCTCCACCCACTGACATAGTTCCTTGTGTATAAATACCCGGATGTCTGTATGTTTGTCACGGTTCATTCTAATGTCATTCTGTCCAATGGTGAGTCCAAAATCGCATACTGCTTAAGTAGGTACTACATTTAAAATTGAACGTACTACCCGACCGTTAAAAAGTACGTGGAAGCAGTAGGTCATCTTTTAATTCTGTGTTCTCTACTCGCACGACCTACGCATGGACTCTGACCACTCTTTTGCTTAGCCTACTTTATTCATGTTTGCTGATGATCAACCCTGCCTGTTTCACCTCGTCTTGTTAATAAAACAACTTGCATTTGAATTTGCATGCCTCCTCTTCTCTCAGTCTGCTTTACAGTATGATACATCTTTGTATCTTCATATAAACAGTAATAAAAAGGAAAAAAATAATAGATTAATTAAACCAAAGTTTGCCTATGAGATTTTACCTTCTGTTTAACCACTACAGAGACATCAGGAGGCAGCGGCAAGTGTCAGAATTAGTAGCTGCGATAAGGCTGCCCTCGGTGGGTACATGAGCACTGAGCACCCGGTGTTCGCGTGGTGCTCACGGCTCCGAAATCGGCGAAGCAAACTTTAACAATAGGCGCTATCTTTTTTTTTTTAACTGCTACATTCTCGACTGAAATGCTCTAAAAACTGCATTTCATGGCACAATAACAGCAATACTTAACAAATTTTGTGTGTTTTCCCCTCCTCCAATGCAGGAGACTGGAGCCGCCTGGTAGAAGTTAATTTTTACGCGGGAATAAGGTGAGTAAACTCAAAATGTTCGAGCGTCCAACTACGCATATGGTGTGGAGACTACATTGGTCATGCTGAATATTTGTTAAATTTGTGTTGATAATGTAAGATCACTAAAAATCATTATATTTAGTCCTATTTTAATTTAATTCTACACTCTTGAGAATGGTTATTTAAATGTTCCTTACATTCCAACAGCTCTATGTGGAACCATGTCATCCTAAAGAACCCATTTATGCTAAAATGGTTATTTTAACATTTTGAATGGCTTACATATATTTCTGTCTTAACAAACTTAACTGTTTTTACTTAAAAAAAAGAGCCCAAAAAATGAAAATTCTGTCATCATTTACTCACCCTATTCCAAACCTGCATTACTTTTTTTCCTGTTGAACTCAAAAGATGTTTTGAAGGATGGTAACCAAACAGTTGATGATCCCCACTGACTTCCATAGTATGGAAAAAAATACTACGAAAGTTAATGGTGACCATCAACTTTCTCCTCCAAATATCTTCTATTGTGTTCAATAGAGGAGATAAACTCATGCAGGGCTGAAACATCTTAAGGGTGAGTAAATGATGACAGGATTTCCTTTTCTGGGTGAACTAAAAGAGAGAGAGAGACACACTGTAACTCAAAACTTCCTGATGTATTTCTGGCATGTCTATCATATCCCACAATCTCAATATCTTTTTACATGTATTTATTCCTTTTCAGTGTTGGTTATCATTTATTAATGCATCAATGAGTCATTTTGGGCTATTTCCCATATTCATTAAAAAATATTCATGGCTTAAACTTACACATTTTCTCAGCTTTTAATTTTTTCCAGTTGCAGTCAGTTTAATCAATATGATATTTTTATATCTTTAATATCTTTATCTCTTTTGTTAAACAAACAGAACAGCAGCAAGCCTATTGCATGTAAAAAGGAAGTGTTTTACAGCAGCTGGGGAATTTTAATAGAGAAAGAGAAGTTGTGTGTAGTTGAGATAACACCTCACCAAGATATTGCCGAGATGTTGTGCAACAAGTGCATTAGATGTCAGTGTCATGTAACATTATTTGCAGCCACCATTTTACATCTATATGTAGCATTTTACCTCAGACAGTCTGTCACTGATGATTCTGCATTAAATATGTTTTATAGTCCTGAAAATAAAAATAGATACAAAGAAGTGAAATCCTTGTCACAAGAAGATGGAGTTTTTGTTTTCTTTTTAAGTAATAGGCTACAGTTAAGAACCCATTTAGCTTCTGTTTGTCTGTGTAGTGCAAAGCTAACACTGGAAAATCCTGTTTTCAAAGTTTTGTCTACTAGTTTAGGCAAAGCAGTCAAACAAAGCTGTCTGTTTTGTTTGACATACTAACACAACATCTTTAAAAATCTATTTCCAATGAAACAGGAATTCTTTTCCCCAGATCATGGATGTAAATTGGATTGGAGTAGGGGTTTTCCAGCTGTTGAAGCTAGTCAACAATATTAAGAATGAGAACGGGCCTCACCTTATCAAACAGTATTGTTGTTTTCATGAAGAATGATGTAGTTATTTCCAAGTAAATCGCCTCTATTTCATCCTCACAGTTTGCCCATTAACAAATATGAAGAATAATACAATTATGCAAGTTTTAGGGCATATGCACTATTTTTAACAGCAGGGGGTGACATAAGCTCAAAAGATAAGGACAATAACCTGATCTTTATTCTAAAATAGTTTTGGCCTCTTTTGGAAATTACAACATATACGTTGTATATTAATCCCAGCAAAAACATATAAGTAAACAAGCCTTATTGTGTTTACCGGTCTTGCAATGTTAGCATAAACTAAGTTCCTTTTTTTCACAGGGGGATGTTCAAACGTCTGTCAGCATTACCCACAACATCTGAGCTACTTTCATTTTTTTCTTTCTTTCTTTTTTCTACTTTTGAGCTTTAGTTTGAAGCCTTTGTCTGGTAAATCTGCTTCCATTTCTGTATATTCTAAATTGCCACATTTAGTGGGTTTCTGGTAGTACGCTTACGGGCCAGTGTAGCACGCATTGTTCATGTGTTTGCTGTTAATGTGCTTTAAACAATTCTCATTTTGAAGGCTTTGTGATCAGTAGTGGATGACAGTGAGCTAAAACATATGCCGTAATTTATAAATAACTGGTAACGCTTGAGAGGTTTATTTGCATATCATTTATATATCCTATTAACATGAACCCACAAATCTCATTGTCAGAGCAGATGCATAACTGTTTATAGGAAGACAACAGGAAGAATGATTTGTTGGGGGGGGGGTGAATTTCCAGGTTGCATGACAACTGCAATGAAAGAGGAACCTTTAGGCTCTTTCTGCAAAAAAGAAACGGCAAACGGCAGCTTGACCCTTTCCGTCCGCTGCCGTGATACAGGCATAGATGTTGAACGATACGGTAAGGTTATTTCCATTATGAAAGACTTATTTCAGTTACACAAGTAAGGTTCAATGTTAATTCGACGAATTTCAGTGTACTGAAAACATATCTCTCTCACTTGTGAAATACATAGATGTAAATGTTTTCATTATAGATGTACTAAGATGTTTTCCCTATATTTTTTAGACCATGAATGAAAGTACCACAACACCCTCTTTTACTACAGAGGTTAACTTTCCTAAAGAAAACTCCAATATTGGACTTGCTGTTGGTTTGCCTTTCTTCTTTGTGGTTTTGCTGCTGGTGGGGATAGCAGTGTTTTTCTGGTTTCGGCACAGAAAATCAGTGGATATTGAGTTATCTAACAAACTTAAGAGCCAAGAGAAGAGCCACGATGGGCATCCCAGGGAGTCTCCGTACAGTGGATACACTGGAGGACTTCAGCCCGCACCCCAGAGCCCAATCTATGAGAACTTTCACAGTGGACAGTCCAACCTGCACGAATTTCAGAGCGCCGCACAGAGCCAGGACACACACAGGTAAAGTACAAAAGTCCAACCTCTGATCGTGCATGAGCCACTGAGTTAATGTAGACCACCAGAAACCGGGTGATGGTAAGTCTTTATAGTAGAAATGGAATTTCCTGTGAAGTTTTATTTGCTATCTGTTTTGCAAGATCACAGTGACACACTAAATGTGTAGCAATAACAGTCAGAGAGAGTTACATTAAAGGAGTTTTTGTTTTGCAGCAACATTTACTGGGTTAAATATTGGTGCAAATTTTGCAATTCGACAGGATTTAATTGAGTTTCCGAGAACTGAATTTCCCTTTTGCCCCCATTTAGAGACCATCAAGCATACCTGCAGTGTGATCCACATGATGCAATCTACAGCAATGATCCTGCCCTCTTCCACCCAGATCAGGCTGAAATCTCTGAGGATGTTTACATCATGCCAGATGCTTGAAAGCCTGAAATGCTTTGCTGTCCAGTATTAATGTTCAGTAAGATCATTTGTACTGGCACAATATGAAATAATAAGTCTTTATTTTCAAAGGGTGAAATCAGGGGCGATTCAAATGCCCTCACAAACATTACATGAGCCAGTGTAGCTTATTGACTGAACACACTGTGAGACAGCAAAACATAATCATGACCTCATCGATCACAGTTTAACAGGTGTTTCTGCCGATATATCTGAAAAGACTAGTTTAGACCAGTGCAGTACAGACTGGTTTGCACTGGTTTGGTGGACCAATAATGCTGGTTCATATTTCAGCAAGTTTGTAAAGACATTTGTGCATTTATTTGGAAATATCTGGGGAAACAATTCACATTTGCCACAAAAAATTTTAAGAAAACTGTTGACATTGATATTAATAAGAAATATTTATTGAGCGGCAAATCAGCATATTAGACTGATTTCTGAAGGATCATGTGACTGCTGAAAATTCAGCTTCGCAATCACAGGAATATTATTCATTCTATTTTTAAATATATTTAAATTGAAAAACATTACTTTAAAGGTCATTATGTTTTATAATATTGCTGTTTTATTCAAATAAATGCAGGCTTGGTGAACATATAGATCTTTCCAACCATAAACTAGTTAAAGTGCAGTTAATATTCTCACACGTCTCTTATTTCATAAGGATTACGTTCATGTTTTCAGTTTTCACTCGCAAAGCTTGTTTTTCAGGCTTTCATATTAATTAAAGGGTGGTAATAATTATACATCTTGACTGTGTCTTATGATCTTTTTTTCATGGTGACTCACTTTTACTGAAAGATCTCCTCTCTCAGCGATTAGCTACAAATTAGCTGAGAGTGTCTTTTCCACTTCCACAACCAAATGGAAGAAGTGGAACATTAGACAAGCAGGCGGTTTAAAATATGGCACTGCAAAACCAGAGGCAGAGTCAGAGGCATACATTGAGGTCTTTGATTGCCTAGTTGTGAATCATACACATTTTTCTGAAGATTTATAAACTATATGGTTTCTTCAAATTGCTGCATATCCCCTTGACAAGTGAGTTCAGTTATATTTCTCAACTGCAGGTCCCAGATGAGATTGTTGGCGATTTAAATGTGCTTTCATTATATATTCAGTTGAAGGCCATTTTTGTACCAGAATTTAAACATTACATTGACCTAGTCCTATTAACCTACTTTGGATGGCACTACTGCCTTCATAAGGGCTCAAAAATAGGGCTCAAGCAACTCAAGCGAGTCACTTGTGCTGTATCTTACTGTGGACATGCATTTTATTTTTGCAAACCTAAACAGTTGGTTTGTGAATTCTGCTTGTCGACTTTTCAACTTGTCAGCGAGATAAGATCATTTCATTTGTTGACATAGACAAAGTGAGAATGACTCGTTTTGGGACACTCTCAGAAAAAAATGTCTTTGTATCTTATTTACTCATAACTGGTACATAATAGTGCCTTGAAGGTACATATTGGTACAATAAAAGTACATATTAGTAAAAGCATGTAGTATGTTAAGTATATATATATATATGTATGTATAGAAGTGTAGCTACATACTGGATTAGTAATTTTTTTTCTGAGAATGTAACTTTAGAAAGAGCACCTTTGAAAGCACAGACTAATTATTAATGTATTTTTGAGTAGGAGAAAATTCACACTGACAAAATATATCCATTGAATGTAGTCATTTTATTTTGCAATCAATTATTTGAGCTAAATAGACAAACATTTAAAAGCATTTAAATAGACACATTTTCTAATTTTAATTGTTTTCTTTGAGCATGTTAGAGACGAATATGTAAGCAAACCCAACTTTAAAAGCTTTGTCTTTCAATAAAACTTATTTGACTAAATAGATAAGTCAATTTTGTTAACTTAATCTAAGTAATCATTGTTTTCAGTGTAGATATTATCAAATACCAAATAGATACCGTACCAGAATAGTTTGTTTAGTGACTTTCTGAGGGCTTTAAGTAGTTTGAGACTACTGACACTCTTATAATCTTATCTTTATTAGCAGGTTATTGGCACACCTAGTTTTACTGTATATTTCCTTACTGTAATTTTACTGTACCCACATACGTAAAAAGTAGAGAACAAATGCTTGTTTATATGAATATATTGTTTTACCAGACATGATTCAGAACATTTAAACTTATTTATTTTTATTGACATATGATCCATCTTTGAAGTGAGTAAAATGATACCAGAAGTACAAGGAGTGGTTTATTGCTTTTGTGCTTCATGGTGTGATGATATCGTTACGATTACTAATTGAATGATTACATGTCAAAATAATGCATCTCAAAAATACTGACAGTCAGCAAAATCCTGCAGGGTCAGTAGACAACAAATATGTATGGACTACAGTGACACCAGTGGCAGTATTATATAAACACTGAGTCATAACTGAACTCATGTCTCTGCTGTGGTTGCTTCAGAGGACATTCACTCGCTGGTCAAGGCCAATGACATCTATGTGTGTTTTCAAGGCTACAGTTGTTAGATCTGGCCTATCTTTATGGATAGGATAAATATGGATATTGATTAACACGGATAAATACCTTTTATGGATACTTATGACATGACTTCACCTTGAAATATTATCTAGAAGTGTGCGGATATTGGAAAAAGTTATTTTAAAAGACCATAATTTATGAGTTAACACTTACGTATATGCAAGTGTGAATTCATTTTATAGCTCATTGTTATATGATCAGAGTGAGTCATACACAGATGAGTCATTCCACAGGTCTTTTCCCCCCATTTTCATAGTACTGAAATATAGATTTGAAAGCTTTTTTACAGCAGCTAAACCTTGATTTGGTTTAAAAATAAAATAACTCATCTTCATCTTCAAAGATCTTGCATTGAAATGTGTTCAGCCATTAATCGTCCATTTTGAATATAAAAGCAATATAATTTATTAACATTCTTGTAAAAGTACAAAAGGTTTCCTGATTCATTCACAACACGGCAACGGACGAGTACAAAAACATTTCCAATAAATTACAATAAATAACTTGATATTCCAGTAAGTCGATCACATGAAAATACAGTACCCATTCAACAGTTCAGTGTTACGCAGAAAAGAGGCATCTGGTTTCATTAAGAAATCAAACTATTTTATAAAGCAAAGGAATGTAACCAGATGAGCATGAGAACGTTGATTTGCATATAATCAGCTAGATATTTTGTGTCGTTTTCATCTTCTCTTTTGAGAATATAATGTTCAGAGGATAGGCGTTCATGCACAGTGGCATTTACTAACTATCAAATCGTTGAAGGGGGTGAGCTTCAACTTTCCACGGCTGTCATAGTGCATGAGAACCATTGGCTCATACGCAGCTGGTACGCAGCAAGGCCCAGGTGTTGTTCCCTTAGACAGGAGATGCAGACGAGACTTCACCTGCGTATGCATACTGGCAGGTTTGTAATTATGTGGGCAGGAGCCATCACAGTAGTGCATAGTGTAGCCCGAAGGAGCAATAACCCAGTCCGACCAGCCGATATCTTTGAAGGAAACATTTAATGACTTTCGCCTGCAGTGACCTTCATCGTCAACACTTTCTTCTCTCGTAGACAGAGCTCTCTTGTTTCTTCTCCTCACTCCTTGGTCAAGTTGTAAAACAAGCTGTGGTGCGGATTGTGTGCTCACTTCTTGTTTTTGAAGGAGGCAAATTTCAACAACTAAAAGCTCAGCACTGGTGTCCTTAAGCCACTTCTTAACCGCAACGGTCAAATCCAGTGTAACGTCCCTTGAGCTCAAGTCCCCTGATTGAATTACAGTGTCTGTATGAAAACCAGGAGGTTTATGCGTTCTAACCACAACGTCTTTTGATAGCCACGGCTGGCCTGGTGCAATTTTGTACATGTGTGGTCTCTTAATTTGCAGCTTTGCGTGTTTAAGGTTGACTCCTGTTTTAATGCGTGAGTTTTTGTAGAAGGCAGCTCGGAACCACTGCTGCCGGGAATCCACGGAAGAATTCAGGAACTGAGCTGTTGAAAGATATTAATGAAAAACTTAAATTAGATATTGTAAACCAGACAAGTGACATATATCAAGTATGTGACAATTTGCTTATCGTATGATGTATTACTTTATATAATATTATTACAAAATAATAATGTTTAATACACATACTACACATATATAGAAAAGAGTTCATTTGCAAAAACAGATAGTCCTGTCTTTACCAATTCTCTGAAATGTCGTTTTTGTGCATTCCAATTAATCTCTATCAAACTGCAGTTTTAGTTCTAGCTTCAAAAAATAACTAAAAGAAAAAGCTAACTAGCACAAGTAAAACTTTATAACATTATAACTTTATAAAAAACATGATTTTTGACAATTATGACTTATCTGTTTTTGCTAATAAATTCTGCAAAATTAACCCAAGAGAAAAATAAAAAACATTAAAATAAATTACAAAATAAAGAAAAAAAGAAATAAACCAATAATATACTACACTTGAATATATATTAAAATATTATATATTTATGTGAATAAATTACATGCGATTATAAATTATTTTTCATCAAATTTAATTTTCTAAAATAAAAAAAATGTAAGATTAAAATGAAAAATATCTATTTATTTATTAAAGAAAATTAAACACTGAAATTAGACTACGCAAACATATATGCATGGATATTTTGTTTTTAAACTACTTGAATCCAAGGAATATGTATAAAATCAAATATATCTTCATTTTTCAGAAAAGTGTAGTCTTCACAATTCCTCTCTGCTTTACATAACAACTGTATTAAAAGCTTACCTGTTGTGGGAAAGAGCACTGTAGAGGCTCTTCTTGCAGACTGAAGCTCCTGTTCCTCACTGGAATTACCCTTAAGCAAGTATCCCATCCTCCGATAATGACGGTACATCCTGACCAGGTCCTGATGAGAAGCTCTTCCGCCAGGCCCGGGAGGCGCATCCATTCCGAGGTACTCCAGAATAATGCTCTTCAGAGCCTCAAGCTGCAGGCCCTTGTACGTTTCCTCATGCTCCCGTTGAGCCGTAGACTCTCTCAAACAAGAGCTAAAAATAACAGCCCCAACAGAAAGAAGAAAGCACTGTGCTACTGAGTTCTGCATGGCAAGTTCGTTTTGTTTGTGCCGTCTTTGTGTTGGTCAGTGAAATGAATGACATTCCAGACATGCTTTCATATATACAGGTACAGGCCACGCCCCACCAGAGACGATTGCTCATCTACACCCACACTGAAACTTCACGTACAAGTAACCATCCCCTGTTCATGACATCATGTCAATATGACTTTTAGAAAAATACTGTCACCCCAAACTGAAATTTGGCTTGGACTTGGGACTTTGGAGCTGTACACACACACGCAGAATACATTCGCTTGGCATCAATATTATTTACTATAACATTTTCAATCGATACTGAAAAATATATATAGAAATACATAACCATGATGTAACAACAAGACATACAGGTCAAAAAAGACAAGCGTTTATATTCAGCCTTTTACTGTAAATACCGTTATGCTAAATTTCAGAATTATCTTCAGACCTATACTTTGTGTGTCAAATTCATAACAACAAAGAATAATCTGTAATTATGAGACCACCATGGAGTGTGGTCTTGCCTAAGCTTGCATTGTCATTAAAAATGCCATTTATATGATCCTTTTAAAACATTCCTTTCTGTTTTCATGTAGGTCACGACATATCTGTTTAGATACTGAACGACTAGAACAAGAGCCACACGCTGTAGTCAAACAAAGCAAGACATATCTAAACAAAAACAAAAAAAGTGGAATAATTTGCATAGAGTGCCGAAGCTTACGCGTCACGTGTTGCGTATCACATGCTCAGATGACTCTTCTGAGGTAAAAGTGTGTGAAAGGTTTTTAGGTATGTTTCAAACAAACACTGCGGCATTCATGTTGTCAGAAAGCCAAGAGCACTGCATTGAGTAACTGGTCGTTTGAAGCCAAACAAAAAAGACGGCACTATTTGAAACACGAAGGGAAGGTTGTCACACGCTCTCGATACACACCCACAATCAACTTTTTTGTAACAGCACACCATATGTTACACAAGACAAATTATGACCTAAATATATCATTTTTAATCACCCCCTCGCCCATCCTGAAAATACACTCAAACCAGTGCCAATGCAACAGGTTAAAGGGCACGTTTGAGTGTTTAGAACGTGCCCTGCTGTCAAGCTCGGCCAGTTAATTTACAACTAAATTACAAAAATACACACTTACACTGAATTCCATAATTCTGTAAACCAACAGATGAACTTGACTTCTCTGTAATTTGTGATTTCACAGTTGACTTGCATAATAGAGTCTGAAATGAGCTTTAAACAGCAATATCTGCACCTTGGAAGTGATTTCATGGGCATTTTACAAAGTGGTAGGCCAACTAATGCCTGGCATTACATATAGCAATAATTATTATAATTTCAGTTAACAGAATACACTGTAATTGCTTAATTGTGGACAAACAGAATAATTCAAGACACAAAACAGGCCGAAAGCCAAACTAGTTGCTTTTTTATTTTAGGAAAATGTAGGACTTGACATTATTTTAGCAGATTGAAAAACAAAACTGGGAATAAATTAGACAGCAAGTTAAGAACACGTTCCCATCACTACAACGGTCAGTGAGTTCATCTCAAGCTCGCCAGACATCTAGTCACAACTCCTGTTATAATCAATAAAACTGTCTATGCTGCAAAATAAAAAAAATGCACTTTCTTGTTAACGACAACTGAAAAACTGAAAAATATTTTCAGAGCGCACGCTAAGCAAATTTTCAGCGTTTCTACTTATTTAAATGTCTCTGATTGGCGGTTGCACTCAACAGATACGTGTTTGATTGGTTACAACGCTCAACGCTGCAAAAAAATACTTTAAAAAAAGAAACCTTTGTTGAAACTCGTGCATATCCAAACATAAAGGCTCAACTTACACATTTTATTAATTTTCACATTTTAGCCGTGGCCTAATTGGTGTAGCTTAGTTATTCTGCCCCGATATCTTGGATTTGGCAAACATTTTTGCCTTAACCCTACACCAGTTTCCATCTCTGGGCCTGAAATCATTGAGCAGTACTGTGTTCACCCTATAGGGGTTAATAGTTCATTATAGCAATGGTGCCATTTATAATGTAGAGAAAATGTTTGTCCATCTGTTTTCCTGCAGTCTATACATTAGAAGGTGTAAGCAACAGTGACACAAATCTTCACGATAAAGAGAGGCGATGATAAAGAAAGAGCATCTTTTTATCAGACACCTAGTTTTAGGAGTCAGACTTTGGCCTTTATTTATGTATATAGAGAAATGAGTCCCTCTAGTGGTTACTGTGCTAAATGGCAAAAAAAAAAGGAACAGAAAAGCTTAAAACATTAATTATTTTTGAAAGTGTCAAAATATTACAATATGTTAAATTTTAGGTACAGGAAGACGTGCTTTAAAAAGACAAGAAAAGGCAAACAGTGATTGAAATAAATAATCCAAAACACCCTTAATCACTGCAAAGCATCAGCTCTAAATTGTCACAAAAATCTTTTTACGTGC
>JAUYWG010000032.1:8543819-8555325 GCA_034779775.1 Enteromius afrohamiltoni
ATAAAGAATTTCATAGCATTAATACATTTCTTGAATTGTGAATTGGTTAGGAAGCATGGAAAAGCTGAGCCTCAAAACCCAGAAAAAAAAATATATAAACTGTCATGCTCAAACATCTCTAACAAGCACAAACGATCCTGTCTTTGTTCCAGTACATGAGACACACACAGTAATTGGAAGGACAATAAGCAGTGGACTGTAAAGACTACGGTCCCCTTGATTTACCACAACAAATAACTCCACAGAAAATAAATTCATTAATAATGCACGTTTGGTTCATTAAAATACCACTTTAAAAAGAAATAAAATGAATAATGTGCACTCAGAATCATTTGAGTATTAAAAACAACCAAGTATTTACATTGTAATGATCATTAAAAACGTTTTGTGCTTTAACAGAGAGCAGAGGGGGACAAAGAGCTACTTATGCTGGGTGGTGATGTTGTTTCAATCAATGTTGCATTGTTACATCAAAGCATTGTGGTGCCACTTGGTGACAGACAATATCCCATGACTGACAGTCCCAGGCTAACTACCCAAATGACTCCAGTACTATACTTTTTTTTTTTTTTATAAAAGATAAAATGCAACAAATATGAAACTGTATGCAGCAATGACAATGAACATTCAATAGCCTATATTCTACATATGAAAATGGTTTGTAAATGTCAGTTCAAAACTAATTGCATTGCAAAACAAATATGTAGAGGCTAGCATGTATCAATGTTTTGTCACATATTTCAAGAATAGCTACCAGACACAAAAATTGCCTGTGGTATTACATGTGGTAAAACAGAAATTGTATGGTGATTATGTAGTATTGTGATGTTTTTTGGTATGCTTTACCACAGCATTGTGTTGAACCGTATGTAACATACATGTGAAATTCCTGCGGTACTACTCTTTAAAAATCAAACCGAGGTTTGTTTTTATATCACTGTATTTCTGAAGGAAGACTGTCTTTAGAAAATGTCGTTTTCATTTCATCCTGCATGTAAGGCAGCGTTTGTAAGCTCAGAGCTGCTTTGTGTAAGCCGTTACCGGAAATCTCTCGTTTCTCATGCTTAAAGCTCCTCCTGCTGGCAGAGAACATTTTTAATAAATCCCTCTGATTTACAGCGAACATATTTTGCTTGTTATAATACAAATACTCTACTCTAGAAAGGACTTAGTTGTTGTTATTGATTATATTTGGATGTTTACCGCCACAGTTAGGGCCACACAAGCACGCATGCGCAGTTACGTTTGTTTATGTTTTCGTTGAAACAGTCTATCAATGTTATTATGTTAATGTGTATAATTGTAATAATTTATTATGGGCCTTTTTCACGTTCGAAAACCGGAAGCTTTAAATAGTTGTGTAAAATAAGTTCTGCTGTAGCCTGAATAAATGGCAATACCCGCAGCACGGGTTTATTTGTTGTGATTAATTACCAATTCATCATAGATGTTTCATCATAACATGTTAACCAACAGTGTATTCAGAGTATTTCTTCAGCAGTAACACAAGCAGCCTTGGGGAGATTCTCCGTTAAAATATAACATTTTAACAGTCTTTAGTAGTTGTACATTTTTTTGTAAGATGTATAAGCTTGCCTGATTATATTGCTCTATAATATGATATGCTTGTATGGTGTTCTTGCATTTTTCAAGTAAAAAGCTGGTCTGTCTCTGAAGCACTGTAAATTCATACACCTAGCACTATCATTAAAGAGGTCATCTGGTGGTACATGCACTTTTACAAGGCGTTTGGACTGAAATGTGTGTGGGGAGTGTGAGTACACAACCACCTTACAATGATAAAGATCCACAGGTAGTTTTCATTTGATTTAATAAAAATAAGTTGCCCCTTCTGAAATCAAGCCATTCTTAAAGCATATAGGTGTGGCGTCACGCCGACAGAGGCCACGCCCACAATAGTTGATTGACAGCAGCGTGTCACACAGACTGAGGCCACTCCCACAGTAGTTGATTGACAGCAGCGTGTCACACAGACCGAACTGGTGTCTTTCCTCAGACCCGCCCTGAGTGAGCCGTCATCAGACCGAGATGCAGAGACAAGCAAGACTCCTAAGCGATTGAGGTGTTTTGTTGTTGAATGTATTAATGAACATAGAAGTAGTCATTTGCTCCCAACATCTGAGTGACTGAACACGCAAGAATAAAGTTATGTTTGGTTCTGAAGGGAAACACTCCCTTGATCAACTAAAATACATTTTATTTTACTTTAAGTTTGCGCAAATAATTCATGATCCGGCCTCACCTACAGAGGTAGTGAGTATAATTGATTCTTTGCAAATCGTGGTTCCTAATAATGTACTAATTAGCAAGTTTTAATATGAATATGGCTAAAAAAGATACTCTGAGAGTGCCTCAGAAAAGAGGGGCGGAGTCAGCGGAGCTCGTGAAGATTTAAAGGGGAAGTACACAGAATGATTTCTAAAGAGCTGTTTTGACAGGGTAAAATGAGCTTTTTTAAAACTATTTTTGAGAAATTTTAAAATTGCTTGTGGAAGCTTGTGGAAAACTGGGTTTGTACGACCCCTTGCGTCAGAATATCATGTCAACATTTGTCCTCATTTCATCATACCCGATTAATGATGGAAAACTGCGGTTAATATATTTTGATGACACATCTATGATGAACTGATTATTTATAAATCGCAACAACCCCGTGCTACGGCATTGCCATTTATACAGGCTAAAGCGGAAGTTGTTTAACACAGCTATTTATAGCTTCCGTCTTTTGAACGCGGAGCTTCTTTGACACAATCTGTATTGTAAAAGTTGCTGTATGTAATGATGACAGGACTTGCTGCAGTTTAATTGCTTGACCCCCTTATTTCTACGCAGTTAATGAACCTAATAGAGTATAATTAAACTTTTTTAGACTTTTAGGCCCTTGACACATACTAAGTTGCTGAAAAATGGTACATTTAAAATGAAAAATGTAGTACTATTTTTACAAAAAGTTCAATTGTCTTATCTATGTGGTAATGTTAGATGAGAGAATAATAAATGTGCATACTGTTTTTGGCAATGTGAAGTTACTCAATATGCATCCCGCTACATTGAGATGTTGTGATACAGCATTTATTAAGCAATCTGTAAAAATTGTGTAGAGAAATGTGAGAATGTAATATTTCAGTGTTAAGTAATGAATGTGATGGAACAGCATAGTAGTCTTCGGAAACCGCTCGACACGGAAAACAAAACTTTGCATCTGATCAGTTCGGAAACCTGGCTTACAAAGGGGATGTTGATGAGTAACACCTGGGCCATACACGGATTTCTGGGAAATAAAGTTTTTTAGGGGGAAAGGTTAGTACTCGGGTGAAGGTTCCCTCTGGTGGCGATCAGAGAGAGCCACAGAGGTGCGGTTTGTGACAATAACATTAGAACCGAGACAGGGAAGTATACTTTATTTCCTCATGTATAAATCCATTACATTGTAACACAGAATTGCAACATTTACTATCACTATTCTGGTCATGCATGGTTGTAGTTAATTTCTTTGTTGTGAATGGGTTGTCTGATGTTCTGTCCACACATGTCAGGACTAACCTGTTACACAGAGGTAAACCTGAATTTCTTGCTGTTTCATCATCCACAACTGCATGTACATAAACAAAACATAGTGACAGAAAGGTTATGTCAGACAATACAGTACTTAATGTTTTAGGGTTTTATTAGAGTTTCACACTTAGCATTGTGCAATGTCAGTACACAGCCTATTTGTTACCATAACTTTAACTTTAACTTCTGGTCTTCACTTTGGCAAAAAATCAAGTAGTGTGAAATATAAAGAACTACAAGATGAAAGAGTAGCTAATTTCTTAATATAGTGCATCCTTGAGGAAAAGTTGCATAATGGGTAGAGACTAAACAAGACAACCTTTGTAATTGGTCATGCATAAGACATTCATTAAAAGCGACAAAGTACACTACATTGACAGTGCCCTTGGAGCACGACAGCCTAGTAAAAGCTAAAGCTGGCCCTGTTAAAACAAAATTAGCTGGCACAAAAATCTCCATCTTCTGAGGGCTGGCAAATGTATATCCAAAAGCTGAAGGGTATACAAAGCGTCCATAAGGCTAAGCTTAGGATCTTAGACATGTATTGATTAATGTCATTCCTCCATCACAAATGGTTTTATGGAGAAAAAAATGTGCTTTTGGCTTGAGCATTACTTTTAATGGAGTTAAAGAAGAAGATAGCAAGGGAATGACATATGTGTGTCTCCACATAATCACTTAAGCTTTTGTACTTAGCATTTATGGGATTCTTTATAGGAGATCATTTTTGAGATCATACACTCCAGCCCTGCATCTAATGAAGTGTTCAGTTGGCCTCATATTTCCCAATATATTTTTCTGGTGTCCATCCAAATATTCAGCGGCCTGAGCCCACTGACAGTGATTCTCCAGTCAAAAAGGGACAATGAGACATTTTCAGGACTAACTAATAACTACACAAGGATTTTGTGAGGTTATAGCATAATTTGATTATGTTAATTATGAATTAGGACTTAAACTTAATATAAGCTTTCAATCAAGAGTCAGGGATAAAACTGGATCCAGGAATACAAAACCAAACTTGCTCTTTTATTAGCTGTGTATGTTTTGAATTGAAAAATTTGAATGCTTGCTTTGTATAAGTCAAACCTCGCATCTCCCACAGTATTGGACTCTGAGTGAACTGGAAGATTTGGTTTTGGTTCATAACTCATGTAGGTTTTAAAGAATTGAGAGCAATGTCATTAAGATTATTGTAATAAATTCTATTTATTTGACTCTTTTTGTGTGAGTATAATCATGGCCAAATTTCCCTAAACTTATTTGATTCTTTTGAAATCCAAGACCCCTCGTACTTTTTATTTTTATGCAATATTAAAGGCAAAATTTGTGGCTCAGTTAAAACGCTTTGATGCGCATGACTTGTTATGTAAATGAACTCAGTCTTCGTTACTTTTCAGAAGGAACTGTACCTTCCATGCAGAGGAAATATGTGAGTAGGTTTCTTTTTCTAATATTATGTTTTGTCACTGTGATTTATTTTGTGATTTCATGCATTCAATTGTACATGACAATTAATAGGCTACGTGACAATTCTGGTATTTCTGTTAAAGGGGTCGTACAAACCCAGTTTTCCACAAGTTAATATGATTATTTAGGGTCTTAATGGAAAGTTTGTAATACAGTTTGTTTTAAAATTTCTCAAAAATAGTTTTAAAACGCTCATTTTACCCTGTCATAAACAGCTCTTTAGAAACCACTCAGTTCTGTGTACTTCCCCTTTAAATCTTCACGAGCTCCGCTGACTCCGCCCCTCTTTTCTGAGGCACTCTCAGAGGATCTTTTTTTTAGCCATATTCATAACTTGCTAATTAGCACATTATTGGGAAAGGAGGTTTGCAAAGATTCATTAAAAGACATTATACTCACTGCTTCTGTAGGTGAGGCTGGATCATGAATGATTCTCGTGAACATATTCCGGTTGATTCCGTTTCCCTTCAGAACCAAAGGTTACGTTATTCTTCCGCTCTCCACTCTGCGTCTCGGTCTTATGACGGCTCACTCAGGGCGGGTCTGAGGTAAGACACCAGTTCAGTCTGTGTGACACGCTGCTGTCAATCAACTACTGTGGGCGTGGCCTCTGTCGGTGTGACGCCACACCTATATGCGTTTGAGAATGGCTTGATTTCAGAAGGGGCAACTTATTTTTTATTAAACCAAAAGAAAACTACCTGTGGATCTTTATCATTGCAGGGTGGTTGTGTACACACACTTCAAACACAAATTTCAGTCCAAACAGCTTGTAAAAGTGCATGTACCACCGTACGACCCCTTTAATATATATATTTAAAAGTCTGCATTGAAAAATGAATATTAATTTAAAAAATAAGCATCCAAAGCAAATGAAATTCTCATTTGCATAACAGTGAAGATATCAGGTTATATCAAGAACTTAGTATTTATATTTAAATATTAATATTCTATCACTATTATTAAAAGTGCATAAAGCAAGCATTTTTAAGTTTTAAGCATTATAAGAAATAATTTGTCAGAAAAAAAAATATAGCAGGACGTGAGTCATTTACTTATATGTCTGCAATATGTTACCCTTTACATTTTCCGTTTTTTGGTGATAAGAAATGCAGCGGTAGGCCTATTTATTCGATTATTTAATAATGTATTTAATATATGAATATTTACATGCATGCACATGCATTCTTGGGCATTGATGCATTTATTAATTTATAATGTTACAGTGACGCTCTTATGACAATTAGTCATAATAGGGTATTTTAAAGTTTGCTTTTAACACTAATCTATTACACGCGCTTACCAGCATGGGACACTCTTTGCATGCTAAATTAAAGGAGGCGGGTTTAGTTACCCGACACAGTGACGTTCAAACCCCACCATGACCCCTTCTTTCAGTCAGACTCTTATGACAACTTCCTCCACTTCGCGTACCCGCTTTTCTTTTATTGTTGCCCCAAACTTATAATCGTTACAGTTATTTTGCTATACCTTTAAACCCGGGAGCAGCTTCCGTTCAGCGGTGACAAGGCTTGAGTATAACCAGACGATGGCATTTTCCAAACCAATGTGGCAGTGTGTCACTTGTGAGAAAATAACGCGATGATGGCATCGCGCTGCTGTACTTAAGGCGCTTTCTGTCTACTCCCCCGTAACGTTACTGGACGCAATGGAGTCTGTGTCGACATGCAGCTCGCCTGGGAATTACATTAGACTTCAGTGCTTTTACTCGTCGCAGTGCTGCGGTGTGTCTTCGATGAGGATTTGCTAACCGCGGGACAACGAAGAAGAGCACACCGACATCATGTCTGATCGGAATTACTGGACGGTGTGTCCGAGTTATAAAAGTCAGTTCGTTTCTGGAGGTTTAGTCAAACGGCCCAAGAGGTAACGACGAGTTTAAGCATGTTCCTGTATGTTTCCCTTGTGATTGATTATTAATCGTCAAGGTTGGTCCGGCAAACTTGCTCTAACTTGGAAAATCCCACAGGCGCAACCACGAGAAATGTGCTTGGTAAACATTATCAGTCTTTTAAAATCGCTTAAAACTACTACGATGGTTGAAGAGGTCTGC
The DNA here is from genome assembly GCA_034779775.1 of Enteromius afrohamiltoni. NCBI lineage: Eukaryota > Metazoa > Chordata > Actinopteri > Cypriniformes > Cyprinidae > Enteromius > Enteromius afrohamiltoni. The sequence continues at coordinate 8,550,940 of JAUYWG010000032.1, forward strand.
TTTAACGTTCTGGGTGTCGTTGTGGACCGCATACACGCTGTTTTTCCACCCTGCCCGTTTTTGTTTCCGATAGTAAACGTGGCCCATGTACTGAGCGCTTGCTGCTCATTGTCCTGTTGGCGGTGGATGATCATATTATGTCTTTATATAATGTTTATATACCGTCTGTATGGATGGTTTGTGATGACTGTCGTTTTATTTTTTGTTTGTCAACAAAGTATAGTTAGCGTACTCAAAGGTAGGTTTTTAATAGAAGCTATATTTACTAAATGACTTTAAAGTAAATGTAATAAAAGTCATCTAAATGTTGAACGATGCAAATGTTTTACGTATTAAGAAATAAACAGTGCTTTAATACATGTATTTATATATCTCATTAAAGTGATGAATGCTCAGGCAAGATAAGAAAAATGGTGTTATTCTGCTTGGAGAGGGTCGCCCCTTCATGGGTGCAGCCATGTTGATGTCACGTGACCCCACTTATGTGTATTTGAGAGGGTAACTGATTATGCGAATAGCATGGCTACCACTTCAACTATCATTGACAACCTGTAGCTCCATAACGCCGGACATAACTTGAACGTGGTAGTTGCATTGCAAAGCTCTCAGATTTCATTGAAAATATCTTCATTTGTGTTCTGAAGATGGATTACAGGCTAAAAGGTGTCGATATGAAGCCCAAAGCCACTGGTACTATGTAACTACTGGGATGAGAGCCAGCAAAATGAAACCATACTGAATTTACCTTTGAATTCAAAGTTGTTGAAGCAATGTATAATAAAATAAACTTTGCCTGCTCAAAAAAACGAAGGCATTCGATCAATGTTGACGCACTTACACCAGGTGTAATTAAATGTTTTTGTAAACTCAAATTGTGTTCCAGTACAAAAGACGTTGACAGACTATCCCTATAGAGGGCTTTCATAATGAATAGAGTTGTGAAAACGACGTATTGTGGCCTTTAACAAGAACAAGCGTTTTCTTTCCACAGTAACCGGAACAAGAGGAAGAGTTTGGCTCCTTCACCTACTCTATCAAGACCGCTCTCACCCCTTCCTTTGCCAACTGGTATCTATAATTAGGCTGCTTATTTTTGCTTCTCTCTCAATTATGATAATGATGTATGATTTACTCTGTGCTTGATGATAAATACAGGGTAGCATAACATGCTTGCGCATCCAGCCCACTCTTGGAATATGCCAATGCCAGTAACACTTTGTCAACAAAGCCTTGCAGATGAGTGCCGGGCAATACAGAACCTCTTGGGCATCCATTAACTCAAAACAACCATAATGTGCGCGTTGATCATAGAAGGTGTGTTTGTTACAGGCAGCAGTCCGCTGGACAGTCCCAGAAATGTCTCCAGCAGTCCTTCGGTCAATTTTCCATTCATTCGCAGGTAAGAGCTGAGCAGAATAGACAGCGCACTACAGATATGTCCAAATGTATTCGCATTAGCCATATGTCTTGTATCTTATATCTGGCCTTTTATAACGGCAGTATAAAAGCTAGAGTGAGTGGTAAGGTTTCTAGCTGGCCAATAAGATTCTGCGTTCGCTGCAGCTGCCCTCGAGGCTGTACCGTGGATGGGAAGCGTGGCATTTGTCACAGCAATTATAGTGAAGTCAGCGTGTAGCCTCATTACTTTACGCTGCCGTGATCATGTACTGAGGCTCCATCTGCTTTTATTAAAGCTTGCATGAAATGATGGGACCCTACCAGCCTCCTTGTACAGCTCAATGAAGATTAAAACATGCATGCATGCATCTGTGTGTAAATAACACGACTGTGTGGAGGTCATGTAAGTTCTTGAAGGAAGTTTAGTTTTGATATCTATTGTAATATTCTATTAGTCTAGCTACTAGTGTATTTAAAATGATGTCGCTGACAAACTTGTAAATCGCTGTAGAATGTATGCTATTGTAAAAAATGTTGGGGTTAGTAAGAGTTCTCTTGTTTTTGAAAGAAATTGATGCTTTAATTTAGCATGAATGTATTCAACTGATGTCAGTAAAGACATTTATAATGTAATAAAAAGAAATAAATAAATCGCAGTTTCCACAAAAATAGTAAGCACCACGATATATATAACATTGATAAGAAAAGAAAGTTTCTCAGTATATTAGACACATTTCTGAAGGATCATGTGACACTGAGGCTCTTTTCACAGAGAAAAAAAACTATTTAACACATTACAATAGAGGGCTTTTATTTTAAATGGTGCTATTTCAAAGTCTTTGAAGCAACCATTTTTGATGAAATGAATGCAGTCTTGGTAAGAATAAGGCACTTTTTTAAAAAAACAAAACACAAAAAAATCTTGTCCCCAAACATATATATTTGAAGAATTCTGTGTATGTATGTGAATTTAATGAATGTGGCTGATTGAAGGTTTTTTTATTGTTGTTCAGTTATTAAAACAACCAGCACTATAACAGTTTGTATAACTATTATATCTGAATGGGGAATTCTTACCATTATGTTTTCTTGTATCTCTGTCTTATTTTTTAGACCAGACGCGCGAAGGTGGTCTGTGGCGTCTGTCTCTTCTGGATATGGAACCAATCCACCCAGTTCTGCTGTTTCAGTGAGTGGGCCCCTCTCAACTCTTCTGAAAAGACCCTCTTTGTTTTTCTTTTCTTGAGCCATCGGTTCAGTTCATCTGCTGTGTTTTTCTTAATCTGATCGAACGATGCACAGAGCAGATGTGTTTAAATCATCACATATTAAATCTGTAGATCATTTGATTTTGCTTTTGGGGGGGGTGCACTTTTAAGGCAGTACTAGTGCAGCTAGTTGAAAAAGACCAACAAGTACACCGCACTCTAGATTTGATCGGTGTCTTTTGTTATTTAACTACAGGGTTGACTATTGTGGGTAATTCTCAGTGGAAATCGATTAATTTCATGGGTTTATTGTCAAGGAAATTGTACAAAAATAGCCCCTTTCTCTGTTTTGAAATGATATATGGCCGTTCATGGCTCATGCGATGAGGTCAGCCTTGTTTAACAATGTGCTATTGAGCTAGTGTCAGTGAAGACTTTATTCAGAGGGAAGCTGTGAAGCTTCTCTGGTTTCCTCCTCCGAGCACTGGTCCTGTCATGTGCTCTCATTCTTCTTTCCCGAGATTTTCAGTCTTAAATTACCATCTATACCACAGACAACTGCATGCCAGAATGGAAAGCGTCCCGTCCTGTATTTGTCTTGCATAATTGCACAAGCTAATAAGCAGCTTTAGAGTGTCAGATGTTCACCACTTGTGTTTCATGCAATCTAAGCATACGCGCCCCGCCTTGCTATGCAGATTTCTCTATATTCGTTGCTGAACAACTGTTGTTACATTTTTACACATCCATAATGTTAGGGTGACACAATAGGCACACATAAATGTGATCTGGTGTCTGAATCTGGCTGTGTTTCTGTCTCTCTCGCTTTTTCTTCTGCATTAGTCTTCCTCGTCCTCCCAGGAGCTCCTGCACCAGCTGCCCTCCCAGCCCACCCCAGATGACCTCCATCGCCTCTTCAAGCATTTCAGGAGTTCAGAGAGTGTGGCAGATGAGGATGGACAGCCCTCACCTTTCCGTCCTCGCTCGAGGAGCCTTAGGTCTTTATTTGTTGTAGAAAAGAACAAGAGCAGCTGATATGTGAAATGCAGCGTTTTCATAGACATTAAAATTTTATTAGCTGGTGCAATGTGTTTACTGGCATAGAAAATATGAAGTCGTCTTGTAACTTTTTAAATGGAATAAGGATGAAAGATTAGTTTAGCATGTACGTGCCAGGGTATTACTCACTTACTTGATCTTATACAGTCAGGGGAAAAGGTTTGCTAACACCGTATTTTAATTAGCTAATGCTTAACAATCCGCTCTGCTTGACACATTTGGCATGGCTAATCTATACAGATTTAATGTTTCTAAGAATTGTTAATTTCTCTGCCAAACTGGTAAAAAAAAAGCCAAAAAAATTCCACTACTACAGTAAATTTGCTAAGTTTACTAAAGTTTCAAAACCTGCATCGCTCCATTTCTAAATGTATCACGGAAATTTTGGAAGACATTGGAAGATTCTTTTAATGTAATTACAAAGACGCTTCAAAAAGTAGGCAAAAATTGTTTAAATTTAGCTAATCTTCCTTACACAAAGTTATCATAAGATCTTATATATGCAGTAAATATACTGCACAACAGTATTTAAATTAAAATATATTTAAATATAAAGAAAGCGTTTATGTGTGTATATATATATATATATATATTTTTTTTTTTTTTCATATTTTTTAATAGTTAAAAAAAGTATATATACAAGTAAAACATTACTGCTAGTGCAACTAATTGCATCCAAAATAAGTATTTATTTACATAGTGTGCATGTATTGTGTATATT
>JAUYWG010000032.1:8558050-8617920 GCA_034779775.1 Enteromius afrohamiltoni
ATATGTATATGTAAACAAAAATGAATCACGATTACAGTGCTATTAACAACACTGTTGCACAATTCATACTGAGAACCTTTTTAATTGTTTGACTACTGCATAATGAAACGAGGACATCATTTTATTGTTAATAAACTATTGCTTTAATGATATTTGTTTGATCACATCTACTTTTACAATTTTAAACAATTTAATGTAACTTAAAGTACTGTGTTTGGGGTTTTTTTTGTAGCCCTGGGAGGACATGTGGCTCTTTTGATAACGAGATCGTGATGATGAATCATGTCTACAAAGAACGGTTTCCAAAGGTAATCGAGCTCTGACATTTACATTTAGTTTTTTTCTTCATGGATGCCACGTCATGTCATCACATGTTGTTTTCTTTGGTTAAATTGTGGCTGTGGGAAAATTGATGGCCTGGTTGTTCCAAACAAAACAAACGACAATTGTCACCTACGCAGTCTCACCGCGTTTTATCACTCTTGCAGGCTACTGCTCAGATGGAGGGGCGTTTGCTGGCAGTGATTGCAGACTACTCCCCAGACAGCGCTCCTCCTCTTGCTGATGGAGTGCTGGGCTTCATTCAACACCAGCTGGTCGAGCTCGTCCGAGACTGTCTGGAGAAGTCCAAAAAGGGGCTCATCACATCCTGCTACTTTGTGGAACTTCAGGAGAAGTTAGAAAATTTCCTGCATGAGGTAGAAACATACCTGTAACAAGTGAAAAATGTATTGGCTTGACATAAAAAAGGTTGGTTTTGCAATGCCACAAAAGAAATTACTCGATGCTAAAAAGAATATTTTAGGTTCAGCACTGAGACAAATAATTTGTTAAAACAACACTGTGCTCCATCATTCAAATCTTTGCTGTTGGCTATATTTGTCATTTATTTATTTTAAGAAATTGGTATTTTATGCAGCCAGAACGCATTACAATAAAACACTTATAATGTAACGAAAAATCTATTTGAAATAAATGCAATAGAAGAATATCCAGATTAAGTAAACCATTCTGAAGGTTTTTATGATATCTAATGGCAATATCAGTTGTTTAATAAAAATACTTAAATTACTGATGTTGTCTTTAAAATCATACTAATTAAATGCCGGTGGAGTTTGGCTTGTGTTCATTGTCTGTAAACATTGAATTTTACGGATTTTATCATTGCTACTTAAGTCGTGCCAAAGTAGTGAAAGATTCTGTCTTCTTTTGTTTGGTCAGTGTTTTTGTTTGATTAATGTTAGCTATGTGACACTCCATGGCACGTGTGTTAGAGTGCATTTAAAGCTCAAGGCACAAATCTTCGCCATCCTGACTGTACTTACATAAATATCTTGCTAAGGCTTGCCTTTTGACCAGGAAGTGACCACTTTCATGTGACCGCTCGTTTTAGGGGATGCTAGTGTTGACATCCCTAGTTTGTTGTAGTTCATACCGGGTGGTTTAATGGTCTCTTTCCAGCTCTCAGCTGAGTCACTAATACTGCCACAGCCTGTCTTCTTTATAAAAGCATTTTTATGATTATGAATGATTACTAACTGAGAACCTAGAGGCTCCAGACACAAGACCCCTGAAGTCCTGAGGGATTCTTTTAATAAGCACCTTTCCTGTCATATTCCATCTTATAATGGCATTCAGCAAACTGCTGCACCGAAGCATCTTTGGAAATATGTTGCGTCTATCCAGGCACACGTTCCCATGTGTTTGTTTTAAAATAAACTGGCAGCTTTCATTCCTCATACCAAGCTGCTGTTGTCATGTGAAGTTTTTCTGGAAAGAGGCTTGAAGAAAGAGCGGCTGAGTTGCTCACTAGTCATCTGCAGTGTTTGTGTGCCCAGGCAGTCATGTCGACACTGGAGGGAAGGATGGTTAATTAGGGCAAGTGAGAGACTGTTTTGTCTCCCTGAGGAGCTTTTGCTTCATGCTTCTGAAGTCATGAATGGCAAACGAAGGGAAGAGGCTGATCAAATTAAGCAAGAGGAAACTGGTCGTGGTGCAACAAATTCCATTGACCTTTTTCAAGTTAAGTTGCTTGCTTATGGCAAAATATATATATATTTAGTATTTAAATTAAATGACATTGTCAGGATGAACTGTTCGATGAAAAAGCTGTAGTATTCTTCATAGTTTTGCGTAAAACATATATACAAGTTAGGGTTGGGTCGATAGACGATGGACATAACGATGCTGAGCCTCCCTTCTCGCGCCGCGCGTTTAATATGTTATCCACGCGCGATCATTCCTGAGCTTGATCCTCTCTCACCTGCTTGCGCGCACCCTGTTATTTTTGTCAGTCGTGGGGCGGGGCTTGGTGTTTTAGCCACCAAAACCCCTACCGCCGCCTACGACGACGATGCCATCGTCCATCGCGATGTTTCACATTAGACATCGTACGATGCCAAATTGGTCAACATCGCCCAACACTAATACAAGTTTAAAATGACATGAGGGTGAATTGAAAACGACAAATAGTTAATTTTTGGGTGAGCTATTCCTTTTAAATGACTAGTTTGTCTTAAATGTCATTGGGAGCTTGAGGGGTTTTTACGGTCTTGTTCCATGATTACTTCTCTCTGTCCTCGCACAGTTAATTGGGTCACTAATATCTTTAATGTTTACCATTTGAGATCTGACTCATGGTAATGTCTACCAAACCTTATGCAAAAATGTAGGTTGCTTTGTTTTGTGCTCATAAATTTAATTTGCATTGGCCCTGAGTGTATTTCTTTTTACCCACAGGCATATGAGCGCTCTGAGAGTGAGGAAGTGACTGTAATTGCCAAACTCGTGAAGAAGATTCTCATCATTATTTCCAGACCAGCAAGATTACTGGAGTGTCTGGTAAAGCGATGATTAACACTGTGGTTCTGTACTAAGAAGATTTTATATATATCACATTGAAACCTTATTTTCAGTTTTGGGTGTAAGAGACCACAATACCAATTTTATTTTATGGTTAAGTACATATAGAGAGATACAGCTTTAATAATGTCTGAACACTGAGATTTTCTGTGGATTATTTACCCTATTAATCTACCTTTTGTAATTTATTATTACGTTGTGAATATCTAGTGCAATTCATATAATGCTGACATACCATGTTTCTGTTTCATCAAGGAGTTTGACCCTGAGGAGTTTTATCAGCGTCTTGAAGTTGCAGAAGACCATGCAAAAATTGGCCAGGGCATCAAGACTGATATCCCCCGATACATCATCAGTCAGCTGGGTCTCACCCGAGACCCCCTGGAGGGTAAAATCATGATCTATCTAGCACCTCACCCTTAAATGATACGTTTTGTCTTTGTTGTAAAGGGTAATTAAATGTTAGCCTCAGGCAAACAAGTGATTGAGTTTTCTCTTGTCTTTGGGTTCAGACATGGTGCAGCTTGAGCACAACAACTCCGGCAGCCCAGGCAGAGAACTGGATGACACCGCAGAGGTAAGACAATAAATCAAAGCTCGACAAAATCTCAAAATTGCTCACTGTTTCTCTACACTGCTGGAGGTCTCATACTTTTCTTTCCAAGAGTTCAAGCTTAGAATTGCTTTCCCAGCCGAGCTGCAGGCTATTTCAGAAGTCTCCGTTACAAAAGAGAATAATTTTGCATTGCTGTTAAATAAAACGGAAACCATGCAGTGCAGTAATATTTAAATCTTTCAACATTTAAAATTGATTTTCTCTCATTTTTACTTTTTGTGCTCAAGTCTCCTATCGAAACAAGGTTTTCACAAGGTATCAGAACAGTAGTACAGTATAATTGAGATTGAAAGGAATTACATTAAAAGCAGTTATAAAATCAGAACATGGGTCATAAGATGTTTTTGAAAGTTGCTCATCATGGCTGCATCAATTTGATTAAAAATGCAGTAAAATAGCAATACTTTGAAATTGTTTTCACAATTTTAAATAACCGTTTCCTTTTACTGTATTTGGTTTGTACCTGTGATGCAAAGCTGCATTTTCAGCATCGTTTCTTTCGACTTTCGTCGAAAGTCTTCAGTATCGCTCGATGCTTTATAAATCAAACCTAATTTTGCTGTATTTTTCAATTTAACGGAACAGTATTCAACAGAAACAAGTCTTTACCTTTATAAAGCAGTTGTATTAAACATTACATTTGAATGGTAGTGTTAAAACATATGTTAAGTTGACTTAACTGTTACTTGTGGGGAGAAAATACAGATTTTATGATCTTTTTAGCTTGTGACTTCTTCTGTCAAATAGATTTTATTTATTTTTTTGTTCTGTTTTTGAGTTTTCGCATTCCATTTTGTGTCTTAGAATCGTCCTGGAGCCACAACGCCTCGAAGAAAGCCTCTGGAAAGAGACTTTGAGACTATAAAGCTGATCAGCAATGGGGCTTATGGGTGAGCTCACATTTATTGCGTCTTTCTTTAAAGAAAAAATAGACTGTTTTTGAATCATATGAATTTAGGTCGCCAGTTGACAAAAGGCTGGAGTACACTATATAGCTTTTGTCTAGAGTTTTTCCTTAGTTTGCACTCTAGAGAGGTCAAAGCTAGTTGTGGAAAGTCAGATTAAATCTCCAGATTTTGGGCAGGTGACAGATTTGGCGGAAAATTACGATGGGCAAAGGCACTGACTTTTTAACTTTAGACTAGGATCTCTTGCAGTCAGAAGATATTTAACATGGTTTATATATTGAGTCCTTTTTTGAACACACATTGTTTTCATTTGTCTTTTCATTTGTCACAAGTTTCTTGTGTTTGTAATCAGTTTTATTGTGTGTGTGTGTGTGTTCCTTCGTCATTTAGTATATGATGCCCAGATTCTTACTCTAACCGTTTCCAAAGTCAAAAAGTGTCTGATTTTAAAACTGTTGAGATTTTTTAAAAAGTTTATTCCAGCCTTAAGAATATCAGTCAGCTTTGATCCTGATTTGAGTGTTGACTTGCAGGGCTGTGTACCTGGTGAGGCATCGCGGGACACGGCAGAGGTTTGCCATGAAGAAGATCAACCGGCAGAACTTGATCCTGAGGAACCAGATTCAGCAGGTGTTTGTGGAGAGAGACATTCTGACGTTTGCAGAGAACCCTTTTGTGGTCAGCATGTTCTGCTCCTTTGAGACACGGCGGCACCTCTGCATGGTCATGGAGTATGTGGAGGGTAAGTCACAATAGTGATGTGTTGCTGCACATATGTTTCTTGATCTAATCTTGTGACACACACACGCGTCATTCCTCATTTATACCGTCTTGAGTCTGCAGCTGTAATGACTTAATATGAAATTGTCTTTGCAGGTGGAGACTGTGCAAATTTGCTGAAGAATATGGGTCCCTTGCCGGTGGACATGGCCAGAATGTATTTTGCAGAGACTGTTCTGGCGCTAGAGTATCTTCATAATTATGGTATCGTGCACAGAGATCTCAAACCTGACAAGTAAGCGCTGCCCGATAATGCAATACTGCAATTACGCATGGCTCCACATCCTGCAGATATTGCATTCACTGTGTTTGTTTCCTGTCTTCAGTTTGCTCATTACATCAATGGGGCACATTAAACTGACTGACTTCGGTCTGTCTAAAATCGGTTTAATGAACATGACCACAAATCTGTATGAAGAACACATGGAGAAGGACACAAGAGAGTTCATTGATAAGCAGGTCTACCTCTGCATTCAGCACACCAAATACTGTAGTAGTTTTGAATGTTCACATATAAAGGACTAGTTTCGACCTAGTAATTCACAACTTTCTACCACTTGTTGTTTTTTTTTGTTTGTTTGTTTGTTTTTTCCCCATAAAACTAAAATGACAATGTTAGGCAACATATCCGAGCAGCATATACTTTTTTCTTTTTTTTTCTTTTTTTTCTTATATTATATTTTATTTAACTCTACTTTAATTTACTTTCAAGCTCCAGACAAGATAAAACAACAATATAAATAATATTGGTTTCAGACATTAAGTAAATAATAACGTAGGCATTTATTTATGCAGGTTTCATAAAGGAAAGAGTAATGCGTTAAACATGAGACTTAAAAAGTAATGGAAATGGAAGACTTTGAGCAAATGATTAAAATTTGGTGTATTATTTATTTTTTCATTTTATTGCTGCAAAGTTCATGAAAGGACAGAATTGCAACATTTTCTTAAATTTCCTTTATTCTTGTTGTTCACTAATGTTGTAACATGCAATATTGATAATATATAAGTTAGTCGCTTTTCACACAGACTGTACTATGGCTTCAGAGAAGTTCAAACTTGTATGTTTTTTTTCTTAGTAAAAATTAGTATTCACTTTTTGTTTTGTATGGTATGGTTCCTCTGACATTTTGTGTTTCAATGAAGAAAGAAAATACAGGGGTGGAAGAATATGAGGGTTAGAAAATTGTGACCACATTTTCCATTTTGAGTGAACTTTTTCTTTGTTGTCTTCCAGGTCTGTGGCACTCCAGAGTACATCGCGCCTGAGGTGATCCTGAGGCAAGGTTATGGGAAACCTGTGGATTGGTGGGCCATGGGCATTATCCTGTATGAGTTTCTGGTGGGCTGTGTGCCTTTCTTTGGAGACACAACAGAAGAGCTCTTTGGCCAGGTGGTCAGTGGTAAGAATCAAGATATTTTAACCCTTAACCCTGAGAATGATTGCACGAATTAATGATCATGATTGAAATTATTTCTGAATGATAAAACGAGTGTAAAAGGTTCCCATTGTCCTACACTGCAGAACAAATCTTAGCTCATCTGAGCATCAGAATATCATAGACTTAGAAGTAGTCTCTTTTGATGGGAGTTAAATTCTGCTTTATACGATTGACGTTCTGTACATGTGCCTGTATCCTTCTACCTTCATAGATGAAATTGAGTGGCCAGAGGGTGATGATGCATTGCCTCTTGAGTCTCAAGACCTCATCATAAAACTGCTAAGACAGAGTCCCAAAGAGCGCTTGGGAGCTGGTGGGTGTTTGGCCAGTTTAGTTCGAATGAATGCCTATTTATCAGTTTTATTTATGTAAATCCTACCAGTTTTTAGTTAACAGTACGAACACAACTGTTTAGGTACTTGATCATGGTCATAATGTAGCCAGCTACAAATCATATATGGTATGACCTGCAGGAGGGACAGCAGAGGTCAAGCATCACATCTTCTTCCATGGTCTGGACTGGAGTGGACTGTTAAGACAGAAAGCAGAGTTCATTCCACAGCTTGAAACTGAAGACGACACAAGCTACTTTGACAGTAGGTGGCTCCCTTGCTCTTTTATGACTTTTTCTGAATCATAAATATAATGTAGATGCATCTGAAGCTTCTGTTCATCTGCCGTCCAGCACGTTCTGACCGTTACCATCACTCCGAGGAGGACGATGAGACCAACGATGATGAATCTTATCAGGAGATCAAGTTCTCTTCTTGCTCGCATCGCTTCAGCCAGGTAAAATGGTGCAAAATGTTATCTAATAGTGATGTCAGACTGAGGGATTTAACACCGTAAGGTCATGACTTGTTTTTGTCAGGTGTACAGTAGCACCGAGCAGCTGGCTTCTCCCTCCAACTTGAGCCTTTCCTCCTCTGAGCGTAGCTGCAGTGAGGAGAAGGAGGACCGGTGGGACGGTCATTCAATGCTGTCTCCAATAGAAACCCCTAGACAGCTTCCAAGCAGTGACAGGAAGCAGGATTCCCACAGGGGCAGGTAAACATTACTGTGTACAGGAGAGCAGACTAACACACTACATAATATTTCTGCAGTATATAAGTTGGGGGATGTCAACTTAAATCGGCAGACTATATAAAACATAAGCCAATTTAAAAATGTAAATAATAAAACATTTTATTAACTGAAAGCTCAAATAAAAATAAAACTATTTAGAAATATTTATAAAATCTAATAGGAATTACTTCCATGCTTTGATTCTAGTATTTTTATTAACAGTATGTTGTTTGTTTGTTGTACGTTATTTCTTTTCAACCAGTCCAAGTCCGAGGCCAAGAGCATCATCCAGTTCTTCTCAGCCTGAGAGGGGCACTAGTCCTCTAATTTTGAACAGCACTCAGAGCCTTGAGGCCATGCCACACTTTGCCTTTCCTGAGGACGAGGGTAACCGTTTGTATTGCATATTTGAATCTAATATTTCTTCAAATTAAAGGGTGACTTGTGAATTGCTCCTTCTCAATGAGTTTTCTAATGTATTTGTTTTTTCTCAGAAGGTCTTGTGTCAAATCTCCGGCGAATTCGTCTGCGCAGTAATTCCACTGGAACAAGACCTACTCATCGCAGGGACCACAAGGCTCCGCGACGCCTCGGGCTCCAGCAGGAGACCCCGGAGAAGCCACGCTCACCATTTGCATGCAAAGTCCCCAAGTCTGCATCAGTGTCTGGACTTTCCCTCATTGTCACAGCAGGTACAGTGAGCTCAGATGTGTTCATGTAGACGTTGTCCCATCATGTGATTAGTATTACACTGAAGGCAACTGAAATTCATGTGACTACAACAATAAACAAGTAAAGCAGGTGGTTTGAAGATAACAACAAACAGCTAAAAGGAACCGAGAGCTTATTGACGTAGATAAAAGCAAAATATGACTTGACAAACATTGTGTTAGATACCAATGTGTGGATATTTCAGATATTATGAGGCGTTTATCTCATGTGTGATCATGCATTATCGCTGTAGATGACATCCCTGGTGGGCTCCAGACAAGCCCCATGTCTTCACACTCCCTCTCATCCAACCCTTCATCTCGGGATTCGTCCCCCAACCGAGATCTCTCTCTCAGCGTAAGCAGTCTTCGTCCTCCTGTGGTCATCCACAGCTCTGGGAGGAAGTATGGCTTTGCGCTCCGTGCCATTCGGGTCTACATGGGCGACACTGATGTCTACACAGTGCACCACATGGTCTGGGTAAGTATTAAGGATGCAGTGTGAATCGCCTAAATGAAAAACTTTATTTTCAGTTTTAAAAAAATAAAATAAAAATTGCTTCATCACCATAGTTAACCATACTCCGAACTCTGAACTCAGTGTGCTAACAGTTTGTTGGTTTGACCCATTTAAATGTGCTTTTCTGTGTTGCTGTTGATCTAGAGCGTTGAAGACTGCAGTCCTGCTCACGAGGCCGGGTTGAGGGCTGGTGACCTCATCACTCATGTGAATGGAGAGTGTATCCAGGGTCTGGTGCACACCGATGTGGTGGAACTTCTGCTGAAGGTTAGATTCTTAAACAGATAAAGGAAGTCCATGTGCTTTTTCAATAAGAACTTAAATTATTATTTTTTTGCAGAGTGGCAGTAAAGTGACTCTACAGACGACTCCTCTTGAGAACACATCCATTAAAACCGGGCCAGCGAGAAAAACCAGCTCAAAGGGGAAGATGGCACGACGCAGTAAAAAGAGCAAAAGGAAAGAGGGTCAAGACAGGTTGGAAAGATATAGTGTCATCTGGAACATTTCATATTGGGTAAAACTCATTGAAACCCAAAATCTAATTTAATCTCAACCTTTTTAGCAAACGGCGAAACCTTTTGAAGAAGCTGCCCAAACACAGTCCAGGGATTCAGAACAGTCGCAGCTTCTCTGCAGGTTTTCAGCACTCACCTAACGACAGCCTGTCTGACTCCCCGACGCCGAGCCTGTCTCCTGGGCCCAACACCCCGTGCAGAAGCCCAGCTCCAGACCTGTCATGTGGTATGACTCAGACTCTCTCTCACTGTCGGAAACGGTCTTATCTGCTTCGGTTTGTAATTAGATATGCCTCAAATAATAACCCCTTGTTCGAGGGATCAAATTATTTAATAGAAAATAAATAATTCTTGAAAAGAATCATTTCTCAGTATTTAAATACCCTGCATTAAAGATGTTGTTAAATCAGATCATTTGACCTTTGTTATGACAAGGCAAGGTTAGTTTAGGTTCTAAAATATGAATGAATTATGTAAGGGATAATGCAAATGCATGACGTGGAGGAAAAGAACCGGTCGGCGTAAAGCGGAGAGTGGTTGCCTTTGTAAAGCCACCCTTATTCCATGGTCAAATATCTGTATTTACATATATACAGGAATATATACTCAAATATATATTTACAAACTTATAACGTATACTTATACATTCCTATTCATTAAAGAAGCCTGATATTAAAATGCATCCTGGTTCCCACAAAAATATTAAGCAGCACAACTGTTTCATTTTTTAAAACAAGAAATGTATGTTGAGCACCAAATCAGCATATTACAATGATTTTTCAAGGATCGCGTGACACCGAAGACTGAAACGATGCTGAAAATTCAGCTTTGTTGTCACATAAATAATTACATATTTTAATGTTTAGAAAAATCTAAAATGTTTTTTTATTTACAGTATTTTTGATTTAAATGCAACCTTGGTGAGCATTTAATATTTTACAAACATTTAAAAAAACAGCTTACTGAAGGAGCATTGTGGTGCATGCACATCAAAAGTGAAGCAAATATTTATCATTATCAACTTTTCTTTTTGCCATTTTTTTGCTTTTCTGTACGCATTGTAGAATTCCCAAATACAACTTAAAGGAATAGTTCATCCTAAAATAAAAATTACGCCATGTTTTACTCTTTCCCCCAAGCCATCCTAGGTTTATATGACTTTTTTTCAGACGAACACAGTCTGAGTTTTTAAAATATTTATCCTGGCTCTTCCAAGCTAGGTAATGCGGGTGGATAGCTGCCCTTATTTTGAATCTCTGTAAATCGTATAAATCCGATTCCTGTCCTGTAGCACTAAGTATTTACTAATGTTAATAACTGACTTCCATCTTTTGTCTTGACTGAGCTATGACTCGACGTATGATGTTGCGTCATACGTCGAGTCATAGCTCAGTCAAGAAGCCAGAACTCTGCGCTCTCACAGGAAAAAAACGGAAGTCCGCTATTTGTTACAGATATATCCGATTTATGAAGATTCAAAATTATTACCACAATCCACCAGCATTACCAAACTGGGAAGAGCCAGGATACTTTTTTTTTTTTTTTAATTGTGTGTTCGTCTGAAAGACAAAAGTCATATACACCTAGGATGGCTTGGGGGTGAGTAAAATATGCAGTAATTTGCTTTAAAGCAGAGCACTGATGTGTCAAGCTCTTTGTTGACTGACTTTGGCCACAACACATCATGCAAATTTGCAGTTGAGGCGAGTATCATGCAAGTGCGTCGCCCAATGTGTGTCAGTCACATGTATTTGCGTCTTTGCATTGACTCTATTTGTATGTAATATTCTTGCATGCACACACCATTAGAGCGCCAAACCGTAACTTTTTAACTTTTGTTAAGTAGTATGTCAGTGATTTTGCATTGTTTGTACTCTCCACAGATTCAAACTCTCCTCAGAGTTCTTCACCCTGCTCGAGCTCTCCGAATTCACCAATCCCACAAAGTAGACCAAGTTCCCTTCACGTTTTGGGATCCAAGATTGGCCTCCGTTACAGTAAAGGAGGCCGCTGCAAGTCCTCCAACAGTATTCCCCCCTCTCCCCTCGCCTGCAATCCCTCCTCACAGCCTCTGTCTCCTCAGTGTTCTCCATCTTCCCTCACCGGAGCTCCTAAAAGCCTTCACTCGTTTCATAATAAGATGATGTCCCCGCCGACCATAGTGAGACAGACGGTGTGTCCCCGCAGCACAGAATCGCCTCGTTCGCCACTGCTAAACAGGGTTCATTCATCTGAGAGGCCCTCCGGTGGCCAACATGGAGACAAAAAGGCCTTATCCACTCGAAGACACACTGTGGAAGTCCCTCAGAGCGAAGCTGAGGGACTCGAGTCACAAACTAGTGACATCGCCTCAGGTTTTGTGTGTGTCGGTGACCACGCTAGACAAGGGTTGTACCTGGGTGGCCAACGAGTGAGGGACTCTGGTGGTGTGGTTATGAGAAAGCTGAACTTGTCCGAGAGACGAGATTCGTTTAAGAAGCAGGAAGCTGTTCGGGAGGTCAGCTTTGATGACTCTGATGACAAGCAGGTCACAACATCTACACCAGTGCCATCTCATCCACGTTTTAAAGCAGCGTGGATCAGCACAATGCAGGCGGAGGGAAGCTCTGAGACTTCAGCAAGGAACCCCGACGAGCTTGGATCCAAGCTGAGACAACAGAAGAAACCAGAGGACGGCTGTTAGCCTTAGATAAGTCCATTAAAACTGTGAGACTCAGATGTACGGGTGCTTCCATTATCATTAAAATCATAATCGGAGAGAAACAGGAGAAGGGAGTTTTTGTTTAGTGTCATTTCTTCGTAATTAGAAGTCATTCACCTGCCAAACATTGGCGGGGGGGCAAAAATGTGTTGGCAAAATGTGTTGTTTCGGACTCCCCTGATTTTCATTGTATGGACAAAAGCCGCCTTAAATGGGTAGTTCTCCCAAAAATCATCATCTACTCACCCTCATGTCATTCCAAACCTATGGGTTTTTTCTTATGTTCAACATCAAAGATGGTTTGTTGAAGAATGCCGGTAATCAAAACAGTTTATGGTCCCCATTGACTTCCATTATTTGCCTACTGTGGAAGTCAAATGGGAACCAACAACTGTTGACAACAAAATGTTTCAAAATGTCATCTTTTGTGTTCAACTCAAGACACTTGGAACAACATGAGGGCAAGAAATGATGACAAATGTTCCTTTTTGGGTAGAATATGTTTTAACAGATAGCACAATGGACTTTTGTAGAGTTTTGAAAGCTTTTATTTATTTTATTTTTGTTTTATACAAGACGGGAATAGAAAGGTCATACAGTAGGATCGCTTTCTGAGAATTTGCACACATGTGGTCCTGCTGAGGTTCAATTACTGTCGTTTCCTCATTCTCCTATCTAATATCAGTAATATTGACATATAACGTCATGTAGTGTCTGAGTGGTCAACAAAATGTAGTTGTTATAGGTTGACTAATAACATTTTTGCAAATTTGGATGCAGTCTTGTTCGTTCAGTCACACCCAATAATATTCCAGCACCTAAACAATGACATGTAAGAAGCCATTTGGCCAATGTTGGCATTGTAGAGTATGATGTTTACCGGAGCATACTTGTTCTCGTTACTTAGAAAGAACAAAATGAATACTAATTTGGTGACAACGTTTTATTTATAAGGTTTTGGATTCGGTTTGTCTTCTAGCAGTGTTGTACAACCGAAGTCATTTGACGTATGTAAACTTTAACAGCTGGTGGCTGTCTGTCTTACAGTGTTTTGTAGTCTGACTTGTGGAAATGTCTGTTCTCTTGAATTCACTCAACAGCCACGTGGGATGTTTTTGTGAGTACCCTATATAAATGCCAGAGTTTAAACCTGCACCGTAGCCTTCTGAAGTCTTGACATCTGCTTGTTTGGTTACACAGAAATGATTCAGTTACAAGTAACTTGAGCTTGCTTTGTAATGGTTTGTTTAATCTGGATTGCTTCCTCATTCATTTATCAAAACTAAAAAGCCAGAAGACGAAGTTTAGATACTTGCACTCCCAGTCTGACTTGTCTTTTTCTGTACTTCAGATTTGTGTGGCACTATTTCCTTGAGTTCACATATGAGTTCTTCATTTTGTTTCTATATGGTACTGTAGTATTTTGTTTTTAAGATGAATTTGTATTGTTGATCCAGTTCTTTCCACAGCCGTGGACTCAAGAAGATCCTAGACTCTTAACTAAATCCACTCACGCTCGATGTGTTTGTAAAGTTTGGATTTAACCATGATTAAATGTGTACATAATTGCTGATAATCATATTTCACTGGTTTAGGTGCTTTTTCTGTTGTGACCATGAATATTTTTCATACTTGAGCACTAGTGGCCTGTGGTTTATTAACTACCTCCAGAAATTATTACAGCACACTACTATTGAAATGAAAAGTTTGGGGCCTGTGTGATTTGTATTTATAATGTTTTTAATCACATCAAGATTATGCTCACTAAGGCTGCATTTATTTTATGAAAAATATAGTAAAACGGTAATATTGTGAAATAAAATTGCAATTTAAAATAACTCATACATGCGACCCTTCAGAAATTATTCTAACATACTAATTAAATTCACAAGAAATATTCTTATCCATGTTGAAAACGATTTTCTTTTTTTTTTATGGTTTTTTTTTTTAGGATTCTCTGAGGAAAAAAAAAAACACTGATTTGTTTAAAATAAAATGACTGACCCCAAACTTACATATTTTACATTTTGTATAGAGAGTTATATATAACACCATATTTTAATGGCCTGTTGCTACATGAAATAATACGGTTTAATTTGTTCAATTACCTAAATGTCCCAGTAATGTCTCCTATAGGCAATAGCGTAATTTGAGATGGATATTTATTTTTTTTTATCACTTGTAGGTCTACATTTTTTATGAACGGGTTTCTACACTACCTCGCCTAACCACAGCGGGATGGCGCAATAGGGAGTGCAGGAATGATGAACGCTTCATGTGTTAGACGAGATTTCCTCTTTCGGCCGTTTTCGGCTCATTCCGCTATTCTCCGTCCCGCTTTCGCTAGTTCTCACGCAGTCCTGTCCTGCTCCGTGCTTGCGCTGGAAAATGGCAGTTCGGCAAGTTGAAAAGATTCGTGCGGAATGAAAAGGAAAAAGAAATCAATCCTACACTCCTCTGAGGGTTTAGATAGAAGCTGAAACGCCAAATCTGGCCGAGCAGGATCGCACATTACTCGCACGCGCGAAAGAAAACCGTCAACGCTCACTTGCCACGGGTAAGTTTTCCCAAGTTTTGCACATTGCGTTACTGTACTCTATTAAACAGGATGGCTAGCTAGTAGCCTCGAAATGTGGGGGAAATGGTGGGAAAGACGCGAAGTGTGCTGCTACGACATATAAAACGCGGACTTGTTTGCTTCTAACGATAAGCCAAGATTTCTAAGAAGCGGTTTTGGTAAGATCGCGGATTTAGTGGGCGACAGAAATGTGCAGACCGATGTGCGTTTGGTCTGCATGATGCAGAAGCATGTTCGCCTTGCCCGATCAAGGCAGCAAATACACAGTTAACAGCCTCCAAGAGCTCCAGCGCGTGACACGTTACTGAAGTGTTCATGCCACAAACTCAACTTTTTAAATCTCGTTTAGACCCTTCTGAATATGAAGCGCTCTATTGCCAGGCACTGCTTATATTCGACGCCTTACTCAGCAGTGAGGTCTATATTCGTTTAGTTATGGTGGTGGTGGTGTTTATTTTTTTTGTGTGCGCGAGGTTTTTCACTGTTCGTTTCAGAGCGAGTTTCTCTCAGGATTGTTCCAGGAGTGGAGGAAGGAAAACCCGGAGTGGAGCCGGAGGCGGAGAGTGAAACTCTGTCGCTCCGGTCCAGTATCTCGCGTTTTGTTAGGGATGCTTTAGCTAAGTGAGGAAGTAATATTATAATTGGTAAACGTCTGTTCAAAATCAGCATGAAATTAAATTCACTCTAGCTCTTTTGTGAATACAAGTAGACGTGCCCCTTAGCTTTGCACGGCAGTCATCTGACTCTTTGAATTCTGTTTCATGTTTTTTTTTTAACTCAAAATCAATAACCTATCGATAAACCAAGTACTTTTTTTTTTTTTTCAATAATCTGTTGATCTGTCTCAAATATGAAATATTTGTTGCTGCTTTTCTTTTATCGTGACTTTCAATTTCTCTTGTTAATAATTTACACAAATTATTTGTAACATATTTATAACATATTACATAACATAATCTAACATATTATTGTTTTAAAAAAATATACATATATATTATATACTTTATTTTGTTTAAATTTATTTAATTAATTTTATATTTATTTATATTTTTATCTGTTATGGTGGTCACATGATGGTGAAGGATCAGCCAAACCAGCAAAAGACCATCATAAACCAGTATCCCAGCATCAAAACATACCTAACCAGCATATGCAGGATTTTCAGCAGGAATATATATCGGTGCAAACATTTTTTCTCATTTGCCAAGTGAGTAGTCCCCCCCCCAGAGTTAAACCATTGGTTAAGCCAGTGTTGCTGTGTTGGGCTTGTCAGGATATTCAAACAGAGCAATGTTTTGAAAGCAATACAGTGTTTGCATTTTCATGGGAATGAACATGCTAATGGATTACTTATAGTTGGCTGCACGCATAAGTATTTTAAAATAAAAATACATACTTTAACTTTAATTAGCAACGATGTCCTTATCCGAACCATTGCATGCCACATTATATCCATAGGGTATGTTCTGTATGCCGTTCCTTCAGTCCTGCACACTCCAGGCTTTAAAAGGACATATTGTTTGGAGAACACTGTCTGTCACCAGTCTCATGGGCATTAGTCAGGGTACTTTGGCCAATTAAATGAAAGAGGGAAAAAAATTGCATAAGCTTTCTGTACTTATACAGGCTCATCTCTTTCCTTCTCAGCAAATACTGTGACTGTCCTAATTTCTTACAACTAAGATGGGTCTCGTGGATGGATTAAAACTCCTACCTTGGCAGCCTGAGGCTGAAGACATGCACAGCACAACAGAGAATCCTGATCCTGTTTCCTCAGCAGAAGCCCAAGCACAGTCCTTTTCCCTGCGATCCTAATAATATACCATAGTCCTGATTAGACGTGCCTCATCTGACAAACATTTAGATTTCGCTTTGCTTGTCTCTCATTCAGAATGTCACGCAGACATAAACATATTCCTATAATGAGCACAAAAAGTTATCCACTGCAGAAAAGCGGTATAGTTTAAAGGTTTAGGGTTTGATCACTGCCTAGATACATTTTCTAATATTAGAACGTTTGCTTGATTTGCCCCAGCTTCTCTGGTGATTCTCGAGCACATGGCCATATGCTGCCCAATAGGAATCCAGGATTACCTTTTCCCTTCTGTAGCAACAGTGAGTTTCCTGCCTCGATTCATTAATTATTTTGTGCTCTGCCTTGGTCACAGTGTTGTGCAAACTGCTCTGCTCAGACTGAATAAAGGGGAGGAAAGGATGCGAATGAATCCGTCAGCCGCCGTCCTGCAGTTTAAGCTGTGTGCTTGACTGCAAAGATGAGGATTTCTCTCAGCACAACTTTTAGCACTCAGACTCCGAGTGGACTTTTTCTTTTTTCCTGAATGAACTCCCGTCGTACAGTTCAGTAGCGTTACATGAAATACTTGAGTTATAATGATGAAAAGGCGGAAAGGGGGATGACGTGTTTCGGAGGGGGTGTTTCGGTGGTGTGAGGATTGCGGGCTGTGGTTGGGTATGTCAGTGCCACGTGTCTGCGCTTGCACCTCTCTTCTCCACACTGAGGATGTCGGACTGAGACCCTAGTGCGCCTGGTCAAAGTAGGGTGAGTGTTGCCCTGTGTTGCTTGCGGACACATTGACGCTGTTGATTAGATTGCAATCTGTCCACGGGGTTGGCAGTCCTTTAAAATACTACTTTATTGGTATATGAGCATAAGCCCCTGATTCGAAGGTGCGCATGCGCATGGAAAAATTATACGTTTTGCCGTTCCGGCATATAAGTGATGCACATCGCAAATATGCTTAATATCAACTGCGTACTGTTATAATTGGGATCATTTGGACTTCCTACTGGATTATTTTGAAACTTAAGTGACCTGCGCTCATTCAGGAATGCAATTCCCAAAACAATTGTGAAATTTTTTTTTCTTTTAGACAGTTAGCTTTTTAATTATGTGCTGAAATTGAAATACTTGCTTGCTAACTTCGACATTAACGGCTTTGATATTTCTGCCTTTGATTGTTTCAAGGTAAGTGCAATGACTTGTTCCTGATTGGGTTTTGTTTGCTTTGGGATTATGGTGGTTTAAAAATTCACCTGGTCTTCCGAATGTTCATCATATGACGCATGTATGAGGTGCATCATGATTAGTGCGTTTATAAAAGTTTGATTTCTGCCAGATTGTTAAAAAAGGTGTATTTTAAAAAGTAAACACTTCAATCCGACTCGAATTCTACCAAGCTAGATGAACAGATCTAGCGTTTGTCCAGCATGTTTAAACACACTACAGTTGGCCTCGGTGTTGTGCATTTTCTCGGAAAGACAGGTGACGCACAACATTTATTTAATTCTTTGAATGTTACGCATTCTGTCCTGAATTCTTCATCTGATATGATGAACAAAGCCTTCCCGTAGCTCAACTGTAAAGTTGTGATTTATTTTATTACCATTTTTTAGACTTGTGTGAGTGTTTCACTCTTAATAAACTTGTGTTTTTTTCCATACAGTCATCACGTTACACTGGGAGGATCGCATCTTGAGAGGGAATGTTGAGCAACCTGCTATAAGACGACACCAGCTGATTTGGCAAAATCAATCTGTGAAGCACTTCATTCTTTTATTTCTTTTCTGGAGCCTCAATGAGCATGCTGCATTCCCTCTGTTCAATCATTTGGTTGAACCGTGGGTTCAAGTTGAGAAAATTGGCCTGCTTGGCCAACACCGGTCAGGTCTAAGCCGTGGCCGCCGCGCATGCCTGTGTACGAGATCCGGTCAGAAGCGCTTAGCTTTTAACCAAACTTCCAACGGTACGACATCACTCGCACCCTCGAAAAGTTTCATCCCCAGTCTGAAGCTCTTCTGCCTGGGGTGATTGTCAGTGTAAACCCTGAAAATGGCTGCTGATGGCTTCCAGTACAGATCTCTGTACTCCTACTCTAAGGACTGGGAGGATGACATTGACCTTGAGCCTGGTGATATCCTGACGGTCGACAAAGCATCTCTGCTGTCGCTGGGCATCCAAGAGGGAGAGGAGGAGCACCCAGAATGCATCGGCTGGATCTTGGGCTTTAACGAGCGAACCAAACAGAGGGGAGACTTTCCAGGGACGTACGTGCAGTATGTGGGACCTGTGAAAATGTCAGTGCCGTCCTGCCAGCCTCGTTCTCAGAGACCGCTTCCTGCTGTTCCCGGACCTGAGCCAACAGCCTCCTCGCAGGGTAAGACTGGCTGCTTTTACTGTGGTGACCAATGACTAACCTGCTTAAGCTGTGCTAAAGAGCTGTCCTTTTGTTTTGAGGACTGACTGCTAGCTTGTTGAATCAGGCCTCAGATCTCTCGTAATAAACATCTGTGAATTTTCTTACCTTTTTTTTTTTTTTTTTTGAAGGAAAAGAAGGATTTTGCTTTTAATAGCAGTCTACTGCAATGCAATTCTGCAATGCTTTTACTAATTTAAGAATGTTTTTGCCATTTACACCTGATTCAGATTTTTTAAATTGCCATTAATGCACATAAGGTATTTTAGGTTATTAATGTAAAAGAAAATAGATCTTTAAATAACTGTTCACTTATTATATTTGGGTAAACTAAAATGCGGTTGCTGCATAAACCTCTTCTGGAATCTTTAACATGATCATCTACATGGATGCTACCTTGTGCCCTCTTAGTTGTGTCCTTTCCCATACTGTCTTTGCTCCTGTGTTTCTCTGGCACTTTCCTCGAGCTCTTTCTCCTCCTACTTGTATGCCCTCAGGAAGCAGTAAATTATAGTATGTTTGGAGGCCTGGCAGTTCACCAGGCCAATCTGGAGAGTTATATGTATCAGGTAGGGCTTTCAGCTTCATCTGCACATTCCCACTCCATCAGGTGATTTTTGCTTCAATGTCTCCTTTGTGTCCCTTTTTTGGACAGTTAAAAGTCTCCAGCACTGAAGTGCACACTAAAAAGAAGTTGTCATATTCAAACTGTGATGCTCACTGGCTAAAAAGAGAACGCAAGAGAAGTTTTGGTGTACTTTGAAGGACGAGATACACACAAGTAGGGCTGGGCTATATATATATATATATATATATATATATATATGCGCATCTGGTCAGTAAAGCCGGTTCTTTGATTAGCGGTAAATCTCCATCAGCTGTTTTTAAAATCAGCTCCAGCTTATGAACAGAGCCGTAGATAAGTGAGAAGCTATGCGTTTCGCAGGTGATTCGATGGCGCAGCTTCTCAGTGGTCTACGGCTCTGTTCATAAACTGGCTCTGCTTTTAAATACAGCTGATGGAGATTTACCGCTAATCAAAGAGGCGGCTTTACTGTCTAATGCACATAATATATATATATATATCGCCCAGCCCTACACAAAAGTTGAATTTTGCTTTCGAGTTATATCCACATCAAGGAAAATCTTTAAAATTCTGTGTTCTGTGTATTTTTAAATACAAGAGGCATGAAATGTGTTGAATTGTAAACAAAGGGTGCTCCCATTCTGTGGAAATCTGGAAACCACAGATTTACAACTAGGCCTAGAAATATGAACAGCGTCGCAGTATAGATATATGTAGATACGCACACAAACACTTTTGGGGTCCTCAGAAGTCATGAAAATGAATAAAATGTTCTTATCAGTGTTGCTTTAGTGCCTTCTTCGTAAAAGGCAAGTTGCTACTAGCTTAAATCGACTAACTTACATATTTCTCTCTGCTTTTCTTATGTAGATGTAGGGAATTGACCTACATGCCTGAGACATTTGCCTGCTGCTTAAATGGATTTGCATTGAGAATGTAGCATTGAAAAGATGAAGATAGAGATTATGCTTTATTATTAAGAATCAATCTAGAGGTGTCATGTTAGTTTAAGAAAGCTAATTACATTTTCAAGTCTACCGTTCTTCCTTTTTAGTTAATAAGAAATGCGTTTTTATTCATCTTTCATACATTGTCACAAATAACCAATTACTCAGACCTCAATGTAATAAAGGATAATCTACTTATTAACATGTAATATTACATGCATTATTGGGCTTTTAAAACTCATTATTTGGTTGTTCAGTACCCCTTCACTTAAGCGCAACTGCTTACATAATATTTGTGCTCAACAACGTGCAACAAATAAATAATTTTCTGTTCATAGTTTAATGTTGTTATAGATGGGTTGTGAGGGAAAACTGTTCTGAATGTTGGAATGATGATTACGTTATTTCATGCACTTTGAAAATTAGCATAAGAATAACTTATATACTACTGCTTATGTATTCTTTCAAATATGTCTATATTAGCAAAACAATAGGGAAAAAGAAAGCTTCAGATGGAGTTGCTATATAACAGAATCGACAGAATGATTTATAGCCATAGTTTATTCACCTTAGAATAGCTAACATTTCTCTGAATGAAAACAGCTCTATTCTGTGCAAGTCTTTGACAGGCAGCAGTTGACATGTGGTATGTAGATGGTATGAAGATAGAGTGCCTAGAAAAGCTGCAAGATTCTGGATCATTTGAGAATCAGGATTTTTTTTCTCTCAAATAGAGATCACGTTTCTCCCACGATTATGAACAAAATCAAAAATGGCCCTTTTATTAAAGTTAGTAGTTTATTTAAAAGTGTTTGTTTAATTTAAATGAATTAAACATTTTAACATATATACACACATATGTGTGTGAGTGTGTATTTGAAATGTATTTAATACACCCATTTTTAATATTTAATTTTTTTTTCTTCCTGACATAAAATTCTCTAAACTACAGTAGGGATGCACCGATCTGGATCGTCTGATATGTTTGCGCGTTTTGTCAGTAAAGCTGGGCCTGTAATCAGCGGTAAATGCCATCAAGTGCATGATTTCACATTGAGCTGAATATACTACACACAGCCGTTGTTCAATGACGAGCTGCGCAAAACCGTGTTCATTATCAGGGTGGATTTGCGCAGCTTGTGCGGGGGATCCGGATCGGTGCATCCCTAAACTAAAGCCGTTACCTCTATATGTTGTAACAGCAGAGACCAAACATTTAAAGTCTAATGCTGTTTAGGCAAAATAAACCCTCAAAGACAGATTCACACAAAAGTTACACATAAGGCACTTTTATTTACTAAAAGTTATTCAAACATGGATGAAATAAAACATCTAATCCGTTGAGTAATAATACCATGAATATACGTAGGTGTAATGCTTTAGAAAAAGATACGGGCCGTTTAGCAAAACAAACTTGTAGCCAATCATGGGCATGTCTATTTGTGGGAGGTGGAGGAGAACAGCTGAGCAGAGCTAGGTTGGGGCGGAGTTATCAAAGGGGCAAGGTTTTTTTGGTATAGGGGCGTGTTTGTTTTGGGGATTTCAAAAGTCAACATTGGCTTTCAGAAATCGTATAAGCTGCTTTTAAAGGTGCTCTGTGCGATGCTGTTCGACGTCACTTCCGCTGACGTTTCACGTAAATACAAAACAAGTGCCGGAGCTCTTGTTCTTGTCTTGTTTCTTTTCTTCTCGATTTCTCTTCTTCTCGCCTTATATTCCTCCGAGCATCTTTTCTTCGGTCGTGCCATAGTGTCCGTTAAAGTTTACTTCACTTCGGAACATTCATTCACGGATTTGCACCGTAAATAAGTGAATACGATTTAAATTACGTCTCGCACACTTAAATGCACTTTGAATGGAATGTATAAATTCACTTCGAACTGGAATCATGGCGGAATATTCGGTGATGTACACTTTGCAGTGCGCATACGTTCGAACAGAAAAAATGACAAGAGAAACATACGAAATGCGAAGAGCGGGGGCGCGAGAAGAGGACAAGGACAGAGAATCGCTGATCTAGCACAGTGTGTGCGAGTCCTAATTTAAATCATATTCACTTATTTATGGTGCAAATCCGTGAATGAATGTTCCGAAGTGAAGTAAACTTTAACGGACACTGTGTTGGGACCATGTCGATTGGAAACACAGCTTATGCACGGAGCTCTCTTCCAATGAGCTGATTATCAGAATCAGGTGTGTTAACAAAGAGAGAAATGCAAAACATGCAGAGCAGGGGGGCGCGAGAACCAGGGTTGAGAACCACTGGGTTAACGTTACAGGGCTGACACTTGATGAACGAACAACTTCGGAAACCGAGTAAACAATTAATTAATCTTTTGTTTCTTATAGCTTTATAATTTGCTCTTGTTTGCAGTGTGATCAACGTTTGTCTAAGCCATAGATGTGTTAGGGAGGAAACAGGTAACGTTTACATTATATATTGCTAAAAGGAATAAAATGCACGAGATGACTCGAAAAAAGATTCATTAATTTTGCTGAATGAGACTCAAAGGTCTGAACTGGTTAAATGATCCGACCTTCCCTTCTCTAATTCACGCTGTACAATCAACTCTGTCTATTATGTGCACGTTGCTAAAAAGCTATGGAAATGAATTGGATTTCCTCAGATGGCATTTTGTTTCCAAGCTGTTTTTTGATGTATTTCTGCTTTTTTGAAATAAGTTATAATACATTTTTTCTTTCAGCATAACTTCTGATGTTCATTTCTGATTTTGTGCTATAACTAGAAGTAAAGAGTAAGAAATGATTTCATTTACTCCCAACATCTGAGCTGCTCAGATGCAGTGAATTACATTTGTTTTTGAAGGGAATGTGACACCTGATCTACCTAAATGTGTCAATGTTTGCGCAAATTATTTGTGCCTAACTTACGGCAGAATTGAGTATACGTTTTTTTTTTAAGCTAATCTTTGCAGTCGCCTTTGTTAAAAATGTGCTAGTTAGCAAGTTTCATGGCTAAATGCTGCTAAGGAAGCAATCTCACCCCACAGAAACAAGCATTTAGCATTTAAAGAAACATGCAAAAAGGGGCTGATGTCAGCAGAGCTGATTTTGAGCTAAAAAGGGTGTCGTATTACACTACCATTGAGCAATTCTAACAAAAGTATGTCCTATACTTTTCACTAAGACTCAAAAGAATTATATCAACTTGTTGAAACTAGGCATTCGATGTCAAAATACCATATATACCGTATATATAAATAAATACCATATTTGATAAAATGGTATATATTGTTTAATTTTGAATAAAACTGACCAAATTTGAGACATATTTATATCAAAAGTAAGAAAACTCATTGTGGTAATTGCATGTGAGTTGCCACAATGACCGTTTAGTGAAGTTATGTTAGTGCTTCAACTGAAGACAGAATAGAATAAAAGATATGTCACAGTGTCATTGCAGCCTCAAAAGGCTCTACAGGATCTTTATCTAGTGAAACAATTGCACGAGAAAAAAAATCTGATATACTTTTTAATGCATGTCTTTAAACGCGTGTTTAAAAAAAAAAAAAAAAAGTACATTTATTACTTTTCATTCACTAACATTCACTGGTTGAGCAAAATCTGTCTGTTGAGCAAAAGCTGATGGCTTTGATCTAGTGCATGTTGTTGTTGTTTTTGGTTTTCCTCCAGCTGGAGTAATTGACAGCACAGTCTTAATGTTAGCTAACATGTTAATACTGTAGAAAAGCATCTGTAAAGAAAATGTGAAAATGATCGTAGCTTTGGAAATATCAGCCCATATAATTACGAACAGAGCTGTTACTCTTCCCATATCCATGTGCTTTCATTTAGTGAGAGAGAGATTTCATGTGATTTAATCGAAATCCACCAACACTATCCTCACAGAAATCACAAAGTCGAACTTGGTTGTTTCGCAGCCTGTGGCAGAAGTTCTCCCTCTCTTTTTTTTTTCCCCTTTTCTTTTTCTGGCCTCAGTTTTACTGCTTGCTGAAGTGAACCATGGCTTGGCATTTCTACAGTCTCCGCCTGTTCCTCCTCCCCTGTTTCACAGACTCTTCTGATACTGTCTCCAGGCAGCTATAAACTATCCACTCACTACAATTCTCAGAAAGAGAAGGCCCCTTGAATTTCCCCCTGGCTCCTTACCCTGAACTTTCTTTCAAAGAATTAGTCGAGGGCTGGTTAAGGCTTCCAAACTGAGTTTGAATCTTTCTCATGCTTTGGCCTGGCATATTGTTACTTGGACTGTACAGCAGAATTTATCAGAACATTATTCATTTTTTGTGACGGACAAATTAAAGACGATTTGAGGTATAAACACTCTAGGTCATGTTATCAGTTTTATTTCGATTAATTGTGCAGAGTAGAAATTTGGGAAAGATTCCAACTAGGGATGAATGGGTGTAATAGCTCTGGCTGATAACGATAACTATAAATTTTATCCAGTGGACAATAAAACGGTTGATATCAATAAGCTGATATTCATTTTTATGTTTTAGCCAATAAAAGAGGATATAATCAAATTCTGATTAAAATCAATCCAAACATTCAATGTTTTAATTGAAATGGTTGTTGTCAGAGATTTTTATGACATGTTTGTTCAAACTATATCAAATAAGACATTACTAATGGGTTAAATAGCAATATAATAAATATGAAATATAGTGCATATATTTACAAATATAACAAAACTCACCTCTAGAATGATTCATTTATTTGAGTAACAGATTTGTGGACACGAAATTGCTTTCCTGAGGTAAATATAATGCTTTGAATTATGATTATTTTTTAAAATATATTGTTTTATTTATTCTTAAAAACTAAAATAAATAGTTTTAAATGCTACAAAGGCAATTTAAGTGTTACAGTGCTGCAACATAATAGTGTACAGTATGAAAAATTGATATTTTGATTCGCTAAACATTTAATAGTGTTAATTATTAATTATTAGTGTTTCAAATGTTTGCTGGAAAGTCCTTGAAAAATCTCCCCAAACTTGCTTATGATCTAGTATACACAAGAAATATATTAAAAAAAAAAAAAATTTTAGTTGAGTTTTTCCGCTTTTCTTTCTTCCTTTTCTGTTACACTGCATCAGTGCAGAAAGCCTGTTGGGCCTGAAGCCGATTATGCTCAACAAAAAGAAACTTGATCTATAAAAGACTGTCTCTTGTAGTTGCAGCTTTTGTGTGTTGTGTTTCCTAATACCGTTTGCACTGCATTAAGATTAAAACATGTTGAGAGATTTAGAGCTCCAGAGAAAGGAAATGGGCTAGGCCTTTGGTTAGCCATGAATGAGGTGCCCAGATTACTGAACTGCACAATGCAATGTGGGTGAAAGTTGTCTTACATAATCATATTCAACGAATACAAAGACATCATTTTCCATTAGTAGAGCATGGCCGAATCAAAGTTAATGAACACATCAGAGCGCAAGTCAAGCAAAAAAACAAACCCCACACACAAGTGCAACTGCAAAGTGGATCGCTTCAGCCTACCAAAAGGTAGGCTGTTGTTCAACTTGCATTCAGGAGGGATAAAATGATAAACGACAGGAGAAAAGACTATCATGCAAACACAGATATGGTCGAATTTGCCCGTGTGACAAACCAATAAAGCAAGCTGTTGCTGTAATTATATCATTCGTTGTTGCAGTTGTTTTTTCCCAGGGCACGTTTAGTTGCAGGCCAGCCAGAATGCAGACTACCAAGACGACTGTAATTGGGTAATGATTAGTTGGTTCTCTCTCCAAAAACCAACAATGACTGCAGGGCTACAGCTGTTTTTCCTAAAAGCAGTATTTTGCACAAAAGCCCCTGCTGCATGCTTGACTCTTTGTGCCAGTTTTCAACTACAGTTTAGTTTGTTTATTAGTTAACAAAATATGAAACCAACCTAAATATATTCCTTATCAATGACCACCGCCCTGTAAAGTAAGCAGCCATTTGTAAATGACTAACAAGAGTTTCCACTATAAAAAAAGAAACCGTTTTTTCAGTGTTTCGTTTAAATTGCGTGTGCTTATACTCGTCGTATTCATGCTGCTTTCATATGGTTTTTAGAAACCAAGAGTCTTGTAATAAAATGGTCAAATTATCTAATCTAGTATATTTTTTTGATTATATATATGTTTTACTTCTGCTGTGGTAAAAATACATTTCCCTAATAAAGGTTTAACTTACTTACTTAATCTAATATTTGAATGGGATTATTGACACACCTTGACAGTCATACAGAGCTTCCTGTTTTATTTTGTTAGTTACACCACATGAATTGGATTTGAAAGGTTGAGTTTTTTAAAAGAGGAGCAGCAAAAAATCATATTAATGATATCAAACTAATTGTCTTTAATAAATGTCTTTATTGTTATAAATAATAAAATATAAGTAGATTCATTTACAAAAACTGATAACTCACTTTTTTAACAATTCTCAACAACAGTTTTTTTAAATTGTGTATTCCAATTAATATTTTTTTGACTCTGTTAAAAAATAAAAAAAAATCAGTTGACTAGCAAAAAAATATATGTGTGTATATATATATATAAAATCATGATTTCGGAAAAATGTAAAAACTGAGTTTTCATATTTACCTGAAAAGGTCAGTTCACTTTGCAAGCATTAATGCTTGGTTAAATGCCCCTTAAATGACAATTAATCAATTAATGTTCAGAAATGTAAAAAAAAAAAAAAAAAAAGCTGAAAAAAATTAAAAGATATGTTTTAAAGTCATTGGTTGAACATATTACTAAATACACTAAAAGATTTGGGCAAAAACAATATTGTCACGTGTCACCTATGGAAATGATATACAAACATACATTCAGTCCATTGTTTAAGTATACTGTTGATAGAGACATTTGATAAATTATAATCATGCATGATAGTAATTACTGCGTCGGTGCGTGTAAAACAGCCTTTTAAATTTGAATTCAGGAGTAAATGATCTTTTACCACGAAATCACAAAATAAAACAAGCTTGATTTAGTTCTTTTATTTTGCTTTACAAGTAACCTAACCATTTCCTGTTTTGTTTAGTAACCATGGTAAGTTCACAGGAAAAAAACTCTTTAAAATCTTATTTCAAGAATTAAGTTTCTGTAATGCATCCCTAGAAAAGGAAAGATACAACACGGATTAGGGGTGGAACGTGGATTGACGTCCTTGTCGTGGTAAATCTGTGAGATGAGGAAAGATTGAGGGTGGAAGAGGCAGGCTTCATGTCCGTAAGAGGGAAAAGCCAGCAAAGTTCCATGTTTAACGTGCAGTGGAAAAGTGGAATGTGCTGACATGGCACTTCGTCTGAACTCCAAAATTAATAATCAGACGTGGTTTAGCCTTGCACTGCCAGGAGGCGAAGGCAGCCAAGCTCTGGCCTCTTTGTGGTGGGCCTGAAAAGGAGGGTCTGGCACACGGCCAGTGGGGTTTTGCTTGTTCAGGACTTTTGATTAAATCGTTTATTGTGCTCCACTCACGCAAAGGGCCAAGGCAGCTCTTGCTCCAGAAGGGGTAGAATAAGACAGGAGGAAACGTTGGGTTTTTTTTTCACCGCTAAAAACCTTTTGTATGATAAAGACACCCCCCCCGGTTTGGTTTTCCCATGTTGCTCCATCTATTTAGTTTTTATTTCTGTTTCATTATCTTTTACTAGAACGCCGTTCTAATGTCTGCTTGGTTATTTTGGTTAGTTTTTAAATTTAATTGTCCTTGTGTGAATGCAAGAGGTCATCAAGGGGTTTTAGGACATGGAAGGAAGGAAGCAAAGTATAAAAAATTTCATTAAAAAACCCATATGCAATTATCCGTCCTGAAGCCATTGCACTCCTGAGACAGAAGAGAAAGTGGAAGACGTGGCCTGCGTCGAGTTCTGCGCTTTCTCTGAGGTGCAAAAATACCCTGATTTTATAGAAGAGCCTTCTCATTATATCACGTCAACAGCCTTTTCCGCTAGACAGTTGCTGCTTTTGGCAGCTTTAGTATTCCACGAAGGAGTGCACATTTAGCGCTATATTTAAAAAAGGTAACAGGCAAGTCAAAGTCAAATTTAAAACATTGGCCTCGGGACAGTGAGTCACAACAGTAGGGAGAGAAGGCTGCAATCTTGCAAACCACAATTCAGAAATGAGAATGAAGAGTGCCAGAGTAAATGCTGCTGTTAAGAAAAATTTTACTTCAGGATTCGGATTTTCCTAATTTTATTTGAAAGAAATGAAAACTTACGTTCAGCTAGGATGTGTTAAATTAATAAGAAGTGATGGCAAAGATTTATATTAGAAAAGGTTTATACTTTTAATAAATGCTGATCTTTACAGCTTTTTATTCATCAAAGAATCCTGAAAAAAAGTATTGCAGTTTGAAAAAAAAACAAATTGCCATCAAATTTGCCAACGTTGATAATTCTAATAATAAATGGGCATTTTAGAATGATTTCTGAAGGATCATGTGACGCTTCAGACTGGAGATGGAGCTTTACATCACAAAAATAAATCATATTTTAAAGAATATTTAAATAGATACCCGTTAATTTATTATTTCACAATATTATTCTCTTCCTGTATTTTCAAATAAATGCATCAAAAACATCTTATATTACAAAACAAAAATATTACATCTTACTGTTTTCAAACGTTTGACTGGTGGTGTATATATAAATGCTCAAACATGCACGTGTATATTTAAGACTATTTGTTTTATTTGTGTATTAAACATATTTTTGTGTAATATAAATTATGTGAATAAATAAATGCCTGTACATTTATTTCAAAATATATACTGTATGGGTGTGGTTTTTATGTTTATGTGCACATGTTGTGCAGCCAAAAAGTTAGAAGTAAACACAAAACAGGAAATGATATCAGAAAGAGGACCTCTGCGGACTCTGCAGTGTAAAATAATATTAGATCATTTGAGCTCTTTAGCTCGAAGTAAAAGTTACTCGGTTTAAAAGGGTTTTCCTTCCTTTTATCTTGGACACTCTTATTTGTATGAAATAAGGATGATATTGTTCATTATTATAATGGTTATAAGCAGAAGTTTGAGGTCTTTTTTTCTCCCTCTGCTGTTTCAGTTGCTCCAGTCCTGGACTTGACCAAACAGTTCACACACCCGGAAACTGCTCCTCCTAATCTTATTAAGTTGCTCGAAGCAATTGAGCGGACAGGTAATACTTTTGTGTTGTTGAACGTCATGTAAAGGGCTTTATTGTTTGTGGTTTGTTGGTTAGAGAACCTGACACATGATACAGAGTGATCCTGCAGAGCGCCTCCAGCCACAAAAACATTGCATTTCTACTTTTAATAGATTTTTATTTTTTAATAGATATTTCCACTTTGAAGATAATAAATGAAATGTGTGAAATGTTTCTTATTACACCATATGGCATTTATTAATAGCAAGATTTCCTCTTTCGCTGTGAGCCGTCTCTCTCTTTCTCCCCTGAGTGAGAGACTGAGCGGCGCTCGGACCGTCTGGCTTGACTGAAGCCGTCTTCTCACTTCTTCACAGATTAAAGCAGAGCTCAGGGATTCAGCTGGGCTGTTTTCCCAGTTCTCCCGATAGCGTGACTGGATATATTTATATCTCCGGGCTTTTACATTTAATGTTTAGATGTAACTGCTCCTCTAATCCAAGCTGGCATGGAAGATCTATTTTTGAGAGATGAGCTAACGCCTCGATTTTCTGCTAGGTCTGGACTCTAGGACACTATACAGGACATCCACTGCTTCAGCCTCTGACAGACAGAGCCTCGCTGGTGAGTTTAACCGCGCTTCTCATCCTTAGGTATGCACTTCCTGTGCAGGAGAAGATGGTCAGAGTTATTCAGTTTCAGGGCTTAAGGATTTTGGTTGCTTTTATTGTTTTGCCGCCTTCTTAATATCTGAAAGTCTTGCTGTTCTGCTCTGTTGTGATCCTGGGCTACAAAACCAATCATAAATAGCGTCTTATATTTGTAGCAATAGCCAACAATACCCTGTATCGGTCAAAATTATTGATTATTACTTAATAAATAGTATTTATAATACAAAATATAAGCATCAGTGTTTAAAGAATCCTAAATAGTAAATAAGTGTAATTATTTTTATCTCTCTCTTTATCAAACTATATATCAAGAAAGTATTTTTTCAGAATACAGAATATAATTATTATTATGTCTGTCTATTAAGCTGAATAGTAATGAATACATTTTTCTGAATAAATATTTGGATCACAATAAATATAAGCATTATTTTTTAATTATTCTATGCAAGTGCAAAAGTTTGGGCACCCCTTGCAGAATCTGTGACAAAATGGCTGTTATATATTTTTATTTAGTACTGAGAAAGATATTTTACACAAAAGAAATTAATAGTCCACAAGATTGCAAACATTATTAAAATAACCCACCTAAAATGTTTGATACGGTGTGTGGTTACTGTTTTTTTTGTGATGGTTGTTCATGAGTTTGTTCTGAACAGTTAAACCTGAGCATTGCTCTTCGGAAAAATCTTCCATGTCCTACAGATTCTTCAGTTTTCCTGCATCTTTTGCATATTTGAATCCTTTCCAGCAGTGGCTGTATGATTTCGAGATCTATCTTTTCACACTGAGGACAGTTTAGGGACTCAACACAACTACTAGACAAAGGTTCAGACATTTACAGATGCTCCAGAAGAAAACAAGATGCATTAAGAGCTGCACAGGACGAATATGTTCAAAGTTTTCTTATGTTGTTGAAATTACTTTTTTCCCCATATAGTACTGCCTTTTGGAAGCAATAGAAGACACATCAAGTACAATTTACCTTGATCTGCAAATTCTCTTAATGCATCTTTGGTTCCTTCTGGAGCATTTGTGAATGTTTGAACCTTTTTTAATAGTTGTTTGAGACCCTAAACTGCCCTGAGTGTGAAAAGATAGATCTCAAAATCATACAGTCACTGCTGGAAAGGGTTCACATATGCAAAGGATGCCGGAAAACTGAAGACTCTGCAGGATTTTTCTGAAGAGCAGTGCTCATTTCAGAACAAACCTATCTATAGTTTATGTAATCATTTACATATAAACAATATTTTAAAGCATTCCTTCCAGGTTTAAATAGTCTCAAACAAAACACGTTCCAACCTATTTCTGTAACTCTGTTTGAAAGGGATGTATGGGATTAGATCTAACATGTGTCTTGCTGCGACTGCTCGTTTATAAAGTGTGCGTCATGATGAGACCGGTCATTTGTCCCTGTGCAGAGCTGCAGGAGTTGGACGTGGGACAGTGGGACATTCATGCCCTCTCGGAGGCTCTCATTTGGTACCTGCAGGAACTTCCTGCCCCCATCATCCCTCCCTGTGTTTATACAGACCTTCAGGCAGCAGTGCAGCTAGAATCAGGTATGTGCCACTTTTCGCTCATCCGTGCAGGCCGAAAGAGCACAGTGTAAAGAAAGTAACATAACGCAGCAAGCAAACAGCTCCGAGTGTGTGCCGTGTGTGAAGACCCAGGCGTTCACGCTTATGTCGCTCACGAACAGACGTCCCTTCGGGGAGGAGACGGGGCCAGCTGCTGCAGGTGCTGGAGAAGCCTGAGATCCCGCTACAAAATCTCCGGACGCTGCATTATTTGCTCAGACACCTGGAGAAGGTCTGCCAGCGCGCCGAGCACAACGGCCTCGACATTCACACCCTCGGCCACATCTTTGGCCCTCTGCTGATCAGGGGCCCTGGGAGCGGGTGAGCAGGAGCTCTCGTTTCTTGTGTTACTATTGGCTGGAAACAAGTTCAGGAAATCTGTTGCTGAGAAATATACATTTTCGTTTCTATGTGTTTGATTTGAAGGTCAGAGGAAGATGAGGACTTTCCTGCGGTTGCAGTTGAGAGACTTCTTTTGGAGAGAATTTGGGAACAAGAGCCGACTCCTCCCGGTGAGACACCGGTGTCATTTTTGCCACTGTGTACAATAGCTATACTTGGTTTTATTCACGGATAAAAAGTTCATTTCACAAAAATATTTTTAACCACTTCAAGAAAAATTGTGTGGATTTGCAATAAAAAAAATATCAGAAAAGCTTCATCTTCCCTGTAGTGAAGGAAACTACTACAGAAGAAATCTCATGTCATTGTTTAATATCTAGGCTTGTATGCGAAAGGTCGCAGGGCTGATCCCTGAGCGATCACCATTACCATTACACCCCGTTCAGCGACTTCTGTCGCTGCATGTCCCTAGAGGCTGGCGACGAGGTTGCTAGTGGGCGTTCTCGTTGCTGGTTTCTTAGTAAAGTCATTGTTGACAACGAATAGGCTTCTTGCCTCTAAATACAAACATTTTGGAGGCAAATGACTGAATATAATATAAATATACTCAGAGTCTATACATACAAACAAAACACAAACGCCGTCATCACTGCTGAAGCTGAAAGGAGAATGAGCACGTGAGCACTGTCATCTTCTTTCCTATTGGCTGTCAGCTCCTCAAAGTCGCTCTTCATTTGCATAAAGTTGAAAGATTCTGAACTTTGTTGGACACGCCCACACACGGTCGCTCTCGCTCTTGTCGCCGGAAATCTCCTGCTCTCCATTGAAAATGAACGGGATCGTGTCGCAGGGCCGTGCATAGTGTGAACAGGGCTATACTATTGAGCAAGGCAGGTGACTCCTGAGACTGTCCCTTCAACAAAACCTTGTATGTTGACTATGTATGATAATCTTTAAAGCAAATGTTGTCCCTAGTCATGTAGGGATAAATAAAAATGTATTAATTTTAATAATAAATATTTGTATCTTACTTGCCTTGTTTATCCAGCTCTCCCTCCTAAACCGCCCAAAGTCAAAGCCATGGCCTCATCTGTGACCAATGGAAACAACAGCTTACTGAGCGAAGCTGAATGGTACTGGGGAGACATTTCAAGGTAAATCACTGACATAATTACCTATACGGCTGTAATCAAGATAATCACACATTTCTGCATCTAATTCATCTCTGTATGGTACACATGGTTTTAGAGAGGAGGTGAATGAGAAGATGAGAGACACTCCTGATGGTACGTTCCTGGTGCGGGACGCTTCAAGCAAAGTGCAGGGAGAGTATACCCTGACCCTCAGGTGAGCGCCTCCTCAGACCAAACAGTGGTTCTTGTTATGAGACGAATGCTTTGCGTAGGTGTGCTGATGTGTCATTCGTTTAATATGCATCATTACCAAGGGGAACTTCTAACAGAGACAAGACATGATCAAAACCTAGTGATGTTTATTCCAGGAAAGGAGGCAATAACAAGCTGATCAAGATTTTTCACCGCGGGGGGAAGTATGGTTTCTCAGAGCCTCTTACTTTCCTCTCTGTGGTGGAGCTCATCAACCACTACCGGCATGAGTCACTGGCCCAGTACAACGCCAAGCTGGACATTCGCCTGCTTTTCCCCGTGTCTAAATATCAGCAGGTGCGATGCCTACACAATGATCTTCACAATACTCAAACTGATGCCGTCTTTTCCCTGCAGTGCTAGTTTGTGGAAAAAAAAGAAATGTGATGTGTCTAATGTAAATTCCTCTTAAAGGGGTAGTTCCTCTGAAAAACTAAAAATCCACCACAGGAACCATGATCTAAATAAATTTAATAAATTAATAAATTTAATAAATTTCCCTCAGAAATTCCCTGCTCATTGAGGTAGTGATTTTTCAAAGGTCCGGGAACTTTTAGGCGCGGGGCTTTTAACCAGGATGTTATGAAGCTACGAGAATAATTTTTGCTTACAAAGAAGACAAGAATAACGACTTAAACTCGTCTTCACCATGCATGTGTATATCAATAGTTAAAAATATAGAGGAAGTGGACAAATAAAAATTTGGCTCTCTCATAACATGAGAAAAATTTATCTTCATTCTCTTCAATGGCATGAGAGAGTTTATCTTCAATGTTTGTATTTGTCTGTAGCACCATAGGACACATTAGCCATGTTTCTATTACAGATTTGCGCAAACCTTTGTCAATATTTTATAAATGTTGATATAAAAGTATTGTAAAATTACGGCGGTTCCATTAACCAATGTAATGTGACTAAAACGTAACCTTTTGCCAATGGGGTTTGATGGATTTTGGATATATTTATTACAAAAGAGGCATGTGCATGTATCTTTACAGAAGCAGTTCGGAGAGCCACTGCAGAAACATGCGCGATGTGGCTGAAAGCATCGACTTGCCCGTGACCGGGTGACCGTAATCATCTTCAGTGTAGTATCAGAGCCGAACTGCTCCACAGATGTGGGCATAGTAAACTGTCTAAGCATGAACGTCAGGGAAAGCCCCTAATACTCCAATACAACCACGTATTAAGTGTTTCTTGGAGGTTATAGTACATTGAAGTGTGATCATATGACTTTTTACAAAAGCCACGTCATCTGAATTCTCTGTAAAGCCTCCTCATGTAAGCGTATAAACTTTATGGCGAGATTTTTTGAGAAATTCCATTAGGCGTTTTTTCAATTTGCAATTTTAAATTGCGCAATTTGAAGGGTAATGGAAATGGGGCTAATGATACGTCAACTACCAAAATACAGTTTTGCTGATCTCAAATCGGCTTGGGGATGAGTAAATAATGAATAAGGCTTGTGAACACAACTTATTGTGCTCTGCAGGATCAGGTGGTGAAAGAAGACAGTATCGAGGCAGTCGGAGAACAGCTGAAGGTTTATCACGAGCAGTATCAGGATAAGAGTCGTGAATATGATGTACTGTATGAAGAATACACACGCACGTCACAAGTAGGCTGCATTTCATCTCTCCTTCAAATGCACTGGGATCTAATTAACAGAGTCACTAACAGAGATGGTCTCTCTCAGGAGCTCCAGATGAAACGAACAGCCATAGAGGCCTTTAATGAGACCATCAAGATCTTTGAGGAGCAGTGCGAGACCCAAGAGCGCCTCAGCAGAGAAAGCATTGAGAAGTTTCGCAGAGAAGGCAACGACAAGGAGATTGAGAGGTACTCGTTTTTTACTATTCATCAGAGCACTGTAATGATACAGGTGTGTCCCTTAATTTCTTGGTGTTTTGAATTATATGTAAGTGGGAAACTTTTTTACTGTCTATTCAGAATTCAGAGCAACTCTGAGAAGCTGAAATCCAGAGTGACAGAGATTCATGACAGCAAGAGTAAGTTGGAGCTGGACTTAAAGCGGCAGGCTACAGACAATCGAGAGATAGACAAGAGGATGAACAGCTTGAAACCAGACCTCATACAGCTGAGGAAGCTACGGGACCAATACCTTGTGTAAGAACGCTTCCCATATATAAACAATAACATTTCATATTTTAATGTTATTTAAAGTATAGTTTATTTCTGTAATGGCAAAGCTGAATGTTTAGTGGCATTACATCAGTATTGATCCTTCAGAAATCAATCTAATATGCTAATTTGGTGAACAAGCTTAATTCTTATTATTACTGTCATTATGCACAGCAAAAGTAAACCATGCATGGCACAACAACATTTCGTTTGAGCTCTCAGTTGCAAAATGGGTCATAATAATTCAAATAGACTTAAAAAAAGAACATAAAGGACAAGTCATTGATCGAAATGGAAGTACAGCATAAGTATAAAGATAAATCAACAACACATTGGTAAAGGTGAACGCTATATTGTAAAGTCCCAGGCTTCAGGTATGTGTGTGCATGTAATATTTTTGTAGAAATCATAATGCATTCTGTGATGAGACATTCAGTAGAAAATTATGTATTTGAAAGTACAAGAAAGCCATTTATAATGATGGATCTGTTTAATGCATCCTTGGTGACAAAAACTTTGACCCCCAATTTTGTTTAAATGATTATTAAAAATACCTAGCTTGTACAAGTTACTTGTTTGTGAATTGGACAATGGTAGTCAGGTTTTCTCACTGTTAAGTCAAGCCATTAAAGCCAAAGCTATATAATAACATATTGTTTTGCATTGCTGCAAACTCACAATGTCATTTCTTTTGTTGTGAAACTGTAGATTCACTGCACTCTGGTTATTTATTCACAGGTAACCATTGCTGATTTTAACAGCACTGATATTGTCTTTGCAGATGGTTGACTCAGAAAGGTACCAAACAAAGGAAGATCAACGACTGGCTAGGCATAAAGAACGAATCAGAGGAGTAAGTTCTGTTCCTCCTGTCTTGAGATACTGGAAGCAAAATGCAACCTGAATTTCTATATTGCCAAATACTCTTAGAACTATTTGGACATTTTTTTACATCCTTTATTCAACATTAGATTTGTAACAGACTGTTTGAAAATCACAAGACAGGCTTTATTCCAAAAGAAGGTTTTTACCACAAAACAGTGTTGAAATAGTCAAATAGTTTATTGTTTGTATTTTAAACTACTGTTTTTACCACAAAAATATACTAATCGGGTAATATATCTTACTGCACAATGCGCAGTTATTAATCAAACAAAATCACGATGCTTTGTGAGGTACATCAAAAATAGAAAAAGAAAAAACAGTAATCATATCGTTTTTGAACTTTCAGCTTCTATTCTCTGTTGGATGACGATGACGATCAAGCACATCACAACGAGTGCGCCTGGTATGTTGGGGACATCAAGCGCACACATGCAGAGGATCTCCTGAGAGGCAAACGAGACGGCACCTTCCTCATCAGAGAGAGCCAGACCCAGAAGGGCTCCCTCGCCTGCTCTGTAGTGTGAGTTACTGAAGCACTTCCCTCTTTACCACATCCAGCATCACATTTGCCGCAGCCATAGTTTGCAATGGTAAAATAACGTACGTTAGAGGCTAAACATAGGGATGGAAAAACGGGAATCACTATGTCTTTATTTTATCATTCAACTCAACTTAGAAATGTGTAGCCCTCACATTAATTTAATTCAGTTAAAGTCAGAATGTGCATTCTACAGGCTGACACTTCAGAAGAGTTCACAATAACTGATTACTGTGCATAAACAGTGGGTACAGAAAGATCCCTGCAATATTTGTTATATTGCAGCCATTTGCTAAAGTTCATTTTTTCCCCTCATTAATGTACACACAGCACCCCATATTGGCAGAAAAACATAGTTTTTGTAGAATTATTAAAAAAAGAAAAACTGAAATATCACATGGTCCTAAGTATTCAGACCCTTTGCTCAGTATTTAGGAGAAGCACTCTTTTGATTCACCTTTCCCTCGATTGCAACCAGTAGTCCTGTCCCTGCAGCTGAAAAACACCCCCACAGCATGATGCTGCCACCACCACACTTCACTGTTGGGACTGTATTGGACAGGTGATGAGCAGGGCCTGGTTTTCTCCACACATACCGCTTAGAATTAAGGCCAAAAAGATCTATCTTGGTCTCATCAGACCAGAGAATCTAATTTCTCACCATCTTGGTGTCCTTCAGGTGTTTTTTAGCAAACTCCATGCAGGCTTTCATTTGTCTTGCACTGAGGACAGGCTTCCGTCGGGCCACTAAAAAGCCCCGACTGGTGGAGGGCTGCAGTGATGGTTGACCTTCTACAACTTTCTCCCATCTCCCGACTGCATCTCTGGAGATCAGCCACAGTGATCTTTGGGTTCTTCTTTACCTCTCTCACCGAGGCTCTTCTCCCCCGATAGCTCAGTTTGGCCGGACGGCCAGCTCTAGGAAGGGTTCTGGTCATCCCAAACATCTTCCATTTAAGGATTACAGAGGCCACTGTGCTCTTAGGAACCTTAATTGCAGCAGAAATTGACCAGATCGGTGCCTTGCCACAATTCTGTCACTGACCACAGTTGTGTGGCATTGCTAATCATGTCCAGTATAATTAAACACAGCTGGACTCAAATGAAGGTGTAGAACCATCTCAAGAATGATCAGAAGAAATTGACAGCACCTGAGGTAAATACATGAGTGTCACAGCAAAGGGTCTGAATACTTAGGACCATTTAATATTTCAATATGGGGTGCTGTGTGTACATTAACAAGGGAAAAAAAGAAAATTAATGATTTTAACAAATGGCTGCAATATAACAAAGAGTGAAAAATTTAAGGGGGTCTGAATACTTACACTCACTGTATCCCACGATATTGCTTGTTATCTTGATGAATTGTTACAATGGTTACTTCATAATCTTTATATTACAATATATAGTAGACGGTTAAACGAGTGCATATTTAATTCACGTCATTTTACAGAAATAAGTAGTAAGTAGACATTCCAAAATAAGAGTCTCCTCGCATTTTGGGCTTGTTTTATAATTCAAATCTTTTGTCAGGATATTATTGGCGGTTAGGTTACACAGTAAACTCCATCTGACATCTGGGCCACCCCATCACAGGAAAGAAAGACTTAAACACATTTTAATAGTTTGCTAGTTTCAGTTACTAGTTTTTATGCCTTTTTAAACACATTATCATTAAAATTCAAGATTGATCAACCTCTAATGTATATTGATATATTAGTGTATTGTGATATAGTGTATAGCGATATAACCAATGATTGATTTTGTGATTATATCGCTGTGTTCTAAACATACAGTATTTATTTTATGTTATTTGTATTTATTATTTTGATTTTAAAAGTCAGTTCCTTTTTCTAAATTCCTAAGACACTTAGAAGTGATGAAGCCATTAAGGAACCAGAAGTGTAAAGAGGAACTTTAACTCTAATTGTCAAAGTCAAGTTCTCTTCTCAAACTGTGGCCCTCACTCTCACTCTCACATTTTTTTCCTTTTTCCAACAGCGTGGAAGGAGAGATCAAACATTGTGTGGTTTACAAGACGGCCACCGGTTTTGGATTTGCTGAGCCCTACAACCTTTACGGTTCCTTGAAAGACTTGGTCCTGCACTACAAACACACCTCTCTGGTCCAGCACAACGACTCACTGAATGTAACCCTGGCCTACCCGGTCCTCGCACAGCAGCCTAGATGAGCACTGCGACACGAGACGGCCCAAGACACACATATAAAGCATGATTAAGCACATTATATGGAGCAAACTATACTAACACCCAACTTTTATGTTTATCGTAGAGAACAGATAAGCACAGTATACTATCGTAAGTAAACGTACGGCTTTTTTTGTAATTTTTCCTGTATCGATCAAAGTCGGCTGCAGTAATTACGGTGAGATCACAGCTACTCTGTATTTGTCGTTCCAACACGAGAGAGAGGAAAGTAAGGAGAGGGAAAGTGTCACGTGATTGGGGCCGTAGTCCTATATTTTCATTGAGGACACGGGATGAGGAATCACCCGAAAGTTACAGCTGCT
Organism: Enteromius afrohamiltoni; assembly: GCA_034779775.1. NCBI lineage: Eukaryota > Metazoa > Chordata > Actinopteri > Cypriniformes > Cyprinidae > Enteromius > Enteromius afrohamiltoni. Next base: position 8,597,682 of record JAUYWG010000032.1, read on the forward strand.
GAATCAATATTTTAGCTGTTATGTCACTGTGTATTTGTTTGGTTGCTCGCTTCTTGCCAACCATATAGATTCCTCTTTATGTGAGTTGTCCTATAGAAGATGTGAAACAAACCTTTATATCAGACATGGTCGAGGGACACTGAAGTCCTTTTAGCTTCTATTCTGCCTCTTTAAAGCTAGTCGCCATGGTCAGAATAAATAGCCATCAACAAACGTGTGCTTTTCTTTGAGATGTTACACTCAGTGTTGGAAGTCTGGCGTCTTAATGGTTTCTGCGGGGCTGGTATTGGTGCTTCCTGGTGCTTTATTTTTGACTCTTGTAACGTGAGAATGATGCATAGCTATAGTGAACTGTTAAGATCCAGAGCAGAACCAAGGTGATCCCAAAGCAACGTGCACAGGAGCTTCCACTCGCTTAGAAAGTTTTAAAGAGGCAAAGCAGGTTATTCAACGGGCACAAGCAAAAATGGAAAGGAAGACTTTGTGATATAAACCAGGATGATTATACATTATCGAGGAGATTGTCAGGTGGAATATGTTATGTTTGTAATAGGAAATGAGTCCTATGATTGTTGGGCGTTTTGTAACTGTACGCCCTTTAGTGTTTCATCCCGTGACCTCAGCTTTGCTGTGACTCATATAGTCAGATGATACACTGTTATGTATATCATACCGTCAACTGGATGACAAAAACCCATAGATTTTTAGTAAGTGATCAAATACTTTTTATCAAGCAAGAAACAGATAGCAATTTTATGTTTGCTGACTAAGAAATACTTAAATGAGACATGCTTGTAGAGGAAGTGGTTTAAAAGTGCCTTCTGCCCATGTTTTTCCTTGAGGAGCTTTCCTGTGATTGGGGCAGTACAGAATGCTTCACTTCCATAGGTGTATATATATATATATATATATATATATATATATACTCCTTGAGCCCTACAACCAAGCAATTGCTAAAGTATATCAAAGCACAACTCCACACTTTTTTTTTTTTTATTGGAATAAAGGAGGATCATCTCATTAAACGCATTCTGTTTCATACCGTCAAATAAAAACACTTTCTAATAACCGGTTTATTGGGAGTATCAAGATAAAGATAGAAAGACTATGATAAATGAAAGGACCTCTTATTTGTAGTGTTTAATATTAGCTTTTAAGCTTTTAGTGAGGTTTGGATCAGTATGCACTTTCATGGATGTCAATTCATTGGAGGTACCTTTTTTTAACAGTGGAAGTAATTTCATTCATTTTACGAGGCTGTTTGGGCTTGTTTACACCAGGACGGACATTCAGTGAGATAAACATTTGAATTTGATTAAACCGCTGACAAAAATGTCATTATTTACACACTCTCTCATGTTTTTTCCAGATATGTATCAATTTCCTTCTTCTGTTGAACACAAAAGATATTTTGAAAAATATAAAAAAAAAACATCTGCTGAAAGCCATTAACTTAAAATATCATCTTTTATGTTCAACAAAAGAAAGAAACTCCTATAGGTTCGATGATGAGTAAATGATAACAGAATTGTACTTTTTGTGTAAACTATACCTTTCTCTCTTATCTATCGCCCTACAAATAAAACTGTTCAACCAATAAGATGCAGGCTGTTTAGTCACATGCCCAGAGCCACTGCTGTCACATAAAACGGATTTAGTGGCATTTACAGACAATACAGTATCTGTAGCACAACAGTTTTTTTCTTTTAATATAAACGCCACCTACTGTCAAGAAGAGAAAATTGCATTTTCATTTAGCACTAGCACCATTTTTTTATGCATCGGTCTACTCTAAATAGACAAATTTAATGCAAAAGTTAAACTGCATTTTTGTTCCAATCACGAAATGAATCTTGGTATAAACAAGCTTTTTTATTAAAGCTACATATTAACTGAAGTAGTTTTATTGTCGCTTTGAAAGCTAGTCGATTTAAAAGGCAAGTTAGAATTAAAGCTTAAAGACGTAGAAAATTTAAACTAGCCTGAATCGTTTGCTTTTGACATCCTCATTTTAGATCGATTCATTTTGGTTTATAAATCTGCCACAGACATTAACGTGAGGCGGGCTTTTGTTTCGTAAGCTTGTTTGTCGGTATACTCGGTTTGTTTTGTCATATTGATAGAATGAAGTTTTACCATGATGGTGTGGAGCGAGAACAGAGACACTGGTTGTGATTTCTTGAATGTTCTGACTGACTGATGTCGGGTCATTGAGAGCACAGAGAATGAGCCAGATGTGACGAGTTTGTGTGAGATAAAGCAGTGGAGTAAAGGCCTCTAAATGCACTATACAAGCACATCTTGAGTTGTTTATAAGTGACAATTAATGAAGCTTGACAGCCTTTATGAGCAACCGAAATAGATTTAGGTACACATTTTAGTTACAGGCCTGTGGTGTCAGTGTGTTATAATCGTGCCGAAGTGGGTCTGTTCTTTTTGTTGTTTTTTTTCTTTTACTTCTTTTTAAAGAGAGACTAATTGTACGTCAATGTTTTGTCAATGTCCCCCCTCATTGTAAGTAATGACCTTACAGATTCAAAGATAAGCTAGCTTGAATATCTCTCTTCCATTCAGTACAGTTACAAGTGTTTACAGTATCTAATTAACCAAATAGAAGATGTTTTTTCAGACATGCTCTGTCTGGTCCTGAAAGGAGTCTGTTAGACGGGGTTCTTGTCTTTTTTTTGTGCCTATGTTGTTTTAAACTTGAAAATTCTGTTTTCATTCTTTGTTCACTTTAAACAGTGCTCCCTCACCTCATCGTATTTTCTTCTAAATAAAAAGGACGTTTAATAAGATCTTTTAGGCTGCAGCTGTGACCCAGAGCAGGTTTGCCAGCATTCTTTGTTGATTTTTTTTGTTTTTTTTCCCATAGCAGACATATTTTTATTTTTCAAGTTTTAAGTTACATATACTGATAAAAGCCCAGAAGGAAAGGTTATAATACAGACTAAATTCTAACTTCCTTCTATAGTCTCAGTCAGAGCAAGAACTAAAATTAGCCGTTCTTTTTTCCTCTTTCGTAGTTCTCCTACAAGATATATATTAAAAAGTAAGATACAGCCATGCCAAATGTTCAATAATTTCTATTTTTGTTCTAACTTAGTGTATGACATACATTTTTCATGCATAATGGCTATGAAAAAAGTACAAAAGTTAATTGATGTCACAATTGTGCATTTGTCTGCCACTTCTTTTCCAGAAATGCGGGTTATATACTTGTAGTTGTGAGGGAAAAAAGTAATAAGTGTGATTTTTGGAATTATTTTGTTTCTTATTCCATGGTGGAAATAAAAAACTGAATTTTGGAATATAAATTCACAATTGCAAGATGTATTACAATTATTTTCCCCTCTCTTTCCATTGCGAGTCAGAATTATGAGATACAAACTTGAGAGACATGAAATAAACAAATAAATCTATTAGGTTAGTTACTTATACGTTTTGTTTCCTCAGAACTGCATGAATTTTGAGATAAAACACGCATTTACATTTTTTGGGGGGGGTCCCAGAATGGAAAAAGCTTTCATACATAGCCACTAATAATACTTTAATACCTTTTAAATCTAAATGATACCTTTCTGTCTTGTTTCCCCTGAGTGCGTGAAGTAGTCTGTCGAAGATAATGCACACCAAAGTGCCATTAGACATGGAGGACGGGGAGCACTGTTTGTTACCCAGTACGTTTCTACTGGATGTGTGTGTGCACAAACTTTATGTACATACTTTTTCCTTTTACTACTACTGTTCTCGCCAATCTGTTTTTGGGTGCAGATTTTTCAGTGTACAGTTTGCATCAGTGTTGTTTGTCTCTCAAACAGGTACACAAGCATTACAGAGATATGGCTCTTTAATAGGTAGATGGAATTATTTTTAAGACAAATAAAAAGATATTGAGTCTATTGCACCATCTTGTCTGTTGTCATCAGTTTGATCTTGTGATCTGTGACGTGATCCAAACAACTGTTGCTTTTACGGCGAAAGTCATGCTGAAGCAGCAGAAAGCACAGTGACCCAGAAACTTGTTGTGTCAGTAGTCTTTTGACAAACACTTTGGTGTGTGTCCTTACATTACCTTGGGGTGGAAAAATATAAGCAACTACAGCAACGACCTAAAGGTTTAATTGTTTGACCAGCAGCTGGCTTGGGATGGTTTTAAGTCTTGAAATATGCTACCAGATCTTTTATATATAGCTCTTCCTAAGAATATCTCATATCTGACGCAAATTTAACATGATTGTTCCTTGTTCGGTCTGTTCATGAATCAACTCATTTTTTTCAGTGAAGGGAATTTTTCACCCTTTGCATAGTCAAATAAAACTACCCACAAGTCCGCAGGGAACTACTAAGTGAAAAATTTGCTTGGTTGTTAAAAAGGTTGTATCAATGAAAAAAAATGATACACAGATAAAACATTTAAAATAAACACTGCAATATTTCATAAAAACAAATTATTTAGATTTTTTTAATGATTAAATCTTTTTTTTTAAATTAGACCAATCGGTTATGCAATCGGGTTGTGTGTGTCTAGTGACTACGTTTTTACAAGTATTGTACAATTCATATGTAATGCATTGTTTCCTTTTATGGAGCTTTTTGACATGATCATCAACAAACTGGTGTTAAACAGCTCGGTTCATGTAACTATTTACATGTTCACAGAAACAAAACGCTGCATTTTCATTTATGGGTGAAAAGTGCAATCCCTTTAAACTTAAAGAAGTATTTGTCACAGCTCTTACCAGCTGGAATAACTTGCAATCCCAGTAAGCTAGATCATTTGCCCAAAATACTGTCATTTAAGTTGTTAAAAATATATAATCAACAAAAACTTCAAATAGGCGACTTTTTAACTTTTGAAGGACAGCCCGTTGTCAGTTTGTGTTTATGTTTTCTGTGCAGTCTTTCTCGTGACAGGGCAATAATGTTATAATAATGCCGTGATAAAAGCATTTACGGTGCAATTTTTTGCCGGATTTTAATGACGTCAAGTAACTTCACCAATCAGAATATAGCACCGGTGCATGAGGAAGAAAGTTAAAAATGTAGTCCACTCGTTCATTTTCATTTAGAGTTGAAGGCAAGCTGGTGGACAGGAATCATGCTCGGCTTTAAACTGTGTGCGCTGCTCTTTGCTGTTTGCTCTCTGAGTACATGCAGCGGTGGGTTTGTTAGCTCTTGCGAGTATCCGCCTTCACAATGGTGCGACTCTAAACGCATCGCAGCCGAATGTGGGGTAAGTGACATCAAAACAAAACTTCCGACTTTTCATAGCATTCAACGATCAGATGTGTTTTACTGTCGTTCTTTTTAATCAATTTTACAAGAATACACAAAGCAAAACTACATTTGAAGTTGCATTAGTTAGGCTAACGCTGGATATGCAAATCGTCCTGACGTAATATTTGCGCTTCTCGTTTTGTGCTTTCCACTGTATGGGAATTCCCTGTTTCGTTTTTTTTTAGTGCATGAAAAAGACAAACGGCCGGTTAGCGTGAACGAAACTGAGCGCTTCCCTTTATTTCTTTACTTCTTTCTCAGGTGCTGGAAGAATGCGTGAGGTTTAACGACACAAAGCCCAGCGCCGCCCCGGTCAATGTGAGCCTGTACTATGAGTCTCTGTGCCCGGGATGCAGAGGGTTTCTTGTAACGCAGCTCGTGCCAACTATACTTATATTGCAGGACATCATTAATTTTGAGCTAGTTCCGTATGGAAATGCACAGGTATATTTGCACTCCCAGCTGCTCAGACAGTTTAATTAGGTGCATCATTCTGTTCACACATTACACGACTAGCATCTATTTGCACCCAACTACATGTAATCGACTTCGGAGCGGTTTTACCCAAATGTGCACAGTGCAAATGGCAAACAATTTCTTTCACACACAGTCAATAAGTGCTAAAATGTTGTTCGCAATTATAGGAGAAAGAAGTTGAAGGGAAGTATACCTTCATTTGTCAGCATGGAGAGGATGAATGTCTAGGTAACATGATTGAGGTGAGGTTTTGGTACATTTAATCCTTAAAGCATTTGTTAAAAAATACCGAAGACGTCTTGTTCAGAGGTATTATCATTTCAATCCTCTCTGTCAGACCTGCATGTTGAACGCATTAGGACCAAAGGCCGTTCTGGTTATTTTCTGCATGGAGTCCGCAGACGATGTGCTAAAAGCTGCCCAGCCTGTAAGTGGTCTTGTAGTATTATTATTTATTATCGACCCTGGTGCAATGATATGCTAATCTGTACCTCTTATCTCAGTGTCTTCAAGTCTATTTTCCTGATACAACGTGGGATTCGGTCATGAAGTGTGTGAAGGGAGATGAGGGCAACAAATTGATGCATCAAAATGCACTGAAAACAAACGCTCTGAAACCACCTCATGAATATGTGCCTTGGATAACTATTAATGGAGTAAGGACACACATTTGTTTATGTACAAGGAAAATGTTTTTTAATCTGCGTTTCCCGGTGACTAAATGCCGCAATGTTGTTCCTGCAGGAGCACACAGACGATCTTCAGGACAAAGCTATGAGTTCTCTCCTAAATCTTGTGTGCAGCTTGTACAAGGTTTGTTTGCGAACCTATTTGTGTTTATGATCCTTTCAGTGTTTTATCTTGCCTGTCAAGGGTCCATCACATGACCGCTTGATTCTTTGTGCTCTTATAGGGTGAGAAACCACCCGCTTGTGGTCAAGGGTTGATGAAGAAAACCAACAGTTACTGCATGAACTAATCAATCACTGGGATAACAGCACTACTCAAGTCAGGAATGGAGACCGTGTGTGAAACACAAGTGCATAAATGCTGCAATGTTTTTTTAATTTGTTGTTTTTATGTTTGTATGTACATGAAAGCCCAATTTTGAACACGGGCTTCTGCTGCAAACTACAACTGCTGACAACCGTATATTTTTATAGTCACATTTTGTAAGCTTAAACAAAATTAAAAAAAGCTCATTTCCATTACCTTTTAATTGCTTGTTGTGTAAATGATTTCTAAAGTGGACTTTACTCAAGAGGAATGCTTCTTCAGTGGTTTCACATTTGTGCTTATCATTAACCCGAGTCCTACATTATTTTGACCTACAAAGTAAAAATATTTGGGGTTTTAAATATAACAACCAAACTAATAACAAACAGTAAGCGAACGAAAAAAATCAAGACTGCTTTCGAACGGGGCAAAATTATTGATGGGGGTCAAAGCTGTTCTGCGCACGTTGACGCAATCTTGATGTTCGTGAGCGCAACGCCATTACGCGTGTGACTCGTCACCGGCTCTTGCAGGCTGTTTTGAGCTCCGCCGGGTACATGAATGAAATCTGGAGATCAAAATGTGTTGGAGAAATGAGTGCAGCTGAAGTTGGGCAAAAGGACATTTTGGGGATATCGAGACAACTCTATTTTATATATCCAAGTTATCTATCCGAGAGTAAAAAAGGAACATGCTTTCCTTTCAACTTTACGTTAGCAACACTTCTCAGTATTTAAAATATTTTTTGCCATAGAAGTCGCGAAGGAAGCCGTCAAGCGCTGGTCGATCGCAATCTTGACAGGAACAGAAGCTAAATCGGCCTAAACATGATATCCCGTCAGGGTAAGGATTTCCTCGTCAGGATCGCCGGTTACTGGAAGCCGTTTTTTAGAGGCAGATTTCTGATCGTGACAAACACGGTGAGCAGTGGAGGGATGTTAGCAGCGGGAGACTTCCTCCAGCAGACGCGCGAGACGCGGAGGACACCGGGGCGAGCACGTGACTGGACGCGTACAGGTGACGGCTAAACAAACGAGCAAATGATTTTAATAAAGTTTGGCTTGTTAAATTGAGCTCAACTTTGGGATATATGTGATATTTGGTGATTACATAATTTTATTTCTACATAAAACTTTTATTTAATGGTATCATGTGAATATCCTGTCATGAGAGGTAACGCGAGACCTATTAACTCTCGCGGTGTTGCGCCCCCTATAGGTTGTATGTTTGCTGTCGGATGCTCAATGGGTCCTTTCATGCATTATTGGTACATGTGGCTCGACAGATACTTTGTAGGCAATGGCATTAATAATGTCTGCAAGAAAGTGCTTACTGATCAGCTGGTCGCATCGCCTGCACTGGGGGCCTGGTACTTTCTAGGTGAGCTCTTGCTGCTGGTTAAAAAAACTACACTACCTGTCTAATTTTGTAATGCATTGTTATTTGTAATATTTTAAAAGTCTATGCAGTCTGTACTTTTATTTGATTTAAAAATACAGCTAAAATGGTCAAATATTACTGAGGGGATATTATTACAATTAAAAAAAAAACATTTTCTCTTTCAATATATTTTAAAATATTAGCATGTTAGGATAGTTTTTACTGAAAACTAGAGTAATGCATAACATTTCAAAATATATTAAAATAAATTGAATCAATGTTTCACTGTATTTTTAATCAAATATAGATTTGGTGAAGAGAATTGGGTGAGATTTTGTTCAAAGCATCAAAATCTTTAAAGTACATTTTACACTCGTAAGGCATAATGATGTTTAAAAGAATTCACGTCTGAATATAACACCTGCTTGCTTATGTATTTTATCTATTTATGAAGGCATAGGTATGATGGAGGGTCACACATTTTCTGAGGCCCAAGCAGAATTCAGAGACAAATTCTGGGAGTTTTACAAGGTATGTTGCAATGATAAGCATCTGTCCTTAGTTCATCCTTGGTTAACCAAACGTTCACTGCTGATAACATTTCACAAAATATTTCTCTTTAGGCAGATTGGTGTGTTTGGCCAGCAGCTCAAATGATCAACTTCTACTTCTTGCCACCCAAGTTCCGTGTCCTCTATGTGAATATAATTACCCTGGGATGGGACACTTATCTCTCCTACCTCAAACACAGTAAGGAAGCTTGCACTTAATCGTATCATAGAATAATGCACTTGTGAGAATGACTTAAAGATGATCTAATTAATAATATGGTTTTTGTGGTAAGGGTTTATTTACCTCCCGGCAAGATAAAAATGAATATGACACTCTTCTCTGGGGTGTAAGCGTTTTTGTAACCGGTGATTAATGACGTTTGTGTTTTTCCAGGAGACCAAGTACAGCCACAACAGAAGCTGAGTGAGCTGCCTGAAGATAACTGAAGAAAAGAGAATTCAATCATAAAAGAACAATTAAATCTCAAATCTTTCAAGACTGTTAACAGCTTTCTGTTTTTAAATTTCATTTAATAGAATTTTTATCCATTAATGCCGGGTACATTGCATTACATTTGCCATTGTTTTTGAATAATTTAAAATTAAGTAGTTGTAAACAAATGTATTTGTCCAAAAATCTGTGTATTCTTGACATGCGAAGGGCATGTAAAATCACACTGTTTACATTATATTCTTATAATGGTAAAGAATACCTTTTTTATAGTTATTTTACTGTAGGAAGTAATATTTTCTGTTTGGTCAAACATGTTTATAATAACAATAGTGTGCTGATATTATTTTCATATATATTGGGGAATTCTGTAACAGATGCAGCATAGGCAGTGATGTTACTATTGATTTTTACTGTTGTGTTCAGAAATGGCCTTTACATTTACATTTTTGCCTGAATAATTTAGTTTTTGTGATTATAAAATGGATGCGTTGGATAGAACTTTGGCTCTCTGAATTTATGATTATTTAATGGAAGAAAATATTTTTTTTTGTTGTTAAATATTGCCATGAAGTTGAACACAGGTAGCTATTTTTAAACATTAGAACTCCTAGGCTTGACTCCAAATATAAAAGAGCACTTTTGTGCGTCTATCAAGGCTTCCATCTTTCAGTGGTGTTAACAGCACGTGAGCTGCTCTGCAGTCAGCACAGACAAACCTGCTCGCCTTCATAGGGGCATCCAAACTGATAAAACAGGTGTTCTGGCAGGATGTTCTCACAAACCTTTCAAGCGTTTGAGCTTTAAAGTTTACTTGCCGCAGCCTAGGAAAACAAACTTTTTTGGAAGAGGCAAAAATGTGTTGCTCTCATGGATTGAAGATGTGCTTAAAAATGATATTTGTGAATTAATCCTTTGAAGAATAAACAAAACAATCTCACCGGATCTTCTCGGTTTTAGTGGTAAGTGTTATTATCTGAGCGTTTAACTTAATTATTTAACTAGTTTAACATTTATAATAATTGAACAACTTAACTAGTTGTTGTGAGTATTATTCATGGAGCTTAGTTTCTTATTATATTTCTCATTTAACTACATAGTCCTTTAGAAAGTATTTTCCAGGTACCTGAAAAAGTTCAGATTCTTGTTTCTGAATAGATTTATTGTTCTTTGTCATCAACTGTATTTTCAGAGTCGCCTCCCATTTTAACAATATGAAGAGAAGCACTTCTTTGAAGTCTTTTTGGACATCAGAGGTGGGTTATATCAGTTCATCAGTGCTCACAGTCATCCTGTCTGGTTGTATTCTCAATAGATTCACTGTGACTATGCAAATCGGGGAAAGTTACTTTTAAGAGTAATGCATTAGAATATTCCGTTACTCCCTAAAAAAAGCTACTAATTACTTAGTTACTTTTAAAGTAATGTGTTACGTTACTTTTTAAATATGGGTAGAGCTTGAGTCTTTGTTTTTAATATAAGAAGTTCTATTTATAGCAAATGTAAAAGCACGCCAAAAAGTGTCACGAATAAACCTCAGGCTGCAGAAAAATTATTTTATTAGGAAGACTTTATTAACCATAAAAAGGTTAATAAAATTAAATTAGATACACTTGTGTAATTTAATTATTGCAGGTTTGGGTCATATTCTGAATTTAACTCATTTTGATGAATACTAAATCTGTTTCTTGAGAGTGAGATGAATTAATGCACATTCACATTAGTCTAGAACAAGGCTATATTCACACACTGCGCAGTATTTCTGACTTCTCCCAACATGTCAGGATTCAAGAGACTCATCAGTCAACAAATAAGAAAAAAAAGTAACTGGCATTATTTTTTTGAACAAGTAACTCAGTTACTCTAAAATTAAAGTAAAGCGTTACTTGGGGGGAAGTAATTACTTGTTACCAGTTACTGATCAACGCTGATCACCTCTATGCAACTTTTAATTAAAGTGCACCCTATCATTAGCCATTATATGATATTAATAAAAGAAAATATATTATTATTATTAATTGACGTTAGTAACTAGTTATGCCAGTATTAGCCTTCACTTTTCTTCTGTGCTGTTGTAGACTGATATTGTGCCTCTGGTGCAGATTAATTACTTGCTCTGTTTAATTCAGAGAGAATGGGACACTGGGAACCAGCAGGGCCTGCCCGGATCAAAATCCATACCCAGTCACCGCACAGTAAAGAGGACGTTTTCAGGGGTCCTCCAGCTCCCCCGTCTGTCCCGCCGTCTCTCAGCTCAGGGAGATTCAGAGTACAGCACCCGCAAGGCCACCTTCTGCCTCGGGGTCGCCAACGGCGTTGAGTGCGACACTTTTCAAAGTTCAAGGTAAGCTCCCTTTTGCGTTTAATGGCCCTTATTGTGAACATGTGATTTTCATTTTCAATTTTGGGCAACGTTAGTGACGACGTGCTTTGTTCATTTTGTGATGAATGAGGAAAATCTTGTTTTTATCGACTGTTGTAAACAGGTAGGTCTACGTGTCAAGGGTTAAACGAACTCTACACTAGAACAGACTTTAGGTGGTAAACTAATACCACATGACCACACGTAATGTAAGTTACCTGTTTTCAAAATAGTGGCTTCACGTCAGCAACTTTAGACGGAGCGGGAGCATTGCGTCACATTACACAAAAAATAGTCTATTTTCATTAAATGTCATTACATCATTACTGTAATAATAGTTTATAAATGCTTATATACTTCAATTTAAAAAAAAAAAACTGATGTGGTTTCTAGAGACAAAGTGTTTTGCATTGAGACAGAAGAGGGAGCCATTGTTCCCCAAAGACCAGGAGAATGCCTCTGACACGACTATGGACAGAAAGTCATAAACAGAGGTAGGCCTGGTAAATATGCAGGACAGGTAGACATTATAAACGTTATCACACTATAATCTTTCCGATAATTCAGTTTAACAAAGTAAGTCATGAAAGATTTCAATTTAAAGCATAATGGTAAATGTAGGCTAATTCCTGGAAAATTCAGCAATTTATTTAGTTTCGTGATCTTTTCAGGATTCTTAGGTGAATAGAAAGTTCAAAAGAATATAATTTATATATATATATATATATATATACATATATATATATATTATTACTAGTATTAGTAACATTTATTTCTGTTTTTTAGAATAAATAAATACTGACCTCAAATATAGTGTAGGCTATTGTTTTAAAAATGGAAACCTGAACAAAAATAAAGAGTTTAATTTTTTTATTGTAAAGTTTGAATAAACCCTTTAATGTTTTCTAATGCAACAGACATAATTAAGTGTCTCTAAAGTATTTGAAACCTTTTTGGGGCCACTGTATGCGTATTGTTTTTGCGTACACAACTCATCTGGCAGTCAAAGGATCACAGGGAACCTTTTCCCCTCTGATAATCAAAGCCCATGGGGCCCGTGATAGAGGGCCATCGTGACATGAGCCGTGCTCTCTGTCTGACTTTATCTGACTTTGCTTTTTATAGTCAGAGCTTTCATGTGACTTCTCCTGGTAAACCTAGAGCATGTGAAAGGCATACGCGTTTCTCAGAGGAAGTCTGAATGCTGCGATCGGCTTGCATTGCGCTTCTCTGCGCGCCAGGGGACTGGAACAGGAAGTCATTACAGACCAGTAAACACTGGACCTCGCTCACTAATAGTCTTAATGTGGAGGTGGGGCCACTTAGTGAGCTCTATCATGGAGTCCACTCATTGTAAATCACACTGCCATATTTAGTCTGTTGGAGGGAAGTCTTCCAAGTTATGTAAACAAAGCGAGTTCACCAGAGGAGATATTCCATCGCTATGATGGCTGGCTCCAGTACTGCGCCTGTGATCTCTGAAGCAAGGCTGGATTTCTCAGCTCTAGTGAAGGGTGAGAGATGTAGACTGTGGTTTTTGTGTTGAGAACGCAGTGTGTGCGAGCGACCCATGCCACGACTAGACACTTGTTTCGCCAGTTGTGAAGACACAGGAACTGTGCTGTCATGAGCGACGTGCTGTCAGAGAGCCCAGAAGAGGAGAGACCTCAGAGGCCCTCGCATCTCAAGCTGAACTCTCCCACCGGCTCCCCCAAGATGTCTCCGCGGGACTCTCCTCGAAGTTCACCCCGCAACTCGCCTCTGCTCTTTCGCAGGCTGATGATGAACCGCAGCATTGCTTTGCAGAGACGCTTCACTTTGGCTCACACTCCCAGGTAGGATCCCAATCGCTCTGAATCGCTCATTTAGCTTCTTACCGGGAGGCTTGGCTTCAAAAACACACACAGGAGCCTTGTGGCACAGGCATGTACGTAACAACACATCACAAGGCGAATTCTGTGGCTGCTTGAGACATTCGCCCCCCCTCATCCAGAGTTTGTATTGATGCTAACACTTCTAGCTACAATAATAATCACTATAATCAAGGAGGTGGTTTGTCTGCTGTGTGGAAGCATAAAAAGATGTCTTTGTTTGGGAGGATGTCTTGACCTGAGGTAGTTATTGTCAGGCTATCTCAACACTGATCAAGTGAGCTGCTTTTTTGCATGTAATTATTCTGGTTCTGATGAGCCAACCTGGTAGTTAAATCTTCATAAGAGAACAGGCTTTGTACCGCATTATGCGTTTTTGTAATATATGTGTTTTTTTTTTTTTTAAATGTGAAATCATGCCAAGACATGATCCTGGATCAACATTATTGTCCTAAAACTTCATGCCTAAAATCAGTGGTAAATGATAGCTGATTAACAAGGGTTTAGAAGCACCTAACCATGATTAAAAGCCTAAAACAACCTCTGATTGGTTGATTGGAATGTTATTCCAGGATCAACAAGGATCCAGGAACATCTTGTACTTGGTGAAATCACACTCACCTGTCTGGTCTATAAGTGCAAATCATTTTATTGATGTTATGCTATTTTGTAAATGTTTAAAAGTGTAGCTTTTGGACATTAATAGACCTAAGTCAGCATTTAAAGTAACACTTGTTAGGTTGTCAGTGTGGTTTGCAAGTTATGTAGTTGGTTGCCTTTCAGGTCTGACAGTTTCTTTTTTTTAACTCATTTAAATGTTTATGGTCAGTAAGATTTGAAATGTATTTTTAAAGACGTTTCATATGCTTATCAAATATTTTATTCACGTTTAATTGGTTTAAAAATACTACTTATGCATTATTTTCGTATTATTACAACTGCTTTCTATTTTAATATATTTAAGATTTATTTTATTCCTGTGATGCAACGTTGAATTTTAATTTGTGGGTAATGCATGTTACCTCAAAACGCTACACAATAGTTAAGTCATCAAAAACTTTCTTTCTTTCTTTCTTTTAAAATATTCGTCATTTGGGAATCACACAACTCGGACTGTATGTGAATATTATATCATTTGCTGGGGTTTGAAGATTAACATAAACAAAACCAGTTAAAAACCTTTTTGGAAACCGTTGCCAAAACCCATCTCTAACGCCTGTGCTTTTGACATGTTACAGCCTCTGTTTTGAGCCGTTTCTGTGTCTGTTAAACTTCCAAAATTTGAGGAAGTCCGAGCCTGACAACACTGTAAACATCCCCGGCCGTACACGCACACACAGTAAATGTTGAGAAATCATTAGCAGAGCCTAGTGGAGGTGTAATACTTGAAGACTGTGAAATAGACATTAATTCAAATATTTATTAACTGGTTACAGTTATCAAGTGTTTTGCCGAGAGGTGACCAGTGAACTCAGAAGTTGTTTATCAGAGGATAAATCTGCAAGAGAAGTGTTTCGGCTGAAATCTTTGAGCACAGGTCACCGTGTTCGTGTCAGCTGTTCGGTGTGATATAAGTGGAAAGAGTCAATCTGTCATTTGTCTAATGGACGCTCTTGGCTCAGTCCACACGGGTCAAATGTGACTTTTAAAGCTGAAAAGATCTTTCTTGTGTATGTTAAGGTTTTGGGAGAAAGAAAGAATCAGGCTGTTGGAGAATTATGGCAGGATGGTGAAGGAACAGGAACGATTAAACAAGCCATATCTCTGTCAGAATACTGTCCGCAAGAGATGAAGCACATCGACTTTATTTAACATTAGTGTCAGGAACTTTAAAGTGTTTTTAACAGAATGTTACAGGGTTACAATAACAGGAGATCTGTTTGCTCCAAGAAGTCCTTCCACAGAGTGGTAATAATGTGCCTTTCTGGATCTTAATTCAAGAAGTCCGCTATAAAGATCATCGCATCTCACCGTGGCAAATATTTTGACCCGCGAATCCCTCAATATTTAGTAAGCCGATGCTGTGCTGCGCTGCACTTGTGAGTTAGGGCTTTTCTTTAGAGAAGAAATAAAACTTCCCCCGATTATCTACCACCTTGTTTATTTGGTAAAGGTTTTTGACAAGCAGAATTCAAAGGGCGTGATCGCTTCCTCTGTTTCAACAGCTTTTCATAGATGGGTTTTGCATTCAGAACTTGTTTGCAAGGCTCACACTGCTCTTGACGTTCTTCTTAAGCGCTGTGCTGTCATGTGCTGATCTGCCTCTCAAGACTGTTCGGCTAATATCAACAACCTGAGTTCAAGCGCCTGCAGCAGCCCTCACCTCCCTCGTCCTTGCCTCACCCATAAACAGATCAACTTTGTCTCTTTCCTCTTCTTGTCACTTATTGGCCGCCAAATCATCTGCACATATTTTTGCAAGCATATGTTTGTAGTAGGATAGTCGACAAATAACAACTTTGTGTTTTTAGGTTAAAATGTCATACTAAAAAAATCTAGCCGCAAGCAGCAATTTGATAATCAGAATGTGTTTGACAGCAGCGGTTACATTGGCAAAGTTAACTGGAAAAGGTCTATTGTATAATATTTTGGGCATGTGGGAAAAACCGTGTAATATACAATTGTTTTCACCCTTGAAAAATGAGATATCACCCACTCAGTGGCTGATTTATGTTCTATGACACCCTCCATGTTTTTTGAGATGTGCACATTTTCATGTCGCTAAGACAAGCAATTGCGTAGTTATGGCCATTTGTATGTTTTTTGCCTCTTATCAAGTAGTCAAGCCCTGCGATTTTTTTTTTGTGTGACGAAGTTATAATAGTTTTTGATAACTGAGATGAACTTTCTCCAGAGAATCTTCACTAGTTTGTTCCGAATTTATATGGTTTAGAATTGCTATTTCTTTTCATTTGTATTTGCAGTTCATAATCAAGTCAACTGCTCAGTAGGTTTAAGGAGCTTCTTTTGTACGTGGTAAGGTATATTTTGTGTCCACTAGAGGGTAGAGCTGTGTCTTTTTGATCTTTCCCCTCCCTCTTTTGACGTTCTTGTCATTTTGTAATTACGACTGATATTTTCTAATATTGTTTTGTTCTTTTAATACAGACAGTCCAAACCAGTTGGTCAGTTGGTATCGCAGTTAATGTAAAGACCGCACACAACGTAATTTATGCTGGAAATATGTTTTCTTTCATAATTCTAAACACAAACACACACACAAAATAAATAAAAAGTACAAAAGGTTTAGGTATTTAGGCTGCTGTGTATGCTTGCTACCTACCTTTATGTACTGGATTAAGCCACACACAGTGTCGTTATTTGGCTGCAGGCAGGGTCCAGTTAGTGTTGCAATTGGAAACAGGCCAGTGATGTGCAGGTTATTACTTTTAAAGCACTTGAAGACGATAAAGTAGCAAGCTACAGATGTTGATCCTCATCTTAGGACACACAACCGACCCCTGAAAAATACCTTATATACACATGCAACAGTGCCGCAGAGTTTCTCTCTCTGTCCCTCTCTCCCCTTCCCTCCACCCTCTCTCTCTCTCTCTCTCTCTCTATCAAAGGCTGGTTGTTTCAGGCCAGAGTTTAGTTTCAGGGCTTTGGATCCAGAGAATGGCACCGGGAGGCTGGATGGGACGGCACACTCTGTGGAGCATCTGATGGGATTATGAGCCTCTCAACTCCTTTTTGGAGCTTTTCCCCGAAGATTTTCAGACTGTTATGCAACTGATAAAATATCAGCAGATGCTTTTGATGTTTAGGAGCATACTTCTTTCGTTAAGCTCACTTTTCCCCGTTATGCTCTTCCTTTAAGGACTTTGTGGGATTCGTCAAGGCAAATTAAGTGTGTTGCGACTTTCATCCAGGACTTCCTGCACTCTAGAGGCCTTTATGCTGATGATAAAGTTTTTAAAGGATTGTTTTTAAGTTGATATCAAGTTTAATGAACTCGCTGAACTGGCATCCTTGTTACTATTATTTTCCGAATTTTGATTGGTTTCAGCATTATGTTATTCAGTGGATGGAGACACTGGGCGCATAATGGACTTGAGATCAAGACAAGAAATCTTCTGAGCTGTAGCTTTTAGTTCTGTCACATCCTTGCCGTCCAAAAACGGACACACTTTCTGAATTTTAACTGTAGTGTTCAGAAGTTAACTCAATCCTCTGCCAAAATGAGTAAAGACCTTCGTTTCCCCAGGAAGACAATGCAGGTGAACTATTCAACACGCCGACACTCATGCATTGGGTATGTATAAGCAACGTTTAAGGAGTGTTCACCTTCAATTGAATCGTGAAATGAGTTTTAATGGTTCATTTTTTTAAATGTAACAGATTATATAATGACCATTACCAGGTTTTCAGAGCGAAAAGCAGTGTCTGTGTTGCACCATGTCATTATCCCATGTTTTAAATGTAATATTTCTGTGTTGATGAGCACTTGGACAATTGGAAACGATTACAGAATTAGATTTACACTCTGCATGGATCAAGTGCTTAGTCCTGGCAGGTTTTTCTTGTGTAAGAAAGTGTTGAAGCAAACCAGTTGACTGGATTTCTGACATCACTAACATAAGCCCTGAAATGATGAGTGCACCTTCTAGTGGAGAGAGCTGCTCGGGAGTTGTTTAGACCTCCCTCTTCCTCTCCAAGCAGTATGACAGTGCTGGCTGTTATGTGATGTGTTGTGTAGCTGCTGTATCTGTGGCCTGGACAGCCTGAGGCCAGTAGAGGTAGAGATCGATGGTTCAGCCAGTGTCTGTTGATGTTGGCCTGTAGCTGTAATGGGGAGACACGCTGTGACCTTACGCACACAGTAACCTCTGTACTATCCAGCATGTCTGGAATTACCTAACGTAAATTATGAGTGAGTTACGCGCTTGTACCTTTACAATATGGTGTCACTCTATGCAATTAAAAATGCTCTCTAAACAAGAAGATGAACTAACATTCAAAATGTTGGGGTCAATAAGATTTATTTTATTTATTTATTTAATATAAATATAAAATATGCTTTGTTTGCTCTATTATATATATATTTTTTTGTTTGTTTGTTTTGTTTTTATTTTATTAAAATAATGTAATTTTATCTAGCAAGGGCACATGAAATTGCAAAAAAATAAATTAAATAAATACTTAATAATTTATATAATTACAAAAGATTTATTTTTCAAATAAATGCTGTTCTTTTGAACTTTCTATTCATTAGAGAATCCAGACAAAAAGTAACGCAGCTGTTTACACAAAATTATACAAATTATTTATAGCACAAGACCAGCACTTATTTGTATCGTAAATAATAAAAATGTTTCTTGAGCACCGAATCAGTATATCAAAATTATTTCTGCTGGGCCATGTAATACTGAAGACTGAAGTAATGGCTGCTGAACAGTATTTTACAACAAGCCTATATACTTATACCAGAAATGGAAAACAGTTCTTTTAAATTGTAATAATATTTCACAATACTGTTTATAAATGCAGTCTTGGAGGGGTAGTGTATATTCCAAAACAAAAAAGAAAAAAAAGGGATATGATGAAAAACTACAGGCTTTAATGTTATTTGCTTATTTGACTAATTAGACTGATGGTGATAACATTAAAAAGTCACATTTATCGGCTAATGCTGATGTCATTAGTTACATTAGATAACAGTGAAGTGCAGAGATTTTACTGGTAGCTCTGAGTGGATTTTATCTCTTGTAAAGTACATTCATTTGAGCCTCTTTGAAACACTGCCACTCTTCAATCTAAGGCTCTCTAAAGGACCTGTCACAACTCCGCACAGCATATCACAGTGTTACACTGTTTACAAGAGAGGCTTTTCATGCAACACTCTTACTCTCCATGTGACTCAGACAAAGCTGTGACTTGTTTCCTACATGCATATCACTACAATAGATATTTAAAGCAGGGCAAGCCGGGTTGTACAGCATCAGCATTAAAGCAGAGGACTGGATATTTTCCTCAGCATCACCTGTAGAGCACCAACTAGTGATGAGCGCTTTCAAAACACTGCTTCAGGATGTTTCAAATGCCTTTGTGGATGGTTTGTTTTTGATTAGTGAGCTTAAGTGCACATCATAATTGTCAAGTCATGTCATTTCAGGAAACACAGCTTTTTTACATCATGCTATTTTGAAACTTCCCTTATGAGAATAACCACGGTTTTACTACAAATAAAAGAAAAAAAGATAGTTGGTAACCACAAATTAACTATGGTTTTGCTACATACTGTACCATATTTTAACCATGGTATGTGTAGTAAAACTGTCATTATATTTGATAACATGTAATTGTTACATGTTAAATTGGTTAAAAAAGACACCAATTATACAGACACTACATAACTAACTGTATATATTGGTCTGTTTATGTAGCGTTTACACCGTTTCGACCAACAGGTGTCCAACTAGTGTGCAGTGTGGCAAATTAATTAATTCAGTTTCCCATCAACAGAGACCTAGATACATCTATCTGGTGATTTGTGCTGCATTCAACTATTTAAATTTATACAACAGTTAGTTCTAGTTAACTTTTTCAGCGACCCTTTTTCACAAGTTGCGTTGTTCTGCCAGTAGTTTGAGTGAGTCGTTGAATCAGTCTTCCAAACAATGCAAAACACCGATTCATTCACATCCACAGCTCTGTGGTGATTCCATTTGGAGCTATAAAAACAAACAAAGTAACTGCGAATACTACATTGTAAGTTACTCAGTAGTATTGCACAGCTGTATAAAAGTAATTTCCAGATATGACTAATTTTAAGATATTTAGTTTAGTATTTAGTAAGGGTTTTTGAGGTTTACTTGGAGACAATAAAGCTATTGTTTTTAAGCTTGTGGTTTTAGTCGCCAAAAAGCAT
>JAUYWG010000032.1:8618020-8629230 GCA_034779775.1 Enteromius afrohamiltoni
GTAAGGGTTTTTGAGGTTTACTTGGAGACAATAAAGCTATTGTTTTTAAGCTTGTGGTTTTAGTCGCCAAAAAGCATGTAAAAAGTTTTCAGTTTGTACTAGAGGCCCTCAAGGCAGAGTCAACACTGACCTTACAATATCAGCAAGCATGGCTTTGGTTGGTTTAGAGAAAGTCTACTTCTTAAGTCTATTACTTCTTACAAGCTACCATTTTAATAACTTGAGTTATTGCGTTGTTGGTTTCTGGAAAATCTGCATGGAATGAAAATGTGAATGACCACTGTATAAGAGAAGGTTTAAACTGAGCCGAAACTCATTGTGACATAATACTGGGTCTGGTTTGCATTGTATCTCAGACTCTCAGTTTTTAAAGCTGTTGTGGTTGCAGCTTCTTAACTGCACTTGCTCAGCAAATAACTGACATCACATATTAGAGTAGCACCTTACTGAGTCGTACAAAACCAACGTCGAAAGTGAAAGTCAAGTGAGGTGAACCAATCACAGGACAACAGTGTCACTATCCACGGACCCAAAAATAAAACCTCAGAGCTCAGAATAGTCGATAGGCGCTGATGCTGTGACTGGAGTCACTGTGCGTCACTGTTCTGCTCCATATTTTAAGCATGGCTGCTTTCCCCAATGACTCCCACCGCTCATTGATCTGTCAGCCTCTCTCACTGATGACGGGAGCCCTGCCAACCCATCTCTCTCCATTAGAAACCAGCTATCTAATAGAAGCTGTCAAGAGCAGGGTTTTTTTTTTTTTTTTAGGAAATCTGTTACTGTGCATATAGATTACAGGCTGCTGACATCTACTGGTAAAAATATATATCTAAAAAATATATATATCAGGTTATTTGAAGTAATAATTTGCGTGTTGGCATAGATTTAACAGCAGTGCAGTTTAAACTAGCTTCAGATATGATTAATCCCATAGTAAACTCTTCTAAGCTGATTGATTGGCTGCTCTGAAAAATGTCCAAAGCTGCTATAAAATCAGCAGAAACTTAAGCAGGGATGGAAGCCATCTTGGTAAATCTAAAAAAGAAAAATAGTTTTGCCATTTGGCACGATCAGTCCACCACATGGCAGTATTCTACAAGGGCAAGGTGGGCTGAGCTCATGATTGGTTAGTCTGGGTTTGGTTTGGTTTACTTGTAGTACATGTCTCACCAGCAGGGGATGCAATGGTCTAATGTTAATATATCACATTATAAATGAGTGAAGGTCAGTTCACACATTTACTTACAACTTAAAATTGCATGCTTATAGCAAATCTATACGCAGTTTATTAATTGCTTAGCACAAGAGCAGGTAAATGTGCGCTTCTTTGTTTCAAAAGGCATCTTCATCTGAGAATTAAGAGGAGATTTGAAATCACACCATGAGTCCTTCTTCACATTATATTTTATTTTGTGGTTTATTCTCTTTCCTGATTCCTAGCAAAATCTATCATAGGAAGCTGGTGTCAGCTGCTAGCTAGCCAGCCAAGCATCACAGTGTGACAAGCCTGTGACGTCAGCACAGTGATGCTTTATGCATGCTGTGACGTCTGGCTGGAGATTCATGCATCCTCTGAGTCTCAGTACTGGCAAAAGCCCTTTGTTTGCCCACGGATAGAGCTGGCAGATGAGCTCAGTTATTTCAGGTGTGCAGACAGTGCAGAAAACTACAACAGCAATACTGCAAAACGTTATTACATTTAAATACTTGTTTATATTAATATGAATGTTTATATATAAAAAAAAATGAATCAATTAATGTGATGTGAATTCTCAGCATCATTAATCCAGACTTCAGTGTCACATGATCCTTCAGAAATCATTCTAATATGCTAATTTGTTTCTCAAGAAATATTTCTTATCATTTACAGTGCTGCTTAACATTGATATATCTTGCATAAACGGGATTCATCTTTCATGTAGGATTCTTTCATGTATAGAAAGTACTAAAGAATTGTTTCAGTAGACATATTTTATGACAAGAATCCTTGCTTACATTTCTTCTCATTATTGATGAAATTGAAGCCTTAATTATTGTTTATTGTGTCTTTGCTGAATACATTTAAAAAACCTTTTTGTTTTTTTCCCTATGCGTACAGTATGAGGCGCAAAGACTAGAAAAAGGCTGTACTGTATCTGCCAGGTATAAACACTGAAGTCCGTTTGCTATCTGGAGCTGATAGATTTCCAGAACACTGAATAATACTAAAAAATGAGCACTGAGGTGAGCAACAGAGAATTTTTCTCTAGGCTGCAGAGCCAAGAATAATAACAGACATCATCTTGACCTCAGGACGCTCGTTCCTCTTATAGTAATCTGTTAAGAAAATTTCATTTTTACGCTGGGTTTCGATCTGTCACAGTAATTGGTTATTCATTGCGCTGTGGAAAAATGTTTTATTAGTTCCTGGAAAATCATAACTACATAGGTTGTCATACTGATATTATCAACACACAGCACCTGATCGTTTAGTTCCGTTTGAATTTTTGACTTTTAATTTAAAGGATTGATGTCATGCGTCTCTTTGGCAGGTTTATTAAACTGGATAGTTTTGAGCTTTTCAAGTCTTGAAAAACATCTTTGCTAAAACTTTATCTTAAACCTGGCCACTGGCTGCACTTTCTAACAAAATAACCCAGATTACCGATTCTGTGGACGATCTGTGAACTTTTTTTAGGATTTGAAACATATGCATGCTCCAATTTGCAAGAATATTACAATCTTTCCAAGAATCATAATTTTTTTGATCATGATTATGACATCCCAACACACTGTTATGACTGAAACATGTAGACAGTCCAAACAAGGTCGTTTGCTTTAGCCAAAGATCTTTATCAGCCCTCATGCTGTCCAAGCCTACAACACAGAAACTGGCAATTTTATCTGAAGCAAGAGATTTAGGGGGATTATTTGTTTTATCTGACAATATAATTTGTTCACAAATTATATTTAGATAATTCAAGAGAGAAAGAACCACCTTTTGACTCTGATTAATCTCTATCATCATTAATGCATTTAATAATAATTAAATTTTCGAATGCAAGATATTGCCTAAATAATAATTTTTTAAATTCTGAGACTATTAGCGTTTCTGGGAAAATGGCTGAGTGACCATGATTTCTGTACTGCTGTGTTCACTGCAGGGGAAAGGTTTACGTCAGAAAAAGCAGTTCAACCACCGAATTGGAGGTAGCAATCGTAGCAACAATTCAGTACTCAGATTCTGGTCTCCCTTTTAAAGCTCCTTGAGGTCTCAAACTAAACTTGCAATTCATCAAGAGTGAATATGAAGACTTAAAAACCAGTTCAGGAAGTTATATGTGTGTCTCTTTCAATTCTTGGCAGCAACAGCAGGTTTTATTTTGTTATCTCGGGTTTACTGTAGATCGTCTTTTGAGGGGAAGGAATAGACCTGGGTTTTTTCCTTGTCTCGAAGACTTTGGTTCACATTTGTGTCTGGACATAAGAGGGTTTATAAAAATCTGAGTTCTCATATTTAGATGAACAGTTTTGCGATGATACCGTTTTGTTTTTGTTATCTTAGTGCTGAGCAGATACGCTTAATTTTACTGGAACCTTCAACGTCCATACAACCTTTACTTTCCACAGAAGGTTCTTTATAGTGCAGATTGTTCTTTAGATTTAAAGACAAACAACAAACTCCGACATATTGCACAGAGATATATTAGATATTCTCTGACTGGATAAAATCAAAGAAGCTAAAAAATCAGTGGCCATCGTGCAGTATGTGACTTCCTGTGAAATCTGTCCGTTCAGATCTTCAGACTGGCTTAGGACAAAAATTGTGTATTCCAGTCTTAGTCAAAAAATGCTTCTTCGTCTGCAATTAATATATGCAAGATCCTGGTTTTCAAAAAAGAGACTGTATATTTACAAAGAAATTCTATGTAATCCTTTTAAAATGTAATTAGAATTTCAGTTCAGTTTTAATTTTAAATTAGAATTTAGTTATTATTTTTATTGTTTATTATATATATATATTTTTGGTCACACTTTATTTTAAGGTCCAATTCTCGGTATTAACAAACTATTGAATATGACTTTCACATCAGTAAACTCCTAATTTGCTGCTTTTAAAAGTTAGTAAGGTAGTTGTTAAGTTTAGGTCTTGCATATGTGGATTAGGGATATAGATTATGGCCGTGCAGAATATGTGTGCTTATAAACAGCCAAGTTGTTAATAATAGGCATGCTAAAAAGCAACTCCGTGAGAGTTTGTTGCAATACTAAAGTGTTACCTTTTTATTTTACTCAACGCTTTGCTTTAAACAGCTGCTGCAGACCGAGCAGGAAAGGGTTAACGTCTCAAGGAGGCAGGAACTGTGCTTTCGTTGGTCCCACCCTCTTTCTTGAGCGTGATCTCACAGTAAGGCGAGCTCCAGCCGTCTGGCAGCAATGGGCCAAAGAGTCTAGCTAAAATATGGCACAGACTCCCACATGAGTCCAGCTACCACACAGAAGCAGAGGAAGACAGAAAACTATGGTACCTTCACTCACAGGAACATCTTAGATGAGAAGTTTGCCTGGGGCTGACCGAGCAGAAGATCCATGTGTGAATGTTGCTGGAGCATCTCTTGAAGTAGCTCACACGCTTGCAAAGTGAAGCATGGGTTCGGACGAGGCCCGTCACTCAAGCTCACATCTCTGTTCAGAAGAAGTGAGGTGATGGACTATTAGAAGAGAACAGTGGATATCATGCTGTGCTTTTTCTGGTTTTCCTTCATGTTGTAATTAACCCGAGGCAATGAGGATCCACGAACAATGTTTACCTAAAAAGAGTGACACGAAGTCTGTTTGCGTGATTTGTGTGAAGGAATTACATGAGAGACATCACCGGATGATTGTGCCGGCAAAATGAGTGTGCCGGCAAACTGTGGATACTCTTTCTCAGCTGATCGGGCTCTGAAGCCACGGAACTGGAATTTGTATGGATCTCCATGTGCCGTCAACAGACCCATCGACATTGTGCAGAAGCGCAGGCGGTAATAAGCTTTGATGATTTATTCTGCCACGGCAGCACAAATATAGCCCGGTCCACAATTATGAGACGATTTGTGAAAATGCTCTTGTAAATGTAACTTGTTTACTTTTCAACTTATTTCTTCACTGCAAAAAATGCTTTTCTAGCCAAGATTTTTTGTTGTTGTCTTGTTTCCAGCCAAAATATCTTCAATCAAGAAGGATTTTCAAGATGAGAAAAAAATATTGTCTTGTTTTCATAATTAAGTTTTACTTGAAGCAGGTAAATTAATCTGTCAATGGGAAAAACAAAATAATCTTGTTTTCTGTGTCAAATAAGATTATTTTGCTTAATCCATTGGCAGATTATTTTGGTTGTTCTAAGCAAAAAGTAACTTCATTTGGACTGCTTTTTCTGAAAACGAGACTATATTTTTTACTTGTCTAAAAAAATCTCTTTTTTTGCAGTGATTGACGTAACAATTTGACTAAAAGACTTATTTTAAAAAATTCACTCTTTTGCTTTAACTGTAGCCGAGCGGCGTGAACTCCAGTAGTTTGTGTCAGTGATGATCAGGATTTTTATAGATATAAAGAGCATCTTGATCTGCAGCTGACTGTCTGTTCTAAAAATGTATCTTATTTTACACCTATAATATTTAAATTATATATTTGTGTTTTTTAAATTGCTAAAAAATTATATTATAAATAATAAATCCCAGATGCTTAATCTTACTATATATATATATATAAAAAGTTGAATATATCTAATGCTGCTGTATTGATAACTGGAGGGGTTTTTTTTGTCTTTACCTGGTGTACACACTGAGACAGATTATTATGTTGGTTGGCTGTAAATCTTTCACTGTGTCCATGGAATAACCTGTTGATATGCTCTGACCCATGGAAACTCTTTTCAGACGGCCTCTGTCTGACAAGATCTAGTAGCTCTCAGCTGCCTGATGGCAGTAAAGCACTATGATAAATGAGCAGTTATTCCGCCAGGGTTTTGCGTTACTCTGGGTGCTCTGGGTACGTTCTGCTTTTGCTTTTATTGTATCATAGTCAGGAAATCAGTATCTGTAACCGTTCCACCAAATGCCAAGCATCCCCGCTTACTGTTTCACTGAAAACATCCAGCATTTAACACCTCTCATTTACATTCAAAACTTTTTTTTAATAACATATTATCTTTTATTAACCAATAGCATTATGAAATACAAAAATAAACATGCAACATTAAAAATATAGTCGCCCCTCTTGTTAATAAGCTAAGAAATATATATTTTTTGTATTAGTGCCAGGACTGTACATTTATGTTGTTACAAAAATCCAAGGGGAAGCATATTTCCTGCATCATTAGCACTATCATTCAGATACATAATGACTGTTTCCACACAGGTTTCCTGAACGCTGCCCTGTTTGCCACTGCTCAGAGGAAAAAAAAAAAAAAATCCCCGAACTCGCACCATTGTGTGAGCTAGTGTTACTGCGAAGAGATGCCCAAACAAACACAGCTATGTTTTGGTAGCAGAGTGTTGACACTTTTCATGGAAACGGCTTACTTTATGATAGCTTTTTCATATTGGCCCTGGAAAAGGATTTTAACATCAAAAAATGGCACATGACATTTAAATCCATGACAACGAGTGGCTGCATGTACGTTTGCTCAGTCACACATGCACCAGTTATTGTTATTCACATATTTGAATAACACATTTCCACATAAAGGCAAAAGTGAAGAAATAAAGGTTGCTGTGAATGTTTCTAAGGAGCATTTTCTTAGAAAACCAAACTTTTTTTTGAATGGCCATCTATAGAAAAATCTTTCATTTCATTTTCTTATGAAACTCAATGTGCTGTGTCTTAGTAGAGTAGTAACTTTATAGGGAAGTATGGGATTTGTGAAATACGGGGGAAATCTGCTTTAGTCAGAGGGGTTTTTGTTTTAAAGAGAACCACGAAGCCTCTGTCCTCCCACAATATCAGCAAGGCTGCGTAGACCAAGCCAGAGACAGCACACTCCTTTTGGACACACACACATGCTTCCCACTCGAATAGCCATCAATGTCAGTGTTGACAGCGGGATTACAGATAAAAAAAACACGTGTTTCCATTTCTTTCCCCCATTTGTTTTCTTAGTCCGTATCTTGCTTTATCAGATAAAGTACAAGACGTTTGGAAATTAGAGACCTGGATGAAAAATAAAACTTTATTTACAGCTGAATATTTTAATGAAAACTTAAAGGAGAATATTACTGTATATTGTAGAATGTGTTGACATATTGATTTAGGTACAACTTTGGTCTTCGGTCTGCAGCTGTTAAATTACAAAATAAAGTTTTTCATAAGAGTGACTCTTTCTAACAAATTCAACTTTACGTCGCACAACTGCAGCTTTTATACCGATTATACTTTAATGGGATTTCATTATAATCGGGACCACATTCTTTTATACATATCTATTATAATTTATATCCCACATTATGACTTTGAATATCACAACATGACTATTTCTCTAATTTGCAGCTTTATACCTCACACATTATACTTTATTGTGTCAAACAACCTCACAACTTGCTTTTGAAGTCTTTGAATGAACACGGGACTAAACATTTAAGGCTTATGAAGCACACTGGACATCACTTTTGTCTTTTCATTAAACTGAATATTAGAATCGTTAACGGATCAATGTCCAACTAAAACATGGGAGCGTAAAGACATCTGTTTCTTCTTGTAATTCCTTTTTTTTTTGTAGATGTCAGGATTTGTAAACCATTTGTCAGCTCTTCACATATTTTCTAGAGCTCCATGTCCAGAAAAATGATTTATGGGACTTAGTGGATTATAGTCACTAGAGACTGGGAGCGCCATGTCTTCTGCTGTTAAATGTTAGCGGTGAGGTTAACAGTATATTGTCCTGTAATGAATATGTGTTTTCCTAATCTTCATTAGAGAGGTGTCCTCTTAAGAATTCCTTGAGAATATCCATTTGTCTCTCTCTTGGCCGATGCGTCGTGGTGTTAGATTGCAATCGTCTGAACATCTGCAGCTCATTCTTCTTGTTTTGTTTTTTGTTTTTTAAGTGAAATGTGTCACATGGGATTACTTGTACCCCCAAGAGCTACAGCTATTTTCAGTTGAAGTTGACCTATTCTAAAATGATGCTAGTGTTGTCTAAAATGCAAAGGCTCTTAGCTCTTAGTGTTTGTGTGTATGCGGTTCACAGTAATACGTGCGGATATCTCTCAATCATCACTTTGGATTACTTTCATAATGTATATCTGTTGTTTTCTTATGATCACGAATGATGCTAGGATAACAGCCTGAGCTCTGTCCGTGTCCTCCGAGAGACCCTCTGCTGTGTTCACAGAAGTGCTCAGTTACAGACCCTGCATGGAAAATCTGATGCACTTCGTTAGCTCTGTTTGTAGTGATGGTCTGGCTCCATGCATGAGACGACATATGTATATTTTTCCTCTGCGTTTTTTATTCTAAGATCTCATATAAAAATTCTGGCTTTTATATACATTTTGTACAAATATTTTACTGCTTGAGGTAAAAGAACTGAAAAATAAAAGATAATTTAGTTTTAATGCTAATTTAACCAATTAAGCCACATTTCGGTAGGTTATATGCGAGTTTCCTTTTAATAGTGTAGTAGTGTTTTAATGCAAAGTGGTGCACACCAAACTGCTTGATGTGGGAAAACGTGTAATTTGTTTTCATTTGTAATATTAGTCATAAATACACTACCATTCAAAAGTTAGGAAAGTAAAAAAAAGAAAAGAGTTATTTTTATATATTTTTTTATATTTTTTATATAGAATAGTTTTATTTGTTAAATATTTGTGCTATTCTAACTTTCTATTTCTGAACGAATCCACTAAAAGATGTGTCGCAGTTATGTTAGGTGTCTCAATGTTAAGCAGGACTGTTTCCAACGTTGATAATGATCAGAAATAGACGTTTAGAACGATTTCTGAAGGATCATGTGACACTGAGGACTGGAGATATGATGCTTTGACATCACAAATAAAATACATTTCAAAATACAATGAAATAGAATGTAAAATTTGAATAATATTTCAAACATTTGAAATGATTTTTAGAGCCAATAAATGCAGCCTTGGTGAGTATAAAAGTCGAAAAATGTTTCACTTTTGAATGTTGGTGTATTAATATTGTACGCTGAATATGATATATAAATTATAATACATAGATTAAAGGAAAAACACAAAAATATATACTTATTAAATGTGCACACAGCTAATTTATGGTAGTAACAAGTAATGAACAGGGCTGAATGTGCCCACATAAAGTTTGTTTATATTAACTATAGCTTTCAAAAGTACAAATGTGTGTCAAAGTTCAAATTGAAATGACCATCTATTCCTGTAAATGCAATTGCACAAAAACAATTGAAATGAAGAGAGGCGCTCTTCTCTGTAATATTAACGTACATTAAAGTCACCACCAGGTTGCTGTTCGACAAGAAAATGTATGTGGAAATATCAGTGTAATACGCCTTCAAACGTCTATGACTTAATTCTGGCTAACCCCTGCTCATGCTTTAAAATGTCAGTCTAAATCAGAGACAAACCGAGCTTATTTTTAATCTTGACCATAAATGTTCAGTGGAAAGCTGAGATCACAGCAGCACTGCCCCCCTCTTCCTTTCCTTCCCTCTCTTTCTTTCTCTTTCTCGGTGCACCCTATTGTGCCTCAGAAATCTTTATACAATCTCTGCAGCTCTTACCGGTATGGATGTGCTTCACATTTTATGTGCACAATTAGGAAAAGGCAGCAATGTGATTAAACAATCGAGGACACATCCTCCGCCCGCAGTGTCTACGCACGAGTATGTGACCCGCTGGATGACCCTGTAATTAGTCGGCTCATCAAATCGGTAACATCTCCCGTTGTGCTTCTGTGAGACTCCAATCTCAACGTCGAGCACCAAGAAGGGTCTTTTTAAAACTCAAATGCATGTTCACTTGTGATTAACTGTGCTTTTGATGTCTCTTCGGCCGCCGTGCAGCACAATGAGCATTTGCAAGGCAACAGCTGTCTTCCAAATCTCCTGTGGTATGTTCATGTATGTCCGGGCCTCTGGGAGTTCATTGACATCATGTGACGTTGTGTCTCTCTTAAATGTCATTTTTTCGTGTTGATTAGAAACAATGGAGAGAGGAACAGGATGAACAGCCTTCTGGCTGCGTCCCAGTGGACTGGTTATTCAACTGCTAGACTACGTGAGACTCATATGAACTTGTGGCTCCGTCTCTATTCTTCTTTTCTTTACATGAGATGCTGCATAAACAAACACGGCTGAATGTGAAACCGGCGCTCGTTCTTTTCTTAAGATGTTTTAAGGTGTAGGTTAGGCTATAGTGTTGACGCGGCTGGGACGGGCCGGGCTGGTGCAAGGCATGTAATGTGCCCGGGTTAGGACTGACGTAGCACCAGTGTCTCCTGACGCATGCTGGGTGTCAGGTGTTTAGATACTGGCAGTCGACAGGCTGCAGGGGGTTTAGTATCAGCTCTTTTGCTCCTCACGCTGGAGGTGTCTGAAGGTTTCTGCTTGAAGCGTTTGTAACGAGTTGGTCTCCCCTTAGAGTCAATTTGAACCTGTTCTTGAAGATAGTGATAGGCTGGGTTAAAGTCAGGGGTGTAAAATGACATTTGAGTTACAGCGTGGATACTGCTTCAGACTTGAGCTGATTTGTTTGTTTATTTTGTCATCATCAAGTTGAATCGTTTAGTTGTGTTATTTATTTATTCATTTATCTGTTTGTTTATTTATTTATTTATTTTGTCATCATCAAGTTTAATCCGTTTAGTTGTGTTATTTATTTATTTTTTAATCCTCATTAAGTTGAATCGGTTTAGTTGTGTTGTTTATTTGTTTATTTATTTGTTTATTAATTTATTTATTTTATCCTCATTAAGTTGAATCGGTATAGTTGTGTTATTTATTTGTTTATTTACTGTATCATCGTCAAGTTGAATCGGTTTAGTTGTGTTGTTTATTTGTTTATTTATTTATTTTATCCTCATTAAGTTGAATCAGTTTAGTTGTGTTATTTATTTATTTATTTATTTGTTTGTTTTATCATCATCAAGTTGAATCGTTTAGTTGTGTTATTTATTTATTTATTTGTTTGTTTATTCATTTTATCATCATCAAGTTGAATCGTTTAGTTGTGTTATTTATTTATTTATTT
>JAUYWG010000032.1:8629330-8650162 GCA_034779775.1 Enteromius afrohamiltoni
ATTTATTTATTTGTTTGTTTATTCATTTTATCATCATCAAGTTGAATCGTTTAGTTGTGTTATTTATTTATTTATTTTATCATCATTAAGTTGAATCGGTTGAGTTGTGTTGTTTGTTTGTTTATTTTGTCATTAAGTTGAATCAGTTTAGTTGTGTTATTTATTTGTTTATTTGTTTATTTTATCATCATTAAGTTGAATCGTTTAGTTGTGTTATTTATTTGTTTATTTATTTATTTGTTTTATCATCAAGTTGAATCGGTTTAGTTATGTAATTTATTTATTTATTTATTTATTTAATCCTCATTAAGTTGAATCGGTTTAGTTGTGTTATTTATTTATTTATTTTACTGTATCATCGTCAAGTTGAATCGGTTTAGTTGTGTTATTTATTTATTTTATCATCATCAAGTTGATTCGGTTTAGTTCGTTATATTTTGTTTGGGTTTTTTAGTTGAGTTGGTTTAGTCACCATTTATTGATCATTGTACCATCCTCAAAATAAGCAATAGTCACCATGTAATTTATTTATTTTATCATAATAAAAGTTAGGTTAAGTTAGGCAATTTAGGTTGGCTATAGTCACCATATTATTTACTTAATTTTTACATAATCAAGTTGATTTACAACATATACTTTGTGCAATAATCATGCTTTGACTGTAAAAAGTCTAGCTTCACACATGCTTTTTCTATCATGAGCCACAGGAGGCATCCTGTTCCCTGAAAAACGGCCCATTTTCCCACAGCTCTACAAACACAAAGACGGCTCACAGCGACTGGTTCATCTGATTGGTGGATCTGACTGCTTTTCATTAATGCAGACAGTTGTCATAACAGGGTAAAGACTGTCAAGGGAATAGTCTAAAATTAGAATGTAACCCTATACTTTCATGTTTATGTAATAAGTTGTTATAAGATATTATAGTGCAGAGTAGTGTTTTTTTACATCATGTTGAAGCCAACAGAACTAGAAGCAGCACAGAGGTCAAGTAAACATGACCTTTCTCCACAAAGAAACTGGGGTGCTAGTCATATTTTATGTCTCAGTTTATATCAGTTTTTCTTTTTCGCGTTAATACAGATTTATCATTTCAATTTCCAATGCATCATTTAAGTAATGCTCAGTGCATTTGTGCTATAATTATTCAATAATAAAAATAGTGCGAGAATGGTTGAATTTGGGTGAAATCTACTTCTAAATAAATTGGCTGATGTTCCTATACGCAGTGACGTAGTTTCCACATGCAGTCCAAAAACAGCATCAAAAACACAGCTTCACAAAGTGATGAAATTCCCACATTCCCTTTTGACGGAGGATGTCTTAAAATGGCAACATGGAAATGTGTGGGTGGATAGATGCGTGGGCTAAAAATAGCGCAGCAGAAATCTACATAAATATTCATGAATGGGGGGAAGAATCTGAGGCTACCTGCAGCTCTAAATATAGCGCTTCTGCTCGGATCCCTCGCACAGAGACAGGCTATTTATAGCAGCAGCTCTGCAGAAGCACCTCGCTCTGAGAGTGCACAGGGACCCATAAGACGAGAGACAGCATTAAAGATGAGGGACGGAAGCAGAAAACAAGTGGAAGCGACAGCCTCTGCCCCAAGCACAGGTATTTTTAGAGATGGATACGGTGTCCCCTCACGCCAGAACGTACAGTAGTGGGACTAATAACGCTGTTGTGTATGTGTGTGTTTTCGTCCATTCAGAAGAATGCTGCTCTCGCTCTCTCTGTCTATATGTCTCTCGCTCCTGTATGCGGTCACATGAATAGGGTGCACTGGGTTGATTATGTAAGGCAGTGTTAGAGACATCCGTCTTGTCCTAATGCAACATCTACGAGAGCTGTGAATGAGGACATGCGATAGAAATGAAGACGAAGTATTTATTTTAACTGGACCCTTCAAATTCACATGTATTTTGCAGGTGGCTTTGCACATGTTGTAGATTGGGGATAAAAAATCGATGTTATTAATAATTTTTAAATAAAGATTATTTTTATTGGAAACAAATTATTAAAATAATTGAAATTAAAAAAATAATAGTAATAGATAATAGTAAATATATATTTCTTTTTTAAATACTATTACTAATACTAATTTATTTTTATTATTAATATATACTATTCAATTAATATATATTATATTATTATAATTCTACTAAATATATTTTCTATTGTTAAAATTATTGCAGTAACAAGTACTATATATATATGTGTGTGTGTGTGGGAGGAGGTATATTTATATATGAAGTTTGGCAAATGTATATATTTATTGTAATTTTAATTCATATTATACTTTCATAGACACTAATAAATAGGAAACATATAGTATTTATTATTTAATAATATTTAATATGCTCAAATGTGATGATCGTGCAGATAAAAAGGTAAATAAAGCATAATACATAATAACTATTTAAAAATAAAAAATTGAAAGCACATTTAAAAGCTGAATATGTGATGCATTGGATAACATGATTAAACTTGAGAAGCATAAATGGCAGTATTACGTTTTGAACTGAAAAACAGAGGCTATAAATAATGTTGCTTCCTTTATCGTTTTATTGTTATTGATTTATGCAATGCGCTTCCTGATCTCCTAAATATAGAAAAAAATATGGCCATTGATCTGCAGCGTTGTTCCACTTCTTCACATTAACCTAATAACTCACTGTAGATGAATACATTAGCAGTGGATCATTATCAAACAGACGGCACATCAAAGGCAGGACCATTGATTAATCAAATCACCGTATATGGTGTGTTTCAATTCTGTGCCAGTTTGATTGGGAATTGACTTTACCTGAGGAGGTTATTTTTAGGCCTCTCACATGCTTCCACGTCAATGAACGGAGGCTATTTTTAGCTTCGCATTCCGGCGAAGACCTTGAAGAACACGGCTCATTCAGAGCTTCGCTGCCTCTGTGTCTCAGGAGAACCTGAATGTGCCACTGAAATGGATAGATGGACCACACTCAGACTGGCTTAGAGGAGGAAGAAAGCTTAAATGCGTTTTCTCATTGACTGTCACCATGACAGATTTACTAGATCTGAATGCTGTTTTGCCAGTGCTGCCGGATGCCATGCCATTTATGCCAGGGATCTAAAATATTAAAATTCTCACCCTTTTTCTGTGCCACGCAAAAAGAAGATATTTGAGGAATGCTGGTGGTAACCAAACATGATTCCCTTTGGCTTACATTGTATGAAAAATAAATAAATGCTACCAATATTAACATTCTTCTGTACCACAGAAGAATCAGTATACAGGTTTGAAATGATTTGAGAGTGAATAAATTATGAGAATTTAAATGTATATTGTTAAATATGTTCGTATGCTCAATAAAAAATGTTTTTTAATGTTTCAGAAATGATGTAAGAAAAACTAATAGCCAATGAAAATAATAGGCACTGGTCAGGTGTTTTTAGGATTTATGTGGTGAAATGTTAAAGCAACAACTGAACCGCCTCTTTAAGAGCACGTTTTAAGAGTGCATGTGACATTGAGTTGCTGTAAATAAAGAACTATTTTTTTTCCCTTTTTGTTTTCTTTTTAAAGGGATAGTTCACCCAAAAAGTTTGTGGGCCTTGTGTCTTGTGACCTGGTTGCCTAGCAACATTGCTCAAAAAGTTGCTACGTGTATCATCAGTCTTACGAGTTTGGAACAACATGAGGGTGCATTTTTGGATGAACCATCCCTTTACTTTTTTGTTTTTTGTTTGTTTTTGCAGACTGATATGCTGTCTAGTTGTGTCATATTTACCTGTAAGGCTAGAGCTTACGTCTAGATTTTACACAGGAAGAGAGCGTTTCAGCACGCATTTGAGTGTAACCGTTTTATCAAGGTCTCTGTGACCTTCTGCACTAGTTCAGGGTGCGTGGTGAGTGTGTAGATCTCACACTGGTGGAAATAAATCATCCTAATGCAGCTGAATTTTTATAAAAAAGTCTCCTAGGTGAATTGTGTCAACCCTTTCTTTCTGTTTTTCTTTCCTCAGTTTTGATGTTGAGAATGGGCTGTCGGTGGGCCGCAGTCCTCTGGAGTCCCAGGCCAGTCCAGGCTCTGGCCTTGTGCTCCAGGCCAATTTCCCTCACAGTCAGCGACGGGAGTCCTTCCTGTATCGCTCCGATTCTGACTTTGACCTTTCACCCAAGGCCATGTCTCGAAACTCATCCACGGCCAGTGAGCTGTAAGTATCGCTCGTCTCATTTATCCTTTAAAATAGCTCAGGAAATGTCAGCAATCTGCATAGTCTAAATGAATTTATGATGGCTTTTAATTCTTTAAACAAACTTTATCATTTTAAATTACGTTTTTATTTTACACTACCTTTCAAAAGTTTTCTTTTACCATTTTTTTCCAATACGTTTTGATACGCTTTTATTTTTTGAGGATGCATTACATTGATTAAACGAAAAGTGCCAGTAAAGCCATTTATAATGTTACAAAATAATACAATTTAAAATAAATGGTGTCCTTTTGAACTTCATCAAAGTGTGTAGAAAAAATTGTATCATTGTTTCCACGCAAATATTAAGCAGCACAACTGTTTTCAATATTACTAATGATAAGAAAGCTTTTTAAGCACTTAATCAGCATATTAGAATGATTTATGAAGGATCATGTGACACTGAAGACCGAGTAATGATACTGAAAATTCAGCTTTGCCATTAGAGGAATAAATTACATTTGAAATTTATTAAGATGGAAAATTGTTATATTTATATTATTGTAATAATATTTTTCATTATAATAATTTTTACTACTTTTACTGAGCATTAAGGGGAAAAAAGCATCTTAGCAACTCTTTTTGAAACTCAAGTTTTTGAATGGTCACCAGAAACAAAAAAGTTTTCGTGTGCATGTTGTTTGAGTCACTGCAAGCTTCACGTGTGTGTGTGTGTGTGTGTGTGTTCTTGAGCTACAGTGCTTTTGAAGAGTTCAGGTAATTAGGACTGTAAGCTTGCCTCATAACAGATGTGAGTTACTCCAGCTGGTTGATTATGACTGAAACACGGTTCTCCCAAGACACACTTTTTTAATAATGTATTACATCAAATCATATTGCTCAGTCATTTTGGAAAATCCAAAGCGCTGGTTAAAAACTCCTTATTATTACCACTTCCAGCTGTTCTTTCCATCTGAGCACGCTTGCATGTCAGCTCTGGTTTGCCGGGATTTCAAGTCGGAAAAAAGGGGCACCGCATTCTTGTTTTTTTCGTGTGTGTGTGTGCAGTTTATTTTTCCAGTCTGCGTCAAGCCGCTCAAATCGAAACACCTTAAGGCTGGTTTACACCAACCCATTAAACAACAGCCACACACTGAACTCAACCACCTACAACTGTTTGTTGGGTTGACTTAATCACAGGTCACCAACTCTTGCTTGTCTTTTCAAAGGGAAGAGAGTTTGAAGCACTGGGAAGTCAACTGGCTAAATCGGTGAGAAGATATAGAAAAATATTGATGTCCTCCATTACAGAATCCAGGCCCGTTCTCTCTCCTAGACCAGTCTAACCTCAGAGCTTCCCCTGTTTACATGCCACCAGAGAGGCTTTTGGAATATATTCCCAGCGTGTTCCTAAAATACACGTGCATGACACACCCTGTCCGAGCCCATCTGTGTTCTTATTACGTGTTTCCATAAGCTTTTAATATAGGATATCTAAAATCCCATTGGAGAATCTGAGGTACCTTCCTTATGCTGAGCTGTATTTCTTTATTTCCATCCAAACTGCATGTTAATCAAAAGCATTACCGCCCGCTTGCTCTTTTGAATGATGGTGTGCTGTAACCTGAAGCCAACCACATCCTTAAGTCTCCACACTTAAACTCTTAGTCATGCTTTTTCACTGATCCTTAAGTAATTTAATGTGCCTCCTTTCATTATTGGGAGATTAAAGAGCTGTCTTTTCCAATATGTCATTTTTATGTTTGATTTGTGATTTGTTAATGTGTTTTTCTCTTACAGCCATGGAGAAGACATGATAGTTACACCGTTCGCACAGGTTAGTATTAGAGTCTGTGTAGTTGATCTGACATTAATGGACTTTGTGTCATGTGGTTTCTCAGTTGAGGAACATGGTAGATTGACTTTGCTCTAAAGAGATGAATCTACTAATATTTAGAAGTGTTGTTTGTGTGTGTATGTGTAGTGTGCAGCCCTTCCGCTCTTATGCAGCTTGCTTTACGTGGGATTTGCGTCACCACTGTACTTGGTTTACAAAACAGGCTAGGAATCCAATACCGCGTTTGTCGATATGAATGCTGACAGATGAGAAATCTGCATGGCTTTGGAAATCAGATACCCTTCATGTCCTTTTGAAACTCCAAAAGAGCTGCAGAATTTCAGACAAGCCAGACTTTTAATGCAAATATTTCCTTTTCTAGGTCACCTCTCTATGTAACATTTGCAGCTGCCAAAATCATTTTTTTAACCAGTTTTATCTTCTTTTCAAGTAATAATACCTAGACATTGAAAAATATCATGAACGCAATTTGTGAAGCAAAATGGCATAATGTGTTTTACATTGTATATTGTACATACATTGAATTTTAAATTGTTTACTGTAAGACATAATTAAAGTTTAAAACAATGTATAAAATGATATAAGATAAATAGATCTTTATTATAAAATACAATTCTAAAACATAAAATAAATATAACACATTTAATTCTATAGAACAATAAAAATTCTGTAAAATATGGGTTTCAATATTTCGCCAGACAAAAAGACAAATACCCTATACAGGAATTTTTGCAGTGCTGAAGTATTAAGCTGTGAGTTGGAAGAGCTTCAAAAAAAAAAAAAAAGGTCAAAGGGTGTGTTTTTGGCATGGACCTACATTATTGTTTCTTCTCATAGGTCCTTGCCAGTTTGAGGACTGTGCGGAGCAACTTTGCTGTTTTGACCCATCAGCAGGACCGTGTCCCAAGCAAGTAAGGCCTGATAAACAGTGTAATGTCTGTTCAGATGCTTTTAAAATCATGCTTGATCTCCACTGAAACAAATCTCTGCAGGAGGTCTACTGGAAGCAACCCACCATCCATGTGCAAGACAAGCCTTCCAGGTCAGATGACAGACTCTTGTAGAAAAGAAGAACAGTGCAAAGTTTCTTTTAAATACATACGATGATGAACACATCATGAATATACCAACGCAGTGCTGTATTTTGCAGAGGAGCCGTTTCAGAAGTTGGCAGTGGAGACTCTGGATGAGCTGGACTGGTGTCTCGAACAGCTCGAGACTCTCAAGACGCGTCACTCAGTCAGTGAGATGGCATCTAACAAGGTAGAACTTCCAAAATAAAAGATTCATTACTGACAGGCCTCAAATATCCCGAGTGTCACCCAGGGACTTGCTTTAAGCGCTAATAACCATCTAACACAATACATCAACACCTGCTGCTAACAGCACCGAATACTCAACATGCCTCCGTATGAGTTACACATGCGTCAGATGTCTATTTTAGATGGGAATGGGCTTCATGCATGTTCTGAATCGCTCCTATCCCCAGTCCTCCTCGTGTGCTGAAAAATGTGAATGAGAGAGTGGAGTCATGGATGAATCTTTCCCCACCCCGTCTATCTCCACTCACTCCTGCTGGGGATTTCACAGCCTGTGTGACGTGTGATTAGCCCACCCAACCAGAGACCACGTGCACTGCTGATGCATACTCTCACACATACATGTGGACGTTTTCACTCTTGCGTGCATCGCTGACATTATCTGCTGCACGGTCAGGAATCACCCCGCACTGCTTGAGATGAAAACTATTAAAACTGAGTGTGCAAAACCTTATATTTAGGTTCAAATAAATGGTGCATTCATTTTTGGTGTCAAATTCGCAGTGAATTGTTTTTATACAAGTTTAGATGAAATGAAACAATTCTTGAAATGATCTAAATAGCTACGTATTTAGAGACGACTTAAGTATACAGATAATGATCCAGTTTATTATCAAAGAAAAATAAATAAATTAGTTTTGAAAGGACGTCAAGAAAAGAAAAATGATATGCAAATTTGGTCAAACATAGGTTTAGCTATGCTTTTTAACATACAGATCTTAATTTCAACATTTATCATATAGTGTGATATAAAAGAATGGCTGTTTTCCCTGCTCTGCTCTGTCAGAGTGAGCATCTATTTATTTCCTCTGCTCGTTACAATGGAAAACACATCCATACACACATGCGGCACAAAGCATGAAGCGGCTCCTGAAGCTTTCATCTTCAAACCAAGTGCACATGGTGCAGCCCCAGCCCCCTGTATCCACCCCATCCAGCCCTTGCATGTGCCCCGAAGCCACGAGCCAATCGCATGGCTTCCCCTGACCCAGCCTCTGTGACAAACCCCGTCTGATTGGCCGGCGTGCGGCAGCGAGTGGGGAGCTACCTGCCGGGAGGGAGAGAGAGAGGGGGGCTGCTGGGAGGAGCCTGATCTCTGTGTTTACACATGAATCAGGCAGAGTAGGAGAGCGGAGCATGCAGCAGCGATGCAGACTTGCTCCAGCCAGCGGCACACGCTTTCAGCCTGCCACAGGTGCAGCCCATGGCAGCTGGAGCTCCCGGTGCTGGGCTGAGCTCTGCAGTGCTGCCACATTCGGCTCTGACCGCTAGTCTGCTGTTGAACATCTGGAACGTGTCTGTAGCATGTGCACCGGCCGGACGGAGCTTCTGTTTTATTAAAGCCTCTTTTGGTGCTGAGATGCCAGACGTCAGTTACTTGCTCTCTGTGTCGTGGACGCATATTCAGGTAAGGCTTGTGTTGTAATTCTGCTCTCGGGAGAAGCTCTTGCATTGTTTTCCTCTGGAGTTGAAAGAGATGCTCTTGTTGACACTCTATAAATCAGGCATGGTGCAGCGTGTTGCTGTGAGGATGTCAGTTTGGGTGTGTTAAGTGTTTCTGACATCTGTGTGTATGTGATTTCTACAGTACTACTGTACATTTTGCTGCTTCACTTGGAAGTGTTTCATTCTGAAACCTCGTGCATGATTACGTAATAGCACTACAGAGATGAAAGACACTCCTCCTCGTCTTGGGTGACTGTGGCAGCTGAATGAAGGCCACTCTGTAATGCAGTTATAGTCAGATATAATCATGTCATATAAGCACACATTTGTAGAATAAAAATGTTTTGATTTTATAAGATTGTTGTATGGAATGGCTGTAATTCAAATCAAATACGGTGGATATTGGAGATGTTGATTCTCAAAGCGTTTATGTGTTTCGTTCTTGTGTCCTGTTCTGCAGTTCAAAAGGATGCTGAATCGAGAATTAACCCAGCTGTCAGAGACGAGCAAGTCAGGAAACCAGGTCTCGGAGTACATCTCCAGCACCTTCTTAGGTAAAACCGTCTGTTTTGTACATTCTCTAATATAATATAAATATTTTAAATAATTAGGACAACACAAAATATTATTTATGAAACAATCAAAATACTGTTAATTATTATAATATTTGTTAATATTTTGTACTTATTAAAATTTTTTAGTTTTAAGTAATTTACAGTTCTTTTAAATTTAGTATGTTTTAGTGATTTTATGGGCTTTTTTTTCCGTTTTGTGTGATATATATATACACACACACACACACATTTTTTGTTCACTACTTAGCTTTATTTTTATTTTAGTTTTTTTATTTCTTTATTTAAGATTATTTTAATAATGAGCTTATTCCCATTAGTTGTTAGGTTTAATTTTGTAAATTTTTTTGTACAAGTTTTCCGTATAATTATGTATTTGTATTTTATTTAATTTCAGCTTTTTTTTTGCTCAAACTGGCAGGACATTTGACTAAACATCATCACTTTTACAAATTTAAATAGTTACAATTGTTTGTTTTGAATCCTAAAGTTCAAACTGTATTTTGTCCACCATGTTTTCAATGTGCATCTAATGAGCCGTCTGTCATTGCATGTAGTTATAAAAATGAACTTGTGTTGCAGAGAAGCAACATGATATGGAGATTTTGTCCCCCCCAACCAAGGAGAAGGAGAAGAAAAAGCGGCCCATGTCTCAGATCAGTGGAGTGAAGAAACCCACACACAGCTCCAGCGTCGCAGCTTCCAGCATCCCACGCTTTGGCATCAGCACTGACCGGGAAGATCTGCTGGCCAAGGTGAGCTCTCACGGCCGGTAAAACACCCTATCGGCAAACTAAAATCACCATGATGAACATTATATGAACTTATCTGCAGTTAGACCAGTGCTGTTTTAAACTGCATCCAACTCTCTTGCAGGAGTTAGTGGACTTTGACAAATGGGGTGTGGATATTTTCAAGATATCTGAGTATTCTGGCAACCGACCACTAACGGTAGCAATGTACACAATCTTCCAGGTATAAAATATGGAATAAAAAAAAACTTTTCTCATGTTTTTTTCCCTCAAAGCTTCACAATAGCAAATGTCTTTAACCTCTATTCCACAGGAAAGAGAGCTGTTAAAATCCTTTAAAATCCCTGTAGACACATTCATTACCTACATAATGGCATTGGAGGAGAACTACCACTCAGATGTAGCGTACCATAATAGCATCCACGCAGCCGACGTGGTCCAGTCCACCAATGTCCTGCTGTCAACCCCTGCCCTGGAGGTTTGTCTCAATCAACTCCCTTTTCATCATCTGCTCATTAGTTTTTGCTTCAGCAAGATGTTTCG
Source organism: Enteromius afrohamiltoni (assembly GCA_034779775.1). Taxonomy (NCBI): domain Eukaryota; kingdom Metazoa; phylum Chordata; class Actinopteri; order Cypriniformes; family Cyprinidae; genus Enteromius; species Enteromius afrohamiltoni. The sequence goes on from JAUYWG010000032.1 coordinate 8,639,997, forward strand.
TATGTGCATTTCTGTTTTGCTAGGCTGTATTCACCGACCTTGAGATCCTGGCCGCGATGTTTGCCAGCGCAATACATGACGTGGACCACCCTGGAGTGTCCAACCAGTTCCTCATCAACACAAGTGAGTGGCCACGGCGGAGCAGCAGCAGCTTGTCATTGTGGTTGCACACTGTGTTGTTGACTAAGAACGTAATACTTTTCTCCAGATTCAGAGTTGGCTCTCATGTACAATGATTCCTCTGTTCTGGAGAACCACCACCTGGCTGTTGGCTTCAAACTGCTGCAGGAAGAAAACTGTGACATTTTCCAGAACCTGACCAAGAAACAGAGGCAGTCGCTGCGCAAAATGGTCATTGACATGGTGAGGAAATGGAGGCATTGACCAACCTGTGAGGCAATGATGAATAGCTCCAAGTCTGAGAACTACAAGCAACACGTGGTTGTATTTATGTACCGTGTATTTGACTCTTTGCAGGTCCTAGCCACTGATATGTCAAAGCACATGAACCTGTTAGCGGATCTCAAGACCATGGTCGAGACCAAGAAGGTGACAAGTCTAGGCGTGCTGCTGTTAGACAACTACTCTGATCGCATTCAGGTATTCTTTGAACTTCTGTGGAGCAAATCCATTTTATGTTGTTAGAAATTTTTTGCTTCACAAGTAAGAGGTTAGTAGTTATAAATGTGGGGTTAATCAAATGCGCAGGTTCTTCAGAACATGGTGCATTGTGCTGACCTGAGCAACCCAACAAAGCCCCTGGAGCTGTACCGTCAGTGGACCGATCGCATCATGGTGGAGTTTTTTACTCAGGGGGACCGAGAGAGAGATAAGGGTATGGAGATCAGCCCTATGTGTGACAAACACAATGCTTCCATTGAGAAATCACAGGTGAGTGAGGGAAAATTCTATATGATAAAACGTAAAAAACGTAACCATCAATTGTTAACTAAATCAATCAATTTAGGTTGAAGTACTAAAGCTATTAAAATTATATACAATTAAATATATATATAACATTAAAACAATAACAAATGCATATGAAAATTCCTAAATCTAAAACTAGAATAAAATGATAAGTCAAAATAATATATATAATAGTATATAATAAATACTAAAATAACTTTGTACATTATTAAAAGAAATATACATGTACTCATATACACAAATAGAGTATTATTATGTAAGTGTTAACACATTTAACAAAGGTTTGCGTACATATATTATTATATTAATCTTTCTATTTTATTTTTTAATAATTCATAATCATTATATACAGATACACTTGGATAAAAAATATAAATGATTAAAAGTTATACATATCAAATATTATTATTATTTTTATATAAAATACAACAATAATTTATGATCATGTAATATATTTTTTAAACATACTACTTAGTTGAACTATATTAACAGGCATGAATAAAACTTGTACACAGCTATCAGTGTTTTAATCCAGTGTTGTAGAAAGACAATACAAACTCATATTAATTGCCCATTATTCGTCTTTTAGGTGGGCTTTATTGACTACATTGTGCACCCGCTGTGGGAGACCTGGGCGGATCTGGTTCACCCTGATGCCCAGGAGATTCTCGACACGCTGGAGGACAACCGTGAGTGGTACCAGAGCATGATCCCCCACAGTCCCACCTCCACCCCTGAGGACAGAGGTGGTGTGGTCGGGATGGGAGCGATGGGTGGAGGCATCGCCTCAGCGGGGGAGAAATTCCAGTTTGAACTGACCTTAGAGGAGGAAGGGGAGTCTGACGTCGAGAGTCCCGTGGACGAAGAGTTAACTTCCACTACACAGGATTCCTCCAGAACAGATCCAAGAGGCAAACATCCGTCTTCGGCTCCCCTGACCGCACGCTCCCCCGGCTGCAGGACAATGTCTTTTAAGATGGGCGAACCGCCAGACAGCGAAGATGAAGATAGAAAACTTGACCAAGAAGGGAAAAGCGTGTCTTGCCTGCATCTGGGAACATAACACTAGTGCACTTTTTCATTGCGTTTTTTTTTTCTTCTTCTTCTTTCGTACCTCTTCCTCGCCACCTCCCTATCCCTCTCCATCCCATTCTTATCTTCCTCGGGTGGAGGCGACGCAGTGCAGGAGAGCAAAGGAGAGGTAGGAAAGCTTCCACGGGACACTTTCATACAGTAGTCACCTTGCACTGGAGAAAGCTCTTACTCTGCGGACTTTCAAAGCATAAGGCTTTCTTAAAAAGTTCTCGGCCTCGTGACTCGTCAAGCGTAAAACTGCCTGTGTGTGACGGACTCGGAGGAAACGTCCTCAAGTGTCTTCCTGTGACATCCCAGGTTTAAAGTTAACGAACAAGCGGAGCCGTCCGAACATATTGATCGATAAACAGGACACTTTTTATGTGAGAAGTATGTGCACTAAAATGTTTTTAAAAAGATACACTGTTGACTTAAAGCTGGTCTATTAATAGCAGAACAGAACAACCTAACCTTAACACAACAGAACATCTCAGGATTCAAAGAAGCGATTGCTTTCGTGTAGCAAACAGCTTGAGGGTGACTGCCGTCTTCCTTGGATCACGATAAAATCTGTAGACTGAAGTCGAGCCATGATTGTGATCTTTTCTATTAGTATGTGACGCCACCTAGTGCTTAATAGTGGAACTGGAGCCACGTTGATAGGACTTACCACTCCAGCCGAACACAGTGGCTCTGTATTGTTGTTCCTTTGCACAGATTATACTCATCTGACCGTTTTAACTTAAAACCCTTCTCACCCGTATTCGTAGGAGTGCTGCTTTAATTTGCGGCGTTCGCAGGGTTTACATATGCTTCTCGTTTATTTTTCTATTCTGCTTCATCCAAAGCATGAGCGTAAGCATTATTACTTTTTAAAACGGCTTGCTTCTGATGTTCTAGGTAGCACTTTAGTTATCTTTGTCATTGCCAAACGTAGCTCCATCAGTAAGGGCTGGAGTCATTCTTAATATACAGAAGATCTGCAGGGTAACCAGCATGTGTACGCGCCCTGTATGTACGTTGGTCTCTGGAAGGCTGGGCTAGCTTGGAAACCCACATTAGCTGTATAGGAAGCGATCGGTGTCCTTAAACCACATGTGTACTTTCTCTCTCTTTCTGTGCTGGTCACACTAAAAAACATGAGGTATCCTAACATCTTTATGAACGGATGATGTCGAAACAAAAGTTCTGAAACGAGGGCAAGACACATAACACATAAAGCCAAAGTTCATTTCTGTGCCAGACCTTTTGTGTTCTTTGGTTTTCGGTGATTGATCAGTGCTCTGCTCTTCACAGGGACATAGCCAATGACAGTACAAGTGCCAAGCAAGCATGATCCATGCTGTACTGTAATTTCCATGTTGCCACTGGCTAATTTCCATCAATGACATTTACTACTGTCGGTAGCATACTGATTTGAGCATTTCGTTTTCTTTCATTTCGTTATTCAAAGCTGAAATTTTATTTAAGAGTATTCTTGATTAATAAGTCTTTCTGACTCAGTGTGCTCATTGTAAGTCAGATTATTTTTGTCCTTTTTATACCATGGTATGAATTTTAATATTGGATACAGTGAATCTTTGTATGTAAGTGGATTGCAGTAAATGGGGCTTTTAATTATTGTTCATCTTAATGTCAGTCTGTGCCCTTTGTAGCAATGTTTTATGAAATGCTAAGTGGCCATGCAAAGTTTCGACCGACTGTATCCACACGGCACATCTCTGTTTGGTCTTTTTCTGCCGCAGATCTGACAATCCCAACAGTACTGTTTATCACTACAGCGCTGTTACTAATGTTGCTGTGATCGTTTTCCTGTTCCCAATGCCAATAAACAAAGAAATATTAGTAAGCTGGACTCATTTGTGTTATATCGAAACCTGTTTCCACAATATAGTCTATATCATAAAATGCTTTGGTAAATCATAAGATAAAAAATACAAATTGGAATTGTTCATAGAGTTAATGATAATAATGATATAAATCTTAATTCTTATAAATCTTACAAACCTATAATTACATAAAAGTTAAATTTATTACAAAAGTTAAATGATAAATTAATTAATTAATTAAAGGTCAAAATTATGCAATGCATTAAAAGTTAAAAACATGAAAAAAATTACATAAGTGATCATTATGACAGAAGTCTCAAGAGCTCTGTTGTCATGATTTCGACCATCGTATTCATTTATTCTGAATGTCATTATTTCGACTATATCCCCCAGTTTTACAGACAAGGCTTAGGCTAGTCCCAGACTAAATTGCATGTTTGTGCTGTCTCAGATGAAAATATCTTAAAACGTGTCAGTGTCATTGTTCTGTGTTAAGATGCACACCTGTAATATTTTCTTATAAGGCATTTTTGTAATAGTTGCTTAAATATCTTAATTTAACTAATGCCTAGTCCTGGCTTAAGCTAAGCCCCGTTTGTGAAACCGGGCCTATATGTTATATTCCTGGCTTATGTTTTCTCATAAGTATGACTTATAAATACAAACCAAAGTTTTTGTCCGTTTCTTTAAATCTTACAAATAGCTGCGACTTTTAATTTCGAAAATAACTTGTCGTCTTAGCTTTTATGACTTAGTATTATACTTAACATCAGAATTTCTCATGTCATAGTTAAGATTTTTAATCTAATTATTAAGTCTTTTGACTCGTCATAATTTTATCAAAATTCTGAAATGTAAGAAATAATGACTCGAAATTACAAAAAGGGCCTTCACTGCATAAAAAAAAAAATAATTAAAATTAAATTAAAACCTTAAACACACACGCACAAAAAAAAAGGTCGCTAAGGTTTCCGATCAAACGTCTAATTGGCTCATTCACACGTCAGTCATCGGTTAGCCCCTCCCCCAGCTGGCTCCCGTCTAGTGACGACACCGAGAGCGCAGGTGCACAGGCTGGGAGCTGCATCCAAACCACACCAAATAAACCTCCTGTTAAGGTAAGCTGGGCTTTCTCCTTGCTGCTTCGCCTCGCGTTTATTTCGAAAAGACGAAGAAGTCCCATAGAAACGTCAGGAAACCAATGGTTTAGATTAAAAAACAGCGTAACCTTCATTTGACATCGCTAACTGGGATGCATCATAAACAGCCTTTGCTGTGTAATCCATCGCTGCGTGCTACAAACTAACATGTCAACTGGCTTTTGACACTCAGTGCACTGTCTCTGGCAGAAATGATGAATACTGTCTGTTTGATCGATGGGATGTTAGTCATTCACTGACCCGAATTAAAATGGAAATCAGTCCGCGTGTTAAGCGGATAGATGCTAACCGGACTTAACCACTATCAGCCATACAGCACTGTCGCTCTCACAGGCTGCCGTTTATTTGAGACGTTTCTATTGGACAATTAGCTCGGAAACGTAGCAGCACTTCTCATACGCAAAGGTTTCTTGCTCTAATCTTGTACGCCAAGCCTGAGCCATATGTTTGAATTAAGCCTCGAGATGTGCTCAGGTGGCCTGACAAATAGGGGACTACATAAAGCAGTAATACACATTCAGGGATTGGTATGTCTCTATATGGGAAAGAAAGAACTGGCTTTCAAGATGAAATGGAAATATAAGAATCATCTTCCCCTTATAATGTTGGTGCGCTAAGGTCCTGAGCTAAGCACAGGGTTTAGCCGACACAAAACCTTTAAAATCCCTGTCTAGCTCAATCCTGTACAGACATAGTGCAGGCTACACCCTCGATTCACTTTGAGTTTGTGCTGGTAATTCAGCAAACCACTGTTGACCATTGTGCTGTATAAGAATGATCAGCCTTATGTCAGTTTTCTTATCTGATTGTTTCTACAGTACGTGTCTGGAGAAAACAGAACAGACTGTAGTCACTCGTGACATGATTCAGTTTAGTGGTAAAGACTTATTATATTAGTTAAATTCAACTGCATACTGCTAGGGTTGCAGAATCTTCAAGACTGGAAATGTTCCATTAATGGGAATTAATGTGGAATAAACTGGAAATTAGCAACATTGCAGGAACTTGGAGTTTAAACGTAGCTGAGAAAAAAACTCTTGCAGTGTAATCTTGGTTAAAACCACTAGATTTCATGCAATTTTAGTTTAATTAACTAATTAATTAATTAAATTCCAAGGTGTTATAATTCTGCTAGCTGCTGTACTGGTTTGGACACGTTACTAATTTGAATGTTTTAAAACTTTGCAAATCTTTTGCTCATCAAGCATTCATTTATTTTCACTTATATCAAAAATACAGAACAACAGTTACATTGTGCTGTATTACAGTTTAAAGTAAAGGCTTTATGTTGTAAATATCCACTTTTTTCTTAATGTAAAAAGGAGTGTGGCCATTTGTAAATTCTATGGCTATAGCTTCCGATCTCCTCTGCGTCCAGCTGTTTTAGCTCTACAAAAAAAAAGAATTTGTCATCATTAATCGTATAAGTTTAATTTACGTGTTTAATGTATTATCTTAATAATGAACATGCTGGTTTGTAGTGCAAACAATTTTACTGTTCTTGTTCTCCTCGTTATTTACCTGTAGCGTATAATGAAACAGAAGCCTCACACATAGACTTACTTCCACATTGAACAAAATACTTATTTCTGCAGAATTCTGAACAGCATTACTCCAATCTTCAGCGTCGCATGATTCTTCAGAAATCATTCCAATATGCCTATCTATTAACATCGATGAAACTAAATGTTTATTTTTATGTTTGTGTATGATACAAAAATTCCCCTTAATTCTCATAAATTCCTGGTAAGTTTCAAATTTTGAAATTTTTCCCAGGTTAAGTTTCCATGGAAAGTTTCCGGGAATTTTCCGCCCCTTTGAAACCTTACATACTGCACAATAAGTTAAAATGATGTGGCAATTGTTGCAAAATTTTCAGTTAATGTGCAGTATGCAGTTGAATTTAACTTTAAAGAAAACTGCACAAATAAGATAAGTCACCTGATTTTTACACTATACTTAGCTGGGTACCCTTAGTGAAGATTTAGAGAATTGAACTCTTCCCATTAATTAATTGACTGTCAAAATAGAAAATTAAGACCTCTTCATGATTACTTTTTTTTTTAAATTCTAAGTCCAAGGAACAAGAAAAGAAAAGCATATAGTATGTGTAAGAGGTGGCATGGTTCACAAATCCCACGGTTCGGTTTGTATCACGGTTTTCGGTTCTGTACGGTTCTTGTTATTTTTTCTTTTCATCTTTAACACTCCAGAGATGTACTTCAGCATATGATTTATTATCCACAATTTAGGATACAGTATTAAAAAAGTTATATCATGTAATCGTTCATAAACTGAATTGGATGCGTGTTGCACAATACTTGCATACAGTCGCAGTTCTATCTATTGTTTTATTTCCGCTGTCATCAAAGGTAATAGAGCACGGATCGGGACGCATTTTTCTGTCCGAGTCCGGCCCGTGTCCGACAGAGCTGTAACCCAATTCTTTTCTCACACTAATGACATACGCACTTTTTTGTGTGGAAAACCTGCTTTTATTAAGCAACTGTAGGAAGGCGTTCGGAAATGTCAACAGATGACAGCATCAGTGCACACGGTTCGTTTTTTGTTCATGAACCGTGCCACCCCTAAGTAGGCTATGTGTAACCTGTAATATGCACAAAGATCAGTTTTGGCTCCAAAGAGCTAGGACCTAAACCAAGATTAAGGTTTCCGGAAATGTATTCCTGAAAATTAGTAAGGCAGTGTAATTAAACCAAATGTGTGTCCAAAATCACAAAGTACAGCTTCACAGTATGTTCTACTGTAGAACTGAATGAATATGAGTATGAATAAAATTTGTGTTGTTATCCATCCATTACTATTCAGTGAACAAGAAAAGAAAAATCTTAATTCTGTGAATCACCTTCTATGTGTTATTATTACAGATGGCCTCAGCAAATGATGCTCGATATGGACAAAAAGAGTCTGCGGATCAGAACTTTGACTACATGTTTAAGATCCTGATCATTGGTAACAGCAGTGTTGGCAAAACCAGTTTCCTGTTCCGCTATGCTGATGACTCCTTCACACCCGCTTTTGTCAGCACTGTCGGCATAGACTTCAAAGTGAAGACCATCTACCGAAACGACAAGAGGATAAAGCTCCAAATATGGGTGAGGAGTTCTTTATCACTTCCATTTTTCTTTCCACTTTCTTGAGTTTTGTGTTGGAGTAAAGAAAGTTCGATTGAAAGAACCATTAAGGCATTTTCACTCCAGCTTCTGTATATTTCAGGACACTGCTGGGCAGGAGAGGTACAGGACCATCACTACAGCATACTATCGTGGAGCAATGGGCTTCATTCTGATGTATGACATCACCAACGAGGATTCCTTTACTGCCGTTCAGGACTGGTACGAGAGTGCTTATTTTTGTATGTGGCTCATAAAATTGACACACTTGCAAAGATGCAATCTAGTTTCTGTCTAAACACAGACTGTCCTAAGAGCATGTGCTGTAGATGTGATATGATTCCAGCAGCAAGTAATTTATCCACATTAAACATGAGAAGAAGAGCCTTGTTGCTAGATCGGTTTCATCCAGACTTTGGAATTTGGACCAATATGATTTCGGGATGGGTGGAGCTAAGTGGCACAGTGTCACAGGAAAAAAAATACTTAGATTTACATGGAAGTGAATCTTCTTTCTTTGTGTGTGTGTTTATATATATATATATATATACTTTATATATATACTTTATATGTTTATGTGTGTGTGTGTGTGTGTATGTATATATATATATATACATGATTTATATCATGATTAATTGCATTCAAAATAAAGATTTTTGTGTATGTGTACTGTACATATTGTTTAGATATAAATACACATGCATTTATGTGTGTATATATTTTATTAAAATGTTATGTTTATATATGAAATATATTTGTTATATAAAAAATCATTTTAAGTACATGTAAATCTCAATATATATATATATATATATGTGTGTGTGTGTATTTATATATTAACAATAGATCTACACAGTACACATATATTTTGTTTGACAGCACTAATATATGTGTGTGCGTGTGTGTGTAATTTTTTTTATGACAAAATATGCATTAAACATATGCAAATGTCAACACAACCTTTAAAATTAATACAAATATACAAACCATTTTTTTTATTACTAAATGTATTTTTTAGGCAGTTGAAATGCTTTTTCTTAATGACTCGTTTTCTTCTTTTAGGTCCACACAGATTAAGACATATTCATGGGACAATGCTCAGGTGCTGCTGGTGGGAAATAAGTGTGACATGGAAGACGAGAGAGTGGTTGCTTCAGAGAGAGGGAGACAGCTGTCTGAACAGCTAGGTGGGTTTTCTTGAGCCGAGCTTCATGTTTTATGTTTTCTCATAGATCTGTAAGTTTAATTTGAAAATAATACAGGGCCTTTTACATTTTTTGACTCTCACAGGCTTTGAGTTCTTTGAGGCCAGTGCCAAGGACAACATTAACGTTAAACAGGCCTTCGAGCGACTGGTGGACATAATCTGTGAGAGGATGGCAGACAACCCGGAGACGACGGATCCGTCCATCACAGGAAACAGGCCGGGCCCTCAGCTCAGTGAGCAGCCGCAGCGCTCCCACAAAGACTGCGCTTGCTAAGGGTCGCTCTCAACCTCTCCACCCATCCCAGCAGACTGAACAATGGACGCTCTAGAAAACAAGGCTTCGGTAAGAGAAGAGCTGATGGGATGCAGCTGAGAACCTGTCCTTTCTCTGTCCCTTTTGTGAGATTGACATCAGTGCATTTTTGTTTCTCGTATATCGATTTGAATAATTTAATATTTAATTTTGGGGTCAAATTAATTCCAACGTGAAATTGGATGAATCCCATTCTGTCTGCTAAAACAAATGTTCATGAGATTTTCTTAGGTATGTTTTCGAATTTGTCAAATAACCTCAAAACATTGCCAGGAGATATTTTATTATTTCCTAGATAGAAAAATAGACATTTGGGACCAGATTGTTGTGTGGAAACCGTCAACATAAAAGCTCATCCCAAGATGGAACGATTGAATGAATCCTAAGCATGGATTGTTCATAAATACAATTTTGCTCGTCATTTTTAAATGAAAGACTGAAAAACCAATTCATTTGCTCCCTATTATTTTTTTTAATAACAGCAGGTGTATTTTGTAAAACATATATATTATATTATATTAT
>JAUYWG010000032.1:8650262-8695779 GCA_034779775.1 Enteromius afrohamiltoni
CAATTCATTTGCTCCCTATTATTTTTTTTAATAACAGCAGGTGTATTTTGTAAAACATATATATTATATTATATTATTATTTATTATTATTATTATTTGCAAAAACGGTATATGTGTGATAGTAGTCAAATATATAATTATATAATTAGTAAAAATAATTATGATGTGCTTTAATTGCTTCTTGTTTTGTAATATGAAGTGATTAATGAATTTAAGTGTATTTTCAGTTACATGTTCTGCTTTTACTCGGGTTATACAGGTGGTCTCAAACTTTTCATTTTACCATAAAGGACGTGTGTGAGTGTGTGTGTGCATGTTAGCATGTCATCCTAGTATATATAGTTTTTACAAGCATAGATGCGGATTACTGCTGTTCTAAAGACTAAAAACACAAAACAAGCTTTAATGGAATGAGACTAAATCAAAGAATACCAGCTAATGGGTGTAAAGACTAATATTTAAACGAAATGCATTGCGATTAGCTTGAAGTTCTCATTTAGGCATTGGAAACAAACACTATATGCACCACCGACTGATCAACATACATCAATGCACATTAATGCATTAAATTGTGTTGTAATTAGGTATGCTGATTTACTGCTTTATTTATTGCTTATTTATTTACAAGCCTTTTTGTTGGTGTACGTGTTCTGCATTAGATTAAGAGGGCTACTGCTATACCTCTAGAACAGGCTTGGACATGTTAAGTGTCTTGCTTTTATAAATCACAGAGTTTTAAACCCAAACGGCAAGGAATTTTTGGAAACGTCATGTTAGTGGAAGTGTGTGTTGATTTCCCCCTATGCAATTCAGAGGCTTTGTTATACCAAATAGTCGTATACGCAGGGAATATTGTTTGTAAGGTAATGGACTATTTATACCCTTCATTTAAAACCTTTTTTACAGGCCAACAAAAAACAAACCAGGTAAAGTACAAGCCAAAAAACTGAGTTTTGGTTTTGATAACCTTTTTGTAGTTGGCAGGCGGAGTATTGTCTGTTTTGTAATTGTACAATAGTTGTTTGAGTGATGTACATCATGTCGTGTTTCGCCCCCTTGGAGGTAATGGTAAGAATAAACCACTGTATTAGCAACCGATATAAGCAGGACACTCGATGTCATGAGTTTTACGGGAGTCGAGTGACCACATGCATCTGTTTATTGAATTCAATAAAAAGCTATGTTTGAAATCTTGTGACTTCTCGCTGTCGTTGTCGACTTTCTTGACAAAGAGGGGCCCCAAAAAGTTATGCTTTCCTGGTTTTTATTAAAGGTTTATTATGTCGTAGGAAACAATGTAGAGTTTGATTCGCACTCTGCGTCTTCGGTTGATTTATTTATTATCCGACGGCGGCTGAATGACAAGTACAGATGCTAAATAAAGAGAGTCTGGGGAATTGAAATCACCCACATGTTAAATGTACTGTACAGTATAAATTACCTTTTTTCACATCCTCAGCGCACAATCTAAACATTTTCTCAAGGAAAAATCAAGATCCGCACAGATTTAAGGACGAACGTTGCAGTGGGAACCTGTTACGAACTCTCTGTAACAGTAATTTATGAAATATGTCTGCGTTGGGTTCTTGCTTTCAGATGTTTCTGAATAATCCTGCTGATGTCTACGGCATTTGTAATGGAGGGATGACGGTGCCCTGCGCTATGGATTTTTTTCAATTTAACAGGAGTTTGGTTGAAACTTCTTGTGGACAGAGTGACCATTCGATCTATACAGACGGGTATTCTTCTGTCATAGATCATGTGTTTTATCAGGAACAGCAGGAACTTGTGAATGCGAATGGTTGTACACTCTTAAACCCAACAGAGGAGTTTCACAGCACTCAGAATGGAGAAACACAGGGAGATAGGTTCAACAGTTCAGTCATGGATAGATCTCTTCATCCGAACCGGTCACGGTTTACCTGCCGGTGGCTGGAGCGATGCGCAGGTGCTCCACAGAGCTGTATGAAAACCTACCGCACAATAAAGGAGCTCATCTCTCATCTGACAGCGGAGCACGTTAATCTGTCAGGACAATCCAGTTACGTTTGTTTGTGGGAAGACTGTTCTCGTCAAAAGAATCCATTCAAGGCCAAGTACAAACTGATCAATCACCTAAGGGTGCACACGGGGGAAAAGCCCTTTCAGTGCTCCTTCGGATGTGGAAGAGCGTTTGCCCGTGCGGAAAACCTGAAAATTCATGAAAGGACACATACAGGTAGCACTTCAGTTGTTTTAGTTGTTATTAATGTTGCAGGAAGTGTTCGGGTTTAATTTTTTTTTTGTTGTTGTTGTTGTTGCAGGTGAAAAACCTTACAGATGCCCTTTTGAGGCCTGTGAAAGGCGTTTTGCAAACAGCAGCGATAAACAAAAGCACATACGTGTCCATGCACCGGAGAAACAGTACATTTGCATGCACTGCAATAAATCATATTCTCATTCAAGCTCCCTCAGAAAACATGCAAAGGTAAATTGGAGTTTAAATATACAGCTCTAAATGGTACAGACCTGCTTTCTACACTATCCACATTTTTATAGAAGTGCTTTTACATAAGATTTTTTTTTTAAATGCACTTTTTATGTTGTAACTTTTTACTTAATAAGTGAATGATATACTAAGCTCTATTCTATGGCTCTTCTTTATTAATGCAGGTCCACCTGCCAGCCATGGAATCTACTCACATCTACAATTATGACAGCAGCTATAAAGATCCAAGCCTTTTTCAAATTATGTTTTAAGGTGTGCCCTAGTGTAAAATTAAGCCGGTCTGGTTAGAAATAAAATAAGAGGTATCAACACAACTCTAAAAGTCATAGCAGTTGTATAATTTAATATTTTACACAAAATAAACTATTGCTTTAAACTATCATTTATTATACACCAACTCATTTTAATAGAAAATCTATGTAAATGGTGTTTGAAAAGTTTTCCATTACTTTTCTGTGGAGGATTCTACTTAAATATTAATACTAGTGCTTTCAAACAATTAATATAAACAAATGTTAAAAAAAAAGTTTTTGTTTACTTTATATATGCATGCGTCTTGTGTATATTTTATTATGCTTATACAAATACACGCACAAACTATATATATAGAGAGAGAGAGAGATAGAAAATATTTGCATATTAAAAGTATGTGTTTGTATTTATATATAGCCATAGATATACACATATACATATCATATCACCTTTGATGACTAAAAACTATTTGTTGTCTTGTAAAGTGATCGTATTCAGTTGAAGTGTAATAAAACATTAATCACTGCACATTTCTTTTTTTTTATTCAGAACACTTTTTTTATTCATCAGCAAACAAAAATTAAGAGCATTTTTAATGACACAGCAAAGGGGCAATTGTATGTTTGTTAATGTTAATGTGCCCAGTTTCTGGAAAAAAATCAAACTGCTTTCTCTTCCTCTAGACAGAATAAATCCTCCACACACTGATCTGACGTCTCTGAACAGTAATTGCATTCATTAGAACAGGGTGACCGCCGCTAATCACAGCTAATCCATCTTGGGTTTAAAGTTTGGCCTTTAATAAACAATTAGTAAAGACTTTAAATGTATAGAATTTAAATGTATAGTTCACCCAAAAATGGAGATTGCATCATAAACTCACCATCAGAAACCTTTTTCTTCTGTTCAGCACCGAAAATAGCATTCTTCAAAATATATATATTTGACTGTGTATATGTTCAGCAAAAAGAAGGGAAAAAAATAGATAGATAGATTAAATGTATAAAATGATTTTAAAATATATTGTGTGAAGTTATTCAGTAAATATCAGCGTTCAATAATATCAAATATTAAATGAAATTTGTGTTTAATGTTTATTCATTGTGATTTCACACGTTTAGTTGAATATGCCATATGATCATAGCTATTTTATACTAACAGTTTCTTTTCTGTCAGTGCAAAAAGGGCACATGAAGTGCAGTCGCTAAAAGAGTATATCAACATAATGAAGATGATTTTTTCGGCGTGATCCCCAGTGATTCTCATCTGAAGGGTTCTCCCACTGGACTGAACTATCAGCTGTCATTTTAATGTGCAGCTGTCAGCAATACCTGCATCTCTCATTTCCAGCAGTATGACGGGCCTCATATGTCCTTCTCATACTTCATTGATTGGTGTTTTCCCTCGAGTGTTTCTTGATTAAAATCACGCTTTACTGTACATCATTAGTGTAGAGTGCGTCTCTATATGAGGCTACTGTTAAAGAGTTTGGGTAAAGTTTGTTAGAAACTTGAGACGTAAACCTGTGGACATACAGAGAGCCACATGGGGGCAGAGGTGAGACGCCCTTCTTTCTATGAAAGGAAGGATTCATTCAATTCTCCCTGGAATAGAGATTATTTCGGGTATTAAATATGTCACTACAGGCATTTATCACCAATAGTAATAATCAAATTTTAAATTAAAAGTCACTTTTATGATGCTTAAAGAAAACTCTAGGTCTCATAACTGTCTGGAAATGGTAAAAATTAAAAGAAAATCTTTTTGCTCTTAATAAAAAAATATGTATTTTATTATGCTTAACCAAAATGCAGGAACTCGTTATTTTGCCATGATAATAAATAAATAAATATATATTTAAAAAAAACTTTAGACCTCTGTGACTGTATATATCAGTGTCATTATACTTAAATAATCATTATTAATATCATTAGTTTACTTCGAAGAAAAGGGACATATTTAACTTTTTTTTTTTTTTAAAAGCAGCCCACATATCAAGTACATTATATCGTTGTAGTCTGCAGTCTGTGTGGTGACAAACCTGACAGCCGTGATAATGATCAAAAGACGCAAGTAACCTGTGCAGAAGTAATTGAAGCACTGTTTGAAGCCTCAGGCCCTCTTCCCCTCATGGTTTAGGCATCCATTAGTGAGCTTGATTTGGTTACAGTATGAGTATCATGAAGGGCTGCTGTCCTTTCCCGATGATGACTGATGAGTCTACGTGCTCAAGAGGACTGGCAGGAGTGGAAATCATAACATGAACATCATACTGGGTGTAGTACAGCCTGAAGTGATAGCCAGCTGCTCAGTGGTAGATATTATAAACCTGACTCAGAATAACTAAATAAATAAACAACTCTTCCAGTAAATTATGACTTCATGTGGTTGTGTTCAGCAGAACAGGTCTAGGGCAACAATAAATAAATAGAACAATAAACATTCTGCTCGTCTTATCGAGTTCAGCACTGGTCAGCTTGTTGTGCTCTCACTCCACAAAAAACATTCTGGATGACCAGTTCCTGGGCTTTGGGGTTTTTCTCATTTTCTCAGAATGAACTCAATTATAATTCACAATCATTGGTCCTCGTGAGACTGAGAATATAAAAACATGTGCTCGTTCTAAAATAGACTCTGCTGGTGATTCCCTTCTTTGTGTTTTCACATAGATGTTATTTCAACAAGAAAGTAGTGAATGAAAAATAGCAAAAAAAAAACATCAAAGTATAATGTTACAAAGAATATATATAAAACTCTGAGGCAAATCCTGTGAGCTCACTGCAAAAATGAATTACCTTTTTTAGTATTTTTGTCGTATTTTTATCAAAATATCAAAGAAAAATCGTAAAATGGAGATACTTTTACTAGCTAAGGAATATGACTTAAGATATTTACTCTTGTTTCCAGGTGACAAAATCAAAATTAAGTGCATTTTGCTTAAAACAGGTAAAAATATGTGTCAGTCGGGTAAGTAAAATAAGACAAAAATACTAAGATAAACCATTTTTTGCAGTCTGTCTCATCTGCTTTTTTCATTGTTCTGCTATACTGTACATTTATTCATTTGCAGACACCAATGAAATAAATAGACAATTAAAGAAAATGTGTATAAGTCTCAAGCGTCTTAGTTCTTTTCCTAATCATACTGTACACATCCATTTCCTGTACACATTCTATTGATGTATATGTGAAAAACCTGAGGCAAAGCTGATATTAATTAAAATATAATTACACAACTGACGTTCATTCACAAACAATAGCAACGTTTCAGAATGAATTTTATTAAGGCACCTGAACCATCAGTGGTGGGTATTTATGCGTATATCATCTCGACTACTTATGTGTATTTAGCATTTTATGTGTGTGTAATATTCTCTCATGCCCTCAGTAAGCGATTGTAGAAGATATTCTGGGCGGTGAGGCTCTGCTCTTTATCAGAATCCCTCAGCAGGTGTCGAGTGAAGAGCACCCGGCCATATCAAACTCATGTACTTATTAATACAGAGGCAGCAGACTGCATGATGGGAATACATGTGAGCAGTAACCAAAACAATAAGCAGGCCATGATTATTCAGTATAGGGAAGTCATCCATTAGACTTTATAATGTGTACCCTTGAGAACCCCTGTTCTGCAGTGATTGTCCTGAAATGAGGCGAACGCTACAGTGTGGTGTTTTTTCTCATGTATGTGACTCACATCAGCAGTGGCAGCAAGGGCAAAGGTTAGGACTCACTGACTGACTCATGTTATGAATGTCCAGGGCATGTACCCACACTTTCCCAGCAATTACATAATCTTGACTAGTTTTTATATATTTTAAACAGAAGCATTTTAAGCTAAAAGTACGCTTTTTTGACTGGTTGGGTTCATTTAATTATCATTACACTGCCTTACACGAGCTTATAGCTTGAAAATTCAACATATGTAACGTTTCCATGTAAAGTGTTTGTTTATTAGCACCGTCAGAAGGACAAATGTGTTTCTGGGAGACAACCGGAAAAATCTCAAATATCTATACAAACAACGTTTAAAAGTCCCAGAGGAGTTTTTTTGGTGTTTGGTTTTTGCTTGGCCTCAAGATGGCCATGTTGATTTTGGTGTGTACAAATTTTAGCCCTCTCTGGGGTACGCCTGCATGGGAATCAGAGCTGTGAGATGTTTAAAAAAAAAAAAAACCTCACTACCACAGTGTTTTCATGCATTCAGTCTCTACTTAACGCTTACTTTAAATACTTCATGTAAAATTACCAAACGAAGAGACAGTTTGACATTATTAGGCCACTCTGTAAAGCAATGGTAGGCTTTTTGCTTTCTTTGATGTTTCATGCTAACGTACTGTTTTTATCTTCTGTATTTCTGGCCGTGATATAATCAAGTTGTGTGCATCTCGGTTATCGTTTGATTTATAAATGACTTCGTGTTTTGTACATTTTCTTAGCTAAAACGCCTAAAGTGGAGTTGTGTAATAAGCATAATTGTACATTTAGTCCAATATTTGATAGACTCTGTTTGAAAATATGGATGTGCTCTTTAACATCTACCCAAACAAAACAGGTGGAACACATATCCTTAATAAGGGCAGCGGGAACTGCAGACATCAGCATCCACATTGCTCCCTGAAGGCAGCATTAACTTTTGAGCACATGGGTGTATTGAGTTAGCCTCTTATTGATGCAGCAACACGTAATCCATTTACTAAAAGACTTATGCTCCACACTCTGTCTCTGGCCAGTCTGTTTGTAGAAAAACTGACCATATTATTGTCTTTTTGGAGACAAAACCTAATATTATGTGTTCTTAATTATAATACTGTCTTTGGCCTGTTAGAGCTGCCTGTACTTCCTTCTAGTATTGTTTTTTGTCCAAATGCGTAGATTAATTGAAAGGTCTTTTAATTGTTAAAAGTTTTGTTTAAACATTTCTGGTACAAAATAGCTGTGTTAACAGCGGTTGGGATCACCAGATCGCAATATGAGTTCATATTTCAAAGGGACTCTTTCGTATTATTATTTATACTTTTAGCAATGACATTACAAGTGTTTTTGTGTGCAAGACCCTTTGTGCTGAAAAAAGCTAGACTCTTCAAGGGAAGAGATGAAAGAATGAGCCGAATACTACAAGGATAAAGTTGGATTTATCCTTGGGAGTAAAACAGGCACCAGGGACAAGAGTTCCCAGATCGGTTTGTTTAAAAAACAAAAAAATCTTTAACATTTAAAGGAAACTATGTAAAAAATGTCGTTGGCTTTATGAGTGCTTTGGAACAGTATGCATTGTGAAAAGCATACAAATACATTAAAAATTTCTGAACCTTAATTAATTCTGTCTGCGGCATGTGACATCAATAAATCATTCTTCTCCTGCTTAGTCTCCTTCACCATGGACATCAACGTAATGTCCAATATGCTTCTCTGCTGCTTTTTGAAAGTGGCTGAATGCAATATCATTCGGCTATTGACTGTAGGCTTGATTTAATATTCACAGTAGGCCAGTTGTTTGTCTTTTGCTATTCGTTTCACAGGTTTAATACCAGGCTCGCCCTGATGATATGCATTAATATAGAGCCGTAAGAATAAATCATGCAGATGTCCGTTCTGTCGCGCTACCAGCCTGTGCCTTTTTTTGTTATGTGCTCAAAGCTTGGATAATCATGTAATGTCTTTTATGCTAATGTGCAGGCTTTTTACGGAACAATCCATTGAAGAAATGTTCTTTATGAGCATGTGGACAAAAGAGTACCGACCATGTTTATCATGTTTAGGAGAAAAGGGTGACCAAATACATGATGGGAAAATCTCTCTCTGCCCTCAAGGGTCTTTTTTTGCCTCTCACTCACCCCCCACCTTTTGCTTCCATGATCATGGACGTATCCGGCCCCCGCGGCGCGGCCCCCGCGGTGCAGCCCCCGCTGTGAGTCCCTGGAGTAGTTGTAGGACTATCTGAGAGGTATAAGAGGGGTGTAGAGGAAAAGCACCAAGTACTCTTACAACCGAGAGTCAGGACAAATCTCTTAAAGCCAGTTTTGGAACTGATGGGAGCAGCTTGGATGCCACCTTCATTAAAGGTAAAAATACATATATATATTTTATTTGATATGAAAAATGCTTTATTAGTTTTTTTTTCTTGATTTTTTTTTTTAATTACTACCTTGTTACCAAACCTTAATCATAGCCCAAAGAAATGAATAAGCTAAATGTGTCATTGCGTGTTTTTAGTGTAACGCAGCATATAACGTTTACATCTGTGTGTGTGTGTGTGTGTGTGTTGCGTCTGTCAGTGTTCCACCAACTACCTTACCCACCATTGATGGTAATGACTGCGTTTCATGTGTTCATCTCAGCACATTAGGATTCTATGTCAAGGTAGGAGGACTTTTATGTTGTTTTTACCCTGTCAGTTTGAATGCATAAACTTTTCTCTATTAGCGCTGATCATCCTTCATTGTAGGGAGTACAAAGATTTTATTAGACCACCAAAGTAAAAACAAATGCAAACAAAAACCAAATATTTCTTATCAATATGACGAATTGCATTATTCGGGTCAGCCACCACATCCTGAGCAATAGCGGATGTCTGATAAGCATATTAAAATAGATTGAGTGATATTCAAAAGTCGTGAACCTTGGAATGTAATGTGGTCTGTTATTGGTCGTTGACTCCCTTAGCAGCACGCCTGCATCTGCTTACATAATATGTGCTTCCCTAGAGAGAAATAAATATACTAAATCTGTTTAAAATCTATTTATTTAATTTTAAGTATACTACAAATACATTTATGTGCTTAATAAAAATAAAAATACCACGCAATTGCACATTTAATATACTGGTATACTTAAAAGTCGGCTCAATTGGAACACTTTTTTGTGCTTAATGCAGTTAACATTATTTAAAGTGGAACCACTACACTTTAAATATTTTGCATTTAAAGAAAGATATTATTCAAAGATCATACAATACTAATAGTGACATAAAAACACATTTTAGGCTTAATATTAAGATGTGTGTGCATTGTGCTCAAGTAGTACTCAAAGTAAAGTTTCATTATAATTATTAGGTCTGTAAGTCAGTGATATGCCGTGGATATTGAGCAGAGCAATGATCATTTTATAGAAAAACAGAATCCAGTGTTATTGGCCGAGTAAGATACAGTTACAAGGAACTTGTCTTCATATATATTTCCATGAATAAAATCTCATTTTTCAGCTGGTTATTCATGATAAATTAGATACAGCGTACAATTAACACACTATACTGTACTTCATTCAATACCTCAATAGTAAAAATACAGTATATGTATATCTGAAGACTTTTCAAATTTGAGCAAATTCTTGCCTAGAAATATGTAGCTCTCTGAGAGCTTAACCTTGTTTGACCTTTACACACATTAGAAGCTTAAAAAATATTTGTAAAAATCTATCTAACTACTTTATCTTTGTTGTTCCAGACTTTATATAGTTTGGCACTTTATAGTGAATTAAAAATACAGAAGTAATAAACTGTAATAAATTGTAAAAGTAATATAAATAGGAAACATAAACATTATTTATTGCTGTAGTTACCATAAACTAACAATAATATTTCTTTACAGTATTTAAATAAGTTTATTACATATTATTATTTGATTTTTGCTTTTCTATTTTAACATTTTGCTTAATTGTATTATGAATTATATCGAATTATAGTATAAATGAATCAACATTAACTAAGATGATACATTTTATATAAAATAATCATTTCTGTAAAAAAGTATTGTTAGTTTGTGATACCTAATATACAGTATTAACTATGTTAATAATCTTCAGTGTACAATGTCACCAGTATATTTTATTGATTGATATTTAATATAAATAGTACTATTTAATGAACTGTACTGTTTAACTAATTTTCAATATTCAGTAACTGAAAGGAGCTGTTGAAGTACAGTACAGTCAATCCAGTTGCTGCTGTCCAAAACCAACAAGCTCCTAAATATGAGCAGAGAGACATCTAGTGTTTTTTTGTAAGTAATGCACCCTTCAAATGAAAAAAAAAAACTTGTAAGGAATTGCATTACACATTTTTGCTATATTAACCATCTGTATCCACTCTGTTCTCACAGGGCTCCTTTAGCGCCGCAGCTTTTTTAGGCTGTGAAACTAAGGACGTGTTTGACAGATCTCCAAAATGGACAACATCACAGCCGACGCTAACGTGGGACTCAAGCTCACGTGTAACATGACCGGGCATCACGATTTCATCTTCACCTTCATCCCAGTAGTCTACAGCTGCAACTTTATCATCGGAATCGTAGGCAACAGCCTGGTAGTCGCTGTCATCTACTTCTGTCTGAAGCTGAAGACTGTCGCCAACATATTTGTTTTGAACTTAGCCGTGTCAGACTTGACTTTCCTCCTCACCCTGCCCATATGGGCCATATACACTGCATCAGGCTACGAGTGGCTGTTTGGAGACTTCCTATGTAAAACCATTGCTGGTATGGCCCTCCTTAATCTATATACTAGTATTTTTCTCCTCACTGCTCTCAGCATTGACCGATATCTGGCCATCGTTCATCCTGTCAAGTCCCGCCGGTGCCGTACGGTGGTGTACGCCCGTGTGACCTGCGTCTTGGTTTGGGTAGTGGCTTTCCTTTTAAGCCTTCCCACAGCCGTTATCCGTGGGACCCATTTTATCCAGCATAACAACGTCACCGTATGCGCCATCCTAGACGAAAAAGATCTCCGCAATGTGCTGGCAGCTCTCAGTCTGGTGAAGAGCGTTCTTGGGTTCCTTCTGCCCATCACCATCATCCTCACATGCTACTGCCTGATTGGCCGGTCTCTGCTGAAAGCACGGGACATTCAGAGGAACTCGAGATCGAACGGGGATGAGGTGTTGAGCATGCTGGCCGCAGCCGTGCTGTCGTTTTTCCTTTGCTGGACGCCGCATCAGATCTTCAACTTCATGAACATGCTTGGTCTGCTGGAGGTCATCACCAACTGCGATGCCATTGAGATCATTGACACTGTAATGCCGTTCACCATTTGTATTGCCTTTTTCAACAGCTGTATGAACCCAATCCTGTACGGTTTTGTTGGGAAGAACTTTCGCAGGAACTTGCTGAAGCTCTTGAGGTGCTCCTCGACTTCTGTGGCCTCTCACCCCACCCTCAGTACCAAGATGAGCACTCTCTCGTATCAGACTTCGGAGTCATTACACCTCTCCGTCAATAAAATGTCCTCAATACCTCAAGCCACATGAGAAAAACAGGAAATGAATGAATCTCAGATGAATCATCTTTCTAAACTCGCTGATTTAATTCAGAAGATGACTCTTGCTTTTTGTGTTGTTGCTTTATACTGGAATGGGAACAAAATAGTGATTCCTCTTTTTGTCTTTTAGGTATTGTATGTCCGGTGTATACATAGCCTATTGCAAACTATGCTGGTATGTGTACATTTGATCCAAGAACATTATGTATATTGTGTTAAGTTAACTTTTGACCTTCCTCACCTTTCCACCAGAGGACAACAATCATGCTGAAAATACAAAAATATGTCAACCATCTAAGCTGTTAAAGTGGCATTCGTGCAATTGAAATGCTGTATTTTCCACCTGTGTGATAAATGAATGACGTCTTTATCATTCTACACATTTTTTTACAGCAGTATTACTGTTTTTAAATCTGTAATGGGTTCCTGTGTCTCACAGCTCCACTGATTAGGCCAAGGTTTTACAAACATTTTTATGCTTCATATACTCCCAAATATGATTTTTTAAAATTGCATTAACATGTAATTTATATTATTGACAGCAGTGCATTTTTATTGGTTTATTAATTCACTATTTCTGACCAAACTGTAGAAAGCAAAATAAAATGGTAATAGTGTCAAATTCTGTAATTTTATTTGTTTAAATTAATTAACTTGACTTTTTTTTTTTTTAAATTTATTTTTTTTACTTTTTTTTTTTTCTCCTCTAGCACTCCCTCATGGCTCCCTTGACCCCAGTGTGAACACCCCTGGATTAGACTATGCCCTGGGGTCTGACAAGATATGGTAGTTTTTTTTCCCCCACATACTGCATGTGCCATCATGGTCAACTGTTTAGTCTTGATATGAATTATCATCGGATAAATATTTTGTTTTTCTTACACCACTGTTGTTGCACTTCAAGCAAGATCTAATGGCTGGTAAAACTCTTTATTATTCTGATAAATTGTATTTTGCAACATGCTGTTCTATATGTGCTTGAGTCTGAAATTGTATGCTAATTGGTGTCTTTTAACAGGAAAACATCAAACAAATAAATCTATTAAGGGTATCCTCAACTTAATGACTAATGCAAGGATATTTATTTATCACAAGATGGCATCAAATGAAAAAGTAATCCAGTACTGCTATGAGACAAAAGAGGAACTTTTAACATTTGGACATGAACTGCTTTTAACTGAAATGTTCTGAAGTGGATGGTTGTAAGCGAGGGGGGCGTGTCTGTTGTCGGGGGTCACGTGACTATGAAAGTCATGTCACTAGTATAAATCCTCTGACAGACCACGCACGGCTTCTCTCCAGCGTTTCTCACCGAGGCCTTGCATCCGGTTCGGTCTGGCTGTTACGTGAGCCATGGCAGGTAGGCAACGCTATAACCCGTCACATATCGCCCGTGCCTGTAAGACGAAGTAAATGGCAGTTGTGTTTGCGCAAGTAGCACGAATAAAGCCTACAGCACGCGCTGCCGCGGAGGTCGCAGGACCCGCTGGATATCAGAGCTGACATCTCATTTCAGCGTCGTCCTGTAATATGTGACGATATGTACACCGTAAAGCGTTTGGTCTACTGCGTAAAGGGCCTAGTCGCGTCTCGTACGCAGTTGTTTGTGGCGCAGTGTTTACGGTTAACGTTACATTCACCGGCCTGTCAGGCAGGAAGAGCGCGGCTGCCGTTAGTTTGTCGCTTCGGTCAGTTCAGCGCAGTCTGTCGCAGCGTTTAAAGCGCGCTCTCTTGAGCTCGGACGGATGTTATCAGGTCCTCAAACATGCGCTTGTTAATCATTTATTGTTAAAAGAACGCAAATGCATGGTACTGACAACAATAATTGCGTTTATTTTCCTCCAACAAAGCTTACGGTGTGTTGTCTCATTTTATAGCGTCACGTTAAATAACTACACAGAGTTCATTTCCTGTCCGAAGTTGACCAGCAGGCTGTTTCTTCAAGAATAAAGTTTCTCAAGATGCCGAAGCGTTATTTTAGTTGTCGCCAAGCAGCGCACAGATGGAAACCTGGTCTGGATGCGCGAATGGAGCGGATATTGTTCCCCCGCTTCGCCCAAATTACCGATCGGCTAGAACTCCACTTGGGGATTTGGTTTCTCGGTATTATGGTCTAGCAATAGTCCCAGTGTTGTATTATTGTATTAAAGCTGAGTATTTGTACTGTTGTGTTGCGTACAAGGCGTCGTTAGCTCAATGATCCAACAAGTGCATTTCACAGTGAAACATTTTGTACTTTATTATTTTTTTATTATTATTGCAAACACCAGTTTAGTTTGTTGAACAAATATAAATGATTGTGCAAGGCTTCTGTTGTCAGGCACTTTGAAATTTAAAAAAAAAAAAAAAAAAAATGACTGCACCCAATCTTGGTTTCAGTAATAAGATTGGGGGGGGTTAATTTTGCGTGTGTAATATATTGCATAAATTAAAATGCATGGTTGTGTGTGTGTTAATCTAGACCAGGCTTTTGTCACCCTTGCCACAAATGACAATTATGCTAAAGGAGCAATGGTACTTGGCAAGTCCTTGAGGAACCACAAGACCTCGAGGAAACTAGTGGCCCTGATTGGCCCCCATGTCTCCGAACCCTCCAGGTAGAGTGCTTGCTATGTTTTCTAGCACAGTTTAGTTTAACTGCTTTGTACTGTTACACAGGGTTTTTGTTTGTGTCCTCATTGCAGAAGTGTGAACTATTAATCGATCAGTCTCACTTTGTGCCCTGTGTGCTACATTGCAGAGCAGTGCTTCGCAAGGTCTATGATGAAGTCAGGCTGGTGGATGTGCTGGACAGTAGGGATGCTGCACACTTGGCCATGATGAAGAGACCCGACCTGGGTGTCACCTTTACCAAATTTCACTGCTGGACTCTTACAGAATACTCCAAATGTGTGTTTATGGATGCAGATACTCTAGTGAGTGCGGCCTCATAATATTGGTGATGTTTTTATTGTGTCTTTGAGAGGTTTTCATTGGTCTTCCCTCTTGTCTCTAGGTTTTGTCTAACATAGATGAGTTGTTTGATAGAGAGGAGTTCTCTGCCGCACCAGATCCCGGTTGGCCTGATTGCTTCAACTCTGGTGTGTTCGTCTTCCACCCCTCCAACGAAACCTTTGGGAAGCTTCTCACCTTCTGTTCAGAGAATGGCAGCTTTGATGGCAAGTGACCCTCTTTAATGTTATTTGTTTAAAACTGTAAGTGGTATTTAAGTTTTGCAGAAATAAGTTTAACCATATACTTTTGAAATGAAGAAAGAGATTTAAAAAAAAAAAAAAAAAAAGTTCCCCTCCTGCAGAACGTCTATAAGATATTTAAACCCTGGGTTGTGAAAGAGTTGCGCAAACTTGCTAGAGTTCAACATGGCCATGAGTGACTTCTTTATCAAGCATGTAGGCTGAACACAAGGTGGCTGTTTGTTTGTTTTTTTTGGGGGGACACACCTGAGGGGGTTATTCCTGAGCTCCGTGTGGGAGAAAGTAAACCAAAGCCTCTCAAATGAGAGACTCCTGCTAGACCCTTGTTAGACTGCTTTGATTGTACTGTACAGGAACTGTTCAAGTTATTTATACTTTATTACCTGTGTACGGAGTTCTGGGTTGTTTTTATGACTTCTTTTAAGAGATGCTGTTTTTTTTTGTCACTTCAGTATTCCTGTGCTTCGATGTCTAAGCGAAATTATTGTTAAAAACTACCCCTCCTCTTTTAAATGAAGAATTGAGCATCGGAGGTTGTCAGTAGGCCTCTGTTCTGAAGGTCTTGGAGGCAGTTGTATTTCTGTTTGTATCGCTCGGTTTCAAAACAAAACAAAAAAGCTATTGCCTCATGTTTCGTTATCTATCGGTTTATAAATGGCACAATATACAGAGGGTTCTTGTAGTGTGGTTGATTAGTCCCAGTCACCATGTCATACGGCCTATGGCTTATCTCTGAATGTCTGAAAATATCTGCCTTCTAGGAAGATGTTTGCTCTGATCGCAAAATTGTCATTTACTCACCGTCATGTTTTTCCAAACCCATAATATTTTGTTCATCTTTGACGCACAAATCAAGAGATTTTAACTGAATCCAAGACATTTGTACCTCTGTTAAAAGTGGCAAATGCTAGTTAATAAAGATATTGTAATGGCAATCCATATGAATCGGATGGCTTTAATCCAAACAGGCGTGTTTGTATTAAACCCGGTAAAAGGAAACTCTGAGTATTAGCTGTAGGCATTGCACTGATCCACTAACATGTTTTAAAAAAAAAAAAATCAGGCATTTCAACAAACCTTTGAGGATAAAGTAATCAAAATTCAAGAACAGTAACCACTGTAGCACAAGGACGCGACTCATTGCCAGGTATGGTTTCCCATACTTGGGACTTGTGCTCTGCGTTTAACAGCAGTGAGAAGTGAACGCGCGTACACCCACACACACACACACACCCCCAGAGCAGTGTGCAGCCATTGCTGCGGCGCCCCAGGAGCAGTTGGGGGAACGGTGCCTTGCTTAAGGGTCTCACCTCTGTCGTGGTATTGAAGGTGGAGAGAGCGCTGGTGACCCGAACCCGCGACCTTTTGGGTGCCAACAAAAGGTTACAACCAATATTTTGGGGTTACAGCTGTCAGAAATGAATAGGAAGTGTAGAGGCCCATGCTTTCATTGACTTCAGCACACCTGGCTGCTGGCCATAAATAGTTTGTTGCACTGCTCTGGTGTGATCTTTAATTCTTGTATTTAGTGTAACTTCTAAATGACGACCATTATATCTGCTCAACCTTGGGAAGAAGCATCACCGCAATATTCAAATCTTTGTTTGTGTTGGGAGCAGACCGTTACCATGTTTAGGTAAGAAGCGGCTTCACAGTGTGTTCAGTTACACTGTATTGTTTCTGTTTTACAATCACTTGTAGTATCTCAGAAATACTGGGATGAAAGTTTATCATTTGGCTGTAAACATTTGTCTATGGTAGAGCAAAGGTAATTGGCGTCTGTGTGGATTGTGTTGCTTCACTAGGTGGCAACAAGAATTTGAAAAATGTTTGTCATTCGAATCATTAATTTGAGAGATTTGTTTAAACGCACAGATTCATCCAGCAATGAAACGAACAAGGTATGAGTGAGTCATGGACTCATTAGTTCAAACAATATTTTCATAATTTTAAAAATCAGTGTATTCAATATTTTAAAACCACAACCAATACAGTAAAATTCATTTTTTTTTTTTTTTTTTTTTTTTAAATGGACTGCAGCAATTAAAGAAGTCCTCTTACGCTGTTTTACAAAGTCTTTATATTGTTTTGGGGTGCACTAGGACATGTTCTTAAAAAACAAATCACTATTTTTCTCACAATTTACATTACAACCTTTCTCCAGCCTGGCACAAATGGCTTGATTTAGTTCTGGGTTTGAAAAGGCAAAATGTGATCGGTGCGTTGTGATTTGCAAACCACTTAGAAGGTGTTTCGGTACTACCCCACCACTTACCAAACCACAAGTTCTGTCTGCCGTTATAATTAAGGGCGGCATCAATTTGAGCCAGATTCATACCCTGAGAATATTGAACAAGAAACAACTGCTTAAAAATAAATGCATTTACTATGTACACATAAGTGCAACAGTAATGTGTATTGTTTATTATTCTTCAATTATAACATGAATTGCAGTGAAACGGTTTATACCATAGTCTCTTAATTGAAGTGTCAAGTAAGTTGTAACGTATAGATTTATACCAAACAAAAATATACACAACTAGCTCATCGTTGTTTTACTTTAAAATAAATCTGAAATTCAGCATCATATAATGAAATTCTAATGGGCTGTTTTAAGACATCACTAAAAAAACCCCCAGAAAACAATGCTGTAGTCCAAACAAGCACAGCTATTTTTATTTAATTTGTTTTCAGTGATTAAAAGTCTTGAACGATATTAAGAGTGCATAATGACAGAATATTCACCATCCCTTCTCAGTCTCCCATACACCGTGTGCTTTTCATGTGTAACGTGACTCTCACATGTGCACTGACAATCTGGGGTCAGTTTTCTTTGCTTGCATTCCCTTCATGAAGGCAAGGGTTAAGGTTAAGCAAACAGCTAAGCAAATGACTCCTGAAGCAATCTTACATGGGTGCTCCCCCTTCTCCTCAAACAGATGAGGCAATGAACAGTTGAACCGAGGCTTTAAGGAAGATTACAACCTTCTGTAAATATTTTCTAAATCACAGTGAAGCCCCTGAAACATAAGCTTGGCTCGCGGACTATGCTGTTTCTCATTCAAATTTTGTTTGCTTGCCTTGTTTTCATCAGGTGGGGATCAGGGCGTTCTCAACAGCTTCTTCAGTGATTGGGCAACAGCAGACATTTCAAAACACCTTCCTTTCATTTACAACCTCAGCAGCATTGCCATCTACACCTATCTCCCAGCATTCAAGCAGTGAGTCAGATTTAACATGCAAGATTTTACAGTTTAATTTTGGACGTTGGTGTTTTGATACATAAACACCAACGCCAATGTGGCATTTGGCATATTCTTGCTTTTATCTTAATTTGAGTATAAGTATTAGATTCTCTTGATGTCATGTATTTGTAGTTTGTGTGAAGGTTGGCAAGGTCAGGTTAAAGCCCAGTCACACAGCAACATGAATCCAGCATCAGACTTCCTTTCTGTTCCTGGCCTTGCACATCAACTTCCTCCAAATACATGCTGCTATCCAAAAATAGTGGGGCTATTTTAGGGACTTTACACGGAGCCTAAATGTCATTTTGAATAGTTTGTTACATGATCTTTTTTCCATGAGCAACACCGACTGGTCTCTGTTTAGTCAAGCTCTCATTAGATCTAATTTATACAGTTTGCATCTGTATGCCAAAAACTGACACATCTTAAATCCATTTCTGTGACTTTAACTTCTTGACTAAAATAAGACGTTTATGAGAGGAAAGTTTTATCAGCGTTGAACAGAGTATGTGATTCTAGTGTAGCACTTCCGGTTAGCAAGTGTTTGGGGTTTCTGAAACCTTGTCGTTTTTGGCGGCTGCGATCTGATCATTCCTTTTTCTCTTAGATACGGCCATGACGCCAAGGTAGTTCACTTCCTTGGCAAAGTCAAACCCTGGAATTACAGTTATGACGCCACAAGCAAAACATTGAAGGGACAGTCCCAGGATGCGTCTGACACGCACCCAAACTTTTTGCTGCAATGGTGGGAGCTTTTCTCCTCTTCAGTATTGCCTCTCATGAAGGAGGAATATGGTGACCAGCCCTTCCATTCCGGATGCACAGAGGTAAGCAACAGTTTGACTGGCTGTGCTCTACTGCGGAGATTGGCAGCTGGTTTTGCCTGTACTGAACTCCGATTGGACAAGTAATAAATTAAAAATGAGATGTTCACTTTCATAACACCTATTGGGAATTAATTTTATTGTACTTGGTATGTGCTCAAGAACATAGTTCTTTCTTATTGGAATTATATTTACTTTGAAACCAGTTTACTGTTGAATTCTGTATGCAGAGTGAAAACCATAGTTTCTGTTCTTTGTTCAGAAGTGCAATGTATTTAGGCCTGTCTTGATAACTTTTTTTTTTTGTTGTTGTTGTGTGAAGATATTGCTCCAGAAATAATTGCGATCAAGCAATATTATTGTAATTTTAAAGACTATTTTATGCCACTAAATTTATAATTGATAATGTAACGGCATGACATGCTTCCATTATGACAAACTTTTTATATTTATGAATATTTAGATAATCAAGAAACTTGTAGGGAGATTTTTCCATTTGCAGATTTTAAAGCACTTTAAAATTGAACTAGCACCTCATAACTACATGTAATGTATGAGAACTGCAAAAGACAAGTGGAATGTAAAATACATGGTGCTATGAATTAAGTAAATCTAATGGGTGATGCTGCAAAAATTGAGTTTGTTTTTAAGTCAATATTTATTATTGCGACAGGCCTACATGTATTACTGGTAGAGTTTTATAAGGGCTCCTTTATTGCCCTTTAAAACTAAGACTAGATAATTAAGACTACAGCTTGACTGGTTTAATTTGGGCTCCAGTGTTAACTGGAACGGCCTCGTTCATGACATTTCAGTTATGTTACATTAGATAAACTATAAAAAACAAAAAAGGTTGAGAGAATCTCTTTGTGAATGCCTTACCATCAATTGACCGTCTTCATGTACTGTACTATTAATAAAAAATGCATGTAAAAATTCTATTTTGTAACT
This sequence comes from Enteromius afrohamiltoni, assembly GCA_034779775.1. Classification (NCBI taxonomy): domain Eukaryota; kingdom Metazoa; phylum Chordata; class Actinopteri; order Cypriniformes; family Cyprinidae; genus Enteromius; species Enteromius afrohamiltoni. The sequence goes on from JAUYWG010000032.1 coordinate 8,670,469, forward strand.
TTTATATTATGTTTTCCCTTAGAGTGATCTTCACACTGATGTGGCTCAGATGCACATATCCCATCAACCCCCTGCACCTCAGATGTCGTCTCATGAGCGCAAACAGAAGTGGGAACAGGGCCAAGCTGACTACATGGGAATGGATTCTTTTGAGAACATCGAGAAAAAGCTAGATTCCTTCCTAAAGTGAGAGACTTGTAGGTACAGATCATCAGATCTAGTTTTGTACTAGGGTACTTCTAGGCCATGAAATAACATTAAAAAAGAGAAAATTTAAAAAAACATTGTCTAATTTTTATACCAATCCAGATCATCTATGCAGCTCAACTACTCAACCTCTTACACACTGTGATGGCAAGAGTTATTAGAATGACGCAATATGTCAGTTGCCTCATTTCCAGACGAGTCGTGATATGAAACCATTCAGGCATTGTTTCTGATCAAGACACTATGGCATTTTAAATACAGAAATAACAGTAATGTAAATGTTATGGTCCTACAACGTGTTTGTGAAGATCAGAACTGTTTAAAGAAAAGAGAAACATACAGCAAACAAAACAATACCAAACCTTGTAAATGTCACATACTGTACACCACTCCACATTCAATATTAATCATCTAATGACCGCCTTCGCAATATTGTTTACAAAATACTGTGTGCTGCCAACTTGCTTGCATTAATACTTGCTCTGATACGCCGCAGCTCTTATTGTGTGAACCAAGGTCACTCCGCTCTTGCCTACTGGACAGTCTCTCTCTGTAGTAGGGATGAGGCACAAGGGTTTTGCTACACCTGGTTACAACTACTGCTGGTAATACTGTTAATGCTGTAGCTGTTAATAACTAGTTTGTGACACCTCTGTAACCTTACCCTCACCTGCAACATCTGAAATAAAGAACTAGTGAGTCCTAATTTACTGTTGTTAGAATCAGTTTAATCTTCCATCAAAGACCGCATAGTGTTTTTATTTTAACAAAAAATAATCAGAACCATTTGAGATTAGACCATGTACATAACTAGTAGAAAACTAATTTTACTGAACAATTTGCAATAAAAGGAGGGAAAAAAAATGAAATGACTTGAAATGAAAGGACAGCAGTGAAGTTCTCTCAGCAAATCTAAATCTCCATGAGGGCTCTAATCTCCTCGATCCGAGCCTGTTTTAGGTTCTGTGGCTTTTTCACTCCGAAAGCTTTGTCCACAAGCTCCTGCTTCTTTTTCTGAATCTTCACCATGTTCTCCTCCACAGAGTCTTTCACAATAAACTAAACTCAGAGAGAGGACAGCGTCATCAGTGGTGAACTTCCTGTCTTGAATGGTCAACCATTATAATCAAAGTTATACTATCAGTCTTACTGGAACAAAAGTAAATGTCACTCTTTTGTGAGAATGTTTAGTAACGATTAAGTATAGAGACCAATTCTCACTCTAAATTATCTGCTTATTACATCTTGGTTGTTTATTGGTACTTAAAGCACATATTCTACATCCCTAATCCTACCCAGCTCCGCTTACAAACGTAAGCATCATGCAGGATGAAATAAATTATATTTTCTAAAGACAGTCCTCCTTCAGAAATAATGTATAATAAAAATATATAAAATAAATGATATAAAACCCCCCCCACGCCTCGGTTTGATTTTTAAACCTTCATTCCATGCTCATGTTTACTCAAGGAAGCCTTTTGGAAAATCGTTCTGTTTTGATATTGTGGCAGCTCACCACAAATAAATGTATTGGAAACACAATAACATGAAACCGACTTCATTACTCATAATTAGCTGTGTTTGAAGATGGCGACGCTGTCCAGGCATGTGTGCCCGATGAAACTAGGGCTGGGCGATATATATCGAATGATATATTATGCGCATCTCATCAGTAAAGCCGGTTCTTTGATTAACGCTAAATCTCAGTCAGCTGTTTTCAAAAGGAACGCCAGCTTATACACCGAGCCGTAGATCACTGAGAAGCTGCGCCATTAAATCACCCGCAAAACTAATGCGTAGCTTGTCAGTGATGTACGGCTCTGTTCATAAACTGGCGCTGCATTTAAAAACAGCTGATTGAGATTTGGCGCTAATCAAAGAACCGGCTTCACTGACCAGATGCGCATAATATATCGTTCGATATATATCGCCTAGCCCTAGATGAAACCATCTATAGTTCATGGTTTGTTAATAGCGAGAATTGGACATTAAAATGACGTGACTGAAATATTGATGCATGAACTGTTTTGAACGTTCTTTCAGGCAATGCAATCTTACAGTTAAGCCTCGGTTTACTAGACAATGAGCTTTAATCACAATAGCATTAATTTACAACAGAACTATTATGAATAGGCCCTGTACTTTAATATTTTAGTAAATACTGAGGTCTCACAAATGTAATTAATGCTTATTGGTTCATCTTGAATTGTTTATAGCCTAACTGAAAAATGCCTAGATGAATAGTTAAAATCCTAACACTGCTTCAGAACACCAAAGATATCTTGAGAAATGTTTCTTTTGACTAAGTTAATGGTTACCAAAAGCAGACGTAAACCTCCAGTGCCAGAAACATCACACCCTTTAAAGATGTAACAGTTTTCCTCAACAACTGAACAATTTGAAATTGAAATTCTAGAACTAGAATTGACTTATTTTTTACAAAAAAAAGTTACAATTGCAGTCAATCTCACGATCTCTTTAATATTAAGAGATATAGTCATGAATTAGTAAGGAAGCCATTAACATTGTCATGTTCTGTTACATTTGTCACCAGTGTTTTACCACACAGAAAAATGCAAAGAGTGTAATAATAGCTGTTAGGATCAGCCACTATCATTCCTCTGTGCGCCTGCCATGGCATTAATCAAATACTGTACCTTAGTGATCACCACATCTCGGCTCTGGCCCAGTCTATGACATCTGTCAACACACTGATCCTCCACGGCAGGATTCCAGGCCTGAACAAACAAACAAAAAAGACACGAATGAGCTTTCAGAGTAAATTTAAGAGTCATTTCAATCCCCTTTATAGATGCTTGCACGCACACAATCAATGGCATTGCCGCCACCTAGTGGCAGATGCTATCCTAGGTCAGCTTAACTCACTGGATCCATCATGTAGACGTGGGAAGCAGCGGTCAGATTAAGCCCAACCCCTCCAGCTTTGAGTGACAGTAACATGATGGTGGGACTTCCTGGAGAGGAGTCTTGAAAATCCTGAATGGCCTTTGCTCTGGTCTTCTGAGCCATAGAGCCATCCAGTCGTGTGAAAGAGAATCCATATTCCCTGCAGACAGCAGCAGTGTCAGCACACTAGACCACTAATGATTGCTTCTTTCAGCATGTAGTACAGTCTGCAGTTTATAGTAGCCTGAGCAAGGAAATCTACCTCAAGGGAACCTCTATGAGATCCATAAACCTGGTGAACTGAGAAACCACAAGACTCTTCACAGTGGGGTCTTCATTGCGGAGCTTCAACAGGTTGCTCATCAAAGCATCCACCTGCATAAAGAAAAGAAAATTACTGAAATATGGCTACTCATAATAACCAAAACTAAAATCTCTTTAGCCTCAATAAACTAAAAGGTGTCAATGTTCAATGTCCCATCTCATTCATCCTTTTTTTGGATTGCTCTGAAACCACTTTCCCACTTTTTATTTGTTTACCTGTACTGTAAACATACAGTGTAGGGGGTAACACATTACATGAGTTATGTAATAAGATCACTTTTTTAAAGTTACCAGTAGTTAGTAGTTAATAAGTAATGCATTATTTGGTCTATTAGTTATTTTTTAAAATAAGTAATACTTTATTTTCCATGTTTTGACTGACAGCTCTCGTGTTAAAACTCAGATTATACAAACCATCAATGATTAATTATGTGAAATAAGGCTGATATCATTTATGTATTTATTAGCATTTTATTAACCAATATATTTGCTACAGCCCTTCGATTATCCAATTCAAGCATACTAAGCTAAAATGATCCTCCTGCATCATATTGTTTATGCGATCTTTTAGATCCCGCAGCCACAGATTACACACATGGATTGTAAACAAGACCGATGACATCAGACACGTTAAAGCTTGCGTATACGGTGCGTTGAGCATGGTGAAAGTCACGATAGACACAAAAGCACTGCAACTTTTACATGCAGTGCAGCTCATGAATGTCAGTTCCAAAGCAGTGGACCAATCAAAAGAACTTGGAGGTGGTTCAAGTTTCCGTTTACAGTGTATGACAACTATTTTACTTGACCACAACATGGCTGAAGAGGTGCTCTACGCTGCACAAAAAAAAAATAAAATAAAAAACATTTCGGAGTGCTGCATCTTGCGTTAAATGGCCACTTAAGAGTTTTATCCAATCCCAGAATGACCCACCCATAACAGTCACAATATGTTCAAGTTACTTTGGAACTTGATCGCCAGTTCTCCCCAGTGGCTGCTCCAGCCTGCATTTCTTCTCCAGGATACTCCACCAGCTCTTTAGTCTTGATCTGAGCACGACAAAGGGGACATCTGGCCTGCTCCTGTGAGACGCAAGAACAAATAAAACCCAGAAACAATACATATAAAGAGTCTTCACGGAAACTCTAAGGTACCAAAAAATTGCTGACCTTCTCCGACTGGATGACCTCACAGATGCACGGCCTGCAGTACACATGAGCGCAGTAGGTGATGACAGGCTGACGCAAGGAGTCTAAACAGATGGCACACTCCTCGTCTGAGCCAGAGTTCAGCACCAATGTGATCTTATTGATGAGGCGCTCCCGCAGCTCACTAGGGGTCCCAGGATCATCTAACACACATCAAAAACATTGGTTCCCCCAAAGACACACAACACAATCATTTCAAATTAATTATATCAACTGAATCAGTGACTGTTTCATCTTTAATTCATACCTGCCCTTGTGTATTTTCCCAAGAGACTGGGGTGGCAGCAGTATTGCCTCAGACGGACCAGGATGGCCAGCACATCAGCGTAGTTCGTCATGATGGTTCCCTCTTCGAAATACCTGAAAAGCCAATTTGTTTGTGTTTTTTTTGTCCTTTAATACTATATTGATGCTTTTCAAAGTAAGCAAAAGTGTGCCCACCCGCCGACGATCTTCCTGCCCTCCTTCCTGACCTGTTCATACTCCTCCCTCTCTTCCTCGGAAAGAGTCACATACTGCACAAACACTCGCCGTTCAGGTAACTGCACCAGCATGCGCCCGGCTACTTTACTGTTCTTAGTGCGCCTCAGTGTGATGCCCTTTACCAGCGCTTGCAAGTTCCTGAAAACACATTTACAGTATACGCTAGAAAAGTGCAATGCATTGAAAGGATGTGGTCTGGAAGGCAGCTGTTGATAACGTACTTGAGTCCAGCTCTGTCGCCCATGGTAACAGGTCTCTGAATGATTCTGTTCCACCACTCCTTCACATCGAAAGGCTTGAGCTTCAAAAAGGACATCAGCATGTAAAGATCCTTCAGGGAGTTCTGAATGGGGGTTCCTGAAGGTAAAAAAATTGGCCTTTGGGTAGTTTTTAAAGGCAAAACATCACAGAAATAAAAGACTGTGTCATTAATCATGTACACTTTAATGCCAACGTACCAGACAGGATCCACCTGCGCTCTGACTGCAGCTCCAGTATAGCTTTGCTCTGAAGAGCGTTAGGGTTTCTGATCACGTGACCCTCGTCCAGCACTACTCTCAGCCAGTTCACTTTGTGCAGAGGACTGCTGGCTTTGTTCTGAAGTGGGTTAAAGTTACTTTTTAATTTCACCATCTATCCAGAGCTTTAACAGAGTGTCCATTTACACTAAAAGCGAATAGCACCTCAGCCTCGTAGTGCATTTTATTTTTTTTATTAAAATAAATGCCTTTCTGATGTGATATGAGATTTAAAAAGGGAGAGAAAAAAAATCGGCAAACAAATTGCATCTAAAAGGCCACAGAATACGTTTTATGACCTCAAAAATATTGAGGCTGCATTTTAATATAACTCACCCCAAAATCTGATGAAAGCACATTGTATGTTGTGAGAACCACATCTTGCTCAGACAGAAGTTTGACAGATCGGCTGCGCTCTGCACCGTAGTACAGGTACACCTTTAAAGTGACATCAGCTCGGATATGTTGCTCAAACTGGTCCTGGATGGATATAAAGTATGAACGAGAGCAATGACTTTTTCATTTTTTCTGAAATGTTTTATGAATCAGGTTTTATGAACAGATTTTAAACACTCACCAGCCAGTTGCTAAGGACAGACAGAGGACATATAATCAAAGTGGCTCTGGCCCCCGAGCACCCACCGCCTCCAGATGTAGTCTTACAAGTGCCTACAACCCATACAGACGGATTTCTGCAAAACTCTCTCATACGGTAATAAACAAACTGATGAAATAGCCAAAGTTACACTCACCAGAACCCTTCTTCGTACTCTTTTTTGCAGGCACAACCTGTGAGGAACTGCACTCCAGAGCGGCAGCAAAGTCCACATCATCCAGTAAAACCACTCCTAGGATTGAGAGAACGAGAACGTAAGCAATGACAGTGAAAGCATTATCTAACACTAAAGAAAGTTTCAGCTTAACTGACAAATTAAAAGACAGGAAGTACGGGTACCTTTCTTGGTGTTGGCAGGCTTTTTAGCAGTTTTCTTTGTGGTTTTTGCTGTAAGTAACACAAACATTAACGAATATTAATATCATTTTTGCATTTTTATGTAAAATGACTTGCACTACTGTTCATTTAATTTCAACATTTCAACACAGAATCCTGAAAAAAAAACCTGATCACGATTTCCACAAAACAATACTAAGCAGCAACTGTTTTTAACACTGATTTTAATATAATTAGAAATGTTTCTTAAGCACCAAATCAACATATTAGAATGATTTCTGAAGGACTGTGTGACACTAAAGACCGCAGATAACTTTTTAAAATATATTATATAGGTAAAGTTACATTAAATTTCACAAATACAACTCTTACCGCAAAGTTTCAAACAGTAGTGTTCATTTCATCAAGAATCAAAATAGAAACCAACCTTTCTTCTGCGGTACATCTTCCTCAATGCCGTCAGCACTGACACCACCAGCATGCAGTCTTTTCAAAAAGGATGGACTTCCGGGCTCATACGATTCCTCACGCTCTTCACGTTTTATTAATATAATGATTGTATGGGTTAGTATTCTACAACATATGTTACTGTTTATTAAGTTTAAACAAAGTTTATCTATGATTTATTAAGTTAAAAGTTTTTACCTTTTGAGGATGATTTCTTTCTGGGAGTCGAAGACGATCCTTCCTGAATATTTAATATTTATGTTAATAATTAAACTCTTACTTAAAAACATGCAACCTGAATTCTACACATGCTTTATCCGTTAAAGAAACATTTCGGGATCTTACACGCTGTTCCAGTGGTAGAGGTTTCGCATCGTGGAAATTAGAGACGATCAAGGCAATGGTGGTGAGGGTTTTGCCCTGAAACACAGCATAAATGTTCTGAGCACTAGTAGGGGCTTACTGAGCACTAAAAGAACAACACCCAATTGAAGTTCATCTCACCAGCCCCATGTCATCAGCCAAAATCCCACCAAGCACTTTCTCAGGCCTTTCCTCAACAGCAAAGTTGGTGAGAACGTTAAAGTAGAAACCACTCTTCTCCTCCCAGAATGGGGGCAGGTCGTTGCTGTTCTCACGAGAGGTCATCCATGAGAGCGCCTGCTTCTGATGTGGGAGCAGGGAAGTGCACACCGCCTGTACGACGGACAGATATTAACAGAGACATCTGTAACTGACTGATGGAAGAGCTCGGCAGTTAAAAAAAACTAAACAGCTGCGTGATCTTTCTGTGCTCTGACCTCTGCTGGCTCCATTTCTCTGGTTTTATCCTCCATCAAATCGTCGAACAGCTTGTCAAAGGCATTCTTCAGCTGATATGACATTACAAAAAGAATGTTTTTTTTTAGCCAGCTCATTTAAATGATAAAAAAGCCACATACATATAGGTTGTGTTATCCAATAAAACTAAATTATGCAAGATGAAAGAAAATACAATACATACTACATTAAAGGAATAATTTACCCAAAAATGAAAAACCTGGCATCATTTCCTCAACCTCAAGTAGTTTCCAAATCTGTACGAGTTTCTTTGTTCTGTCGAAAACAAAGGAAGATATTTTGAAAGTTTGTAAGCAGGCTGTTTTGGGGCTCCCACAGTATTTTTTTTCCCCCTTATGGAAGTCAATGGTGACCAAAACAGCCCTGTTTCAAACTTTTTTCAACATTTCTTCCTTAGTGTTCGGCAGAACAAAGAAGGTTTAGTGGTACTTGAGGCTGAGCAAATGACGGCAGGTCTTTTATTTTTTGCTGAACTATTCCTTTATTATTATTTTGTTCATATTTGATTGTACAGATGTTTTTGTCGGGACTGTTTTGGGCCTAGTGTAAAAAAAAAAAAAAAGATCAGAGAACTGCTGATGTAGATTTTACCATACAAAGGCATACCAGACAATAATTTATCTTGACGTCTTATAACCAACATCTGTAACAAGAAATGTACCTCTTCTTCAGTCAAAGGAATGGCACATACTTTTGAAGACAGACCGAGCAGGTCTCTACCCAAAGATATCGGTTTTGTGTATCCTGAGATAATAAAATATCAATCAATTTGAGCTCACCAAAGAACAGTAAATAGCAAATAATGATTGAATGATTGAACCTTTGAAATTGGTGTCAAGTTTGAAACCATGGCGTCTCATCTGATTATGGACGGCTTCTCGGTTCTCCTCTTTACCCCAGAAGGAGAGGTCTACAGGCATTGAAAATTTATTTGTCTCTCCATACGGCACAACCCTATTACCCAGATCAAACACAAAAGTGATCTGTTTCAATGAATTTACAATACCCAACACATTAGTAGAAAAGACACTGAGAAACTACTGTACCCTTCCACCCTGGCCAAATTGTTGTCCATAATGTAGGCCATGGGGGCTGCCAGCTCTTTCTTGATGTGCCCCACCTGACTTCCGTACACATTGGCCACCATCACTGCGTTCCGGTCATAGGGATTCTGCGGCTGCCTCACCAAGGACACCATCTCGCTTCTACTGACCTACAACACATCACGGTCAAACGGTCCATTCTATTCCACTATTTGTTTTTATAAAAGTCCTCAACTTCATTTTCCCCAACAGAAGCAGAATACCTATATTATTATATTAATCAAACCATATGATCTCTTGCTTTTGAAACCACTTCTTTTTTCAGAAACAGGCGCATTTACATTTTTCCTAAATAAAATCTAGTAAATAATATTTCTGGTAACTACTTTAAATTTACTTCTCAGACTGTTGTTATTTTCTTATTATTTACATTTTTAATCTTTTAGTTTTACATTTTGTCAGTGGCATGTTTACATTTATACTTTTTTATGGTACACTACTGAATGGCAACATTGCAAGTTTAATTAAATGTTCTTAATTGCAATTTTTTCTGTGGGAAATGAATAGTGTGTGTATGATTCCTACCTTTCCAGTGTAGTAGCGCAGACCAACAACTGTGCCTTTGATTGATCCAATCTGAACATTCTCCTCCGGCAGGTCCTGCCCTGAATCCTCTGTTAAATTTGCTATTTCTTGGGATATGGTCATCGTGCCGCCAACATCCAGGAAATCTGTGAAGGCTGATGATGGATGAGAGCAGACATTAGACGCAGTTTTTTCTACACACTGTGAGTAGAGTACTAGAGTGTAGCAGGGTTACTCAGACGAGAGTTAACTAGGCATCGTTAGTAATATTTACGTCACGTTTAAATGAATTTGACAGCTGTTGTTAGTACCGTATCGTGGCGAAGCGCTGGTGGAGGGCTTGATGTTTGGGGATTTGTTTGACGACTGCATGGCTGCGATCAAAACATAAACACGAACTTTACTGTGCCACTTTGTCCTAATAAGAAAAAAATGCCCCGCTCGAACAGAGCCAGAACGTATACTTATATAAAACGACACATCATTTCTAACATAAATAGTAGTTAATTATAATAAGCTTAAATCCACTGTTCATAACAGCCGAAGACAGATTAAGTTGAGCTGTTTAGCTGCAGGCCACACCTCCCGAATAGACTCCGCTACCTTAAAGGTGTGCTGGAAACTGACCTAAATATAAATGCGACATAAACCATTAATAATGCAGTGCTGTTGGGGTTTATTCTCGTTCACAGGCTGTGTCAAATCTTGATTACCAGTTTCAGTGACGTCTGTCAGTGCCGCGTATGTTTTGAAACGACACGCTTGCTTCTTCTTCACCGGGTTATTTTCGCGGGTGGCGTCATCAGTAAGGTGCAGTACCACCACCTACTGTGTTGGAGCGTGGACCACAAGTTTTGTTTTTCCTTACCACACCACACACAATAAACAATAATATTCAAATATATGACGATTATTATTATTATAAAAAATTACCTTAAAATTCTTCAAATCAGCCCCCAGTTTCACTCAACAACAAATTAACAGAATATGTCATATACCCACAAATCCATAACTCCAGTCTGAAAAGCCTTGTGTGTAGTAAATAAATCCATTGAGATGTTTTCTACTTGAAACCATTGCTTTCAGCTAAAATACGAATCCTCTTGGGTGATGTATAATTCCCTAGTCAGGCCCAGTTTCATCATTATGTTAGGGTCGTGTGCAACGTATTTTGGATTTCATGCGTTGTTTTGGTTATGTAGGCCTATGCTGGCTTGTTTATTGGACGATTGTGAGTGGCAGCTAAATTAAATTATTTTCTTAATTGGTTATGTACAATGTTTTGATAAACGTGATGTCAAGAGTGCAGGAAGGATTGAGGTGCTGTAGTGCTTTAGTATCTTAGGTTCATAAACACAACACTTTTTAATGAAGAAATGAAAAAAAATGTAAACCAGTAAAGATTCAGTAAAGAATTATCTCTAAATGGGCTATCTTGTTAATTTAGGTTGTTTTAATTGTACATAATTTTCTATTTTCTTCTACTCAATTCCTCTTGAGTATCAATTGATGTACAAGGTTTATAAAATTAAAGAAAGAGCCAGAAACAATATTTTTTCCTTTGTATGCTTTGAGGTGTTTATCTATCTATCGAAATATATATAGGCTATATATAGTGTATGTGCATTTAATGCATTTAATAAAAAGACAAATTTGTATGTATAATGCTTTATTTATTATTTAAAGTTACACTTATCAAGAAGTGTTAAAGTAAAAGAAAACTAAAAGTTCTCTGTTGGAGGAAACAATATTCACAGTATACAAGTTACAATTACAAATTAGTAGGCTAGTTAACCAAAAAAAGTAAAAAAAGATTCAGCTCTGATAGTCTAATTCACTGTAGATTTTAAAGAAGGATTTGGCACTTGCAAAAAGCAACATAGCAAGGAAAGTCATGAAAGGCATGTTCATTTAGAACGCTGCATTCTCCACTTTGAGTGTCTCAACACTTTTAGAACTTCAAAACTGAACAATAACAATAAGCCTACAGTAGGAGCGTAAAGTACATGCAAAGGGCAAGTGACAAAATGATTTTTGGAATGCTGAATTGGAACAGCTGTACAATTACAAAAGTAGCTTATCATCCTGATGTATGCTAGAGTTCGCATTTAAATTTGCCGAATATCCTAAATTGGAGCAATACTGAAGCAAACACATCTTCACTGAACCAAGGGTCATCAAACTGGTGTCCTGGAAGGATCCTGGAATGCCGGTGTCCTGCAGAGTTTAGCTCCAACTTGCCTCATCACCTGCATGGAAGTTTCAAGCATACCTAGTAAGATTTGATTAGCTGCTTCAGGTGTGCTTGATTAGGGTCGGACCTATACTCTGCAGGACTCCGGCCCTCCAGGACCGAACTTGGTGACCCGTGCACTAAACATTTAATCACTGTTTTCACACTGTCTCAATGCACAATTTAGTTTCATGTTGTTGCAGTTAGATGTTGCAGAATCTGTAATAGGCTCAGGTTAATGCTTTAATCAGGTACAGTTTATCTCCATGTTCGCTGGTGAATATGGGAGCCTTTTTGTAATGTTCCACCAAATCTTCCATGGAGCTGAACTTGCGCTGACCAATGCAGTAGAGTCCATCTTTTAGCTGCACCTTGAAATGTTTGTTCTTGTACACCGCCTTCAGAGAGATGGAGAAGTCGTTTGGCTGGAAAGTAAAGAAAGTAAACATTGGGTTTGCACAAATGAAAATGTTTGTGACTTTCAGCACAGTATAATTAGAAAACGTAAAGACATAGTTCACCCAAAAATGTTAATTTACTGAAAATGATTCACCCTCAGGTCATCCAAAATGTAGATGATTTTGGTTCTTCATTGGGACAGATTTGGAGACATTAAGCATTACATCAATTGGTCAATGAATCCTTTGTGAATGGGTGCCGTTAAAATGAGAGTCTAAACATAGAAAAAAGTGAAAAACTGCATTTATGTAATAAATAAATGCTGTAAATGGTGATTAATCTGTGCATATTTCTCACCTTATTCAGACAAGACAATTATTCACAGGAGAAAAAAAAAGGAACATTATGGACTCATATTGTAGGTATCTTGTTGGCACCCATTAACTGCAAACAATCTAGAGGTGAAAATGTAATGTAATCCTCAATTACCACAACTCTGATGAACAAACTCATCTACATTTTGGATGTCCTAAAGTTGAGTAAATCTGCACAAATATTCATATTTAAGGAGGGCTTAGGTATTGTCATATATACAAACAGAAATTTGTAATAATATGGAAAGTATTATATGGAAAATTAAACTGAGTTACCGTAGACTCGCTATCTCTAATGAGGAAGTCCCCATCCACTCCCCTCTGATTCAATACCATCTCAGCCTGATGTCTTGTCAATTTTCCATAGTACCATGGTTTTCCTCCAAACATTCCGTCCATAGAAGGCTTAATGTCATAGTTTGTAGTAGGTGGTCCTGAAATCCCCAGTTCTCTGTGTGTTTTCTGTACAACTGTAACGTAGTTCTTGGGCACTAAACCCACTTGCCCATTTTCCTTTCTACACTTCCACCATTCAGGATCGTTCTCAGGTTTCTCCAACACATCCATAAGTTCATCCTTGTTAAAATTCAGCTCCTCTGCATTGCCGGAGCTGAAATGATAAAGTGCCTGTACAGTCTGCAGAACCTGAGAGCCGTTGTTATTGTGCCCCACAGAGGCCAGTCTATCGTTTAGAGAACTCATGGAGTCAGCCCTCATTGTCCCGCCCACATCTTCTGTGACATAATTGGAGGGAAACCATCCAGAATGGCCATTATAGGTTCCTCGCCACCAACCGTCGCTGCACTTCTCCATGACGATGACCCTCGTGCCCTTCACCAAAGACAGTTCATCATCCCGCTCTGCGGTGTAGTTAAACTTCACCAGCGCAGGCAGATTGAGGTCATACAGTCGCTCATCACAGTCGTATTTCTCTGTGCTGGAGGCCAAATCTCGCATACATCCTTTCTGCTTCACCTTCCCGATCCCTGCAGAAAGTGTTATGTAATATAAGCATTTGTGCAATGATGTTTCTAACAGGCCTATGTGCTATTAAAGGGTTAGTTCATCCAAAATAAAAATTAAGTAATTAACTACTCATCCTCATGTCGTTCCAAACCCATAAGACCCCTCGTCTTTGGAACACAAATTAAGATATTTTTGATGAAGTCGAGAGCCATCTGACCCTCCATAGAAAGCAACACAACTAAAATGTTCCCAGGTCCAGTAATGTAGTAAATACTTTGGTAAAACAGGATGTGACATCAGTGTCTCAACTAAACCATTCTCTCCTGCCTTATTGTAAGTCTTCCCCCATTTTTGGAGACTAGTATCACAACGCATACGCACACTTTTGAAGTAATCAGTCTTGTTTACGTTCAGGGAGCAATCGAGCAGGCGTAATAGGCGTTGTTTGAGCTTAGGGGAAAGTTGAGCCACTGATGTCACATGGACATTTTAACCAGGGTATTTCTGGATCTAGGATCATTTTAGTTGTATTGCTGTCTATGGAGGGTCAAAATCTCAATTTGTGTTCTGAAGATGAACGAAGGTGTTACGGGTTTGGAACAACATGAAGGTGAGTAATTAATCACACAATTTTAATTGAAATTAATTAAACACCATTGCAAATTGTCAAGGTTTCTTATGCATTCTAAAAGACACTGCATCTATTTAATCCCAAAAATAATAATTTGTGAAATAACATTACAGTTTAATATAACATTGTTCAATCTTTTATTCCAGGCTAAGCTGAATATTCAGCAGTGTTTAGTGTCACATGATCCTTCAGAAATCAATCTATGCTGATTTGCTCAAGAAACATTGATATTTTTAGCTATGTTGAAAACAGTGCTGCTTAATTTTTTTAACTAAACATGATCATCATGATTGTTTTTATTAGGATTCTTGATGAACAGAAAATAGCATTTATTTAAAACATCAATCTTTTGCACAAACATGTTAGCTGTATGTTTGATCAACTGTATGCATGCTTCCTTTTTTAAAAAAAATAAAATAAAACATAGAGGTAAATCTATATTATTCATACAATAAACATATATAAAACTATTTACATATATCAATTTATATGTAAAGTGTATAAGGAGAAAAAAGAACTGTACAAATATTTTAATACGAATATGCTATAGTATATCATTACCACTTTTCACTTTTCACTTTTCACACCCTGAAATTTCAATTTATTGATTGTGTAATGAACCATCAGGGCCTCAATCCACTGGATGAATCTGTGTCTACATAAACTATAAAACACACACCAATTCCTGTCAGCATCTCATTGTTTAGGAATATTATAATGAAGATGGAGCAGAAGCTGGCTTATAATAATTTGCAACTTTTAAGTATCAAACTTAAATATAAATGTCTCTGCATATATATGTACACTAAAAATATGTACACTCAGATTTAAAAAGATTGGAGTCACCATTAAAGCTTTTAAAAGAAACACATGCATGTTCAGCCAGGCATGCATTCAGCTGAAGTTTCATCTCATGCTTTCTGCAGCACTTCCCACAGGTGTTCTCACTGGCCCTTGCGGTCAAACTATTCCCACAACAGGAAAACTTCTTATTTGCTTGTTTAAGTTTCAGATTAAACTTTATTTGTAAAACTTTGCCTGAAGGCCAGCAGCTTCCCAGAGTCTTCTCCTCACTGCTGCTGATGAAACTGATATTTGACATGTAGTTTTCAATAAAGCAGCCAGCTGAGCACCAGTGAGGGGGCTGTTCTCAAACTAGACTCTGATGTACTCCTCATTTTGTTGTTGTGCAGCAGGGCCATCCACTTCTCTCTGTACTGGTTAGATCCAGTTTGCTCTGTTCTTTCAAGAGAGCAGGTCACGGAAAAGTCTTCAGGAGAACAATAGACTGATGAGTTTCTTCAGAAATATGTTTCTGTTTGTTAAAAATAAAATTGTCCTTCAGAAACGTGAGTGTACCCAATACTCAAGCAACTAAATAAGTTGTTATACACACTTAATAGCACAGTCATTTTTCACAATCAGACCAGAATAATAAGGCATTACATTTTATATATTTTAAAATGTTTCGTTTAATTTCCATTTTAAATATTTTATCATTTATTTTAAGGTCCAATTCTCAAAATAACAACAATTACCTATGGTTGCCAGAATAAACTCTTATGCTTATTAATAGTTATTAGGTAGTTAAGGTAGTAAAGGTATTTAAGTTTAGATATTGAGTAGGATTAGAATGCAGAATATGTGCTTTATAAGTACTAATAAACAGTCAATATGCTGATAAGCAACTAGTTAACAGTCAGAATTTTTCTCTACCCATAATGTTTTACAATTAAAATATAACTTATAAATGTATACATTAACATTTTCAACTAAGCTTTAAAATGTATGTATAAAGTAGCATAAAATATAATATACTGTTATTTAAAAAAAAAAAACGAACCGCCCTCTTTGAATGAAAAGGAAATCTTATTTTTGCCCATCCATGAACATCAACAGGAAGAAAAAGCAGAAGAGTGATAGAGAAGCTTCCTGTAAAATAAACACCAGCACAAAAAAAGTGGGACAGAGTGTTGAAATCTAAAAGAGCCTCATGATCCAGTTAACTCATTCATATGTGTGGAATTACAGAGCTCATCTGCTCCATCAGAATGAACCTTTCCAAACCCGTCCGCACCAGCTAATGTATTCCAAGCGACCATGGAAACATAAAAGTCACAAGCATAAAACTGGAGGGAAACAAGTTGTCAGTGATAAATCACTATCATGGTCATCCGTGACGCAACCAATTCGAGAGGTAAAACCATCACAAGCATGTGTGGAAAATGAAGCCGAAAATTTTATTTCAATGGAAATTCCAGGCATTGGTAATGAAAGCAGGATCCACGCAGATCTTAACTGCCTTTATGACTCAAGGATGAAGCTTGAGGCGCTGTGTCCTGTCTGCTTTTGTTTCATTTCCTCTGACAGCCAGAATAACCAGTCAATTTCCCAGTTTTCCACATGCGGAAAAACATTCGCAAGCAGAGATAAGGCACAATTCATCCTAAAGTAAAAACCTTGGCAATACCAAGCTCTACACGAAAAGAGGCCGAGTCATAAAGTCTTGTTTGCACAGTTTGCATACGCCTGATAAAGTTTGCATGTGGCTTTTTACCAATTTTTACCAATTTTTACAAAGGAACATAACTCAACCAAATTTTGTCGTCATCTGCCCTTAACATTGAACAAGATCTTTCGCTCAACCGAGCTGAGTGTGATTATCAATGCAATGTGACCCATGGCAAGCTGCATTCTCATATCCATGACAGGAACCAAGCGAACACAGCCAAATCACCCCGCCTTTATTTCTGTTTGGGCTGAGCTCACTCCACCAATGACATCATAAGACAAATAGCCTCTTCACAAACAGATGTAGCGTCCAAGAACTGTCAGCAAGGGTAGTGCCGTTGCCTCTCAGAGCGACGTAACACACGCATCCACGCGAATGCAAAGCCTAATAAACTTCAGCATGTGTTTCTATTCACTTTTGACCTCACAGCTGCTCTTTCCTTTACTTGTCTCATTTCAACCAGCGATATATTTCGCTTTGTGGCCGATTTTCTGCAACAGATTTTCAAATGCAGAATTGCACAAATAAAACTTGAGACATTTTCCCTTTGTGCTGGAATCGGTCACGCCTCCGTTTGGTGTACAATAGCCTCTCTGAACTTCCACGGCATACTAATGCACAGAGTGAGAGGGAGAGAGAGAGAGAGAGAGAGAGAGAAAGGCAGACATGGAGAGCTGGCAGGAGGCCATCAGAGCAGCCTGCAAATTTTCCCCCTCTTCTCTTGAATTTTCAAGTTTGGCTATTCAAAAGTGAGCAAAAAAAAAAAAAACGAACGCAAATAAGGAGTCTCATTTGTTGAAGTGTTCCGTCCCAGTACTACTGTTTTTTTGTCCTCTAAGATCCGCTGCGCTACTCTGCCAAGTCACGACACCCCACTGTCTTGTCCACTGTAATACAGGGAATAAAACACTTTGAAATGCTGAATGTGTTACGAAGGGGAAGAGGAACGTAATGAGAGAGAGTCAAAGGCCTTGATTATTCATTGCCTCACATCCTTTTGTTTTCCTGCGCTGGAAATCTGCGTTGAATTAGAGAGCTTCCGGCCGCCTTCACAAAGCAGCTCAAGTTGACAGTAGAGGAGGTTGAAGGGGGCCTGTACGGGTCTCTGCTTTGATTTTTGTTTTTTAAGAGTGTCAAAGCGAGCCCAGTGCTATTTCCTCCCTCTCTTATGGCCAATTTTATTGAAAACTAGTATTCGAAGTACTTCAGCGTTTCCTCAGCGCTCTGTAAAAGTTGTCACTAGACTTGTGGTTGTGCATGAGTGACTCATCTAGGTTTACGACATAGGTCACCAAAAACATCATTATGCACTTTAACTTTTAATAACTTTATCGTTTTTTTTATATAAAAATATATACCAAACTGAAAAAGACAGAAACTTCTCTGTTTATGTGCACAGTCTTTGATACCCTTATCTGCCCACTTATAGTTGGCAAAATACCCACAACAGCCATCACAAAGTGCTGACAACCCTAATATGACTTACAAATCACATCCAGTACGAAGAAGCTCACAGATACAGTAGTTTATTAGTTAGTATGTCAAAAGTACATGCTTACAGGGTGAAGGCAACCACTGTAGTAAGCAAATGTGTTATTTTAGTCCTTCAATGGATAAGATGATAAATATGTACTCACGAAAGAAGTGTTTGAAAAGGTTGGCCATATCCATTCCCAGCTCTGCGAGCAGCCCCCCTCTCACACACTACCGCTCTCTCTTTCTCTCTGTAACAGAGCAGCAGCTATTCCATGAGAACTTCCTGAAACTCCTGAGTTATTGACAGAGCGACTCTCCACCCCACACACATGACTGTCCTCAGCCAATGGCAGTCGAGGGGTCCTTTCTGTAGACTCTGTAGTGGCTGGCTGGGCCTCAAACAATTTCTGTGGAAACTTTAGGCAACTATGTATTTCACCATTATAAGTTAACAGACAGAGCGCATGCCCTGGTGAGCCACTTACAGTAATCTTCTTTCACCTCTAGCATGGCTTTCTATTAAACCTACTATTGTTGGCTTTTTCATTAATTAAGGCACTTTTGTAAAAAGTAAAACTGTAATGAACATATTACTATTTTATGTGTACACTGTAAAAAAAAATCCATAAAATTTACTGTAAAAAAACGGCATCTGTGGTTGCCAAAATAAAACCGTGAAAAATACAGTAACAATATTTTTTTTTTTACGGTTTTATGTTAAATTTACAGTTAAATACCATCATTTCTAATAATAAACCGTAATAACTGATATGATAGTTATAATATACCAACCTATGAAAGTAGTGAAATCTATTTTGTACCTTTGAAATACACTGATAACTACCAAATGCAGGTGATGGTGATGATGTCATATGATGAACAAACACAAGCAGCTTTTAAATATCAACATATACAGAAGGTGCTCAGTGTCATTCACGCACTAAACACCATCATGGTTAGAATTATTAACTTGAAATGTGCAATAAACATTCATCTAACTACATTACATGTAACATACAACCCAAATAAACATAACTGACACAAAAAAACCTAAGAAGAAACATAGTTATTTCAAAGAAGAAACGTTGAATTCAAACAAAATTTAAAATGCAATGCAGGGAAATCTGGGAATGTCAGTTCACAGTGTTTCCCTGTAAATTTAACAGGAATTTACCATTAACCATTTTACAGGTTTTTTTACCATAGCATTTTCACAGTTTTTTACAGTTAAAATCACGGCCATTTTTTACAATGTATATTTATATTCAATATTTTTATATTGACTTCTTCTGCATTCAAGGTATACTTTTCTGTCAGTACACAAATGCCAGGGGAACTTTGTGTCACTGGCAGTTGAAATGCAGGAGCAGTTACAGCTAGAGGACTTTCATATTTATCATTTCATAATGATAAATATTAAAGATAAACGTGTGGATAAATGTGGTGGCCCCAAAATAAAAAAACATTTGTTTTTTTTTTTTGTTTTTTTTTTATTTAAAATTGTTAAGGGTGAAATGAAAACTAAAACTGAGCCAAAACTGATACAAAAAAAATAATTAGTATTAGTAATATAAATGTATAAAATATAATATAATTCAAACAAAATCAAAATAAAGCTTTTTATTTGAATTATCATTTCTATTATTATTATAATACTTAAATAACGTTTTTTTGTTATTCCAAATGACAAAGGAGCACTTTTTTAAGCACTTTTTACAATAAACATTTTTCCAAAACAGCCTCACAGAAAATAAAGAAAAAACAGAAAAAATCCATCGTAGTTGGTAAGGCCAAAATGAACAGATTACGAAAAAGACTTGAGAGGAACTACAAGACTCAGTGAAACCCTGGGGCTGACAGAGGAAAGTTTAACAAATTTTCCTATTCAGCTTATGTCATCTGGCGTAACAAACCCTTTCAGTTTTATTGATATTTTATGTAACTGTTCTTCTGATATTGTGTTGGGTTTGATGTTGTGTCTGGTTTTATAGCAGAGTACCATGGATCTATAAGTTAGAGAGTGAACCTATAGGCTGTACTGCGGTTTTATTGATCCAATGTGGCTCTTCATGGGTCATTTAATAGTTGGTCCCCCAGTAGATCAATATTGTGTGTAATGTGAGTAAACTACACTGAACATGAGTTAGTTCTCCCAGCTCTCCCAGCTGTCATCTGTTTACACACTTGCAGAGCTATTGTGAAAGAGAGGCTGTCAAATGCACCTCTGGAGCGCCTGGTCCAGCAGACAGTGCTGTAATTTAAGGGAATGAGGTTACAGTTAAAAGGAGCCGAATTGCTTCCTGAAACGTGTGAGAAGGATCAATGACTGAGAAAAGAGACAAATATACAAGCAGACAAAAATGCTTATGAAAAAGTAAGAGACACCTAAAGAGAGAGGGAGGCAAGATCTTATTAAAAACAGAAGCAATTCATGTAAATAATAATTATATAATTATAACAAAAAGCTATAACTGTATAGAATGAAATCAATTCCATTTTATTTTCTCTTTTCAGTAATTCATAATTTTGACTATTTATGTCAAGATCATTTTGAATTTCAGTGTCATAAATATGACTTTTAACTCAGAATTATGATTTATGATGTCACAGTGCTTGACTTTTTAATTCATAATTGTTTAGTGTCCACTTATTTTGACTTATTTCATAATTATAATTTAGTATCATAATTTTGGCTTTTTAAAATAACTTTAATTACTAATTCTCTGATAGTTTGTCATCATTTTGTCATCATTATACAGAATTTTGATCTTACTGATACAATGTGTCATAATTTAGTTTTTATATATATATTTTTTTTTGGTAATATAAAGTATCAACATTTATTTCCAGAAATCGTAATTTATCTTTCCATCATACAGATTTTTTAAATAATGGTTCTATTTCATACCAAAAGCCTAACCATAAATCTAGCCCTAATTACAAACATAACCAGACTTTTGATGATCAGCGTAAAGTCTGGCCCAGTCTGTAGCTTATATTCTAGGATAAGAACTGATCTGTCAGACCAGTATGATAATGTTGATATAGCAATAAAATATTAACCAGTGTAAAAAAAACTTTGCAGTGTTAATCAGCTGTAAAGAAAGAATGTATTAAATGAGAAGCAATTTGTGTACAAATTATAAATGAACTGTTTATGAGGCAGAGTAATCTAAAGAGATTAAAGCTTCTAAATTACAAACTCAGAAAAAAGGGAAAACTATACTTGGTAGGCCGAAACCAAACCATGTGTGCTCTGACTCCTTCCTCACAACACTGAACTTCTGCTTTGAGAAGCAGCATTATGTCTCACACAGCGGGGATGGGGAGAGAGTGGGTGACATCCACAGACACATGGGTTTGAGGGACGAAACAGACCAGAATGAGAAATGTGAGAACTTGGGAATATTCAAAGCTATAAAAGCAAAGCTGCTTGTGTGAGATATATAACATGTGACACTTCACAGTAAAACCCTCTCACTTCAGGATTACACATCCTGTTTCAGTTCCCTCTTCAGTTCTCTGTGAATCATAAATTGCATAATCTGACTCTTTTCAGGAGCCCCACAAATTATCCGCCGTGCCTGGAAAGACCTTTAAAATAGAGTAGAATTAAAAAAAAAAAAAAGTTTTTTCCAAATCTGTTTTAATTTTATTATTTTATATCATATTATCTGTTATTATTTCTGTTGAACAGCGTGTAGTGATAATGATTATTCTTTCGCACATCAGAGGATCTTTAAGGATGTAACTGTTTATCTGAAGACTGCATGTTTTCAAGCTATGTGTATTTTTGAATCAGGGAACTCCATGAACAGACTTTTAAGAACTAAAAGTCCATCTGTGAGTGATATTGTTAGAAGAAGTCCACCAAAAAAAAAGAGACCACATCTGCAACTTATGAGGCCTCAGAGCAATCACTTCTCTACAGTCAGAGAGCTAAGCTCCAGGACACACTCAGATTTCAGCGAGCCAGCAGGCTGCCAATCTTTGAAGCAGCAGTGACAACACTGATTGTCATAGGTCCTTGATCCAGACTTGTTTATTTCTCAAGGGAGGCAATAAATGCTTGCACGTGATGTTATACAATGAATTCAGGCTTGTGCTGATCTACGTATCTAAGCCTATACATTTCTATATGCTGACGTGAATGTGTTTTGAGTGTGTTTGTTATAGCAATATGGTTTCAGTTCAGAAGTGAAATTAAATTCATACGATTTTTATGAACTGCCATAAAAAATTAGTGAATCAAAAAAACTCTATATAGAGAGAGAGTTTTATAATTTTTAAAGCATTGTTAAATTAACATTATTAAAATTCAATTCACCAGCTTCATTCATTTTAACTTTCATTCCTTCCACCTTGTGGAGACTGGAAAATTTATACAGAACTTTCAAAACAAGACTAATGTACTAGAATTTTTTTAGCTTAACATAAAATAATACATTCTCAAAAAAATGCACAGTGAAATTAATACATGCTTTTATTAAAGAGAAAACAAATCTTTGTAAATATTTCAGTTTGAAACAGTACACATTTGTTGTTTTTTTTAAAGACACCACGAAGGACATTCTAAGATTTAAAGTGAAGTTACTTCATTTCTGTTTAAAAAAAATACAAATAAAAATAAATTGTGACATTAATATTTTATGAACAATCATATGTTTGCATGGATCTTGCATTTGGCTTTTTTCTATTCCCATAAAATATATGTTTTTCACCCAGACGCAATGTTACATACATTGTCAAATAATCTGAATCTTCTGCACAGACTATGCAACCTTAATATAATAATACCTTGCCAAAATATATTATTTCAGTATAATGGTTAATATCTTCCATTTCCATGTAAAACTCTGCAGTGGATAACTCCAACAGCCCTCAATATTTTTCAATAAACTGGAAATCGTGAAATCATATGCCAACAGAAAAGATCTGTCAGATACCATCCTGGATCACCATTGCCAAAACTGATTTGATTCACTAAAAAAAAATTTGCTCCACTTTTCAGGGCCATACAGTCGCTAATACCAACAGAGGGCACTCTTGGCCATGTCAATTTGGAAAATAGTGCATGTTATGAAAATATCTAATGTTGTCATAGCATTTACTTGGATGTATACCTAATAAAACCTGATATGACAAAGCTAAACATGGATAATTACTTCATAATGTGCGATAAGAATCAGTAACCTCTTTGAGCTTCACATAATACAACAGTCAAAGACAACTTCACAATGGCACTTCATTAACTTTACACAGATCTTTTTCTCAAACATTCACAATAACCTCGGTTTACTCTTAAAAATAAAGGTTCTGAATTGATTTTTTTTTTTTTCCCAAAGAACATTTTAAAAATCTAAAGAACCTTTTGTGCAATTAAAAGGTTCCATGGATGATAAAGGTTCTTCATGGAACAACAGAGGCCAATGATCCTTTGTTTTTAAGAGTGTGGGTAACAATAATTCAAGGTCTGAAAAATTCAACAAATGCATTTTTAAAACAATAACTTTGATCACTTAATCGGCGAGTCGAGGATCTCTTCATACTCCTGTCTTTTGCTCTTGCCCACCCAGTAAAGCTTTACAGCCGTCAGCACAACGACACTGATGATGATGATGAGACCCCCGATTATGTCATAAACCGAGGGCACCATGTGGAGCACAATCAGTTGTAGAATCATAGCCACAACAATCTCCATATGCTGAACCGTGCTGACCAATGCGGGATGGAACTTGTTGAGAGCGTAGTAGACCCCCAGGAATGCCACCGTGGAGCAGACGCAGATGCCGATTAGATACCCCCACGTCTCTCCATCCAGGGGAATGATAGGCTCCTGCAGGATGAACATTGTGGACACTCCCCACAATGTTCCGGTCCAGCCAAAGGTGAAGAGCGCAGTCCACATGCTCACCCTCTCTTTGATGGCGCGGTATATGATCATGGACAGGGCCGCCATTAAACCTGCCATCACCGTCATGGTGTAGCCAAAGGCCTCCTTCCAGAAACCAAGTGATCTGTGCTCACCTACGATGTTAGGAATCATGACCAAGCAGAGGCCAAAGACGCTACTGACAACTGTCACGACGTCTGTCATGCCCAGTCGCTCGTCAATGAGTAAAAATGCCAGTATGGCGCTGAAGACCGTTGTGGTGGCTCTCCACATGATGGTGCCATTGCTCGGCGGGACTATGGCAAAGGAGGTATATGCACATGTGATTGAGATGACATTGCACACGCCATAAAAGAAAAGACGCAATCTGTAGCCTTGAGGCCCGAAGGGAGGCTCCTGGTAATAAAACACAACCCCGATGGACAACAGCTGGATGACGGAGCGGATGAAGAGCAGCTCCAGCGACGGCACCCTCGAGCGGTCGGCAGCCAGGCGTGTGATGAGAGCCACGCAGCCGTGGGCCAGAGCCGCCCCGAACAGAGCGGCCCATGTCATGCGTGAGGCGAACACTGAGGCCTCCCCGAAACTCTGCAGCTGACCTCCGACCCCTTTGTCCTTTTGGTCCCCCGCCGGTTTGGATCGACTGTCAAGCGCACTGAAAAAAGTCCTGCCTGACTTGCTGTCAGTGAGGTGCTTCTTGTCTGAGGTCTCTTCGACAAATGAGCCAAAGTCTTCAAAAGACGGGGCGTCATCGTAGCCTTCATCTCCAGGCTGGGGAAAGTGAGTGGCATATTTAACTGTCACTGTGTTCGGGTGGATTTTGACTCTCTTCTTGGAGCCAAGAAGATGCTTTGATGGTGAATCCTCCATTTTCTTACAATACTAGCTGTCGAGTAGCTCCTGAATGTAAAGAGAAAGAAATGTTCACAATTTAAATACTAAAGACTCGAAAACAAGGTGTGCAGCTCAAGCAACTTTCACAGGGAGGGACTTCTCAAGCAAAGCTACTGAATGACATATATAAGCTTCCTTGTGTTCTTGAAGTATTTTTGGATCTGGATCAATGACTATTACTCACACTGAGTTTACCACAGCATAAAACCTAAGGCAAAAATGCTTTTTAATTTTACATGCAGGAAATGTAATATGGTGAAAGAGGGAGACACTAAAAAGGGTTTTGTATATAAATATATATTGTAAAATTTAATTAACAAGCATTTATAAGTTAATAAATGTCTTTTTCTGTGGTTATCCATGTTAATAATCATATATATATATATATATATATATATATATATATATATATATATAT